>OX377611.1:64375396-65071056 GCA_947397855.1 Thelaira solivaga | reverse complement strand
GGTATATACTTTATGTAAATCTTGTATTTTTTGTAGTGCTAATATGAAAATAATATTAATCTTAGGTGCAATTTAACAAGAGAAGACAAGACGTAATAGAAAAATTAGAAATGCATTTGTGCCCTTAAGAGTGACGGCTTATACAGATACTTAATTAAGAATAACTAAATATTTATAGTCAAAACTTTCTTTTTTCTTTTATTTATTTATTTAGTTAAGTCTATGGACAATTTCCTTACACACTAAATTACAATGTTACATACAAAAATCTATAATTGGAACTATTATAAAGTACTAAGGAAATATTTAATCAACGTATAAAGACATTATATATTAATAATTCGCAATTTAAATTAACTATTATATTTCTTTTTATGACATTAATGTTTATATTAAAATCAATATACAAAGACATTTCGTTAAAACAGCAACATAATTTTCTGAAAGGATCGCCCATAGCAAAGTTTGTACGAAATGTTTGTACGTGTAGAAAATTGTGTGAAGGAACGTTGTATAACATTAATACATAAATTACTTAATAAAAACTCGGAGTAGGTGTTTCCATTGATTAAATTCAAAATAAAAGATACATTCAGCATAACTCTTCGGCTTTTCAAAGTTGGTAAGTTCACCTCCGCTAATCTTATTGTGTATGAGGGGAGTGTAAGACGATCATGGTACACATGTCTCAAACAGAACATCAAAAATTGTTTTTGAACGGATTCGATGCGATCAATATGTACATTACAGTACGTATCCCATATGACTGAACCGTACTCTAGGACTGGTCTATCAAGTACCAGTAATATGTGGATCACTGAATTCCTTTGCCAAGCGTCTCACAAAGGTTAATCTAAAAGGTTTCGTTAATCAAGTATTTATACAATCATGTTCTGAATAACGCAAAACGCTTAACTTTGGCGACTATGATTTGAAATAGCAAAAAAGTGTTCTGCAAAACGCTTAATTTTAGCGTTTTCAAACCGCAAACATACACTGAAACGAAGTGATGAATTTTGCATAAACTAAGAGTTAAAGATAAAATAAAATGTTACACAATTCAAATTAAATATATTTTCTATTTATTTCAACCAAAATTATAAAGAAAATTGACCTTTTTGCATAAAAAATATGGTTTTAAAAAATTTATTTTGATTTTATCAATTCTGTGTGTCAACTGTTTACTTATAAACTCATTTATTTTCTATGAGAAAAACGGAAGCAAAACGCGTGGTTTCCAGAACATACTTTAGCATTTTGCAAACCGATTTTCGTTTTGAAAACGCGCGTTTCTCAGAACGTGGGCGATAGTAATCTGATAGCAGACTGTCTGAAGGTGAAGATATTCTTGCGTTATTGTGGTTTATTTATTTTCGAATGTTGACTACTAAAAATATAGTTATTTTTTATTTTCAATCAGCTGCTTATTTTTTACTAATTTTCTATTTGAGTACTTCTTTGTATAAAAACTTTCTTGAAAGCAAGTTTTTTTAAATTCAATCAACATTTACTCAGTTACTAAGCTTTACCAAGAAAGTACTGAAATGAATTTGAATTTGTTTAATTAAAATATTTTTTTTTTTGACAAATTAAAAAAAAATTATTTTAAACAATAATTGTAACTTCGTTGGAAATATTTGTTATATTTTTTTGTGGATATTAAACAAGACTGTATAAATTTAAAAAAATTAATGCATTCTTGGCTACAAATTTACTACTACCGAATTTAACTTTTTTAATTTAGAATTGAATTTTCATAAAAGAAAAATCTAGATGTCTGCATAAAATATATTATTAAATTCTTAAAATATTTATTTCTATTTTTTTATTTGCTGTCTTCGGGATGCTGTTTATTATCTAACATGCACATAACCTTAAATAAAAAATTTTAACTTTTTTTTAATTTAATTTTAATTTTTTTTTAGTTTTAAGTTTTTAGTCAAGTTTCATCCACTAAATGTCTCCTGAAGAATTATTTTTCTGCAAAAGTATTAATTTGTTTTACTTTTCAACATTTGTTGTCGTTGCTGTTTCTTAATACTGTGATGTCGTCGTTGCTGCTGCTGCATTGTGATTTGTAGGATCTCATTCCACTTACTATTGTTTCTTCATTATGTTCTTGCACAAGCATTAATCCGCATTTAATTACAGTTTGTAAGAGCACAATGTGTACGTAAACATACATTTGTCTATTACACACTCAATCACACTTACACTCAATCACACACAGGCCTCACATACATACAACAAGTGTGAGTATAAGTATATGTGTCTGCAGTATGTGCTTGCATTGGTGTATATGTGTGTTCTAGAGCTTGTAGTAAAAGTTTTGTTTGTGTACACCCATTTCTAACTTTTTGCCAACTTAACGTTTATCCTAAAAAAAAAAAAATACGCACATGGGAATTTAAAAAAACAAACCAACAACATCTTTTATGTCCTTATAGGAAGACAAACAAAACAGCACTGAAAAATCAAAAACTATACAACAGTAACAAAAAAACAAGCGCCTCTTCTAATGCTGTTCTTATACAGTCATGCCCACGTACCACTAAATATAAACATTTGGTTCAATATGGGTATGGGTATGGGTGTGCATGTATGTGTAGTATCTACTTATGGCATTAAGTATATTATACTGCAGGCAAGCAATATAAGTCTTTAGCTGAAAGAAATTTACACTTGCAAAAAGTTTGTTGGCGCTTAAAGCTCCTAACGAAAAAAATAATAATAATAAAAAGCACACAAAAAAAAACGACAAACGAAGTGTCTTTAGTGCACAATAAGTTGCCAAGTTTGGCATTAACAATGATTCTATATAAACGTTTGTGTTTGTGTGTGTATGTGTGTGTGCGTATGTTTATATGCTGGAAAAAGTAAATGCAGCCACTGGTAGAAATTGCATTGAAAAAACTCATTTTTTTCTTTTGTGTAACAGAATGAGTCAAAGTAATTGTGCCTGCTTTCAAAATAAATTGAATTTACTAATGTAACACCAAAAATTGCTCACCCCTTTACAATACTTTATTGACCATCAATTTGGAAGCACTAAAAAGAATAATATCAAAGTATTCGATATCAAAATTATATATTTACCTCAACAACAATGGAAATAAAGTAATCAAACAATTAAAAATTGTAACTTATTTCGTAAATGTTTTGACTCTAAATCACTTCACTCTAAATAGTAAAAGACAAACATTTACTAAAAGTAGATGAGTTGCAGAAAAAAAAACGTAAAGGAAAAATATAATAATAACAGACTGCAATTATAATAATAAAAAAAAATTTGTGTAAAATGTAGACAAATTTAAGGTAATGAGTGCATACAAATGCCATTAAAATAGAAAATGCTGCCAAAAGCTGTATTAGAAGAACACTGGCTAAAATAGGAAAAAAACCATCTCAATGTAGCACAAAAGTTTAATAATACTGTAAAAATAAAATTAGCGTTTTTGTGCAAAGACAAAAGGAAATTGTTAAGTAAAATGAGTATAACGAAAACAAGATTTAGTATTTTATTATTGTTAAGCATTTACACAATTTTGCTGCATATCAAATGTAGGCTACAAAAAACATTTTTTTACGAGCTTTTAATGCAAAACACTTTAGCAGACAACTAAACTAAAATGCCTACCCATCTAAATATGAGTCTGCTAATTTCCTTTGTTTGCCAAAAGAAACAAAAAGAAAAACTTAAGACACACAAAAACCCAAAAAATTTGTTTTCTCAGATAGGAGACCATAATTTAATCTGGCTACTGTAATTATAAAAACAAACAAAATAGCCGTAGGATTGTCTGCAAAATTTTAACTTTGTTTTGGAAATATTTTAGTTCAAATGATAATTAAAAAATTAGAACAAATAAATTATTTGAGGCAATATATTATTGACGATATAGGATAAAAGAATTCCGTTAAGAAAACAAATGAAATTAATAGAAATTCTTTATATGAATTTATAACGCTGACAGTCATAATAATGAACACAACGAACAACTTTTCCAAAAAAATCTGGTCATATAAGCAATTTAATATATATTTCAAGGAAAGAGCTATTCCACAACTTTTCATCATAATTGCATATGCTACCTCCTCAGCAATTTTGATTAAATAAATAAAATTCATTGAACCACAGACATATGCTTCTAAGCAATATAGAAAAAGCTTGACATTGGAGGTGAAAATATATGTTATTAGGCGATTTGAGAACGGTGAACGACAATTCAAAGAGTTTTGGTTAGGAACATAACCCCATATTTTAGTGTAAATAGCACCTTTTTAACGCTGTTTTTGTTAACGCTCAACATTCAGGAAAATAATATTAGCATTGAACGAGTTATGCCTCTATTGCTTCTGCAGGAAATATAGGGTCCGCCAAATAACTTTTTTTTTTTTTTGAAAATGCTATAAAAACATCGAGTGTAGCTTCGGCTGTGTGGCACGTAGCGCCGTCCTGTAGAAACCAAATGTTGCCAATATCCTCTTCTTCAATTTTTGTGAACAAAAATTCGTTCAACATGGCCCGATACCGATCGCCATTGACTAAGGGCCACTCCCTTGCTCATTTTCGAAGAAAAATGGCCCAATTATGCCTCTGGACCAAAATCTGCACCAAACAGTGACTCGTTTTGGGTGCGTCGGATTTTCAATGTATGCGTGCGGGTTTTTTGTGCCCCAAATGCGACAATTTTGCTTGTTTACATTCCCGCCAAGATCAAAATGAGCTTCATCTGAAAAGATGATTTTTTTTTGGCAAAATCGGCATCTTCTATAAGTCGATCGCAGGCCCACTTAGCGAAGCGAAAACACAACCATATTCTTTCAGCAGAAGGATAAAACTAATTATCTGTCAAATCAGACATGAGCTAAGTGTTACCATTGACGAAATAAGTACTAGTTGAAGAAAAAGTTCGATGGCGGACCCTATATTAAGAAATTAATTACAATTAAAGGTTCTTGCCTTGATGAACCAGATTAGCTGCTGCACAACACTTTGATCTATTTGCACTGCATAGTTGTTCCCATATTTTGAAGCTCAGGATTTTTTCTTTTTGCAATCACTCTACCCGACCGTGTGAGATTTTTAAGGCATTTTTGAACAATTTTTCTTTTTTGATTTTACAAATTTTCTTTTGCTTTTTACAAAAAACGGTGCATATTTCAAAAAAAAAATTTTAATTCAAGTGTTGCGACTAGGTTTCTTAAATCGGTTAGATTTTGTGGGAACAATACTTTACCAATAGTCCGGTAAAAAGAATGAGAAATAGCTAATAATAAATGCTACATCCAATCAAAGCCATTAGTAGACTAATAGGACATCATGTCACTTTTTGAATAATTTGAAATTTTTACGAAAGTTACTGGTAGCTTATAAAAAGGAATTGTTGATCTAAAACTAGAAAAAAAAAAATTTTTTATTAAAAAAAAAATTATTTTTTTTTAACTAACGCACTTCCTTTTTTAAATTTAAATAATTGCATGTGCTTTTTCTATTCAGTATTTTGTCTTCATTTCGGTCTATTATCTATTATTCATATACGAGTACATTCATATAAAGATAAACGGCTAACGATAGCAAATGTTTATTTCTTTTTCTACTTTTTCACTTTGGGCTGTTGTTATTTTTCCATTCGTACTTTATACACATTAAGCCAAAGATACAATTGTGGCTCATTGATTGCCACATTACGTTTTTATTATTTTTTCAAATGTTTTTTTTTTGTCTTTTAAACTTTTGTGAAAGATCTGATGTTATCCAGAATTTTTTTTTTTGCTGAATTGCTGGCTGGTTGGTTGGCTATTTAACATTTTGCAGTTCCGGCAGTTATGTGTGAAGAACCTGTTTAAAAAAATTGTTTTTTTTTTATAAATTCTTCTTGTTGTTGTTATTATTATTATTTTGAGAGTCATTTGTGGTTTATAGTATCACTTTGTTGTATTTTTATTTTTCACTTTTCGATTTAAAGTTTATACATTCACGGTGCCAGCCAGCCAACCAACCAACCACAAAACAAAGAGTACATCACCGTTGAGCGAAAATGTGAAAATTGCAAAATAATGTATTTTGCTGAACCTCTTATCGAAACATTTTAATCTTTTAAAAGCAATTTTACTGATACATTTAACAATAAAAAGTAAGTGAACAAAAGGAAATGGGCAAAAGTAATGTTATAAACGAATTTGTACAGGGGAAAATAATTAATGACATGTAAAGATATTTTGTAACGAAATATGATTGTTTAAAAACGGTCACTAATTTAAATTTGAATAAAATGTTGGAGTAAAAACTTTTAAAAAAATTTTAAGTGGAAGTAGTTAGATTTTGGATTATTTTTTTTAAAAACAATTTTTTGTAAGCATTAATTAATCAAAATAAATTTGAAGAGAAGAAAATTGGCTGCATTTCAAAAGAATATTTTTAAAATTGTTCTAATTGCATTTTCTTTTCCAACAAAAATGTTGCATATGTTTTGCCATTTAAAAATGTTTGCGTTTTATTTTCGAAAAAATTTAAAATCAAAATCTCTACAATATGAAAAAATGGTGCATGTTTTCCACTCAATTTATAAGTGAAGGAGAGATACTGCACTTTTTCACAACTATGTCAACTACATGTTGTATTTATGTAAAATGGGAAATATTCTTCATAAAAATCCATTGTTGGTCATTTTAAAAGCAAAATTTCCTTTTTTTTATTATTTTTTGAGTTAAATGGTTATCAGTTGTGTCGGCATAAAGAGAGATACATTAGGGTTAAATTTTACATAAAAAATTAGGCATCACTTTATGGAGCTTTAAATAACCTGTTTCCGGTTCGAAGGACCACATGAATAAAATCAGAATAGAATATGTTTTTCCAATTTTATGTTAACTTAAGTTTTATAATATTCACGAATTTAAATCAAGTTCACAAGGGGTCTTATTTTATATTATTTAGTTAGATTTTATTTTGGCAATTTTAGGAAAATTATAGATTTAGTTACTTTATTTCATTTTATTTATAATTCACAATTTGAGGTTATGAATAAGTACTTTTTTTATATATTTTAAGGTTTAGCAAAGATAAAATAATTTTAATTCTCCTTTATTTTAGGTAGTAGTTTAAGTTTTCTAAGGATTTGATTGTCTTTTGCACTTATAATTATGAGGTGTTGTTAGGTGTGTTGAATTTTATTGTGTGAAGAGAAGAAAGAAGTTTTGTCAACACGGTTGTCTGTTCTTTTGAGGTGAATAAAAATTTAACATTTCTTAACCTGTGTTGGCGAAACTTCTGTATTTCTTTATGCTAATTTAAACAATTACATAATTTAAAGGCATAAAGTTTCTTGAGAAGAGAATATGCCATAAATGTGTGTGGCATGTGGCAACATACACAAATAACAACATGTGAAAGAGAGCAAACTGCCCAATCTGTAACATTAATAAAATATACTGATCTACTGAAAAGTTATTGCAAAACCAAAAAATCTAACTTTCGCATTGTCCGGGATATAAATTAAAGACACTTGTAAAAAAGTAAATTTCCAGGCAGTATTTGGAATTTTTAGCAAACATTTTTTTTAATTAAAAAAAATTGTTTAAAATTTTTTAAACGATTTCAAAAAAATTATCGAGCCCATTTTCTGCTCTATCAAATAGTGATTACAAAATTATTTTCCTTGAGAAAGACACACGAAAGCATGTCGAAATATTGGAAATCAATTTAATAATAATTAAAATATATATAAAAAGCCCTAAAAGCTTGCACAATATATATTTGTTTATCAGAAAAGTTGTTATGAAAAAATCCAAATACGCAAAACTGCTTGTTGCAATTTACGATTAATCTAGTTTTTATTTTTTCCCCTATAGCTTTTGAGGCAGAGTGGGAAATTGGCTACATTTTAGTTGAAATTTTTTTAAAAATCTCTTTATCCATAAAATAGCTTTAAGCGGTCTTCTAAATAAAACGCCTTGTAACATCATTAAAACTCATTTAATTTCATTTGAGAATAAACAAAGAGGAGCAAGGCAGAAAAAAGTAGAGAGAGGCAAATAATACTGACTTTCTTGTTGCTTGCTTTTTTTGATTTATCCATTTTTGTCGCATTTTCAGCTGCAATTAATGTGTGAAATAAACCAGAAATGTAATATATATTTTAAAACTTAAACTTTAATAAAAATTAATTTATTGCTAAGTGTACTCACGAGTCTATATAAAATTTTTTTATTTTTATTTTTATTTTTTTTTTTTTGTTCAACAAGAGTTAACAACTGTAATATAATGATACTTTGACTAAATAAAACTTCTAATAGCAGTACATTAACAACAACATCAAAAAAACAAAGTCAACTACAACAAAATGGTAAACCAACCATAACAAATGCAACTACATTTACAAATGAATATTCACACATACACAAATTCATTAACTTTGTATGCAATACACGCACACAAACACTTTCATATACATACGAGCTACTACAAACAACAAAACAGGAACAAGAAAAGCAAAAGAGAAAAAATTAAACAAAAAATGAACGAAAAAAAAGTATAAAAAAGGAAGTATACAGCCATGACAGTAAAACTCATTACGGATTTGGAATTTGTGCAAGTATTTCAGTGTTTGTGTGTTGTGTTAGAGTGAGTGTGCTGATACTATTATGCAATTAAAACTTTCATTAAAGTAATTAAAAATGCAACAACAAAAACCATTCAAAGTACATTCTCCAAAACAACAATAATACAATGGGAAAAAAATTAAAAAATAAATAAATACGATTGTATAATAAAACAAAACAACAAAAGATTGAAATCACATACTCGTACACATGCAATTGAAAATAAAAACAAATGAAAATAATGAATGAAATATAAAAGACTTTGACAAATAAACACTACAAAATAATACACATGCTTTCAAATAAAAAAACAAAAAGATGAGAGTAAAATGATAACATGTACATAAAACAAGTAACAAGAAAGTTTAAATGACATTTAAAGAGATATAAAATTGGCAAGTGCTTAATACCCTCTTAAAAAATTAGCAACAATTTGATAAAAAAAAAAAATAAAATTAAAATCAAATCTTAACGCAATCGTTAATGTAAAGCGGTTACTTAAAATTCCAAACAAAAATTATTGTTTATGTTTATTTGCTTATTTATACCAATAACAAAAATTTTTTCTTTCTTATTTTCTTGCAGATTTCATCAATAACTTTGCAAAATAAAATACTAATTTAAGGATTTCATTTAAATAAATCAAGCTGTATTGCTTGAACGAAGAAAGATAAAGAACTAAAATAATATTAAAATTTATGTATGTTTGACAGACATACAGACAATTCAATTGACAATTTGGTTTAAATAAATCTAAATAAAAAACCATAAAAATGATATAAAAACTCACAAAAAAAAATATTTAAAAGGAAACGGAAATTGTACAATAAAAAAACATAAATAACAAAAAAGAAAAATAAACTGAAGCAAGAATATACTGTAAATAGTTCTATATAGTAGAGTACGTGCGATATTTAAGAAGAAGACTAAAAAGGAAGCCAAACTACCTAAACCCAACAAACATTTACAGCACATAAATACCCTTAAACAACACTGCCACTTCCGTTTGTTTTTCTTCTTATTTATTATCGTTATTATTATTTATTTTTTTTTGGATTTCTCTTATTTTTAAATATCTATCGTTACTTTTACGTTTTATTTTGTTTTCTTTTATAAACACTAAAGCAAAGACAAACATAAACACAACATCGACAATTTCAATATGACTTTAACAACAACCCCTAATACACTTCAAACAAAACAGAAACAAAAACAAACTCGACAGTTGGTGAAACGAAAAGAAGGACAAAATGGGCAAAGAAGTCTTGGTATAAAAAAATGTTCACATATATTGGCTTTCAATATGATACCAATTTTACTATGCTTATGCTGGCTGCCTGGTATGTAAAATATTTCCTTTTTTCTCTTTTTAAAAATATAAATAAAAGTGTAAATATTTAGATAAGCAGGAATATTGTTTTGTTTTTCATTTATAATAATAAACTAGTAACTGTGTAACTTTAATAAGAACAAATATATACGAGGTTTGTTTAATTTGTCTTTATAATACAAATATGTTAGCATGTTAACACGGTTAATTACAGCAGATAAAAGAAAGTAATTACCAGAGCAAGGATTTTTAATGCAAGTGCATGTGTTTACTCCGTAGCTTAAAATCAATTCTAATCAAGAACTTTTCCGAATTCAAGAATTTGTTGAAAAATGTCATCAATTTGTTATTGCATATTTTGTTATAAATCCATATTTTTCATGAATAATTTGTATTCATTTTCATACTTTTAATATTTAAAAATACTCACCTACTGATAACCTGTAAAGTATTTTATAAAGAAAAGAAATCATACATTTAACAGAATTTTGGGGTATCATTTTCTTCTTCTTTTCTTGAAAAGTATATACGTTCACATGTATGTATTAATATGTTTAGTCATTCCAGTTTACTACTTTACAACAATGTTGACAGATGAATACTATTGAAGAGTTTGTGATTCTTAAATTCGTCAAAACAGCCAACACCCAAAACTTACTATTTTAACTTTTTTGTTAAATTAATTTTGTGGCTGTTTGAATGTCGAAAGCGATCAAGCCATTTAGAAAACTTTTACGAAAAGCACTCGTTTTCTTACTTATTTCAACATATATTTTCTAGACTATTTTACAGTGTGTAAAATAACAAAAAAAAAAAAAATACTTTGTTCATTTTACGCAATAATTATTTTATGATGCTGTGGACGTAAGCATTGTAAGGAGTGACAAAATATTTGGGTATTAGCATTTAATTTTCAGGATCTAAAATAAATTTATAAAAGTATTTTTGAAAAATTAATTTTACGATTATTTATTTGACCGAATTTAAATTTTTAATAAACATGCCTTAAGAATATTATTAAATTTTTTAACGAGCACGGATGACTATGACCATGTACTCCCAGGAATCGAACCTGTGACCCCCAGATTGATTGATTAGCGCGCTATTCTCTAACACAGAAAAAAACTAAGAACCAATTAAAAATTTTAATTAAAAAAATTTGTTTGGGTGTCCTGCCCTGTAGATTCATAGAAAAAAAAATTAATTAAAAATTTTAATTAAAAAATTTGTTAAATCAATTAAATTTTTAATTGAATCAGCTAAATATTTAATTAATTTTATATATATTTCAGTTTAATTAAATTATGACTCAATTAAAAATTTAATTAAACGGAAAAATATATAAAATTAATTAAATATTTAACTGATTCAATTAAAAATTTAATTGATTTAACAAATTTTTTAATTAAAATTTTTAATTGGTTCCAATTTTTTTTTTATATAAATCTACAGGGCACCCATGCCATTGATAAGAAATATAATATATAAGTTCTTTTACTTTCCATAAGCCCATTATTTCCATTTTTTAGAGAATGGAATTCTTTGCCTTGGTTATTACAGTTAATTACAATTAATGATAACTTAAAACTCATTGGTGGGTTATAAAATTGTATCTCAAAATCGATTGAAAAACTTTCTGCCCGTAGAGAAAATCCATATCGCTTGGTAGTGTAGATAATATGAAAGTATTTCAAAATCATCTTTATCTACAACGATTATATTTCAAATTAAAAATTAAGTAAAACTAAAATAATTTTTTTAATTGTACTGCTTTATGAAGAGAAAATGGCATCTTTTTCGATAAAGTTCTAAAGCTCAAAGTTTAGTTTCAACTTTTACTATGAATGTGCTGGTATTTTGACATAAACAAAAGCTTAATTTTAAACAGAATTAAAAGACTTAGGACTCGAATTTTCAGTTATGCAGCGATCGATATACTTAAGAAACAAATTTTAATAGTGCAATTCGTCTCGAAAAATCAAGTATAACGAAATTTTATCGAATTTGGTATTTAGTATAATAGCTTTCCGAAAAAGGTGGGAGGCGTGATTGGTAGCGAATATATAAACAAATAAAATACTAAAAGAATCACAATTGCCTTCATTTATTAATCACACTTCATAGACATATTCGTGTTTTCTTGTTTTTCTATTGAATTAGTTTGGGAATATACGAACACATAATTAAAATGCAATATTTTTATAAAAATTTTTTTTTACGAATCAAATAAAAACATTTCTTTTTTATGTTACAAACAATTTTAAATTTTTTTCTAAAAAAAATATGAGCGAAAAAGCGCTTAAGAATAACAAACATTTTTATATAATTTTCAGTCAGCATAAATTTTAACTACTGCATTATTTCTCACTTTTTTAATTTTTTCAGTAAATATTTTTGACTTGAGGTCCAAATTAAATTTTTTTTAATTTTCTTAAGCCTTAGAGCAGCTAAATTTTTGTAAGAAAGTTACAACTATTTCTTACTAGATTAGAGATAATTTTTTTTTTCTGTATTTTTTTTTTTTTTTTTTTTGTTTTTTTTATTCAGAGTATTTGTCTTTATTTACTTTTTTACCCCTTATGGCATTTCGTTTACGCCAACATGCAAATATTGTATTTCGTTGTGTTCTAGGGTGCATTTGTAGTTGGAGCTTTTGTTGCCTTGTGTTTAGGTGTCTCCCCTTGAGTATGATGGCATCTCATGTTTATTCAAAAAATGAATAAAGAGCAAAGTTAAAAAACAAACAATACAAGTAACCAAAAAAACAAATACAAGGAACCAAAAAAAAAAAATAAAAAAACTGACTGTAACTTGTGGTTAGCAATAAGAGATGTGCCAATACACAATTGTATATGTAAGTCTGCGACACAGAGCATATATTTCTGTGTTTGCAGGGAAATTAAATACAATAAAAAGTTGGAAAATTTTGCACTCGCAAGCATAACAAGAAACACAACCGCAAAAGTAACAACATAAAAACCTTCAGAGTGACTAACTCCCTATTGAATTGTAGTGTAGACATAAATACACATACAGATGTTGTTCGTACATACAGCCATTTAAATTATGTATGTATGCGTACGTTCATTCATTTGTGGGTACAATACAGAGTTGCCGATTTATTTCTCAAATAGTGATCCTTTGCTTATAAGCAATTTTAGTTTTTTAAAAATATTGATTGATTTAATTCCTATTTAAAAAAAATTCGCACCATGAAATTTTTATTTTGATAAAAGCATAATTCTTGTATAAAAGAAAGAAGCCTAATATTAATTATAAATATTTTTTTCGACGGAACAAAATAAGTACTCACGAGCAGTCATAAAGAATAAGATCTCATTTATTAAAAAACAAGGATTCAAGTACTAAAAAGCATATAATCAATTAATTTTGCCTTTACTAAGGTGTTAAAGTTTATTATTTTTACCTGTAACACACTAAATAAATGAAAACCCTGCTGAAGATAAATTATTTTCTTTTTTATTTTTGTTTCATGCTCTGCAATTACTTTCTTCACCTGTCATTGTATTACAAACAAAAGAGATGTCCAAGTATTGCAGAATAAAGTAAAATTTGAAAATTGTAAAAGCATGCCAACAGCAACAACATGATAAAGAAAATTACAGAGATGCAACAGCAAAAACTCCAAACTAGAAGAAATTTTATTTAAATTTAAGCTTAAAAAAAAGCAGGAGAGTTCACAAAATCAGCTAAATTTAATTAAAACATTTATTTAAAAAAAAAAATATCATATGATAAAAATGCTCGTCCTCTATTAAAATTTATTTTCGTTAAACTCCATAATTTCCAAATCGTTTTTGTTATGCCATAAATAAACGTTGCATCTATTATGCATAAATTTTAGAGGATTTTTTGCCAACAATATTTATAAAAGAAACCAGTTACATTTTCTTTTTTTGTAAACCGATTTCACACACTCTTGCCTCGTTTTCCTTTGTTGCTTTTTTATAAAAAAAATTTAATATACAAAATTCTGTGTATATTTTTATACCTTTCACTGTAAATAAATCTTTAAATCCATTTTTAGTTTAAAGTCCAAATTGGTTTTGCAAACCAATATTGCTTTCATATGGTGTCAAGAAAGTAAGTCGTTTTTGTTATACCCGAAGAAAAATTAAACCGATTTACAAATCAGTTGTCTCATACATTATTTATTTGTATGAAATTTTTTTATTTAAATGTTTGATAAGAAATTTAGTATTTTCCTTCAAATACATAATAATTCAAAATGCGTTTTTAATGAAAAATAATATTAGAAAAATATTAGTGAAATGAGTAGTCAAATGATCTTTGCCGTTGTAGCATATTTAGAATTAGAAGTAGAACAAAAGGTGAAAATTGTTACCGGTGTACATATTTTTACTATAGACTTGCGGAGTTTACTGCTTCAGCTAACTGTTGTCAAAAGGATTCTACGCCTTCGTAATGTCTGGCTATTTTTACAAAAAATCCATAATTATTGAGGCTTAGGTGCTATTTGTATGTTTTCTTTTGTTTGAGAATAAAAAGAGTTATACATTAATATTTATTTTTGTATTAATTTACTTATAGTTTTACTAAATATCTAGCTGCAGGTGAAATTTTAATTTAAAAATTCATTTTAGCCACTTTAGCTTTATTTGAACTAAAACAAAACAAAACTTCATTTCATTCCAATAGCAAAACATTGGTTTCTGTAACTCTTAAAATCGACACTAATTCTAGTTCAAAAATGAAACCGAGTACATTTGAAGCAAAGTAATTTTTTTTTCGGTTTCAAAACCCATAACGACAACATAACATTCTATAATAGCACTTATTCTGATTCTTCATAAATAGCGTAGTTCATCTGTTTGCTTGTTCATCTACAGAATTTACAGAAAAGTTTAGAATTTTCTTAGCTTAATTGATTTATTAACGAAACACCACATAATTTTTAATTGGATTAAATTTTTTACTTAGAAAATATTTTATTCTGTTACTTGAAACTAGATGTCTTTTCCCCGTCTCTACCAGTATTGGCTCGTCTGCTCTTGTGTAGGAACAGTTGATAACTATAATATCTACTACAGTCTAGTGGACAAAATTGTTTAATTTTTACCCAAAAAATATGTGTGCCTGCCACTGACGTAACTAAAATTTTTCTGCCACTTACTTGGTGCTAAATTTTAGAAGGAATGTTTAGTAAATTTTTTTTTTTATAATAAGACACGATATTTTTATTTAAAAATAAAAATTTTTATTATATTCAAAAAGGGACGATATTTTAAAACCACATATTATTAAGTCTAAAAAACATAACATTTTCAAATGGCATTTTCAAAGCTAAAATCTAAAAAAAAAAAAAAAATATAGAATATAAAACTTAGAAATAGTACAGCAAAATACGCATTAGTCTTGTAGGAGTTTTCAACATATTGAGAAATTTACACATATGCGTTAGTTGCATTCCAAGGATATAGGCTTATTAAAATGCAAACCGACATATACAGTTTTACGCTAGTTTGACATAAGCAGCATATTTTTAATACAATAGAAATTGACTTCATTGGAGGCTGAGTTAAAGAGTCTCATAATAATATGTTGCTAATTTTTGTTCTTAGTGAGCACGTAATTCTTTGATTCAGATGAGGGAGAACTAATTTCTTTGTCAGTTTTTAGAAAGGCTTCTCTTGAGTTTTTATAAAAATTTATTGAAGATTGATATATAATATATTCCAAGATAATGTAACGTAATTTTTAAAACATAAAACAAAACTCAACACAATTAATGAATATACTAGAAGAACGTGATTTTAAAAAAGCAAAGAAAATATCAAAATAATAACTTTAAAGAGGGTATCAAATTTACCTCTAAATTTTGCGAAAAAAAAATTTTTTTTGTCTTTTATTTTATTCTTCTATTTAATGACAAATTTGTTGCTGACACAATTAAATTTCTCACAAAAATAAAAGACTTAAGATACAAACTTCAAAATTTCAAGTTTCCTCAATAACAAAAGACTTAAGAAACAAGCTTCAGCTATGCTCAGAAGTAAAAGATTTAAACACGAACATTCAGGTTTGCTGCTGTAGACTTAAATTATAATTTTGCAAACGCTTGTGGAAAAAGATAGATAGATTTTTGGTTTTTATACTCTTCACTGTAAGTTAGAAGGGTGTCTGAGTAAGAGTGCACTTTTTAAGTTTTAATTCCGAAACTTTGCAGTTATCACTTATGTTTATTCGAATTACTACAAGTGGATAGTTTTACGAAAGTAAAAAAGGGGTAATGGAGCAAAGTGAAGTCAATGTTGATTTTTCGAAAAAACGTTAACTTCTCCAATGAAGCATATTTCCATGAATACACTAAAAATTGTCAAGTTTAGGGTTCAAACGATCCTCATTGAATTCATGAAAAACTAAGGAACCCATAACCAGTATAAGAATTTCGGTTAAGCAGCGTGATGTTTTACATATTTTGAGGCCAAAAATATAGTGACTGAGAATGGCATTTGTTACAGTCAAAGGATAACGAAGTTCTTGTGGTTTCAAATGGATCTGCAGGACATGTGGTTTCAGTAACTGAAATAATCAATTCAATTTTTTGGCATTGAATGAAAAAGTGCGCTCTAACTGGGACATCTTGTATAAATTTGTGGTTTCGTCTATAATTTCTGAGAGTCTGGCTGTTTATTAATAAATATTAATTTAAAGAATATAACCTCACATCAAAAATGTTTTCTAGTTTATGTTTCGTTGACGTATTTTGCAAAAACAATTAAACTACTTTTGAGTGAAAATCAGATTAAAACAATTTGGAATTTCTAATTAAAACCCATGCGTAACAAAAACTACTTTTTTGTGCTTAAATCAAAACTCTGCAAAATATTTAATATCGTTTGTAACCGCTTGCAAGTACTTTCAAATTAACGTTTGCTGTACATTTCTATTTTATATGTAAATTATTTAAAATTTTTATTTTTTGCTTATACATAAATACTTTTTCATTTCTTGTTATTTAAATTATTGTCATCATATGTTAAATTTAATAATGCTATTTGTTTATATATTTATTTTTCCTTTTAATAATAACACACCGGAAATGAAAATTTTTACAACAGATGCTTTAAGCTACAAACTGTTTTTCAGTTTTAATTTATTCCAATATAAATTTTTTTCTTCAATGTGAATTCAATTTAAATTTAATTAAATAACATTGTGATCAAAATTTTGCCACAAAGTAAAATTTAAAATTTTTCGATTAGTATAAAATTATAGAGAAAAATATTTTTTTAAGCAAAAGCAATTTAATTAAAATGTATATGAAAACTGTAAATTACAAGTTTTTAACAGGCTCATTTTGTATGAGTTTAACTAGTTTAAAGACTTGTTTGATGTATTTATTCCATAACTATTTAAAAGAAAATTATAAGTTAGGATTTAGAATTTAATAAAAAATTTTTAATATGTATCTAATCTATGTTGTTGTATAATGTTTTTAACATTACAAGTCTTTTATGGCAAATTTATGATTCATAAATGCCCATATTCGTTGATAATACTTACAGAATTTTTTTTAGTATCTTTTTGTTAAAAGTTGTTGTTATTCTGTTAATATTTATTGTAAGATAAACTGGACGACACAAAATATTTTTCTTTTTTTTATATGTTTGTATAACTAGTTGGACATATTCCAATTTAACAGATATTGAACAATAACTAACTAATGCTAGTTTACAAAATTAAACACAAAGACATTGTCGTAAATATAAACATGCACCCATACAAACGTAAGTATATTGTAGTGTATATAACTTGTAAGTTTTGTAAACAAATGTGTATTGCATAGAATTCACAGAGGGACAGACTGACGTAACTGGTGGTGTGTACTCGTATACATTTATAAAATTTTTTCTTGGTTGCTAGATGCTGTTGTTATTTTGCTATTTATTTATTTACTTTTTTTTTTTAATGGAGGAAAAATATTATTTGTTACCTATTGTCGATATGGAGTCAACTCTATGTTTGTACGTACGAGTATTTGTATAGCATTAAGAATATTCTTTGCAATTAACCCTTGTAAGGCTTAAAAAAAAATTTACTTACTGTTATTAAATACAAAAATTTAAAAGTTTTAATTTTCATAATTAAAAAAACTATTAATTGTGAATAAAATATCAAATAAAAGTTTTCATATAATGTTTCATTTATGTTTAGTTTTTCATAAAATTAATGCTTGTATTAAGATTTTTGATTTAAAAAAAATTTTTGGCTAAAAATAAATTGTTCTCAAATTAAAGAACAATCTAAGTGAAAAGTGACAAAAAATTTAATGACAAATTTTTTTATTTTGTTTTGGAATATTTAACTCTTAATTTTGACCATAAATTACTGAATTACGCATTCCTTAGGGAAAATAGCAAAATATGGAGTTAAACACTTAAAAATTATTGATTCATACTACAGACTTGCATATCACTGGGTGCGTTCATAAGACGTAACTGATAACTGTTTGTCTTATTTGAGAAATTCTGCTCAATTCAATAGTTGTATATTTGCTGCCATTTTTCATCCATAAAATAGTTTAGCTACCGAAAGTCAACATGTTGTGTGTTGTGTCAATTAAATTTAAAACAACTCCTTCAGCACCAGATAAGGAAAAATCCATTAAAAATTCTGTATTATCCATACTTTTGGTTAAAAAAATTGGTTTAGTTTATTTAAATTATTTTATTATTATTTTTTTTGCAAGCCGTTTCTAAGATTCAACAGTTGTGCAGCAGTTGAGCAGAGCAGTTACGTCTTATGAACTGTATTTCTATGGTTTCGTATTAAAAAATGTTCCCTACAGCCATATAGCCTACAGCAACTGTTAATGAATTTCATTAAAGATAATTTTTATTTTTCTCTATTAAATTTCTGATGTTTTATATTTGAATAATATTGACGAGATTTCAAAAAAAAAAAAATATTTTACACTCGCTATAATTTTGTAATAAAATGTTTGCTGTACTTTTAAAAAAATTCAAACTTAAATGCTTGTAATACTTTATTGTGTCTAGGTCCTTATAAGGTTTATTCAAACTTCAATTTATTTATCGTTTTCTCTGTCAAATACCCTGGAACACTGAACATGCCAAAAAACAATTTTTGTTATTGTTGCTGTATGACAAATGGATAAAAAGCAACTGATAATGGTAGTAAATGTTTGAGTTATAAAAATATGTTTTGTTATATAATTTTAAATTATTTGTCATACAATATAGAAAAAAACACTAATAAAAAACTAAACAATAAAATTATATTTTTTTTATTTATTTAAAAATGAACTGTAAAAAATCAAATCGAATTTTATTGTCCACATTATACAAGTCCATAACATTGAAGAAACCTCATAAATCAAATGGTGAAATGAATGTTTTGTTTAGTTTTAAAAGATGCTTTTGCTAGGAACAATACATCTTTATATACAGGCACTTACACATGCATACTAGTTTAGCATGAAATACATACATAAAAGACAGCAAGCTACCGAATACAATTTTTCAACTTGAAGACGATTATTTTGAAAGCATTGGAAATATGGAAAAGTATACACAACCATCATTATATGTTTGATTTTGTAAGTGACAAACAACAATATAAAACAAAGCAAATTAAATTTGGCTGTGACGTATCTAAAAATACATATTTTGAAATTTGTACTTTCATTTGAAATATTTTGCACAATAAAATTATAACAAAATTTTTCATTTTATTGAAATAAATTTCTTTAAACAATTTTGATAAAAGAATTTCCAAAAATGCGTTCTTTTAGTTTTATTTTTAAAAACAATAATTTGAAAAAAAGTTCTTAGAAATATATCCCATAGGAGTACAAAAGAATTTAACTTAATTTTGCAAACATTTTTTAAATTAAATTTATTTAATTAAATAAATCAAATGTACCACCCCTTATACTCAACTGAATATCATTTTAGGAAAATAATTCATACTTTCTGTAGTAAGCCGAACAGGCTTCTGGAATCAATCATGAAAAAAATTAAAATTACATAAAAGCCAAAAATCGCGTCTATTATTTACAGAATAAAAGAAAAGAAGGAGATTCTCTCACTGAACTCTAAATCCAGAAAATCCTGGCCATATAACTAGCCACTGTGGTTGCTTAATGACAATAAGATAGGCAGTAGCTCAAATCTGCTATGTATGTTATGGGACTATTGAAAGTCAAAAATATGAATTAAAGCGTGAATAATATAAATAACTCAAAAAAATTTACTAAACAAATTAATTGATTGTTTTACACCAAAAATCACATCTTCATAATTTTCTACACTAAAAAAAATTGTTGGTAAACGTAAAACCCGGAAACAGTTTGCTGATTTTTGATTTCATATTTTTGCTACGATATAACAAAGGTTCTTTAAGGAGGAAAAGGCTTATATGTCTTACAGTTGTTAAGCTAATGCTCATTGTCTGTTAAATTTTAGGAGTTTATTATCAAATAACGGTTATAAAATTTGTTTATAATTAAAAAAAAAAGTTTTTCTTTAAAACAATTTTGGGGATCTATTCTAAAAAAATAAACCTTCAAAACTAAAATTATTTTTTTGTGTAAATATTTTATACCTTTTCAGAAGTCCTTTCTTCTTTTTACTCTTCCTTACCATTTATTTCTGTATTCTTTCTAGCTGACAGTTATAAATATGCATTTATTTTTCTGTGTAAAATGCATTTTTACATTACATTTTTTACATGAATGAACAATTGAGAATGGTGGACTTGTTTTATATTTGCTTCTACATATTTTATACATATCTTGCACTACACAAAACGTTAAGTAAATATGTTTCATATAAAATATGTTTTTCGTTTCCTTGTTTCTTCTTTTTAACTGACAACCTTTATTTAAACTTCATTGAACTGAAAATATTGTTTTTATTTGTTCTGTTAAAAAAAAAAACAAATATACACCAACAAAATAATCTTAAGTAATAGATTTATACACACTCACACACACACATACTCTGATACCCCTGGATACACATATTCTTCTATACATGCTACAGGTATTAAAAAATTATTTATTACATTTTCCACAGCACTTAAATTTAAATGCCAAATATTAATTAGTGACCTTAAAATATGAAGTAGAATATTTATTTCTGTATGTAGATCTTGAATGGTTATTTTAATAAACTCTTGCAGAATTATAAAAAGTTATTTTTTTGGAATTATTTATGCAAATAAATATTGATGCAAAAAACCAAAATTTTGTAAATGGTTGAATTCTCTTTCCTAGAATATAGTTTTTGTGCAGAGTAGTAATAAATTTAATTTTTTACTTACAAATTTGTAAATAAAAATTCTATTTTGTAAGTTTAATCTACAAAAATTCAAATCAAAAGCTTAGCTTTCAAAATAATTTCAATTTATATGCAATAAATTGTAATTTCCATAATATTAAATAATTCGCCTTCAAACAACAATAATAAGAAAAAAGACAATCAACTTTATGTAAGCTGAAAATGAAAGAAACAATACATTAAAAAAAAAATTATTTTAGTGTGTTTTTTTCTCCATGTTTTTGGAAGAAAGAAATCTAAAACATTTTGCTGTCACACTTAATTAAATTCAAAGAATAAAAACAATCGAGAAAAGTATTTATTTCTCTTAGTGGTTATAAATTTTATTAGTTCTTTTACATAAAATAAACTTTTTTAATTTTCTTTAATATAACTAAAGTTATAATAAAATAACTAATTTTGTTTTTGATAATAATAGTCATAGTCAGTCATTAAATTCGGTTTCTAAAAAAAAAATTAAAACTATAGAATAAATAATATATTGATAAAAAGAAATTTCTTTTGAAATTCAGAAATTTTTTCATATAAAAACTTTATATAAACTTCGATAGTACAGAATAAGATGACAATTATTTTATATATACCTTTTTCACATATTACTTTTATTATTATTAATTTTCTAATTTTTATATTATTTTATGTATATAAACACATAATTTTAAATATTTTTCGAATGGTGTGTTTAAAAACTTTGTTTGGTATATCCTTATTATTGTACCCCCTAATTTAATTTTGTCAAAAAAAAAATAGTTTAAATATATATTTTCAATTATTTGATTAATTTATAATTAAAGTCTATAAAAGTTATGCAAGCTTTAGCGAAATATCGATATGAAAATAAATTTATAACATAAGACCTCCAGCTTGATAAAGTAGCCATATTAATTAAAAAGAAAAAGGTCAAATAAACTAACAAATAAATTATTTTTTTTTATTTAATATAAATATGTGTGCTGTTATTTTTAAGTGTTATAATTCCATTTTTAAAAAAAAATTTTTTATTAAGATATAGAAAACATCTTGGGATAAATCACTTGGACTTTCAAAAATAACACTTCATATATTTCGAACAATATTGTTAAATATGAAACCTGCCTGGACAAAGCATTATTTTACTGCTTCTTATATTTATTTCGTTGCAATCATTTCTAATAATTTTTTTTGCAAAACATATTTTTAAAAATACATAGAAAACAGTTACGCTTTACTATTTTAATAGAATTAATATAAAATAAAAATAAAGAAAAATTGAGCTTTTGTTTTCCATTTAAAATATTTTTGAATGCACTCCCACAACATCAACAAAAAAAGCACATAGAAATACAAAGTAAAAATGAAACAAAAAAAAAATGTGTTTCCTGTTCAATTGTCACACCCTATTTGTATTATTTTTAAAATTGAAAAACAATTTATTTAAATTGATTTCAAGATGATTTTTTGTAGTTTAATAAAATGCAAAATAAATAAACAAGCATTTAGTGCAGTCTTTCTTTTGTGCTTCCTTTTTTCATTGTTCGTTTTAATATCTATTAGCTAAAAAATGTGAATAGATTCACTAAAATCATTTATTTCTGCTTGACGCCATTGCCAATTTAATACTTCTGTACAATTATTACATTCCTGTTGTTGTTCAATTGTTTTATTGCTTTTACATTTTTTTTTTAATTTTCTTCTTTCAATTTATTTTAAAATTTTTTGTAATCTAAGCTAATTTTTCTAGTGCATTTATCTTGCAAAACGTGTTAAAATGTTGGAGTAGTAAAAACACAAATTTGCCAAAAATAAAAATTATTTTTAATAATACGAGTTCATTGTTATGAAAAAACTAAGCTTTTTGTCCTGTTTCTTAAGTAAGCACAAGTTAATTTTAATTGAAATTAATATGAGTTAACAATAAAGTGTATATTAAACACATTTTTTGAACTCGAAAATATTCTTAGATTTTGGAGAATAATTTGACCTTAATTTATAATTCGAAACTATTTTAAAAATCATGTGATTTTAATAAATTAATAAAACTAGTTTTGTTTTATTTATATGCCCAAATAAATTCATTTGCATATTAAATATCTTGGAAATTTTACTTCAATAAATAACTTTAAATTAATTTAAAATAAATCTTATTTATTGCTCTTTCGACTGTCAGATTTTCTTTTACCTGATTAATGTGCAAATAGTTATGCAGACCTCAAGTAAAATTAGTTTCATGTTGGTTTACAAATAAATTATCAATAGAAATTATTAAAATTATCCTTTTCATCAATTTAGCAACAGCAATAAATAAATAGTAGAAAACAAAAACAGAAATGCAGTAAAAGGAACTAACAAAACATTAATTATTTAATAAGATGTCAATGTAATTAGTGTGGCTTTAGTATTAATGACTATAATAACAACAATTTGCTAAACATAACAATATTTTAAGCTTATAAACGTGCAAAGCTAAAGAAAATCAATAGTGCAGACATATGTAGGGCGTAGCTATAAGGCAGGACAACTATTTATGACATGTCACATTAGAATGATAGATATTTTTCTCTTTATTGAGAATTGCACTGAAAAAGCAAAGAAAATTAGTACATAAAGCAGAAAATATTATATTAATTTTTGCTGACATAAATCTCGGATGACAAAAAAAATTTTTTAATTTGTTAAAAAGAAAAATGGAATTTTTACGAAATTTTACACCGATAGCGCAATTTGTAAGAAAACAGCTAATAAAGAAATTATTAATAAAGAATAAAAAATGGAAAACCAATAATGACTTTTTAAAATTTTTTAGAAAACTAGAACTTTAGAAGCTTTACAAGATATTTTTTAAAAATAATTTCGATTCCAGAAAACTGTATTGTGTTCATTGCTCTCTCATTAATTAAAGAATATCCCACTTATCCTAAAAAAATTAACGAAGACTTTAATGTCAACTTTAACGAAATTTTTCATAGAATTTTTAAAAAAAATTAAATTTAAATTCTACGTTATTTTTTTGGATAAGAACATATATCGCTAAACCAAATAAGAGTCAAAATAATTAAGTTTTTGACTTAATTAAGACAACAACTAAATTTTAATAAAGTCGACTATTTATTTATTTAGCCTTATTCTCATACAAACTGCATATGAAATCTTTAGATTTTAAAGCTACTTTCATCTAAATCAACAACTTCTTCTGCAGAAAACTATCAGTTAAATCTTTTTTATATTTTATAATGCAATTGGTCAGACAATGTGTCTAGAATATTTTTAAAAATATTTTTAAACTGCCTTTTATCCCAATACTATTGCTCTGAGAAAATCCTATCGATTTCCGGACGAACTATAGTGTAATTATTCATGGAATATACATCGTTTTAAAGGGGAGACGGTTTCTTTTTGTATTTTGCTATGAAATTGGTCAGACATTGTTTCTGGAATATTTTTAAAAAAAAATTTTTCTTCTTGTTATTTGTTATTCAATAACAAAAAAACAAAAGGGAAAAGTTTAAAAACTCCTGAGGATTTTGGGTTGATGTTGTTAAACAATATAGAAAAAGCTTTACGTGGGATATGAAAATGATTGTTATTAGGAGAATAGAGTCTTAGGTGTCTTATTTAGAAACGTAACCCCATATTTTAGGGTAAATAGAACCTCTTGATTTGCTGTTTTTGTATACGCTCAATATTCAGTAGTCCTATATTAGCGTTGATCGAGGTATGCCTTTATTAAATTTTAAACTGAAAAAATGATTTTGCTAAAAGCTTTTTAATTACAAATACAAACTCTTGCATGATTAAAATAAACTTTTTTGTTTTACAGGAGAGAAATTGCTTGAAAAATTTAAAACATTTTGTATTTATTACAGATTTGAGAGTATGTATAATACGAGTATATTCCCAAACATTATTTTGTTGCTTTTACGTTTCGGTAGTGCAAGCTTAAAAAATCATGAGTATTTTATGTATAAAAAAACACAATAAACATTTAATATTCAAGTATGTAAAATGATTAATTTTGAGTTTATATTTGAAATCGTAAGTGTTGTTGGATTTCTCACACAAGCTATGCAGGCCTATAGGCTATAAAGACTGTTATTGACTTGGTATCCACAAATTTAATAAATTCTTTATTAACTGAAGTTTTCTTAAGTGACTTTTCAGCAGCTGCGCTTATCATAAAAATTTAATTTTTTTTTTAAATTTTTAATGCAAAATAAAATTTTTCTTTTGAGCGCTTGCAAACAAATCAGTGCAGTGTATTTTAGGAGCCTAGTTCTTCGTGTTTGTTATGGGCATGTAAGAAGTGATGTATAGGCGAGCAAAGACGTCTAAGAAATCCATCTACCTCAGATTTGTTTCTTTTTATCGTCTCTATGGCGCATATCCAAAGTTATTTTCGTTTTTTAATTCTGAAGAAACAATTTTTTGTTGGTAAGCCTATACTTGAGGCGGGTAAGTTTTCTGACCAGCACCTGATAGATAGCTTAGCACGTCGCATTTTGATTTTCTTAACAAGTTACGCAATGGGGTAAAACTAAATGCAATCATAACACTTGGACAGTTATTTTAATTTCCGTAAGATTCTAATAAAATAATTTTTTTCTTAATATAGAAATGCAAGAAGAATTACTTTACCATTTGAATGACTACTGTAGAATTAGTCAAGACGATGAAGAAGAGGAAATTGTGGAGTGTTTTCGCTGCCTTTTGGAAAAATTTATATGGGACAACTCTACCTTCAGGATCTTCCTTCACTGTCAACTAACTAAGCGTCTTCATTCTATATGGCTTCATTAGGAGAAGCAACTGGTTTAGGTGATTGGCTCGTCTTATTCTTTCCCTACTATCTTTTTACTTTCTTTCACTCTTCCATCTCGATTACTATCTGCCTTCCCTCTTACACAGGTACCAAAAAAAGACCACATTAGATCACCCAAATTAGTGCCCTCTCTTTTTATTTATTGGGAGCTCCCTGTTCAACTTAACCTAACCTAACCTAATATAGAAAATATAAAAATATTTCTTTTTTTTTTTATAAATATTAAATTTATTCCAAAAGCAACCATTGTGTTAAAAATTTGTTTACTGGGCTTAGTATGTGCTCATATGTAAGTGTCAGTGTCAGTGTAAACGTAAAGCATTTGTAATTTATGTACGTGCACTAGTCTAGTACAACAAATATTCCTCATACTGTGTTGGTGTATTCAGTTTGCTTGTCTGATCATAGACACTTTGTGGTATTATTGTGCAAATTACTGCAACAATTAAGTGCGAAGAAAGTTAGTTATAGAGACATGTAAAACATAATTATTTAATTTAATAATCTGCATTATTATTAAAAATTAAACATTTATTATGGCAAATCATATGAAAAATTGAATTGATAAGCTGCACAAAGTTATGCAAAATAATTTCTTTTGTTCTTTAAAGAGAAGCGTTTTTGAAATTAGAATTGAATTTGTTTTAAAGAAATGTCTTAATAGTAGAGTTTGTTATAGTTTAATGAGCAAGAAATCACCCAGTGCATCGAGTAGAATAATGGAGTATTCATACAAAAAGTATTTAATGTAAATATTTACATTTGCTGGCACTAGTTTAAAATTTTTTTTTAAACACACACACACAAATTTTCAATTAATAAACAGTTTAATTACTTTTCTATTCAAACCATTTGTTTACAAAATTATACCTTTTTACTTAGTATTATTAAAGAGCACAAAAGTTAATTGGCAAATTATTTATCAAAATTTTATCTAATACCCTGAATACAATAAAATTATTGACACTTAATGATTAATGACGCTGTCATAATGGCATCTCAGTATGTGCATTAAAATATTTTGTTTATGGTTCTTACCCCCAAAATAGCAGTATTATTAAATCTAAAACTAGAAATGCAAATCATAACAATGAATTTGCAAAATGAGTACAAAATATAAATTAAACTAGATTTGGGCCACATAGGATAGGTTAACTGTATGAAAAAGAAAACAAAACAAGTCAACAAAATGTTGATTATGAGATTTTAATATTTCTATCTGTATCTTAAACTATGAAATTAATTCACATAAACTATAACACATACATACAGACATACCGGCTGCTCATCTTAATAGCATTCAACACAATGTTGTCTACAGAGAAAATGATTAGATTAGTAGCACCATTATAAACATGGCTTAAATATTACTCAAAGTCATAAAAGTAATAACTGCTAGTATTTTGTGTACAACTGTTTGCCTAGTGAAATATAATTTTATTAACAAAAGGACAACCAGTACACAAAAATAATATTTAGACAAAAATACGAGTATATATGTAAGCACTACTACTAGTACTGCTGTTTCTGTTGTTGAAATATTTATTGTTCTTTAATTATTGCTGTTGTTGTGGTGATTGTTATTTACATTCATACACAATTTCCAAGATATTAATATTTCTGTATGTGAATAGTTGTGTGCAAGTGTATATCAAAAATTATGATAACAATATCTAGTTATTGGGCATGTCTGGTAGGCGCTTGAAAAAATTTGTTTATTTTCTTTGTTGTTGTTGTTGTATACGATTTTGTGTGTGAGCATAAATTGTTTGCTGTTTGTAATAGAATAATCGTCATTTATCATATGATTCAGCAATATGTTTTGTCATATACTTTCCAGGTAAATATAAACGTATATCATGCAAAATATTTACTTACGTGTGTGTTAATATATAAAGCATCCCACCTAACCATGTGACTTTGTTACATTACATTATCAACATTAAAGGAAAAGGAGGAAATAAAATTATTATTTTTCTTGTTTTATTTGCTTGAACATTCTAATTGATTTTAGCTACAAAGACAGTAGAAAAAATACTGGGAAAAAATAAATAAATAACGTAGACCTTAAAGTAAACTTTTTAAAAAAAATTCTATCAATAATTTGGATAAGAGCTTAACCTTTAATTTATTAGATGAACATTTTTAACATATTGTAACAGAATTTTTCCGATTTTTTGAAACTTGTATTTAATTTTACAAACTTTTTTTACATGAACACAATCATGCATGCATTCTTTACTAGTGCATTTCAAAAAAATATAAGCTTAAAAATATTAGATTGAATTTTTCTACAACATAACATTTAAATACTTTTAAAGCTACAAGGTTACAAGTCAAAAATAATTAAAAAAAAGGTATTATTCCCTTGAACATTTAGAAATTGTCAAAATCATAAAAAAAAATTTTTTTTACTCAAAAAAAAAAAAAAATCTATAAATATTTTTCTGCCAAAAAAGTTTCCCTTACATGAACGTACAGTACAGTCTTTATAATCCGGACACTCGATAGTCCGGACTATCTAAAAATCCGGACAAATCAATGTTTCGAACAGTTTAGATATTTTACCTCAGACAAGTAATTGAATTAAACGCTTTCCATTCCTCTAATGAAGATACAGTTCAATCGGTAATTGCAAACCTAAATTTTGAAAACCTTGATAGTTATTTGGAGGAATCTGAGAATGTTAAAAACAAAGTTTCAAATAAAAAAGGAAGTGAGCAGTTTATGGACCGAATAAAGGAAAGAGACAAAAAAAGAAATTTTACTTTTAAAAAAAATTTAAAAATAGAGCAAATAAATTGCATAACAATATGTATATTCCAACAAAATTAAATTCTAATTTTACACAGTGAATATTTTTAATTACTTTTAGTATAACATATAAAAGTTTTCTATAAATTTGTTAAATGAAAAGTCTTGCTAGTATATATTTTTCTTTTTGTTTTTTAACTGAATTGTTAGGCAATTAAAAATATTGGCCCATAATCATAGTCAGAAAAAAAGAGAACTTAATATGTACAAGTTAAAATGTAGTTTTAGCGAAAAAGTCGATTTCAAATTTAAAATATACTGAAGTTGATTTTAAATAATTTAGAAACAGAAAATTAAACAAAAAAAAATAAAAATTTCCTGTCATATATAAAAATAAAATTAAGTAAAAATTCCAAATAAATTAAAAAAAAAAATTTATAAGCAAATTAAAAAACGTCTACAGAGATTTTGAAATTCTCGGGGACTTAGATCATAAAAAAAATTGAAAATATACAAGCAACGATTTTTAAAAAAAATTTAAATTACTTTTCAGCTTTTTTTATTTTTAATGTCACTTTTTTATATTTTGCTGCATATTGTATACAAATGATAGTTGAAATATTGGTGATACCCTGTTAAAGTTGATTCAACTTAAAACCTACTTTTGTTTTGTCTATAGTACTAAAATTTTTAGTAACAGCTTTTAATTTTTAGGTTGTTTTTAAAAAGAACCGACTTTATTGTTTGACTATGATTATGGGCCATTATTTATATTTATGTATTGAGTTTAAAAAATTTTTTAACTGTAGTCAAAACGATTTAGTAATCCGGATTAACGACGTTTTACTGTATAACTTTTTTCATAAGGACTACTAACGTTAAATCAGATATGAAGTAAAATATTTTCTATGAAAAACTAACATAAACGATGGCATGTTACTAGTGTATTTTACACCCTAATACTTAAATATCTCCGAGTTACTATAACCTGGACAAAACAAAGAGTACTGGTAACAAGAACACAATGTTATATGAGCGTACTAGAGTGTAAAGTTTTTAAGAAAAAAAAGTGTAAAAAATACTATTAAAAGCTGTAACGCGCACTAGTTCACATGATGTAAATTGTTCAAAAATAATATATTTTCTATGGCTTAAGTCAAAAACACAAAAACGTATGAAACAAAATCAACAACTTGGGTAAGCAATTAAGATCCTAATTAAAGCAGAACCGCGTATCTCAATGCGAGTGCTTTTTTTTTTCATTTAGAAAAAAACACGGATTTTTTAAGAGAATTCTGATCTTTTTAATGAATTTTGAGATTACTTTAAGTTAAGCTGCACCTCAAATAAGGAAAACAGAATGGGCTCGCTTTAAGCCTCTGAAGTGGGTCTTTGTGATACCTGTATAAAAGGAAAATGAAAAAGATTAAGGATAAAGAGTACAAGGAACTAAGAAGACAGTAAGGAAAGAATAATAAGAAGAAAAAAGCCGACTTGAACACTTAAACTAGTTGGTTCTTCTAATTAAGCCATTTTTTCTCAACGACAGCACTTATATCACTAATATGGGTTTCTCTAGGCTCATCATCATGTATGTATCATATTTGACAAGTTCACTTTCAACAAGAGTCCAATTTAAATTGGAGCTGCAAGCGCAGTGTTTTTTAGTTCCTTTTATTTATATTAAAGCGTCACCCCTAAATAAGAGTGTATGTAGTGCGTATTCTCTACAGTAGTGTTAATCATTTTGTTTAATAAAACCTACTAAAAACAAACAAAAATAGAGGGAAAAACTCTAAATTCAGAAAAAAAAAAACTGGCAAACATATCATTACTGGTCAAATAAATATAACAAAACAGAAATAAAAGAATAAACAATTTGTTTTGCTGAAAATTGAACTACAGAACGCGAGTCCAAAATTGGATTTTCCAATTGCTTAGGGTTACCATGGAGTTATTTCTGGATGTCCCATTGTGTATAGGCAAGAGAATTTTTGACAGATAAAAAAAACATTTACCGCACCAATTTGAGTTATGACTGTAATTAATTAATGAAAAAATCACAAAATGAAAAAATAATATAAATTATTTAGATAATTTACTGAAATTTAAAGATTTATTGTAAGATCTTTAGTGTAGTTCAATTCACAACTAAAATAATCTAGCGCATCTCACGAAACTCGTGATTGTTAAGGGATTTATTTTATTTAGACTTCTTCTACCAGTTTCTTATTAAAAGCCTTATATCTACACTTAAAAAAACCCACAGCATGAGTTCGATAAAAACGTTAACATGTTCGTAGAGTCTTGTAAACAGTTCAGCGTATACTTTTAATTGATTACTGCTAAGGTGCGAAACAATTTCTAAGCTCTTTGCTGAATTAATAAGTTTCCTTGATTGTTATATGTTCTCTTGAACGCTACAATAATCTTGTAGTTTTTATTTTATATTATTAAACAAATATTTAAAATCCAATCTAAGGCAAACTATCTACAAATGTCCTTCTTATACAATCTCTTAATTCAACGTTTTTGCTCATAATTTTCACTTCTTCTTTTTGGTGTAAAATGTATGGCATTGACTATTACGAGTATATGACTTACTGGGCTTTGTTACCTAACTAAATTGTAGTTAAAAAATTGTATCATTTAACTCTTTTTAATTGGCTAGTTAATTACTTTTCTTTTTCAAAATTTCCGCAAGTCATCATGCAGGTATTTAAATATTGTAAGTAATCATTCATGTGAGGACATGACCAGCTGGTATTTCAACTGGTTTGTAAGTGTGAATACAGGAGTATATAGCTGTTTCTAAGCACACAATAGACAATAATATTTGTTGTTTGTATGCGTACTTGTATGACTATTGTTGGCTTGATATATTGAGAGCAAATGATTTATGATTACAAAACATTATTCAAATATTGTAAATTATCTTTTACAAACAGAAAATTGACTATTTCTTGCAACGAAATAAAAATCACACACACAAAATAATATTTTAACTTGATGGTCGTGATTGTAACTTATGAAAGGTAAAATAAATGAATAAAAGGCAGTAGAAACAGAATTTCCATTATATGATAAAGATATCTAATAATTTTGAGACAGACTTTTAAGTAAAATATTTTTTTTTAAACTATGATAAAAATTAACTATTATGATTGCAAAAAGAAAAATGTGAAATTATTCAAATTAGTTGTTAATAAGAAGTTTATTTCAAATTTCAAATGAAATCCATTGAAACTCTAGTCCTGCTGTATGAAATATTGTGAAAACTATGACAGAACTTGCTCTATAATAAAATCTTAGCATTCACTATATTTTCTCGGTTTAGGACAGCAGCTACCTTTAAAAAAAATTGTAATTGACAACAGAAATTTTTATAAAATTTCCAAAAATTTTTTGCAAAGTTAACTTACACGACTCCTTTGCTATATTTTTTGTTTATTTGTTTTATATTTATTGAGGCATCTCAATTTTATTTGCAAATAGCATAAATTTCTTTTGATCGGCTTTGTGTATAAAATGTAAAGGTTTTACATTGTAAAGCATCCTTTCAATTTTTGTATAGCTTAAACTTGTATGTATTTTTGCCTGTGATGCAAGTAGATTGGGTTTATGATATTGAAAACGGTTGCATGTTACACTGATAGTATTCGGACGCCTCTCGTTAGTTTTTAAGTAAATTCACCAGCAGTAGGTAATCCTGCTTTTGTTTTTAAAACATACAAAATAAAAAATAGATTGTTTCGTTTTTGGTTTCATTTTTTTCTGGCTTGATTACTTTTATTTTTATATAATGCATTCAATTTCATTTCATTTTTACTCATACATTCATCAGGGTTACCACCACATATTGTAATGGTCTAGTGAACAAAATTTTAATTAAGTGTGGAAACATTTTTTTACAGTTGTGTAACCCATGGTGCTTTACTGACACTACAGTCTCCCACATTCGTAGTACGATGGATGGTTATACTCTACACTATAGCAAAAATAAAATTAAAAAAAAAAAAACAAGATTAATTTTTTCTACTTAAACTATTTCCTCATTTTGAAAAACATATAAAAGATATGTGAAAAATAGTTTGGTCTCTTCCAAGTACTTATCTGTGTTAAAAACTTCATTGGTGGATAGTTGGGCAGAGTCGTTTATTAGTTGCATCATAACCGAACGAAACATTTTATTACATGAATTTTAAATTTAGATTATAATTTACAAATACGGTAAGAAAAATAATCTTTTTTAAGAATGTTGTTGATACATCACGTAACCAACTCCTACAAAATGGCACTTGATTTTCTTCAGACGGGCTAAGTTGAATTTTTTTTAATTAAAATTCTATGTATGAAGTCTGTGAAATATTTTTGAGCTCTTCTTCCAAATCTTATTATTTTAAGTGGTATAAGTCCACTTAAAAAATTAATAAGTTAGCGGTAGATAGGGACATCGTCTAACTTGAAAGAATGCTGACTAATTTTTTTAAATAGACTTATACCACTTTCATAAAAAAAACTCATATAATGAAAGCCATCGAAAATTCAATTTTTTTTTTATAAATTATTTGAAAATTTAACAATATATTAATCTTTATTTGTGCTTAATTCCAGAAATTGTGTTGGTTTTAAAATTTATTATTTTATTCATGATATTCTCATGAGTTATTTATTCAGTACAATAAGTACTGAAGGGGATAGCATTTTGTCAGACGCTACTCTGATTCTTCAGTAGATTACTTATTAGAAAATTTTTATTGAAGTTGCTCGACATCATATGTCATGATTTGGCTTCTGTATTTCGTTTTTAAACTTGCTGTAATGTCCGGGTTATAAATTTCTGAAATTAATTTTTTTAAAAATCGTAAGTCTTGTGATGAAGAAATATGGTTTTTATGCAAAATGAATTAATTGTTAACTTTGAAGAAATTATTTTGAACCTGGCACTTTTTTCCAATACAAATAGAAGACTTGTAGCACGAACTTCGAGATTCTCCATTATCAAAAGACTTAAGACACAAGCTTAATTTATTTTTAAAGAAGTAAAAAACACTTGGAACACAAACTTCGAGTTTCGAAATTATCTAAAGATTTATGACACAAACTTAGTATAAATTTTAAGGAGTAAAAGACTTTCACCATTATCAAATAACTTAAGACACATATTAATTTTTTTTTTTAAGAAAAAGAAGACTTGGAACACGAAATTCTAGTTTCAGTATTATTAAAAGACAAAAACTCCAATCTAAAAAATTAGAAGACTTGGAACACGAAGTAATTTCACCATTATCAAAAGACTTAAAACACAAACTTCAATTTAAAAAAATAATTGAAGACGTGTTCTAAGTCAAGTTTTACTATTATCAAAAGACTTAATACACAAACTTACATTTTTTCAAAGAAGTAAAAGACTTCGAACAGAAACTTCGACTTCCGCCATTATTAAAAGATTTTATAAGTTTTATCACTACAGTCACATTATTTTACAACTACAGGCATATAGAATCAATGCCACATGAATAGCACTTTGTAGCACAATATTTAGAAAAGGTTATAGTTTTTTAAAAAAAATGCAACGAACTTTATTTTCATTTGTTAATTCAAATTGCAAATAGTTTTGTTTTTTTGTATTCTTGCAATTATATAAGAAATGCTTATACCTTTGTTCATAATCAACTTTTGTTTTCTGTAGTACATCACACTTTCTGATTTGCTACCGAATATTCACGTTTCAAAATAGCATTAAAATTGAAAATTTTGACAGCTACCAGAAGGAAATTTGTTGAGCTTTTTTCGACAACACAAATTGGCGAAGTTTTTTTGTTTGTCTGCACTCAGTAAGGGAAGGAATCGAAGCTACGACCTCTAGGTTCATAGATTATCCCACTGCCCACCAGTATATGGGGGCACCAGAAATTAGCAATAGCTTTCACAAGCACATGAAACTTAATTTAGAGATTAACAAATGGAAATTATTAAAATATATGCAAATCACTCTCCTTTTTCTGAATTATTTCTTAACTATAATTGAATTGCGGTCTTGGGTCCAGTTTTTTTTTTTAAATTTTTTTAAAAAAGCAATTTTTTGGATTGTAATAATTTCCTGAAACCTTTTTATACTCTTTTTTTTCCTTTTTGGGAACATCAGTAAATTCGCCACTGTCGTCGTCCTTTTCTTTTTTCTGCCAGAAGTTGTTTTACATTTGTCCAAGTTGTTGTTCTTAGTCTATTCTGTCGATAATTTTAAGTTTTGTTGATTTATTCGTAAATTTTCTTCGCAGTAAATAACTATTCCATTCTTTACGATTGTTTTGAGATTATTTCGTTGTGAATAAAGAAATTTTAGTTCTTTAGCGATTGCTATATAGGGCTAACTTGAATCTGGTTCTATTGTTTTATTTATTGCAATAAAATCGTAATAAATTTGTTTAATGAAAATAAAAATAAAAACCACATATAAATTTTTACTATTGACCGGTTTATAAATACAATATAAAGTGGTATTTAAAAGTGTTTCACATTTGCTTCACACTTGTACACCGCGGCAATTGAACTTTTCTTTCAGTCTAATTCTATTGACAGCAAAAAAAGAAAAAAAAATTCTGTTTCGCAACTCCAACCACCCGACATGACTAGTACTCTTGAGAAGGTAATACACTTTATTTTAAGTGAGAATTTATATCGTTTTAATATTTAACTGAATTTGTGCTGCTGCTATTGTTTGCATTTGTTTTGCAACATTCAACTACAAACAAAACGTACAAACGTATAAAAGTTTCAGTTAAAATTTACGACAGTTCAGCCAGTGCATGCTACTGTACAAAATGTAAGTTTGATTGTTTTGGCTTTTACAATTTGCTTCATGGAGAAACAAAAAAAGAAAAACGGTTTTGCATTTGTTGCTGGTAAAGTACCAACGATGTTTATATAGCTAGCAATTGGGTGGTTGCAACAGTCAAAATGTTATTAAATCGTTAAATGTAAAAAACCTCTTGCCAAAACCGCCTCGCCTCATCAACACGTGACATTCTTTCACTGATGAGTGCAAGTGTCAACGTTTTAAATGTGAAAATAATACATTTCAACTTTACCTTTAGCTATGGTGTCAACTTATTTCTTGCCAAGAAAGAAAGCAAAAAAAAAAACTTTTTCAAACAGTTTGTGCCTGCATGATGACAATTGCTTATCGCAACAACCCGTACTCTAGTTCCACTAAAATTTCGTTTGCTCTTCCAAAACAACGTTTCGCAGAAAGAAAAAAAACAACAAAAAAATGTTGATAATGGGTTTTCTTTTACTCATATCTTACGTATGCAAATCATGCTTATTTTTATAGTAAAGTGATATTTCTTACGTTGTTGAAATAGAAAAACGTGTTAGGACACCTAATGGAGGTCACGAAGTACAATCATCAATCTGCAAAGGAAAGGTTTATGATATTATATGAAACGCAAATATCGAATAATACAAAAACCATTTATTTTGATTGACAAATAACTGAAATGGGTATTTGATTTTCAATTTCTGTTACATACTTCTTATTAAGAGGATATTATTAATTTAAATAATATTTATATGCACATTTATTTAGCATGATACCACATACCAGTGACATTTTTCTTTTTTTATTTTTTTTTAATTTAACGTAAAAATAACTACATGATTATATTAATGATGTTCTTTTTATTGGCATGACTTAAATGAACGTGAAGTATTTTGCTTCTAAATGTTAATAAAAACAATATATATGTTTCTTTTACTTACCAAGTAAGGAGTACTTGAAAAGAAAGTTAATATTTTATGTAGAAGTGAGGGTGTGCTGTAAAACTTAAAAATTCAGGTTGTGCAACTTTATTAATCCTTAGAGAACCACAAGCATACTTAATACAAAACAGTTAATTTAGTTTTATATAATGCTAAATTAAGAGCTTAAAAAAGAATTTTTGAAAAAAAAAAAAAAAATTGTCTTAAAAATTAAATTTGATACTTGTGTCCTTATGGTTCTTAAAAAGTTAAAAGCTGTTTTATAATAGGTTTAAATCTACGTTTAATTTTTTTTTTTTTTAATTTATTTATTAAGTCTTACTCTAAATGGTGTCCCAGTAAAAGGGAAGTTTTTCATTTCATGCTGCAATAAATCTATTGTATCGCGCGATGTGTGGTAGGTAGGGTCCAGATTCATGTCACCTTGGTGAGTCAACGCATGCCGTTCACACTCACTTCAATTTTGGCCTCATCTTTGAAAAAGTAAGTTCTAACCAAAATCGCTATCAGACAGTTGTACGTCGTGGGTGATATTTTTCTCCTGAGGTACATGAAGGTTTTTTTTAAATATTTAGCAAGAAGACGCAAATTTTAAAAATAAAATTTTTTTAATATATAGGACTCGTTACAATCCAATTTATTGATATAAAAATTAATTCGATTCATTTTTTGTGAGCCTTTTCACATGTAACAAATTAAGTAGAATTTTTATATTTTTAAATATCCTTTTAACTTGCCCAGCCATTCACATTATAAAAATTTTCTTTTTTCTCATAATATCGTATTATTCGATCTACTTATTTGTAATTTATAATTTAAATAAATTTATTTTAACTCTTGAGATCATTTTTTTATTTATTTTTAAGTTTGCCTTTCAATTTAAAAAGAAAATTTTTAATATGAAAAATACAGACGAAAAATTTTAAATACATATTTATTGAAGGTGTTACAAAAAGGTAGCGAAATATCGAAATAAAAATAATAAAATTATATTTTATAAAAATCAAATAATAAAAATGATCTTAAGCTCAAATAAATTTATTTAAAATATGAATTAAATTTTTTTTTAGTTTCTTACGTGTTATTACACTCACTTACTCACAAGTATATACAAAAAAAAACAACAATATAAATAAATCCTTTAAAGATAGAAAATCACACACACAAAAATTGTAAGAACAAAACCAATATCCAAGTACGGGTAAAAGCGTACTGAAAACTTAAAAATTCTCTTTTCTTTAACCCGATCATGTACAAACGAAAGAATTGCGCAAGAAATTTGAGCAAGTCACTTGAAAAGTATGAAAGCCGTATTTTGTATATTAATTTTTTTATCTTGAATGTAGAAAAACTGCAATCATTCCCATTTATTAACATTACAACATGAAGTAAATAATAAAAACAGTCCAGCGGATATTAAAATGTTACTTCTCATATATATTAATTTATTTTTTGTATGTATGTTTCCCAAAAATCAGGCACAGAGAAAAATTTAAATTTAATGGGATTTTTTTTAAAAAAAATTTAATTTAAACTTGAACAAACACATCTTAAATGACAGTCGATCTTAATTAATCTCTTTCATTCAATGTGAAAAAAACAAACATGCACAAAATACACACACACACACAGCGCGCAACAATGAACATTTATATTAAAATAATACAAAAGGAAAAAAAAATAGAAAACTTATCAAAAAATACTATAATAAAATAAATAAATATGAAACTGTTTACTACATGTAACATGTTTATGTCAATTTCACTGTAAAATAAAATAAACAGGAATACGAAGTGTGTGTAATATAAAAATATTGGAACTTTATTTTTTAGATTATCTCTACAACCTACAAATATATAAACGAAAACGTACAACCCAGCCAATATTTTTCATTTAAACTGTAGATGAAAATAATTCTGGTAGCTAGTTATTAGAGGAATTTACATTTCAATATAAAATTATAAAAAATAAAAACTTTTTACAACAGGCATATTAAATTATTAGGAATCAAAAAGTTTAAAAAAAATTATTCTTTATTGGTGCTCAATTTCAACTACGTTAGTGTGAAAGACGCATTATTTTCTAGGATGTTTTCATGAAAAATTATTTACTCAGTACAATAAGTGTTATACATGGATCATTTCATCAGAAAAATGTTTTAAAATTTTGGTTATACTACAACGCCGTAAAAATGTAAACTTTTTATACAACTGTGATAAGAAATATAAAAACAGCTGTTGTTAAATGATGTCAACTTTAAGTTTTTATTAAAGATAAAAAATATTGTGAACGCTTTAGGCACAATTAAAATGTGCTCTTTGTATGAAAACACTTTAAAATTCTTTCAAAATAATTCCTGTTCAGCTAAATGCCAACGAAAGTTTCTTATATAAAATTGCATTGAAAAAAAAACAATATACGAAAATTTGTTTTCCCTTACTTTAGATCATTTAAGCCAAATCCCGTACTTTTACATTCCTTAACCCTAGAATATCATCCTTATTTTTTGTACACTAACGTCATCCTTAGTCATTTTGACTACGACCTATTTCAAGGAACTATAAAATACGCTGTGAGCGAAAATATATACCAAAATAGATTTATTATTCATATTCAGTTCTTTTTTAATCAATAAATAAAGAAATTTATATATTTTTTTTCAATTCTTAAATGTAAAATTAACATGGCAAAATCTACTTTCAGTTGACATTTTTTTTTAAACAAAGGATTATATAACATAAAAGCTATACAATACGACACATCATCCTTCGTCATTTTGACTATGGCAAAAAATTAAAAGCGAAAAAAAAGCACTTACAACGCTCGCAGTTCGCTGCACAGCTTGTTAGCGACTAACGCTATAGGAAAAATGAGATCAAAACAAACAGAAAAAACAGGTTTTAATTGAAAAATAAGATCGGGCGTCGTCATTTTGACGAAGGATGACATTGTAGAGTTAATAATAAAATGCCAAAAAGTACCAAAAAATTATAAAAGTACCATTTGTCCTCTTAATGATTTTTCATTTTGCTTGGGAATATTTGAACCCAATATCGTACTGCCAGGTTTGTTTATATTAAAAAAATCAAAAAGTACAACATTAGTTTTTAGCCTTTTTATGCCACAAATGTAGAAATATCGAAAAAGTACCAAATACCCATCCGCTAATTTTTTTAGTAAAATATTTTGTAGTTTGAACTTTGGTTCTATCTGTAGTAGTTCCGGATATATAAGAAGTTCGATTTTATCCTTTTTTAGCCCCCCTTAATATTCGAATTTCCAAAAATCTTTTCTTAGTCGTCCTACACATTGAGACATGCATCTCCTTACCGAATTTCAAGTCCGTAGCTTTAGCCGTTTGAGCTGGCCGATGACGATAAGTCAGTCAGTCAGTCAGTAACTTTACTCTTTTATATATATAGATTTGCAAAAAATATTTGCAAGCCTGAATACCGCTCCTGTTTTGACAATTTAAAATTACTAATATTCTTTAAAAAATTATTGATAATTTGATATAAATATATTTAATATTCAAAAATTTTTAATAGTTAAAACTCAATACCCTTACAATTTCATACTTGGGTCATCTACTCTGCAAACTTTAATTGGAAACTTTTTTAGTGTCATACAAAATGACGTTTAGCTTAAAAATAAAATGTTAAAATGTAATTGCCCAATGTTTGCAAGGTAAATATATTTTAACTACACATATGGATGTATGTGTGTGTGTGTGTGTATAGTATACGCCGCCATCACGTACTTTTATTAGTAGATATTTCAAATAGCAAGAATATCTCACACATACAAGCATAAAACACAACTTAACTTAAACTAACAAAATGTATTTTTTACAATTTCATTTAAAATGAAATCAAATTTTATGTAAAATAATCTTGTTTGCATGTATGTGTATATAAACATAGAAATTTAAAAACATATATTTGAAAATTTTGCAACTACTTCTGGGTTGGTGCATTTTTATAAATTCATGTTTTTATTATGCAACAATAATAATAACAGCAACAACGTGTTATCATTCATATTTTAAATTTTGTATTCTTTAGGATAGGGTTTTTGATTTAATGTTGTTGGTTGTGCCCTAAAATTTTTTTTTTAAATTCCATACAGCAAATATCATTTCATTTAATGGGTGTCTCAGTAAGAATAACCTTTTTTATTTTAAAATAAAAAGATGTTTTTTTTAAAAAGAGTTGTAATTTTTTTAATTGAATTGTACAGAAGACATGTTCCTATTATCTACACAGGCAATTCGTTCAAGGGGTACTCGTACTGGAGTAAAGTTAAGTCAATGCCAATTTTTGGAAAAAAATTATCTTCTGCGATGAGTTCTTTGTTTTAATGCACATTTTTGTATGATTTCAAGGACGAGTATTTGATAAACCAAATAAGAGAATACAACTGCTAAGATGGGTAATTCGACCAAATATTGTAATTTCTGTTACATCACGTCTCTCCACCATTATATTTTATGGCCACCTGCATTGCTATTTTTATATAAGATATAAAAAGTTTGATTGTAGATAGAAAAAGAAAACAAAAATTTATAACTACATTGAAACAGAAATGTTTTTTTTTTAATTCCAATGGAACCAGTTGCTTAGAACTTTTCATTAAGTGTATGAATATTTCACTAATGTAATAAATCCCTTTTTTTGTTTTACCAGAATAAATGCTTGTGAATGGTCATTATTGGATGTTCTCTATGAGTATTCTATGATTTGGCTATAAACTGTTTTCTTTTTTTCAAAATCTTAAAAAACTTAAATTATATTTTTTGCTTTTTTTAATAAATTTAAAATTTAGTTTAAGTTTTTACGTTTCATTAATACAAATGAAATTAAATTGATATCTAAAAAAATAATATTTTCTGGGGTGAATTATAAATAGACTTCGTCGATGCTACGAAGAGAGTACTTAGTGTATTAGAAATAAGAAAGTTATTTTATAGTTAAAAACACCATAACGCTTGCACACCAAGTATGATTATCTTAAAATTATCCACAATAAGATGTTAGAAAATGTACATATTCAACTCATTTAGGAAATTTACCTTCTTCGGACTTTAGCCTTAAAATTATCTACTAAATACTCCATGTTAAAATTAAAAAAAAAGAGTTTTTATTAAAAAGCCTTACGCTTATTCTAGTTTTTATAAATGGCAAATAAGTGTTTTTTTGTTTTTTACTTTTCTTTTGATATGAGTGTTATAAAAATTAAATTAAATAAAACGAGAAATACCTGCGTAATTATTTATCAATTTTTTTATTTTTCGATAGAAAACGAATAAATAAAAAATTAATAAGAGAATCAATTTTACAAAATTTTAATATTTTTGAGTACATCGATTGTTTTAAAACAAAACTTATGAGATCAAAAATTATAAACCTTCTCTAAAATGACAAATTTTGACTGATACGAAGAAATATTAAACCTAAAATACACACGTAAAAATAAGTCGTCTATTAGAATATTTCATTTCTGGGAAATTTAATATATAAATCCTCTATATCCAAGGAAGATAGCCATATATTTTAAATAAGCCACGCCCACGATAATTATTTTAACAACGCATGTGACAATTTAAAATAAAAATAAACATTTAAAATAGCTTTTTTTTACATTGGGTTTCATTTAAATGCTACAAGTTTCTCAATGCTTTAGCAGAAGCGAACACTGTTAGTTTATTGTGGATACCCGGGCAAGAAGGGCATATGGACAATGAAATGATGGAATATCTTTCCGATCATCTGATGACCAGTTATCACAGCCAACAGTTCGGAAATGTCCCTTCTATTCCTGCTCACCAATTGAATAGAGCGTTAACCATCATAACGAAACCATAATTGACGCGTGACCTTACACGTTTGTAGACTCCGCCATCTGGCATCTGCCGTTTCCCGCTAGTGATCAAAAATACCGCTCCTGATACACCAAGCGATACAGGAAGGGAAACCTCCATGTTAGATCCAGCCCTAGGCAATTCATCCGCCTGCTCATTACCCATAAATCACTGTGTGCATTTATACATACCAAGGATACGTCAGCCTGACGTCCTTGATTGGAAAACACAGTCTTGCATTAGCCCACTAGAGCAGAGAATGTAAAATTCGATTAAAGTGCCAAGAGAGCCGCTTGGCTATCCACAAAGACGCCCCTGATACTCCTGTTGTACAGAGACTCACATGATGAGTCGATATATTTTTTTACTTATGTAAAAAAAAAATGCTCGCTGGGCAATTACATGTATGTATGCTTGTACAGAAATGTGTGTGTGTGCTTGCAAATTCGTATGGTTATTATGTGAATATTTGATTTTCAGTTTATTTTTGTTAAGAGTTGAAAACTTATTTGTTGTATCTACTTCATACGTACGGCGCCATGTGTTTTCTTTTTTTATTTTCTGCTAGTATTGGTGTTGTTATTTTTATATATTTTTAACTCCTGCTATTTTGGTTATTGTTTGGAAGTGGCTTTGGCTACCATTGTATAAATTTGTTTTTTTTTTTAATTTTTTTTGCTTAAAACTTTTTATTTTGTATTTGTTGTTTCTGTTTATAAACATGTCATTGGTGTATTGGTCAAAGGTTTTGTTTAACCAAAAGTTTAAGTTAAACAAAGTTTTTGATTATTGTTAACATATTAACAGTATAAAATTTTTGTTTATAAAATGAAGTGAAAATTATATACAAGATTCGTTAGAAGTTCGAAATATAAAATTTATAAAAGTAATTATAATTCATGTACACTTTTCATTGTAAATAAAATAACTTTCTTAAAAAAAAAGAGTGGAATATTGCAATAGAAATAACAATAGACAGGGAGGGACCTTTACTTTTTGATATTCATAGTAGAAGGTTAAAGTTAGTAAATTTGTCATGTGCCATTATACTATTTTTTAATTTTTCTAATTCAAGAAATATATAAAATAATGGGGTTTACCATTATGAAAAATCAATGACAAATGTGGCTAAGTCATCTGATAAATTTTCGAATAATTTCCAGAAAAAATTTTAAGTAATATGATTAGTTAGATTACAAAAACCAGTAAGTTTACTGAGTTAAATAACACTGGTCAACATTTAACAATTTTTCACAGTGTTTGTATTCGTTATTGATTAACAAAAGTGTACTGATTATGAAAATATTTTTAGTTTTTACTTTACGAGCAAGTTAAATATCATTTTATTTCAAACAATTATTGTGGTAGAAAAAAAAATTTTTTTTTATAAAAATTTCTTGAATAAGACTCTTTTTTTTATTCTAACAAAGATTTCAGCACTAATCAGCCATTTTATTTTGCATGCTTCTCTTAGCCGGCATTAGGTTTCATTAAAGTTTTAGAAAAATTTCAGAAAAACTAAAAATTTTTTCATACTTTAAAATTGGAAAAAAGATATTGTTAAAATATATTTAAAGTTGTGGTTCTTCCAAAATAAGTAGCCCTCAACTAAAGTATAATTTCTCATCATTGAAGAAAGTTTGCAAATTCAATTTATACATACATATGAATCTACATACATAAATATTTCCTGCCATGGATTCATTAAAAACATTTCAAAAAAAGTTATTTAAGCTGAATCTTAAACTATCAGTTTTCAAATTTTTCACCTGCAAAACTAACCAACAATATTCCACCCAGAGAAAAAGAAAGAGAGAAAGCAAAAAGTACAACTGATAACCAATAATAAATAACTGCAAAGTTTAGACAAAAACCAACATGAAAAAAGTTATAAATTGATATGTACAGGTGAAGGTTAACTGCAAATGATAGCCAGTGGTTACAACTTAAAATACATGGAGACAAAATTTTTTATTTTATTTTTGCCAACTAGAAGAAAAAAAGCAAAACAAGAGACATATGCTGGTTAGAAAATAAGAAAAAAAAGAAAAAAAGCTTCAAAAAGCACTTTTATTCAATAAAAAAAAACAGATAACTAAACTAACATTTCTTTTATGTAAAGTATGTTCCATAACAAACTGATAAATTTTATCTAAATTTTTCTTTTTTTTAAATGGCAGTACATTTTCCTTTTTTCTTTTTTTTTTGCATTTAAGCAATAAAGAGTTTGTTTTTTTATTTTTTATTGTTTTAAAGGACTTTTGCGTCCTTTAACAGTAACATTTTTTTTCATATTAAAAAAAAGCCAAGAAAAAAGGGATATCCAAAAGTATATACGTAGATAAAATATAAAAACCCAAAACAAAAAACGTATGCAATCATGAACAGTTTAGTGATTTAAAAAGGATTGAGTACAAAAAAAATATTAAGAAAAAAAATTCTTGTGGGTTATAAATAACAAAATGCATTTTCCACAATTAATTCTGCATATATCGAAAAAGAATTTTTGTTTGTTTATTTTATTCTATTTAATTGTATTTTATGTTGTGTTCTTTGCTGTGTTGCAAAACATTCAAAATCTGTCATCACCAAAAGACCAAGTAAACTATTACGAAAACTGGAAAAACAATATAAAGAAGGGCAAAGTGAAACACACAACTACCAGCGCAAACTTTAAACACAAATATAACATTCTATTTTATATATATATATTTTTTTACTTCTTCCGTCTTTCAGTTTTTCTACACTTTTTATCTATAAATACACACACACACACATACACATGACACTTTGTTTTGGTGATAATAATACAACAACACCACCACTATAAAACGACAACTAGCAATAAGAACAACAACAATAATAATAACTCCAAAGTACCCATGGATAAGTAAAAAAAAAAAATTAGTTTTATAAGGTTGTAGGAAAATGTAATGAAAGAAAATTTGTTATTCTAGCCAAAGGAAAACTTTTAGTTTAATGTGTCTTTTTAATTAGTTGCTGATAAATGTTTAGAATTATTTACAACTTATAAATAAAAATAAAAGAGAAAGCAATATTAAAATAGTAAGTAAAATGCCAAGCTATTCCGAGTTTAATATACCCTTCACTGCGTTGGTTACTTATTTATATATTTAATTTTGTACAAGATTAAAAAAAAAATTTTGTGAAACGCCAAATATTATTTAAAATATAACAAAATATTAATCTTTATTTTCTTTCAATATCTTTTGTTTTTGCTAATCTTGCTAAAGTAAGTAATTAATTTCAGTGAATGAAATTTACCCCAATTTTCAAATAAAACAAGTTAAATTCGGTTATGCCGAGTCTTATATACCCTTCATATATTTAATTTCGCTTATTTTTTTTAAATATATAACAAAACTAAAAATAATTAATTAAAATACTGCTGAAAGAAATTTTCTTTAAACAGGTATCTACTTCGTTTACGTAACAGCATTTTTGCCAACAATATTTTTAAAATAAAGACATTAGTGTTTTGTTTTTCGTAATGAGTTTTCAGACTTAAGTTAAATGAAGTCACCGATGCTGCTTTAAAAAACTTAATATATTTTGTAATTTTGCGTATATTTCTAAGTTTATTTAAAATACAAATTTTTTTTAAAGCGAATCATTTAAATTGTAATTTAAGACTAATCTATGGAACTGCACTCTCAAGTAATTTTAATATTTATAACTTATCTTTAATTACGTGAAAAGAAAAATTAACAAACTCCTGTAATTCAAAGTCACTTCTTTATTGAACATTTCTTGCATAAATTTTAGCATTATTAACTCATCGCCCATTTTTGCACTTGTCCACCAATCAAATTCTCTTGTATTGACAAATTATGGAACTCATGTATTTTTTTTTGTTTGTTTAGTTTACTGAAAAGTAACTGTTTATTAAACACACGAATAATGTAGGCATTGTATTAAAAAAAAAGCAATAAAAAAATTTATCAAAAATGTCTATTTTAAAAGAGAACAAAACAAGGGAAAAATCTATTTATGAGTTATAGCTTTTTAGTATACTAAATCTTTCTGAGAGAGAGAGAGAGAGAGAGGGAGAGAGAGAGAGCACAAACACAGTTGATATTGCCACATAGAGAGATAGAACTCCCACAAACAAATGAGTTGGAACAAACACAGAAAAAAAAAACATCATTCAAAAATACCCTTTCATTTCAAAAAATATAAATCTAAATAAAGAAGTCATCTTTATACTGAATATTTCTTCTATGAGTGGTTTTGTATATTTTTTCACTTGTGGCCAATCACATTTATTTGTATGCAATTACAAATTATGATATAATTTTAAGAAAGAAGTAGGTACTTACAATCAAATTTTTAAAATAAAAAAAGTTAAATTCGGCTGTGCCGTTTCATATTTGTCACAATATTCATATTTGTCACTCTCCACATTCTTCTTTAATATCAAAACCATAGAAAAAAATTAAATGAGTGAAGATAAACATGTCGTGTTAAATATGTTTTAACGTACCCCATTACGTTTTATAGTAACATGCCAAAATGTTCTGTAGGTCTACTAGGGACCTGAGAAAGTTATTTTCAACATACACAAAAATTGAAAAGGAATTTAATCTGTAGGTTCTAAACTTTTTGGAAGTGTTTTAACATTTTCTGAAAAATTCGTAGTTTTTTTATGATGCAAAACGGAAACTTCCAAAATCTTTAAGAACACCACTCTCCACTCCCCACTTTGCCGAAATACTATTCGTGATTTTGCCCATGAAAATTACCAAATAAGAAAAAATTCGGCTATGCCGATTTTTATATACCTTTCACTGTGTTAGCTAAATATTCATATTTTTAATCTCGCCCATTCTTTTAAAATATTTTTCAAAACTTATAATTAATAATTAAATTACTGCTGAATATAATTTTCTTTAAACACGTAGCAACTACTTATACGTAAAAAGTATTTCTTTATTAAAAAAAATAAAAATATTTTCTTCAAGCACAAAAACAGAACTAAATAAAGTTAAAAAATTAATTAAGTAAATAGTGAAAACTAAAGCGAGAGGGAGGGTTGATATCGCTTTACAGTTATAACCCGGACCCTTTTGAATAGATACGTGTTCCCGTTTTGACGTCTAGTCACTAAGCAACCAGAGATGAAACTTTTGAGGTTAGAATTTTGAAAAACTCAGCATTTTATTTTGAGTTTGTATGTAAGAGACAGATATAGTGTTTTAATATTACGAGTAAGAGAATATAAGCAAAATGAAAAATTTATTGCTTTAAGAAACATTAATTAAAAAATTGTTTCCGTAATGAAAATGCACATGCCGAAAAAACTTATTTCTACGTTTTTTGTTATGAAGTATGGAATTTAATGTAAAAGTGATAACAAACACAAATTTTCATGTTTTAAAATTCATGTTCACGAAATGGAAATAATGAAAGTGTAAATTTTTTAGATATACCCGAGCAAAACAAAACAAAAATTTTGGGTTTGTACAAAAAAGACAGAAAGAATATGTATACTATATCTGCACTCTGACACCTCTGGTTGCTTGGTGGTCTAGTCATCAAATGATTGTTCTCTTTTTCCTCTTCCGCATACGTGACACCATTTTTGCCAACAATGTTTTTAAAATGAAGTCCGTAGTGTTTTATGTTTCGTAATGAGTTTTCAGACTTAAGTTAAATGACGTCATCGATGTTGCTTAAAAACAAAACAATATATTTTATAATTTTGTGTATGTTTCTAAGCTTATTTAAAATAACAGTTTTTTAAAGAGAAGCATTTAAACTGCAATTTAAGAGAGTAGTTTTAATCCTTTTTAATCTATGGAACCGCACCATCTCCATCCTGATGTATTTTTTAAGAAAAAAAAATTAACCCTTAAAAAGTTCGTGTTCACCTCTGCCATTTAAAAATCTATGATCATATACTATTTAGTTACACAATTATTATTAAGTTAAATTATCATCTTGCCTCAAGTAATTTTAATATTTATAATTTACCTTTAATTACATTTAAAAAAAATCAACAAACTCTTCTAATTCAAAGTAATTTCTTGCACACATTTAAGCATTTTTTAGCACTTGTCCACCAATCAAATTCTCTTGTATTGACAAATTATGGAAACTCATATATTTGTTTTTGCTTAGTTTACTAAAAAGTCACTCTTTATTAAAACACTAATAATGTATAAAAAAAAACAAAATTCCCAAAAATGTCTCTCTATTTTAAAAGAGAACAAAACAACGGAAAAATCTATTTATAGGCATGAGTTAATGCTCTATATTGCTTTTTAGTATGCTAAAGCTTTCTGCGAGACAGAGAGCGAAAGAAAGAGAGCACATACACAATTGATATTGCCACATATATATCTATATATAGAGAGAGAGAGAACTCCCACAAACGAAATCATGCAAAAATGACCTTTCATTACAAAAAAAAATTGTATTAAAAATGCTCAAGCCCCGTTATCCAGAAATCATTTTTATACTGAATATTTCTATGAGTGGTTTTCACTTTTGGCCAATCACATTTATTTGTATGCAATTTCAAATTAGGACATAATTTTAAGAAAGAAACAGGTACTTACAATCAATGTTTTTAAATAAAAAAAGTTAAATTCGGCTTTTTCACTTCCACATTCTTCTTAAATATCAAAAATGTACCAAAAAATTATATATAATAGGTAGGTATGTAGTTGGGATTTATTTATTATCAAAGAGAAATATGGACATAAAAATAAATTTTTATAATGCGAAATCAATCTTAATAAACCAGCCATTTCAATAAAAAAAAAAGGTCATATAAACTTACAAATAAAAAATAAATAATTACAAAGCAAGAATTAATGAAAATGTGAATTATCGGTTATATTTTTGATATTTCTCTGATAGATTGCTCTCGCTTTTCCCGCAGACATTACGAATGCTATATCTGTAAAAAAAAAAAGATTTAGATGCATTTTTTTCTCCGTTTTGTAGTTTAGACAAAATATGCAAAACAACAAAGCCAAATTAATGAAAGTCTTAAATATTGGGTATATTTTTAATTTTTCTTGGCTATTTGTGGACCGATCGTTATGAGTTTTGGCATAAAAATTACGACTGTTCTTTACCACATTTTTTGCTCTATTGGCAAAAACGCACCAATAATGGTCTAAAAATGGATGTAGTCGCGATTTTTGACTCATAGATCTGAGTTTTGGTCCAGATATTACGAATGTGCCTTCGTACTTTTTTTTTTTTAAACAAAGAAAAAATTAAAGAAAATCTGAAATTTCAATTGTATTTTTGATTTTTGTGGACCGATTTCTTAAATTTTTTGCACAGACCTTATGGCTGTTATTTGTGATAAAACTGCATATAAAGTTTTGTAGTTTACACAAATTACGCAAATAACGCTCTGAAAATTGTCAAAATATAGAGGTAGATGTACTCCAGAACTCATAGCTCAGCCAATTAAGAGTTAACTGACAACAAGAATTTCCAACAAATAAACATACTAAACTTTTCTGTAGGTCTTTTAAGGACTTCAAAAAGTTGATTTCAACATACACACGGACAGACGGTCAGACGGACAGACGAACATCGCTAAGTCGATGCCGCTTCTTTTAAGAATCCAGAATATATATACTTTATAGGGTGCCCCATATAGGGTATAAAAATAAGCTCTTAAAAACAAGTTTAAAAAATAAAAACAAAACAAATTGAATTCGTTCCCGCCGACTCCTACGTACCCTGCACTATAGTAGCCAAATATACACCACACAATGTACACAACGAATACTAGTTTTAATAACTAAACAATGACAACAACGAAAGATGCTGCAAATGACAGCAGCATCGTTGTCAGTTTAGCTTTTTTGTGACCCAAATTTATGTGCTATTTGTAGGAAATGAGCAATTCAATTGCTTAAGAAATTTGTATGGAAAACAAATAAATTTTGTGGTCGATTGGGTTTTTCGTTTCCTGTAAACAGCATATTAACCTTTTCTCTGTCTATATAAATAAAATTCATTTACTGCTTTTTTTGTTTGTACCCTATACACATTTTGTAGTTTTCAACAGACTTTTTTGAATTTTTTATACAACATATACATTAGTACTGGCTACGCTAACTTTCTATACGACAAGCTGGATAGTTTTTCAATTAATAAAATTAAATTTTTTAACATATTTCTCTGAAATTGGACACTCAAGTTTTATTTACTCTAAGGACTCTAACTCAGAGGATTCTAACCTTTTTAACAAAACTAGTTAAAGTTTTATTAAAGTCAAATCAAAAAATAAAAACACTTCGTTCTTTCTACAAGCAATAACATTTATTTGTAAAATAATTTACAGAAATCGAATATAGTATTTGATGTAAATTTTAAATCAATTTATTAATTTCTTTTTTCATTTGGTCAGCTATAAACACAAAAGGTATCAGACTGGAGGATCTTTACACATCGGAAGCCATTTTACTTTTTGCCTCAATTATAGGCTTCAATTTGATGTTAAATTTAAGTTATTACACCCATCATTATTCCATTATCAAAGAGAAATAAAACAAAATCTATTTTTCATTTTGAGTTTATGCAACTAGTAGTTGTTGTTTTGCATAATATGAATTTTTCAAAGTCTATGCAAGAGTAGTAAGTTGAAGTAACAGTAGCAGCCACATAGATTTGTAGAGTATCAGCAACACCATATGCACATGTCACTAAACATGATATCAAAGACTTGATTTCTGTTTTTTTTTTTTTTGCACATTTAAAACAAGTGTAGTAGAATGTCGTGTGTTATTATTCAACACATTATGCACAACATTCAAATGAATAACCCAGCATCCATTGAAAAGAATTTGATATCAATGTTAAAACTGTAATACAACAACTTAATAGTGTAAGTTTGACTTTATTATTTTTATTATTATTACTAGATATTTTTAACCGATTTCGCCCAGCCCGGTTCTTGTAAGTCGGTATCTTTAAAAAATGTATGTACCAATTTTTATAGAAATCCGTTTACAAATAAAATTTTAATAATTAAAAAATGCATGCAATTAAATACAGCCATGCACTGCTTTATAAAGTCGCTCAGGTTTTCGCTAACATTATTATAAGCAGAGGCAACCAAAGTGGTAAATAAAAGACTTCAGAGCATAATTTCAGGTTTAAATTAAATACGAGCACACATCTTTTTGAACAGTGGCGAGCGAAATTCTTTCGAAATGGGAATAAAAATTTGCGTGGCCAGTTAAAAATCATATGTTGATCTTCCTTGGATCATAAAGGCTATATGTCCCAATATATATTTCATATCACAATGTCGTTTCTTCAGAACTACAATCCGAAACTTCATATCTAGATCTTCTAAGGCCAGCGTCCTATTACCTATGAAGCTCATCTTGCATCTTGCATCTTGCCACCGCTGGGCAGTCGCACAGAATAAACTCCAACATTTCTTAACAGAAGCTACCGGAGTCGTTTTGCACCGCAATGATTTTACTCATGTGCTAGTTGAGTCTACAATAGACTCTCAGAAGCTCAAATTAGATATTATTGTTATTTCTGCTGAGTTTAAAAATAACTTCCTTCCTAATCCGTTTATATAATGAGTCCCTTGAATACTGCATGTCTCTTTGACTCTCCAAGAGTCTTATAAACTTCCAAGTTTTAAGTTTTTAAAATAAAATATTATTTGGAATTTCATTTATATTATAGAAGATAATTTGAGCCCGACTTGTAAAATCTATTGTGCAGCCCAATTTCCAACTAAAAAAATTCAACAGTCTTCACGAATATTGTAATTGTTGTGGAATTGCTTTTACTTAAATCTTCTGGGGCCAATATGCCTCTGCCTTGTTAACTAATTCTACTTTTTTCCACCTCTGGGCAAGCGCACAGAATATTTATGTGCTACCGTTTCTCGGTGTCTTGTGAGCAGTAATTTTTCTATACAGAATATAATTTTTCAAGCCGTGACTGCTTTTAAAAACATTTTAAAATATCATATAATAAAAAACTAGAAAAGTTTCGAACGTTTGTCTTTGTGCTTGCTGGGTATTACATACTATTTGGGTGTATGTGTACGTGTATACATGTGGGCATGTGTATTTTGTTTAAATGTTACGATAGTAGTCCTTTTTCTATCGTACTTCCAATCATAAATTCTAGAGTACGGGTATATACACTATGCAAAATATTTAGAAGAGTGTATGTGTATTTAACGGAAACGGAAACTTTATGATTTGTTAACAGTGCATATATAAAAAATAGAATAGTACATACATACAGCCATACATATAAAAAATGTATTCTAAACTGTATGTGTACATAAATTTTACTCCATAAAAAATAGAAACAAAAAAAAGGAATTCAAATTGCATGTAAATTCATGCTGTAGACATGACATAATACAGAACCGCAAAAAAAACTATTTCTTTAAAGTGAACATGTATGTTCACTTTCCTAATAGAGCCAGAGTTTAAAGACTCAGTATCAAAAGTTATGTAAATTTGTATGTGTAGTATATAAAATGGACATAAGGGTAATAACTATAAATAGATAAAACAAATGCAAACAGATTCACAACATCTTGCATATTGAATTTAATTTTGGTTAAAAAGATAAATAAATATTCATGAAAAAGAGGATTGAAAATATGATTTTAATATTTTGCTTTTACTCCCACAATCTTCTTTCTACATGAGTTTTTACTTAAAACGAAACGTTTTTTGAAACTTATTTATGTCTGAGTAATAAAAACATGTTAAAAATATAAAGCAACTGTAAAAACATACTGACAAATAAATTGACCCAATGATTATGCAAAAAAAAAAAAAAAAAAAAATAAACAAAAATTGCTTTATTTCCAAGTAATTAAAATTTTTTATTACTAACTGTTGTAGTGTAATTGAAAACATTTAAAATTATTTTATAATGATAGAGCATAAAGTTATTAAAGAAAATCTAACTTTAACTGTTAAATTGGAAATCGGTATAAATGGAGAAGATGTTCTTTAAATTACAATTCATTCAATTTCAGTAACGATTTCGATGTTCGTTTGTCTGTCCATCTGTTGTCTATCTGTCTGTGTCGTCGTTGGAATCAACTTTCTAAAGTCGTTGTTAATATTTAGTTTCAAAAATAAATAAGAAAATTGGTATAATACGATCTCAAAGCCATTTTAATTCAGTAACTTTTTTTTATTTAAAAAGAATTCGTAAAGCGAAAAATATGAATATTTGTCTAACACAGCGAAAAGTATATAAGACTCGAAACAGCATAATTAAAATTGTTTTAAATATTTTTAAAGAATTTCTATTTAAAAGAGTTTTAAAGTTAATGTTTTGCTGAAATTCATACCTTCACACCACACATTGTTATGAATCGAAAATTCACGATATTTCAAGTTATTATTCTTAGCGAATACTCGTTGAAGTCTTTTTAAAAAACATTTTATATTTCGTACAATTTGCACATACAAAAAAATTGTGTATACTTTTGTACGTGTGTGCATACATAAGTAGTAGCAAGGACATTAATTTGCATATCCTTATTACAGTAAAATGTATTAAGTTTAAATCAGCATTACATTCAGTAAAATATTTGAAAGCATATTTATTTACTGACACATATCGTCAACTAAAAAGCAGCAAGTCAGTTGAATCTTGTTTAAGTTATTAACTCAGTTCAGATAGTGCTCGACAAAAACACTAACGGATTAAAAATATTTTGAATTGCATTTTTTTTAATAAAATTTTTAATTTAACTAATATGTAATTTCCCATTTAAAATAAAGCAAAAATAAATTTAGAAAATTTGATAATTTCTCACAGAGTAGTTATAAGATGCTGAAATGAACCGAAATATATATTGTCTTGGATAGGCAAGTAGTTCTAAAACATTTGTAAGCTTTTTCCAATCGAAGTTAGCTTAAAAATACTTTGTTGAAAAGGAATTCAATTGTTCTAAGTAGCTACCAGAAAGTGAAAGGTGATCAATGAAATGGCAGACTCTCTTTTTAAAACTTATGTGGACACAAATTTTATTGCCCGAGAATTATTTCGTAAAGTAAATAATAACTTTATGAGTATTTTACTATCCAAAAAAAGGAAGTCCTGCAGACTACTGGAAAGTGTAATTATACAAGCGGTAAAAAAAGACTAACCCTACACCTCATTAGAAATGACTTTAAACTCTACTCTGAACTAAGACATAAATTAAATTGATGTGATACAAAATGATTTCTCTCATCTCTATCAAAAGAAGGAACCTTAGAAAATCACCTTCTGTGCATTTGTTCACCAGCTGACAGATACGGAATGAACATCCTAGTTAATAGACATATTAATTTAGAGTACAAAGAAAAAAATACTTAGAGACAAAATGGTATTAAATTGCAAAACGCATAAGCATTTCAAATGTGTGGAAGGTCACCATGTAATTTTTGAAAAATTATTTTATTTATTTTTCAGCTCGTTTTCTATAATTAAATAATGAGGCCGACAAAGTATAAAAATTACGATGAAATGGTAAAGTTGTTAATTTTCAAATTTTGTGTTATTGTGTTATACGAATATGAGAGAAAATTAAGGGCGTGGCACATATTATCCGTGGTATGTATAATATCGCCCCTTTTAACTGTCATTAATGTATCGAAGGTAAGGTTTGATTGATATTAAGTCAGCAAGGAAACATTTGCACAGCTTTAGCCAGTTTACCTATTATTTTATTTTAGTTTTAGGGCTACCGAATACAAAAAGCTAAAAAAGTCCAACTGAAAAATGTTAAAGTATTGAACGTAGATTTAAAGTTAAAAGTTTCCAAGCTGCGAAAACTACCGCAGCTGCCAGACAGACCCTTAAAGTGTTTAAATCATGTTGTATAATTAAATCTTCAAAAATAGTCATTACTCAGGGCTTTTTGAAAAGGTTTGTACTGGCCTAATACCATTTGCTATGAAAGAGATTTAATAGTTAGCGTTCGCATATTTTAATTTTTTTTAAATATATTTTTTAATGCTTAAAATTCTATTTTTCAAACGATTTCTCTGAACTTTAATACACATACTTGCTTGACTCTAAGGATTTGAAGTCGTATAGTTAAAAATCAGGTAATATGGGATAAAACAATAAATTAAAAAAAAAAAATTATAAATCCACTTTTGTAATCATAAATCATTCAAGAAAAATATCTGCAGTTAAATAACAGCAATTTATATCGAAAGGAATTTAATATAATTTAAAAGGAAATTTCCTTCGATTTCGAATATGGCTTAATTCATTTTTAATAACGAAATGTAGCTACACATGTATACATAGTTTTTAAGCATTACTTGAATGTATAATGTAATGACATGTACACACATGCAGCCTTACAATTTATATTTACATTTTAAGATAGGAGTTTAACTTTTTAAACAATATTTCCTGTTTGTCTTTCGTTAGTTTTTGCATTTATATTTTATTTTATTTGTTTCAATGTTAAAAAAAAAAAGAAAAACCATCATTATAACTCTTTTATATGCCAACTTTTACTTATTCTTTCTGTTTTCATTATTTCTGTTTTTTTTTTTCTTTAATTTCTGTTGCAGATTTTATTGTAGCACTCAAGGATGTTTCTGTAACGATACCACAAGCTGTAAAGCGCGGTAGTAATGCAATGCTAACATGTAATTACGATATGGAAAATGATACTTTATATTCAGTAAAATGGTACAAAGGACGACGTGAATTTTATCGTTATACACCAAAGGAAAATCCGGCAATGAAAGTTTTTCCTAGCCAAAGTGGTCTAAATGTAGAGGTAAGTTTTTCTGTTTTCTTTCTTTTATATATTTTATTTTTAAATGCCGGTTTACTTTTACACACACATACATATAATATATGTTTTGTTGTAATAAATATTTACGAGCAACTTTGCTGCTATACATAAAGCATGTATAATATTTGTATGTTAAGAAGTAAAATGTAACGGAAATGAAGAACGAAAAATATACCGAAATATTTCATAACTATTCGTTTTGTTTTTAACGTAACGAACAAGAATAAGTTTCAGCTCAAAGTTTTACCACAAACACCAGCACAATTGTTATCAACGTTGTAAAAAGATTTCACATTAAAAACGCAAAAAAAAAATTTGTTTTTACTTTTTGTTTAACAATGACAACAATACCGAAAATACAATCAAACCTCATTAACAATATATTGAATAATAATGCATTATCGATCGATTAAACTAGTTGTATTATAGCTATAAACTGTTTCATTCATTATGCATGAGCCTTACATCATATTATTGCTGCTTTGTTTTTAACATTTTTTTCCTTTTTAATTTGCAATTTATGAAACTTGGTTTCGAGCAAACAAACAAATTTAATGAAATAAAATAAAAATATGCGGCGATAATGATATAGTAATCATTAGCAACGTTTTTTTTTATAATTTAGATTTACATTTTCATTTGAGTTGTATCAAGAAAGGGGTTTTGAAAAAAAGTAAAATAAATAAAGACGAGATAAAATCGTTGTTAATAATCCAATATTTGTTTTTTATACATTTTATTGATGCTTTTAGTTTTTAGTTTTACTTTTAGCCATAAAAAATAATTAAATTTAAACTCGATTTATAAAAAAAAATTCACTACAAGAATTAATTTACACAATAAATGAATCTTTAATAAGTATTATTACAGCCACAGCAAAAAATAGAGTTGATTATTGTTACTGAAACAGAGTTTATTTTGTGGAAAAAATACTAATGGTAATTTATTATACACACTACGACAAATAATTAACATTACTGATGAATAATTTTTGCCTCTTTTATCTTATTAATTTTATATACTGCTCTAGCATTTAAGTTGCTACTTCCTCAGCGACGTGCCATACTGTCGCTATATTAATTGTTTATTTCGTTGTAGATTATTTTATCTCAGTGGTAGATTTTTTAAAACTAATAAAATCAAAAGATACCATTAAAGTATATAAAGAGTAACATTTCGCCCTGATTTGAGTTCGGTCTGATAGTTTTACTTTCGTTATTGTTAAAAAATTAAAAATGACCATGATAGTAAATGAATAAAATGTATCTCTTTTTACTCTTAATTATTTTTAGCCTTGTTTTTATCGTTTTAGCCCAATTTAATAGTTCTCGATATGCTAATTTTAAAGAATCAAAAAGTACCATTAAAGTATAAAAAAGTACCATATTGTCGTTTTAATGATTTATAAATTTGCTCTAGATTGTTTGAACCCAATCTCGTAATTCTATTTTCGTTTACATAAAAAAATCAAAAAGTACCAAAAAAATCATAAAAAGTACCATTTGTCCCTTTAAAAATTAAATGAATACAAATGAAATAATTAAAAAATTTTTCAATTTAGTTTACAACAAAATCGTGTACTTTATTTCAAAGTTGTAATAAAATGTGTGAAGCAGCGTCTTGAAAAATCTCATGCTTTCCAAAAAAAAAAAATAAAATCTTAAGAAAAAAATGTTCCATAGAATCTCAAATACTAATGATTTTTGTAGCCATGTTATCAAAGCTCTCCAAAATGGTAAATTAAAAAATTTTGGTTTTCACAGAAAAGAATAACAAACGGAACTAAATTTGAAAAATAACTAAAAAAAAATGTAATACCAAAAAGAGGCTATTTTTTCAAGCTTGATTACAATTGTTTATTTTTATATCGTTACTTTGCTTCAACTTTGTGAAGTATCCTTCTTTAGGGGACCCCATACAACACAAGCTTAGTACACAGTAGTCTGGCAATGAGTCTTCTAAGCCGAAAAGCTTATAATTGAATGTCAAAAAAAATTTGATATATATATATTTGTATCTTAAAGGGCTTAGCCTAGATCCCCTGAAAAATTTAAAATCAAATTAATTCAAAACGCATCTAGGTATAACAATTTTTAAATAAAATTTCGTTTTTATTCCATTAAGAAAAGTCCCATGTATATCTAACGATTGCAGCAGTAATCCGTCTTCACTTTGGAGGTTTTTAAAACAGCCGAGGATGCTGATGTATCCTTGTACTTCTACATTAATCCATGGAAAATTGATTATGACTAAAAATACAAGTACTTCTTTTTTTTCATTATGAAAAGTTGCAACTAAAGTTGACAAGCTTTAACTGCTGATATTTTATTAAAAAAAATAATTTCACAATTTCATTTATAGACTTCAGCTAACAAATCAGTTAATAAACGCTTGTGATAAATTATTGATTTTTTTAAATCTTTATTTAAGTTTTATGCTATTTTTTAAGTTTGTTTGCTTTCTTAAATTTTCATATGAAAATTTTCCTTAATTGAGTAGTATGACCTGACATGAATATTTGCTTGGTATATGACAAATCTATTAATTAACCGGTTGCAGAACTTTCCATCAACTAAGTTTTAGTCACGACATACACTCGCACATAGTTATGAGCAACTAAGAATTCAATTAAAAATATTGTAGCATAACCAAATAATTTAAAACAAAAAGTAAAGGGAATGAATCATTAAGTTTTTTTATGAATAAAAAATAAAAAAACCATGGTTTGTATAGAAAATATCTTCTACATGGCATACTAATTTTCATGACTTACAATTTGTGTTGGTGGTAAAAATTATGCAGAACTTAGAGCACACTCACAAATATTTGTATGTGCAACACCTTTTCCTCTATCGATGTGGCATATTTTATATTAAAGGAATTTAAATATCCATAAAATTTTTTTCTACTTTTTACTTGGCAATTTTCAGCGCAATCTTTCCAATCAAAGTCATGTTGTTTTATTAGCCGTGCCTTTGAATATATCTGGCAAATTCACTTGTGAAATATCCGTCGAAGCGCCTTCATTTCAAACAGCAATGGTGTCCGGTGATATGGAAGTTGTAGGTAAGGTATAATGAATTCTTATCAAATGCTATTATAGTATGTAAGGTGTATGAATGCTGTGTAATTTAGGATGGATGAATGAGTAAGTGTGAAACCAGCAAAAAAAAAAAAATAAATAGAAAATGTGTTACTAAAAAAGAAAGAAAAGAAGGAATAACAGGGACCAGTACGAATATTGAAGGGTGAAAAGAAAAAAAACAAATTAATTAGCCAAATGAATTTTTGTGGTAATTCTTTACAAACTTTTTGTTTCATCCAATTCATTTTTCTTTTTGGGTTCTTTTGTTCAGTTTCTGGTTTTTTCAATAACCGCAATTACCCTGTGAAACATTTACTGCTGCTCATTTTGATTAAAGTTTTTTTTTTTTTTTTTTCATTTTTTTATGCAAATTCAATACTACTGCAAACGGCGTACCATACACACGCACATTTATACCAAAAAAGCAAAAATAAAAGCTTGTAAATGTTTCATTTCCTGAAATACCACAAAAATATTCTCCAAAAAAAACAAAATATATAAATATATATGCGAGTATATTTTGTTTTAATTGTGCTACAGAATAACAGAAAAGTTTTTCTTTATTTAAATAGCAACATGCTTAAATAATACAAAATATTTATTTATTTGAAATGCATCCAATTAAAATGTTTATAAAAAGATATTTGCCACTATTCATCGTTTAACACAAGAAAATAAAAAAAAAATTCAATTTCAATTTTAAAATATGTACGTAAAAAAATTATTTTATAAAAAACTCTTTCTCAATAATAAACATTTCATTAAATAAATTTCCTTTTATAAATCAAATATTTAATTTTTTTTAAAACCATTTTCTTATGAAAAAGCAAAATATCTTAATTCATTTACCAAAAAAAAAAAAAAAATAATAATATTTATAATTAAAAATTTACAAATATAATTTTCAATCTAAAAAAATAAGTAGTTGATAGCTGATATGGTATTCGTCTACTTTTACTTAATTAACTATTCATATTATATTACATTTCTCTCTCTCTCTCTCTTTCTTTCCTACACACACTTTTTGTCTTGTTTCAATTAACTTTGACAACAGAATTACCGGAAGAACAGGCTACCGTGACGGGTATACAGCCGCGTTATCGTATCGGTGATTTGGTTGATGGCAATTGCTCAATTAAATACTCTAAACCAGCTGCTAATTTGACATGGACTATTAATGGCATAGTGGTAAGTATAAAGCTTAAGCACAACGGCAACAAAAACAATTTTGTTTTTTTTTTTAAATGCAAAACACACACAACACACACAAAGGTTACTTTCCACACATATTTTATGATGCTAATGAAATAAGCACGACTTTTTTCAACACTAAAATAAAATACTTAATGAAACTTGAAAGTAATTTTATCAATAAAATAATAAAACTTGTTCATTATTAATAAAAAAAGTATATTTTTAATGTTTAGGTTTTAAGTTAATATAGGAAATATTAAAGAAAAACAGCTTTGAGAGATGAAAATTAAATTGTAATTTTAAAAAATTATTAAGTGAAAGTGAAAAATTATTCGTAAGAAAAAACTTATTTACTGAATTTGATTTGTAGAATTTTATTTCAATTGATAATTTTTCTTGTTTCAGCGTTATTTTTTAGAGCAGCATTTAATGCACTGAAGATTGGCGCCGTTATACATTTCGTAAGAGCAAAGATTTTTAATAAATAAAATCAGTTAGTTGTTTTATTTTTTAAGATATTTTTATACTATTATGTGGGATATTTACGGCCAATTTCGCTTTTAATTTAAGCCAGAGCTTGCAAAGAAACGTTTTATGTAAAGTCACAAGCCTTTAAAATTTTTTTAATGATTTTGTATAATGTAAAAAACAAAATACAAAACGATTTACAGGAAAAGAGTCGCAAATAAAACGATTGGCTGTGCGTACATTTTCGCACAAAGCAAAAGCCGAAACGTAGTTTTTAATAAATATTGTGTGTTTACTAGCATTTATGTCTCAGTACTGTTAAATTTAGCTTGTTTTTATTTTCATTCATTTGTTTGCTGGTTGCCTACTTTTAAGTGTTTTTTACAAATACAAATTAATTAAGAGTAAATGATTGCAGTACTTTTTATTTGTATTTGTTTCTTACTCTGAAAAACTACAACACGAAATTAATGCAAATGTTGAGAACTCTGATTTAAGCGACAAACAACTGATTTTCTACTCACTAAAAAACGTTCTAAATATATAAAAATTGTATTTAAAAGTAAATCGAACAATCACGTAAGAGTTGAATAGAAAATTGAGGTCTATTATAAAGAAATAGAAATGCCAAAATTATTCACTTGTTTAGTTGTTGTTAGAATATTTTCCTTGTGAAACTAACAAAAAATACGCAACCATCTACTTGTGATTACATAGTGCAAGAACGGAGTAAGTTAAAGAGCTAACTGAGAGCACGAATTGTTGCCATGACATATGGTTTTGAGTAGATGATGGCAAAGTCTCTAGTAGTAGCTCCCACTCTATTAAAATCAATAGCAACACCTTGATAGAATTTATTTAATTTTCCTTTCAAGCTCACAACAAGCCTGGTGTAATATTCTTAATAGTGATACATCAAGCCAAGATGAAAGAATACAATTGTAATGAATTTATTACCATTAATACAAGAATTGTAACAAATACTGCAATTTTTTATCTTTTCATTATATTTCTTCATAGTTTTACCAAGAAGTCATTATGTCCACATATTTTATACATTTTTTGTTTTTTTCTTAACTACCAACTCCTTCATTATTTTACAGATAAATTTTTCATCATTAGTTGTCTTCTGACAAGTACTTTTTCATCATAAGCTAAAAAAAGGCAAAAGTTTTTTTTTTTTTTTAATAAAATCTGTGTTCGGACCATCAAATTCCACTTCTTCTTTTATCATCAACGCCAGACACCATAACCAGTCAAAGTCAAGTCATTCAATACTGAATAAAGTAAAGCGCTGATGATGCTGATGGTACTGATGGCGACTGTATTGCATTGAAATATGTATATCATACACTGTTATAGAGATTTACTTTGCAGTTGCTACTTTAGACTTGTACTGGTAACAGTTTAGCTTAAAAACCGCAATAATACGATTTTCACAATTTCTTTACTACAAAAATAGAAAGAAAAGAAGAAAATCAAAGAATGACTGCTTCTTGCTCTACTTAATCACTCAACTGTAAATCTCTTCTTTTGTCAAATTATTAGAAAAACACAATAACAACAACATTAAAAAGCTATTCAAAAAAGAAAACACAAATTCAATATTTTTGCTGAGACGCCACAACACAACAATAAAAAAAATGTTAACGAAGGCACAACAGCAGAAATGGTAAACAAAATAAATCGCACATATTGAAATACACTTCATAAGATTGGTTAGATGTGAATATCTCGTTTTTGTATGGAAAACAAACAATATTTGAGTGAATATAATTAAATATTACTTTTAAAATTGAATTTGCTCTGTGTCTTTTTTAAGAAACCATAGAGGAGGTACTCGTAGTTTAAAGACTGGACAAGATTCCCGCAAATTTTGCTCATTTAAGAATTCCTAATTGTTATTGGAATGGGAATAAATCAAAGTTAAATAAATAAATAAATGAATGCATTATTTACAAATGAAATGTTGTTGTTTATTGGGTAATTGTGCTTTTGTTATTTTGTACGTACATGTATACGAGGTGTGTCCCATATATAAAATTTTTTTTAAATAATTGTTATAGGCAGCTTCCTTTAATTATTTTCATGATATGTCTTTTACATCAATCCCTTTTTTTACAAGGTTATTTTTAAGTTATAATAAAATTAAGGGTCAAATAGAAGAATTGATTTAATTCAATTTATTACTTGGAAATTTGCGAATTTCCAAAAAAAAATTAATAAACGAACGTTAAAAAAACAGACCGAAACAAAAGAATGAAAAGTCAAAATAAACAAAAGCGGTTGTCGATTTTCTAAGACAAAAATTTTAAATCATTTATTAAAAACTTACAAAAGAAATATAATAAAACCTATAAATGATTTTAGAAAAATTATTTTTATAATGAAAGTGCATAATAGAACTACAATACTTATAAAAAATGAATCCGAATGCATGAAAGAACGAATCATTTCATTCAATTAAGTGACCGACACAGGTCTAACATTACAGCTCCTCTTTGTGTTATACAGTTTTATTAATTTTTGTATTAAAAATTTTAAGATATGATTTTGTTGAAACAAAAGAAGCCTCCGTTATTTCAAAGTTTTCTTCACTTTTTTAACACACCTCACATGTCTCATATTTTTCCACTTGAATAACAATTCTCTTCGATTGGTTTTTATTAAAAAATGTGAGTAAACAAAGTTTTTTTTTTACTGTTTTGTGTCTTTTAAAGCATAATTTACAATCACAAGTACAAGCAAGTTGTAGTTTATTCGTCTTATTTCTTAAGATACGAGTACAACGATAAATATTTATAAATTGATTTCATATTTTATAGTTTATTTAAGAACACAACACTACACAGTTGCAAACTGTAGTAGTATGAGTTTGTATTTTGAATATGTAAACTTAACTAAAAAAATAAGAAAATAATAAAAAAGGAATATTTATTACTTTGGTTGAGTCAGTAGAAAATTTTTAAGTGCTTAGGATTTAAAAGATTTTATCATTATAAATGACATGAAAAGCCATTACGATAAGACTTTTTTTTTTTTTTTTTTTTGTTAAATATGAAAGTAAACAAACAAATATAAAAATGTCATATACTAAAATATGATTTAATACACAAAAGCTTTTAAGTTAAGAATAAAATGTATAATCTGAATATTTTTCATTTTTTTTTATAATAAATGGAAGAAAAAAATTAAACAAAATGGGTGTAGCAAATTTGGAGATTCTTATTAAGGTTGACAAAGAGCTGACCTTTAAAGGATGTACTACATATGAAATAGTGTTTGAAATATCTCTGCTGCTATCGGCTACATTTGATAATTGTTTAAACTTTTCAAATATCAAACAAAAGAAAAAAAACCCAAACATTAAATCATGGTCTCGCACCTGTCAAAACAAATAAAAACTTACATAAATTCCATTCCACACAAATATCCAGTATAAACTTAAAAAGGACAACAGTTACTCAGAGCACATAATGTTTAATAAAAAAAAAAGAAAAAAATGGAAATCAAATAAAAAGCATACCAAAATAAAACTGTAACTGAAACTGAAATAGAAGCAGAAGCAGAATCAGCAACAAAAACTTAATAACAGCAGTCATTGTCTCACGTGCCCCTTGACTAAGAAAAAATGCTTTCACTATGTGTGTACAATCTGAATTAAATAAATGGAAATCTGCATACCAACTTTTAAGCATTTCTTCACATAAAAGTGTGCAGCATTTTGAAACCAAAACCCATTTTAGCATATTGTAGGTGAATGCGTGAAACATCATTTGACAGAGCCAGAAACTTGAAAAATTTATTAATATAGGACACACATAATATAAAGTTAATGTTTTTGATCACAAAATACTAGAGAGATACTGCTTCAAAAAAAAATGTCTATCTTTTCTGTCCTTTGCTTTGGGTTAGTTTGCACAGGAGGCCCTATTTAAATCTCCTGTATTATAGGTATAAGAGCAAAAGTGCAGACCACAAGAAGGAATTCCGCAGTACGTATCGATATTCTACTCTGGCAGTGGTCCCATGTAGTTGCATTCAGGTAAGGGTAACAAAAGAATAACCCGCCATTATATTTAAAAATGTCCGACAATTTCGTATTAAATCGGATCGAATAGATAGACATTAATGAAGTAATTGCAGTTCGACTGTTAGTATAAATACGATTGTTAATACCAAATATTTCATAGTACGACAGCCAGTCTGCTGTGGTCTGTTCTTTAAAAACGAAAATTTCTTATTTAAATTTTGAAAATATTTAAGAATTCTCTTATTCAAAACAACATGATTTTAAAGTAGAGTCATTCAAAGTTTAAAGTTCGGAAACAATTTTATAGAAGTGCATTTAAAATATAGAAAATGACACCATCCGTTGTGAAAGTGGCTGCAGTACGTTTGATTTGACACCATACTGTTATTGAAATGACATAATTCCGGTGATAAATAGACAACATCTAATGCCAACATGATATAATTTGGTGTTGTTGATATGAGAACATGAATTGTCAACTCGTTAATAAATTGGAAATTTAAAAACAATTCCACAACGTTTGCAAACAAAATCACAACGTGCGTTGTCAAACATTTGAAATAGTAGTTTTTATTTTTTTTTAATTGACAGCCAAATATCGATTTTTATAAACTTGCAAAAAAATTAAAAACACTCGCTGTCAATAAAATAGACAACAAGATGATGTCAAAATGACAACATACGTTTTTAATTTTGCAACTCGAATTTTGGCTCAGTGTTGTTGATAATTTTACAGTTTATAAAGTAAAATATTGAGAAAAAATTGAGAATTAAATCAACTTAAAAAAAATCTTTTGAGTTATGACACTATTGCAGTAAATTAAAAAAATGGAATATATAAAATTTGTATTTTTAGAACTGAAGCACTAAATTCACAGCTTTGTTTTCAATACATACGTAAAAATATACTATCATACTAATCTTTCCATTCCTGCAACCCCTGCCATTGTAACGACTTGCATGTTGTTATTTTTTTTTTTTTTTTTTTGATATCACGCCATTTTAGCATTTTCATTTTAGACTTTTTATGTTTTACTTCAATTTTCAGTTTTCATTTTTTGTATTCATCTGTTGCTACTGGTATTTGAAACAGCCATAGATAATTCAAATTTTTCATACATCGTATATTTTCTTTGTGTTGTAGATTTAAATTGTAAAATTTTTTTGCTCTCCCAAAATTCATTGTAAAAGTAAGGGTTTTTTTTTATATTTATTCCCACATTGTTTTCAATATTTTTCCCCGGTCAAAACTATTATTTTTTATTTTGTGCAAACTATTTCACTCTACTTGACATGTTTTTTTTTTTTTAGAGTAAAAAGAAAAAGTTTAGTCTGCTTTTTTAGGTCTGTGAGTCATGTAAAGCAAATTATTTGTTAGTTTTTTAAATAATCTGTTCGGGTCAGATTTTCAATTGAAAAATTGTTTAGATTTAATTTTTTCCTTTGTCATTGTTATTGTTATAATTTCATATTTGTATGAATGTGAGTGTATCATATATTTTTTAGTAAACGAATTTGATTTTATTTATATATAACTTAAACATGTTAAAAAAACAAATACATTTAATTGTTATTAAAAATCAATAGAGATTTTTTCAATAAAAAAAATATATAATAAAAAAAGTAAGAATGGTGTATTGGACCGTAGGAAATCTTATTATTCGCTAAATGCATTTTAGTTTTTTAATTAATGTAGCTTTAGCAATTCTCTCAACTCACATTAAGGCTGTATATAGATGACTATCATGTTCTTAAACAGCGGCTTGGCTGTATTCGATAGCGTGTAGACTATCGAATCGAATAGTATTTCGATATGAGTCGAGTAAGCAAATCACGTATACGATATCTAGCGAATTCTATTTTTTTAAATTGTAATAAATTCATACTCAAATGTTTATCAAATGCAAGTAACTAAAAAAGAACTGTATCATAAATTTAGGCAACAATTGGGTAAAAAGAATGAAAGAATAAACAATTGGTTTTTCTGACATTTTTTCTGCAAATTCAAAAGATGCAAATTTATTACAAATTACAATAACTAATTGTTTTGACCTAAAACTAAAAAAAAAAAATTTTTAACGCTTTGCTGACCGCTTTAATTAAAAAAGTAATTTGTTTTGGTTACTATAACTAATTTACTAGGATTGCACTGGTTCGAAGATTCGCTATCGAATGCTATCATCTCAAATTACAATAAAATGTATAATTTTTCCTTTTAATGATTTTTCACTTTGATCTGAACCGTAGCTAATCCCGTAATTTTTGATTAAAGTTCTGGTAAATGAGAGTAAAGGCTACAACAGATGGGCACAGCCTACCTTTAAGCATCCGAAACATATATATGGGGCTCAAAATAAATATAGACAAAATGGGCTAGCAAACTGTTAGATCCTCTTTACATTGTAAATTATAATTTCGATTTTTTAGTTTTTGCTTTCATCATTTAAAATGATAGAAAACTAAAATAGAACACAACGCTTTGTTTCTTGCTGTCTGTATTTTATTTAACTAAAAAAACTTTCCAATAGTAAATTAATATACAATTTATTTATCTATTTTATTGATTTTTTTCTTTTTTTTTAGAATTCTAGTTTGTGTTTGTAAATATTTATAAACATTTTTTATCATGCCGAATTTTTTTTTTTTTTTTTTAATTTAAACATAATAATTAGAATTTAAATGCATTATATAAATGTTAACAACCAAACAATTTATAACATTGGAAATATTTTAGGAATAAAAAAATTATTTTACAATTTCAAATTTTAATTAATTATATTAATTAATTGATTATTCATTTAACTTGGTTGTTATCAAACATAAGTCATAAGTCATAAGTCATTTTCCTGAAGAAACGTAGTATAAATATAGGAAAATATAAATAAATAAATGTTTATTGAAGACTTTAAGCTTTGTCAAGATTCTTCAAATTACAATCACAAAAGTGGCAAACAAATGTCGTAACATGAAAATACTTTTTTCTCTAAAGCTTTATATAAGAAAATTTTTTTTATTCTGGCCAGATCACAGTTAAAACAATTTAATAAAAAAAGACAACAACTTTTATTACTGTTTTCTGGTTTTATATTGAATTATCGATATATTTATTGAATATAAATAAAAAATTATTTTATATCAGGAACGTATTATCTAAAAGCTGGATTTTTTCCATATGTTTTTAATTTTATTTGTTACAATAAAAACGAATAATTTAAGGAAGATAATGAAAAATGGTTTTGGTCATGTTCAGTTCATTATTAGGTGCTGGGCTCTACAAGTTTATGTGCATATAAGAAAATACCATACCTCATCATGATATGTCTATATGACATATAGCGGCCATTTGTTTGATTTCTTAAAAATTATGGCTCAAGTGTCTTGTTAGAATGAATATAAAAATTTTAAGAAAATTCTAAAATTTAAAAAACTTATCGCAGTACTAAATATGTTTAGTATAAAATATATTTTAATGTTAATCCCATCACAAATTTCTCCCTAGATTTCACTTCTTGCACTCAGTCAGAAACTGTGTTTGAGTTAGTTTTTTCATTAAAAAAAATACCTTCTGGTCCAAGAGGTCTAGTCAACTAAAATTTTTTATATGCAATTTTTCTTCAAAATCTTGCTATAACTCTTTTAAAATTTGTTGTACTGATTGTTTATAATTTGTTTTTTGTTGTAAGCTAAAATGTAAATTTGTTCTGACTTAAACGAATTTAATTAATTAAAATGTGATTAAGGATATAAATTTTATTCCTTTGTGTTAATTGGATTTACAAGAACTTTCCTATGAAGAATACATTTTTATCAAATATGAATTTGAAAAATTCACTTGTCCTTATATATTTTTGAAAATTTATTTTTACGTATGTAGAGTACGTCATCAGAATTGTGAATTATGAACACAAAAGAATTTAAAATTTGAGAGCTATTTATGAAAAATTCCTAAAGTTTTATTAATAACTTGAAACATATTAAAGAAAAACAGAAAAGTTCTATCAATATAAAACTACAACCAGATAGTATTATAACGATGCCATAAAAACAAATAAATTTTACAAATAAAGCTAAATATCCTTTCACTCCTTATAAGCAGCACTTGAAACCGCTACTTTTGAAAAAAAGTAGATCTAAATAAAATATGACTACTATTGTTGCTGCCTCTTAAAATCTGCCAAATTTATTTCACATCAACCCATATCATTAAATGCACATACAAATACATATACGTACATAAATAAGTGTGTAAAATTGTCTAAAACACTTCAGCTCAATAGATTTCTTAAACTGTGACAGTTTTGTGGTTAGAACTTTTATTATCAGAAAAAAAAAACTAAATAAAAACAAAGAAAACAACACGGATGGAAACCATGAAACTTAAACACACAAAAGCATTTGATTAACCACAAATTCTTAAAAGGGTGTTTTTTTTTGAAAATCAATACAAAAACTGTAAAATAAATCAATTTAAGCTTTAAGTTGTTTAGCAAAATACTTGTATATAAATAATTGTTGGTTTTTTGTGGATTTTTAGGTTCCACCCCATCATATTAAAACGTATCAAATTGAAAAGTATGCAGAAACTAATTTGGAATCAGTAATGAGTGCTGTCCACTTTATGGTCACTAATCAACATTTTATTAAAGGACAAATGAGGGTAAGGGCTTCTAATACATGCACTCAGAAATCAACTCTGGTTGTGGGAACCAAATTTGTTAGCAATAAAAAATTTAGTTTTTTAGTTGTACGAACTCTGATTAGTTCGATATTAAAGTCCAAAATTTAGTTTTGTTGATCACATTTTGATCTATATTACCGAATTTTTAATTATCATTACTGAATTCTAAATTTTTGATTGGCAATAAATTTATTTAGTACTCACAACCGAAGTTAATTTGTCAGTATGTACATTACACTTGTAAGGGAAAATTTTTTTTAATTTAAAAACTATTTTATAGCTTAAATGTACAGCAAGCATTTTCGACATTTTCAAAGAGGAAATCGAGAGTATAATTGAAGAAGATCGTCCGCGTATTATGGCTTCTGGCCAATCCCATCCACCTGATCACGGCTATGGCACACATGGTGATACTGATGGCTATGAACACAACGAATCATATCTAACATATTTTTCAGGTCAGTCATACACACTTACATATATAATTTTGTTCTTTTTTTGCAATATGAAGGCAATATTTATATGATTATGTGACATAAATTAAGACATTTTCATAATATTACAGCTCCCAAGTCTTCAGCAGCTTCTCCAGCGGCTGAGTTTGTTGTTGACAAAATGATAAAAAGGTTGAAGCAAAAACTTTCAAATTACTATCAACTGTTCATAACATTCAAGGAAATCATTACCAGAAAATATGTCTTTGCTATAACACTAGGCAATAATAAGAAAAATATTAGGATGGCAAACAATTTTAATAAAATTAGCCTCCTTCAAGTCATATTAATGAGATTCATAGTCGCTATTTTATTTCTAGTGTTGTTTTCACGACTTATAAAACAAAATATTTTTAGAAATGAAAAAACACAAGATAAGCAAATGGCAGGTTACAACTTAATTGCAGAAAATCTAAAGCAAAAGCATAAGCAGAAACAGGAACAGTATAATTTTTCACTAACAAGTTTATGGCATAAAACACTATGGAAAAGAAATGAAAATGAGCAACAAACAACAAACGAAAATTGTTATCAAGATAAAAATGCCAATGATGATGTCTGTCAGACTAAGTATGGACAACAACAACAACACCAATATGAAAAGAAACATTATTTAGTATTGAATCAAAATGTCGTCAATGCAACAGAAAAGATACTTTCAAATGCTACTAATATTAACAGAATAAACACAAATACAAATAAGAAAACTATTGATAACCTAACAACAGCTATTGATTGTCAATATCAGATGTCACAAGCATACGCTGCCTTTGCTACACTATCACCCACTGCATTTTGTTGCCCTCCAATTCATTTGCCAGTATCTTCATCATTAAGCTCAACGACAACAACATCAAAATCATCATCATCATCATCATTCTCCAGAGCTTTAGGTTATAGAAAAAAGTGTGCACATGATAGTTTTCCATTATATAATGTAGATGCATATAAAAGCAATAATGCCAAGTATATGTCAAAGGATCAAACATTATTGATGACTTTTACTGTGACTGCTGCAAAATCTATTGCTGATGTTTTTGCTGTTGCTGTTGCTGTTGCACCTCTTGCAACTCTTGCAATTTCAAATCCACTTTATAAAGCACAAAGTGCTTTCGCTCATCCAAAAGCAATATCACTGAGAACAAGTTTAGCGTTGAAATTATTATCAACATCTGTGTTCACCTCATTGCCAATAGTTGAAATAAACTCACTCCCCTACTACACAACAATATTTTACAGGAATAACTATTTAATGGCGTTTATTGGCGAATTGTTATTGCATCAATGCTGATGTTAAAATGATGATGAATGATAGATATTTTTCTTTCTTTACTTGACTCTCATCGTCAATCTTTGACAAACATTAGAAAGAAAAAAAATCTATATAAAAAAATAATTTCAAAATTTTTCTTTTGTTGCTACTTTCTTTTACCCAAAAAACTTATATATACAAGCATACATACGTACATACAAGTAAATATGTATTTATGTGTGTACATATATATTATACATGTAATATTCTTCCCTTTTATTTCACTTTTTTTATTAAAACTATACAAGTTTCTTGTTGTTGTAATAAATTTCATTACAGCAACAGCTGTTAAGTGAGAACAACGTGTCAGAATGATAAGTATTTAGTGTAAGTTGAGCGAATTGAAAAGAAGTATTGAATTTCGTAAAAAAAACTGTGTTGTATGTTTAGATTTTAAGCGTTAAATATTATAATTTTTTTTTAATTATTAAAGATATGATAAAATATTTAAGACATAAATAAAATAAAAATTAATTAAAAATAAATGCTCTTATCCAAAAAAAAATGTTGACCTAGGCTTTAAAGTAAAATTTATGAAAAATTTCGATAACGTTGACTTTAATTTTTTTGGATAAGGGGGAAAAGAACTTGAAATAAGTAATTAAATACGAATGTAAGTCTAACTTACATGCAGCTTCTTTAACACAATCGACAAACTCTACTATAAAGTTAAACAAAATTTAATCTTTATTTATGCTTAATTCTAAAATATGGTTTTGCAAAATGATATTCTCCTAGAAAATTAAAAAAAAAAAATTGTTTACTTAGTACAATAAGTAGTAAGACGGAAAGCATATTTATATAGCTATTTCATCAGACGCTACTGTAAATCATCAGTGAGTTTTGTTAAATTGCTGGCCAAACTTATTTTGTTACATAAATTGAGCAAATGAGAATCTTGGTTTCAAAAAATTCAATCAAGAAAAGAGAAAAAACTAACAAAGTACTCATTGAACTAAACACACAAAATTTTCCAAATAAAGAAAAAATTTTTTAAACTTTATGATAGAAAGTTTTCTATAAAGCTTTCGAAAAATTAAGTGTTGCTCATACAATGCTTTTAGATGAGTGGAGTGTTTGTGTTATGGAAATTGCACATTATTTTTTCTTATTTGCAATAAAAATAATTTAAATGAAATAAAATAAAAAATAAAATAAGACAAGAAAGGTTGTTGTTCAAATAGTTTTTTAGTTTAAACAAAATAAATGAGACGCTTACTGTTATATGTATATATTTTTGTAACCTTCACTTGTGGTATACAGTTTGTTATTCAGCTTGTCCTTTCGACTTTATCATTTGAGTTGATATATTTGAAAGCGGTCTAAGTCCACTCTAAAAACAATTTGTCAGCATTAATTCTAGCTATCTTATTAATTTTTATTTTAAATGGACTTATACCACTTTCATATATAACAGTTCATTTACCACTCTACAGGTAATATATTATTATTTTTATTTTGTTGTATAAATGAAAAACAACAATAAATTAAGACATTAACGGTTGGTCATCACTGTTTATGAAAATTCGAGCTCACCATGTTAGTATACTGACAAAAAAAATTCTATTTATCCTGTAATAAAAATTATTTAAATATTTTTATTTTCAGGTTTAATTCAGGTTGAGCTAACTAAAGCTCCAACCTTGTGTAGGTTTATTGAATAATTGCTTTCCTTAAACAAACTAGACAACTTATATACTACTTAGGCTACTCAAACTGAGTGACTTTTACAGTTACACTCAGTTTCTAAATTCTTTGCTTAACAATACTTATAATGTAAAGATATTATAATTTACCAGGCAATCATGAATTTAGGAAGTTTTCAAAATTCATAATTGAGTGGTTTTAATATTTCATATTTATTTGGGTTTGTTCCCATGTGTTTAATATAATGGGAATAAACCAAGAAACATGATCTATTTTAAACAATTTGTTTACGTTACTATTTAACATATTTTAGTGTGGTTTAACGCTTTGATCGGCCAGTGCATAACAACACAACAATAACACAGTACAAATCTAAGACAATGCACTACAGTAATTTGATGACCACTTGACTGTCGCAAGCATTAAAGAATTTGCGGCGACAGACGAGTGTGCATTGCTACAGTCACATGCATGTAACTATGTGTGTTCATGTCATTGCTATTTGTTTGTGCCATTAATACAAACATGTGTTGTGCACTACATTAGTGTGCGACCGATAGATTGGTTACGTTACAGTCCTCCTTGGTCCAGTTTTCGCATTACTTCGGGGTGTATTCCGTGTGAATTATCCATACCATTTTTTGCTATTTTGAAATTCACAGTTGTGTCGTAACAGTCTAAAGTCTAAACTTGAATTTACACAGCACGCGTTTTATACTTCTTGAGCTTCTTACGCTTTTAAAGCGATGAGTTACATACAATGCTTTTGATGTTTTTTTTATGTTCAATGCAGGATTTTAAACACAAAACTTTGTTTTTTTTTAATGGGTTAATACACTATCCACCAGTCTATGGAGTCACTTTTTTAGAAATAAAGATGTGAGAGGGAGATTTTGGAATATTAATAGTTGACGTAGTTTTTTTGATCTTCAGAATCTAAAACTAAGCAATAAGTCATTTTAGTCCTACTTTTAGAATTAGAATCTTTAGCAGGAACTATTTACCTAGTAACTAGGGCCGACACAAGCACTCCTTAGTCTTGTACTCATTAAGATTTCAAATTAAACCTTCTCTCATTAGCCATTACTAGAGCAACGTATAAGCATTTTAGACAGGAGTTTCAAGCAATTTTCATTATTAAATATGACACATATTTGTAGCGGTGTATGTTTTCTTAGAATGCTTGTGCAATGCAGTCATTACATATAAGACTTCTCAGACAGTTTTTCAGATTAAAAAAAAATAAGTTAAATTCTGCTGTGCCGAGTCTTATATACCCTTCACTGTGTTAGCTAAATACTAATATTTTTAATGTCGCCCATTCTTTTTAAATATTTAACAAAACCAAAAACTATTTATTAAATTACTGCTGAAAATAATTTTCTTTAAACAGGAATCTACTTCGTTTACGTGACAGCATTTTTGCCAACAATATTTTTAAAATAAAGTCATTAGTGTTTTGTCTTTTGTAATGAGTTTTCAGAATTAAGTTAAATGACGTCACCGATGTTGCTAAAACAAATCAATAAATTTTATAATTTTGTGTAAGTTTATTTAAAATACCAAAGACAGTAATTTTAATACCTACTAATCCATGGAACCGCACCATCAAGTAATTTTAATATTTATAATTTATCTTTAATTACGTGAAAAGAAAAATTAACAAACTCCTGTAATTCAAAGTCACTTCTTTGTTGAACATTTCTTGCACAAATTTTAACATTATTAACTCCTCGCCCATTTTTGCACTTGTCCACCAATCAAATTCTCTTGTATTGACAAATTATGGAACTCATGTATTTTTTTTTTTGTTTAGTTTACTGAAAAGTAACTGTTTATTAAACACACGAATAATGTGGGCATTGTATTAAAAAAAAAGCAATAAAAAAATTTATCAAAAATGGCTCTCTATTTTAAAAGAGAACAAAACAAGGGAAAAATCTATTTATGAGTTATAGCTCCTATAAAGAAACTGATTTTTAGTATACTAAATCTTTCTGAGAGAGAGAGAGGGAGAGAGAGAGAGCACAAACACAGTTGATATTGCCACATAGAGATAGAACTCCCACAAACATATGAGTTGGAACAAACATAGAAAAAAAGAAAGACATCATTCAAAAATACCAAAAATAATTGTATTAAAAAATGATGAAGCCCCGCTATAAAGAAGTCATCTTTATACTGAATATTTCTATGAGTGGTTTTGTATATTTTTTCGCTTTTGGCCAATCACATTTATTTGTATGCAATTACAAATTATGATATAATTTTAAGAAAGAAGTAGGTACTTACAATCAAATTTTTTAAATAAAAATTCGGTTGTGCCGTTTCTTATATACCCTTCCATGTGTTGGCCCAATATTCATATTTTTCACTCTCCACATTCTTCTTTAATATCAAAACCATAGAAAAAAATTAAATGAGTGAAGATTAACATGTCGCGTTAAATATATTTTAACGTACGTTTTTTAGTAACATGCCAAAATGTTCTGTAGGTCTACTAGGGACCGCAGAAAGTTATTTTCAACATACACAAAAATTGAAAAGGAATTTAATCTGTAGGTTCTAAACTTTTTGGAAGTGTTTTAACATTTTCTGAAAAATTCGTAGTTTTTTTATGACGCAAAACGGAAACTGCCAAAATCTTTAAGAACACCACTCTCCACTCCCCATTTTGCCGAAATACCATTCGTGATTTTGCCCATGAAAATTACCAAAAAAAAAAAAAGTTAAATAAAAATATTTTCTTTAAGTACAAAAACAGAACTAAATAAAGTTAAAAAATTAATTAAGTAAATAATGAAAACTAAAGCGAGAGGGAAAGTTGATATCGCTTTACAATTATAACCCTGACCCTTTTGAATAGATACGTGTTCCCGTTTTGACGTCTAGTCACTAAGCAACCAGAGATGAAACTTTTGAGGTTAGAATTTTGAAAAACTCAGCACTTTATTTTAGGTTTGTATGTAAAAGACAGATATAGTGTTTTAATATTACGAGTAAGAGAATATAAGCAAAATGAAAAATTTATTGCTTTAAGAAACATTAATTAAAAAATTGTTTCCGTAATGAAAATGCACATACCGAAAAAACTTATATCTACGTTTTTTGTTATGAAGCATGGAATTTAATGTAAAAGTGATAACAAACACAAATTTTCATGTTTTAAAATTCATGTTCACGAAATGAAAATAATGAAAGTGTAAATTTTTTAGATATACCCGAGCAAAACAAAACAAAAATTTTGGATTTGTAAAAAAAAACAGAAAGAAAATGTATACTATATCTGCACTCTGCCACCTCTGGTTGCTCGGTGGTCTACTCATAAGCTGATTGTTCTCTTTTCTCTCTTCCGCTTTGTACCTTGCATACGTGACAGCATTTTTGCCAACAATGTTTTTAAAATGAAGTCCGTAGTGTTTTATGTTTCGTAATGAGTTTTCAGACTTAAGTTAAATGACGTCACCGATGTTGCTTTAAAACAAAACAATATATTTTATAATTTTGTGTATGTTTCTAAGCTTATTTAAAATAACAGTTTTTTAAAGAGAAGCATTTAAACTGCAATTTAAGAGAGTAGTTTTAATCCTTTTTAATCCATGGAACCGCACCATCTCCATCCTGATGTATTTTTTAAGAAAAAAAAATTAACCCTTAAAAAGTTCGTGTTCACCTCTGCCATTTAAAAATCTATGATCATATACTATTTAGTTACACAATTATTATTAAGTTAAATTATCATCTTGCCTCAAGTAATTTTAATATTTATAATTTACTTTTAATTACATTTAAAAAAAATCAACAAACTCTTGTAATTCAAAGTAATTTCTTGTACACATTTAAGCATTTTTTAGCACTTGTCCACCAATCAAATTCTCTTGTATTGACAAATTATGGAAACTCATATATTTGTTTTTGCTTAGTTTACTAAAAAGTCACTCTTTATTAAAACACTAATAATGTATAAAAAAAAACAAAATTCCCAAAAATGTCTCTCTATTTTAAAAGAGAACAAAACAAGGGAAATATCTATTTATAGGCATGAGTTAATGCTCTATATTGCTTTTTAGTATGCTAAAGCTTTCTGCGAGACAGAGAGCGAAAGAAAGAGAGCACATACACAATTGATATTGCCACATATATATATATAGAGAGAGAGAGAACTCCCACAAACAAAATCATGCAAAAATGGCCTTTCATTACAAAAAAAAAATTGTATTAAAAATGCTCAAGCTCCGTTATCCATAAGTCATTTTTATACTAAATATTTATAAGAGTGGTTTTTTATATTTTTCACTTGTGGCCAATCACATTTATTTGTATGCAATTTCAAAATAAGAAAATAATTTTAAGAAAGAAACAGGTACTTACAATAAATTTTTTTAAATAAAAAAAGGTAAATTCGCCTTTTTCACTTTCCACATTCTTCTTAAATATCAAAAAAGTACACAAAATGTGATATGATTGAAACGGCTAGCTTATTAAGCTTGAGATCGTATTATAAAAATTTATTTATTTATTTATTTATTATTGAAGAGAAATATCGACATAAAAATAAATTTTTATAATACTACCTCTATCTTAATTAACTAGCCGTTTCAGAAAAAAAGTCATATAAACTTACGAATTAAAAATTATATAAAAATCAAAATGGAACAACAAATATTGATAAAAAATTTTTCTTCAAGTAACTATTGTTTTATTAGTACAGTCAAAGCTCGGTATAACAAATATTCACTTTAACGAATTCGGGATATAACGAATAAGTAAATATGCTGCATTGACGGCCTTATGTAACGAATGTAAAAAATTTTACTACTCAGTATAACGAATGGTCACAAAGTTCTTAGCAAGAAGAAAAGTAAATATTACCAACAACAATATTACTTTAAAATTCTTTATAATACCGTTATGTTTTCTATGTATGTAAAGACAAACATATTCATTGACGTGATCATACCTTAGAAGTTATTTTACTCGTACTTTAAGTTTTAGTAGAATTTGACTGCATAAAGAAACATGAGCAATAGAAAAAGAATTTCTTTAAGTGAAAAAATTAAAATTTTAGATGATTGCAGAAGTGGTTTATCTTTGTCTGCAATTTCTAATAAATATGGATTACCGAAGTCTTCCATATGCACATTAAAAAAAATGGAAGGGAAAATTGTTTCTAATTTAGAAGATACCAATAATGGTTCCAAGAATCGACGTTCACTTCGAAAGGGCGAGTATCCAAAAATGGAGGAGAGACTTTACAAGTGGTTCTTTAATCAAAGAAAAAAGCATATGCCTGTGAATGGTATGGCACTAAAAGCAAAAGCCTTAGAGCAAGTTCCATGACGGTGGATTTAATGCTAGTGATGGCTGGCTAACCAGATTTAAAAAAAGATATGGCATTCGCCTTCTAAAGGAATCTGGTGAAAAGTTATCATCAAGAAACGACTTAGTTCAGCCCTTTAAGACAAAGTTAGCCACAATAATAAAGGAAGAAGGCTTAACTAATGATTCAATATTCAATGCTGACGAAACGGGTTTGTACTGGAAGATGCTTCCAGATAAAACGTTTGTACATGCTGGAGAAATAACTGCACCGGGTAGAAAAATATCTAAAGAAAGAATAACAGCTCTTCTCTGTGCAAACGCATCAGGAAAGAAAAAAATTACTGCTCTGCTTATTGGAAAGGCAAAAAAACCACGGTCATTTAGAAATAAAGCTTTGCCTGTAAATTATTTACATTCAAAAAATGCGTGGATGAATTCTGGAATCTTCAAGATCTGGTTTTTTGAAATGTTTGTGCCCGAGGTAAGTTTAGTTTCTATCATTTAACATAGGTTTTTGTAAACATTACTTAACTGCACTTAGGTTGAATCATTTTTAAAAGCCAATAATTTGCCGTTAAAAGCTTTATTGATTCTCGACAATGCTCCAAGTCACCCTTCTGCAGAAGAGCTTGTTAAGTGTACAGAAGATGGGAAAATATGGAAAATATTTATGCCACCTAACGTTACGCCTCTTATCCAGCCTATGGATCAAAATGCAATTCGGCTGGTAAAATTAAACTATAGAAACAGTTTGCTTTCAAAAATAGTAACTTCCGAAACAGACGACGTTGCAAATTTCTTAAAACAACTTACTCTTTTTGATGCATCGTGTATGATTGGTCTCGCTTGGAACAGTATAAGACAGGACGCGTTGGCTAAATGCTGGAATAAAATTTTAATTGGCGGACATTTGGAATTTGATGAAGAAGACGAAATTCCTTTGTCCAGAATTTTACTTGGAGATGAAATTGTTTCTATCAGGCGTGGAGTGCGGTTATTAAGTACAGTTTTTCCAAATGTAAGAATATAGTCTTCTAGCTAGTTGCATTATATAATTTATATGGGTACTTATTACACATTCAGGTTTCTTTTAATATGGAAGATTTAAATGCTTGGAACCAAGGTGATGAAGTTGTGGAAGACAACGAAGAAACTGAAGATGATATCGTACCTGTAAATCTATTGAGTGAAAATGAAACAAAAATTAAGCATTCTGAAGTAATCAAATGTCTTGAAAAGTGCATACAATGGAGTCACCAAAATAATATAGCTATTACAAAGACATTACTTCTTAGAGAAATGCAAGAAGAAGCTCTTCAAAAGAGTCTGCAAATCGTACCAAAACAAACATCCATTAAGGAATTTTTCTCACTTATTTAACTACTAGTCTTTACAACATGAATTCGTATTTGCAAATATAAGTACAACATTTACCTAGAATGTATTTTTTACTTATTTTAATTTAACATGATTTCTATTTAATAAAATTGATTGAATTGAATTATTACATCTTAACCGTTGAATATTTACTTATAAAAACTGTCAGATTAGTTGATTCTATATGTATAAAAATCAGTCGGATATAACGAATTTTCGGCTATAGCGAATGGGCCTGACATTATATCATTCGTTAAACCGAGCTTTGACTGTACTAAAATTAAAGAGTTCTAATAAAAAATCCTTTCTGAGAACCTTATTTTTAAAAGCATTAAAATGTCTGCAGGCACTCAATTTTTCAATTAATAAAAAAAGAAATTCAAAGAAAGATATCCAATAGGAATCCAAAAATATCTTATTTAATTTGAAAGATTTTTAAGCGAAAGATATAATTAAATATTTAATTAACGACAAAAATCTAAAAAATTGTCTTTCATTCTTCCATTTCGTCTGCATTCGTAATGCTATTATACTCAAGAAATTAAAACACACACACTCATTTACACTTTTTTAGGTTTCGTGCTTGTGTGTACAACCATTACGCACATTACTGCATAACAAAAATTAATGAAAATGTGAAATACCGATTACATACTTCTCGTCCAGTTGTTTGACGATTTCCCCCGTTTTTCGCACAGACATTACAAATACAATTTCTGTTGAAAAAATGTCAACACATATTTTGAGTCCTTTTGTAGTTAAGCAAAATACGCAAAAAAACAAAACAAAAATTAATGAAAATCTGAAATATCGGTTATATTTTTTATTTTTCTCAGCTGAGTTTCGCCACAAATATTACGACTGTTTTTATGTTAAAACTTCGTACAACGTTTTTTTGTCCGTCTAGAAATGAATGTAGTCGCGATTTTTCACACATTTGTAACCGATTGCTACAATTTTTTGCACAGGCTTAATGGCTCTTATTTGTGATAAGACTTCATAAAAAGTTTTTTTGTAGGTTTTGTAGTTAAAAAAAAGAAGCAAATAACGTTTCGAAAAAGGTAAAAAATTAGATTTAGTTGCATTTCAGAGCTCACACTTAAGCCATTTATGGCCCAATTGTGCAGAATTTTAATAGCATATTGACAACGGGAACTTCCAACAAACTGACGTACTAAATTTTTCTGTACGTCTTCTAGGGACTTCAGAAAGCTGATTTCATCATACACACGGACAGACGGACTTCGCTAAATCGACACCTCTACTTATAAGGATCTAGAATATATGTAGGGTGTCCCATGTACGGTGTAGAAGTTACACACGTAATGACAAACTTATATACACTCTTTTCACTTCTCTGTGAAGGGTATAAAAAAAATTATTAATTAATTTCAAAATACGTTATAAGATTTTTAACAACAGAATTTAACTTTTTACATTTTTTGAAACGATCAATAAATATTTTAGTTTGATTGATTAGTGTTTTTTTAATATAATTTAATTTTTAAAAGTCCTAAAATCAAATTGTTATATATGAATAATATTAGTGTAAATAGTTTTTTAAAAATAACAATTAATTTTATTAGTGAATAATTTAAGTTTTTTTAAATATGGTTTATGAAAAAATTTAATATTTTGGGGATATTAAATTACCGTTAAGACACCGTTTGGCAACAAAACATTATAACAATAAAAATTATATAAATAAAAAATTAAATAAAAATATATAGAGCTAATAGATGCCCACAATTTTAGGCTTTAGAGAATAATAATTGAGTAAATTGGTTAAATAAAAAATATAAAACTAACGGTAACGGTAATGAGTTCCTTAAAAAAGAGATAAACAAAAACAAATATTTATAATATATAAATAACACATAAACACACAATTTTCTATTTTAATTAAAAGTTTAACTGGTGAACGACTTCAGTCATAATCTTTAGATTAAATTGTAATTTTTTAATTTTCGTTCACGACATAAAATGATGAGAATAAAAAATTTAAACAGAATAATTTACAAAATTGCCCAAAAGTAAGCGCATATAGAGAAAACAACTTAGGTTATAAAAAATTATTTTGTTTCTGTTCAAATACTCGAATATTTCAGTATTAATGATAAAAACTCGTTGATAGAGTTCCAAATAAATTGTATTTTTTTTAAGTTACACATGTTTAAATCATAATAAAACAAAGAAGTATATTTGGAATACCAATGAAACGGTTTTCATTAGATAGATAATTTTATTTATCTCATTAATGTTTAAGTCTGATTAAGGCAATATGGTCGGGACGGCTAATTTCCAGATCTTCAATTATTTCTGGTTAATTAATAAAGGCAAGTACTTTACATAATCCCAAAGAAAATATTCCAATGGGGCCAAGATTAACTATTATGTGCAATTATTCTTTTATTAGAGGTTCTTTAAGTTAATTGTGTTACGCACTGTATAAATAGAACCCGTTGTTTTGATGTAAGTCTTTTCATAATGAAATGTCAAAAAAAAAAATAAGTTAACTCAGTTCATAGGTGTGCACCTCTAAAAAATTCTTTTTTCTTTTAAAAGAACTGAATTGTGAACCATATTATAAAGTTTTTTACATTACGAGTATAATTAAAAAATTAATTTCTAACAATTGAATTTTTTAACTATAAATAAATTAAGTTCTCCTAACCGAAGATTTAGCTTCGGTAGCGCATTCGATATAGTGAGTGGAATCTCATATCGAATAATATTTGGATACCGAATCGTATTTTTTTTTTATTGTTATAAACTTATGCACAAATCTGTGTCAAATGCAATAAAATAAAAAAAAACTTTGTTTCCAATCGAAAATAAAAAAAAATTATTAAAAAAAACTTTACACCGAGACAACAATTTAGGTTGTTAAAACTAAATTTTTTTTTTCAATAAAAAGTTCAGTTTTTATTCGTGACAGTAGAAAATCGATTTTACAATTAAAAACATTTTTAGATGAAGTTAATTTTGATCCATATTATAAAAAAATTGATTATGACAACTGCATTTGTGATTGGAAAAAAATTTTGTTCTCACAACCAATATTTGTTTTCTGTGTGTATCATGAATTTAGGCAACAATTGTGCAAAAAGAATGAATGAATGAGCAATTACTTTTACTGCTATACTTTTCTTCAAATTCAGACGATGCAAATTTATCAAAAAATGCAATAACTTATTGTTTAACTTAAAGCTTACAGTTTTTTTAAATTTTTTGTTAATCGTGTTTTTTAAAAATAACTTGTTTTGGCTATTTTACTATCAAATGGTATTTACTAAGTTTATACTCGATCTAAAACTTTTTTGCGAATGGTATTATCTCAAATTTCGATACTTTTTGCCGATATCGAGTGGCATAATACAAAAATAAAAAATTTAAATAACTTTTACTGGCTATCGAATGCGGTGATTAGTGTGTATCTTAAGTCTTTTGATATCTTATAATTATACGAAAAAAAGAAGTTTGTGTCTTATGTCTTTTAATAATAACAAAGCTCAAAATTTACTCTACAACTTTCTTACTTCCTAAAAAAATTAAGCTTTTATTTTAGATCTTTTATTATATGCGAAACTAAAGGTTCGTGTTCTAGCAGTCTTATTTTTACTCAAAAATGTTAGTAATCTTCCCATACCTTTTTTATATTAAGGCGAATGCCTGATCAACATCTGGGAATAGCGCTTGAAGTTATTTTAAAATTATGTGTTCTGTGCGAGCTAAATGCCAAAAATTTTAATTAAAGTACGGCACATAAATTTACTTTTTAAAAATTAAAACAAAACTTATATATTTTTTTATTACAAATTATTCGAAAAGAAAGGTTTGGCTATTTCGAGTAAAAAAAATAGTTTCTATTTGAATGTTTTATTGAAAAAATCTAAAATTTTTGGGTATAATATTGTTTTAAGTAAGATTTTTTATCTGTATTTTAAATAGTTGCTGCACTAGTAGCATTTGCGCCGCTATTAATTATTTAATTATTTTTTAATTAGCAGTTAATAGTTTTTGTTTTTCACTATTTTTTTGTATTTAATTAAGTTAGTTTATCTAATCTAATATCTAACACACGTATGATGATGTTAATAGTTTTTACATATACAAATCTAACAAAAACATGCTTAGAAACTTGTTTATAGTAGCGATAAAAATTGTTCAATAAGTTGTGAATTGAACAAAAGATAATACAGTAAATCAAAAACCTCGAAAAGCTTTGTAGCACATGCGCATAATATGCACAATTGCTACGAGAAGGGATCTTCTCCATTATGTAAATTGAAAAAAGGTTGTAAATTAAAATTCACAAGCACCCCGGCAAAGAGTAAACATTCATTACATTTTCACAAGTTATATAAGATATTTAAATTAATTTTATATATTACTACAGATTAAATGTTATAAAAATTTATATTTAAATTAAAAAAAAATTTTTTTTTGTACAAACGCTTAAGATAATTTTGGTTTATGGTTAACAATTTTTGGCTAACAACTGTAGCAATAAAATTAAACACTTTAATTAAAACTAGTGATAATATAAGGAAAATCTCGTAAAAATTGACTTGTTGTCGTAATTAAGACAAAACCTTTATTATTGTATGACGATATATTTCACAATTAACGAGCAGAAAACAATATCGCACAGTGTAAAATTTTGATATTCTAGAGAGAAAAAAAACTTTAGACGTCTAAATTTGATAGAACGAGTTACTGGACAAATTTTCAGCTTCAGTAACCAATAAACTTGGTTCGGTAACTACCACGCCCACTGCCCATAGGAACTATTTATAAGGATACTTGATTTAAAATGCTAATAGGCTTAAAATAAATACTTTAATGAAATATAAGCATGTAAAAACGGTTTAATGTTTTTTTTATTATAAACAGTTTTCATTATTTTAAAGTAATGTATAATGTAGACATACATCTATTTTGCACAAACATAATCTAATAATCGAATTAAATAAAAAACAACTCCAATAAAAACTTACACGTGCTTAAAGTTAAATTCTTTTTTAAAAGTGTTTTTAATAACTTTAATTTACTCAACTATCACGTATCGTTATATTGCTACAGCTACTAAACTGGACAATTTTTTCGGAATTTTTTTACTCAAAAGAATGTTCTCTGTTAAGTATATTTAAAATTTAAATTTTTAAATAAATTTTTTAAATTAAAAAAAAAAATACTTTGGTCCAGCCAGATTATCAAAATCTTACACTGTATATCGTTTGCTAGAATCTTAATAATAAGAAGAACTTTTTAGATCTTCTAAAGTTGCCTGTACTCCTCTAAAGTGATTAAATAAGACAAAACCGGTTTTTCCAATCTGTCATAGATTTATTTAATGTTTAATTAAATGAAAATCCATATGTAAAGATTAATGTATTGTTTTCATATTACAAGCGATCAACTCATTTTGAAAATTTATAGAAAAACTTTAAATATTTTGAATACATTTTATATAAAATTTTTAAAACTCCTTTTATTTTGTAATTAAAGTGTTTAATTTGTTGCCGTGTAGGTCTTTTTATTTTTGTTTAAATGTAATTAAATTATTAATCCACTTAGTATTTAGCGAAACTGTTGTGCCAATTGTCTTCCTTAAGTTATTTTAATAATAAAATATTAAAGAATAAAAACAAAAAATTAACAAAAATTATTTTATTAAATACATTATGCATAATTTAAAGAAAAATTTAAAATTTCATTAAAGTGAAATCGCCAAACTAATATCACATGGCTGCATAAAGAGTATAATAGAATTAATAACATTCTTAAATTATTAATTATAATATTAAAAATTAATTATAAAAGTAGTTTTAGAACTAAATTATATACAGAAAATAATACTCTGAACTGCTGAAATAAAAATTTAAATAAATTTACTTAAAAAGCTACGCTCCGATTACACAAATATTTGTTGAAATAAGCATAACCATTATCATCATCTAAATCTAATTTAATTCCTATTCTTTTTATTAAAACGAATTGCCTGAAAATTGGCACATAGAGTCTCTATACTCCAAGAATCGAACACACCTATGCCAATTTTTTTAAACGATTTTCACTGGCTACTGTTCAATAAGATTTGGTTTTCGACTCTGATAATAATTCTAGGAAAATAAGAGCCACTAGTAAATTACAGTTTTATTTGGATTTGTTTTTAAACAATTAAAATTATTTTGGTAGATATACGCTTCCTTAGGATACCACGTAATAAATTTCCGAGCAGGGCGATACCGGACAAAAACATCTTGTATGTATATATATTCGTACATTTATATTATTTTATTAAAAATGCCACATACTGGCGTTATCATGGTATTATAATTAAATTTATTTAATAAAAGTCATGTTGGACTATATAAATATTTGCCAACAATTACTGGCTACACTTATTTCGTTATAGTTGGGTCGATATAATTTAATGTTTGAAGATTATTTCATGCAAATGTTGGCCGCGGCTGCGCCTCAAATGGTCCATCCGCTTAGTCCAATTTTGGCATACTCTTTCCAACATTTCGGCCGGTATCTCACGAATAATGTTGGCAATGTTGGCTTCCAGTGCGTCAATCGAAGCGGGCTTGTCCCTATAGACATTAGCCTTAACATAGCCCCACAAAAAATAGTCTAGAGGCGTTAAATCGCACGATCTGGGCGGCCAATTGACTGGTCCCAAGCGTGAAATAAACTGTTCACCGAACTCGCCTCTCAATTGGTCCATTGTTTCGCGTGCTGTGTGGCATGTGGCACCGTCTTGTTGAAACCACATGTCATGCAAGTCAAGCTCTTCCATTTTGGGCAAAAAAAAGTTTGTTATCATCGCACGGTAGCGCTCACCATTCACAGTAACGTTGTGATTCGCATCATCTTTGAAGAAATACGGCCCAATGATGCCGCCAGCCCATAATCCGCACCAAACGGTTGTTTTTTGTGGATGCATTGGTAGCTCTTGCAATGCTTCTGGCTGCTCTTCACTCCAAATACGGCAGTTTTGCTTGTTCACGTATCCATTCAACCAGAAATGAGCCTCGTCGCTGAACACAATTCTTCGATAAAAAAGTGGATCTTCATCTAACTTTTCAAGAGCCCATTCACCAAAAATTTGGCGTTCTGGTAGGTCGTTTGGCTTCAATTCTTGCACCAGTTGTATCTTATAAGGCTTCACACCCAAATCCTTCCGCAAAATTTTCCACGTAGTGGAGTAACAGAGGCCCAATTGCTGCGAACGGCGCCGAATCGATAATTCGCGGTCATCACCAACACTGGCCGATACGGCTGCGATATTTTCTTCAGTTCGCACTCTACGTAAGCGTGTTGGTGGTTTAATGTCCAACAATGTAAATTTGGTGCGAAATTTTGTTACAATAGCCCGAATAGAAGCCTCAGTAGGTCGATTAAACTGACCATAAAATGGAAGAAGCGCGCGATGAACTTTCTTAACAGAGCACGCATTTTGGTAGTAAAATTCAATAATTTGCAAGCGTTGTTCGTTTGTAAGACGATTCATGATTAAATTATAGACCAAACTGAAGATGTTAGACAGTGACACAAGATACAAAACGTGCGTGAGCTGTCAAAACTAGTGTTGCCAAAAAGATAATAGCAAAAAAATCACTCTTTATATTTTTGTAATGTGATAGTAAACAAATTTGCCACAAAAAAATTTTTTCAATAAATTAGAAATAATTTGAAAAAGTTTTCTTTAGAACACTTATGTATTTTATTTAAACATCTTTTTCATATATTGGGTCATTTAAATAAAATGTTTTAAATGAAAATGTTTAATATTTAAATACTTTAACACACGTTTGGTTATTTATTAAAATCAAAAGCAAATACAAATATAAACATGAGTGTTTAATAAAAAGGAAATTCATAGTTAATTAGTTGTCGTCTTTATGTATGTACATTTATGAGTTGTGTAATTAATGATTGATTATTTGTTTGATTGATTGAATAATTGTAAATAAAACTAGACATAAACAAACAAGCAAATAAACGAATAAATTTTAAATTGAAATGTAAATGCAAATACATTTTACAAACTAAGATAAATTAAATAGTATAAAAAACACATGCATAAATATGTTTAAATATATTAATAAATAAATACAATAACAACAAAGATACGATTAAAAAAGTTTCAACAAAACAAAATTAACATCAATAGATAATAAAATTAATAAAAAAATTAAATAAAATACAAATAAATATGTATTAAATTTATATATTTATAAACAAAAATAATCAAATATAATTTTAGTGTATTGTATTGTAAAAATAAAGTAAAATAGTCATATCTCAAATCTAAATAAAAATAAAAAAATTCATTAAAAAATAATAATAAGGAAATTAAAAATAATTTTGCAAAATATATATAGTTAATACGAGTATAAATATAAATCAAGACAACAATTTAAATGAGAATAAAACGAAAATTTAAAAACTGTACTGATTTACTGATTGATTGGTTATGATTGCTCTAACAACAAGGTAAGAAAATCTAAATTAATTTTACTTAAATTTAAAAGTTTAATATTTTCAAAAAACAGCTTCTTGCGAAAAAGTCATTACAATTGAAAAGCGTTTATTTTAAATGAAAACACAGTCCTTCAAATATTTTTGTGCCTCCAAAATAAAATTTATTTCTAGTATAATTGACTCCCTGATTCAGATATTATTAATAAAAAGCCATTTATTATCGAATTGGGCTGAGTTTCAATAACAGACTGACAATAGGCACTTCCAACAAACTGACATAGTAAACTTTTCTGTAGGTCTTCTAGGGACTTCATACACACTGGCAGACCGACATTGCTAAATCAACTCCGCTACGTAAGGGTCCAGAATATATGTACTTTATAGGGTGCTCCTATGCACGTAATAAGCAACTTATATATATCCTTTTTACTTTTTTTTCTTTTAATGTATAAAAAGAGTTTGTCCTGCACACTCCATTTCCCGCTGTCTCTGATAGAAGGTCTAAAATATTGACCTTCTTTAGGTGTTTTCAAGTCGTCATAAAAGAATGCTCAACTTGAAAAAATGCTGCAATAGGATTGAAGCTTCACCTACAGTTCTGGTATATGTTTCTGTTTTCTTTTATTTTTTTATTGCTCGTACCGAATAGCCACAAAATGATAAATTTTCTACAAAATATTTGTACTCATAGTCTACTTAACATCGAACAATATATAAGCTGTTAGATGAAAGCTGTTATTTGAAAGTGATATAAGTCTATTTTTTCAAATGAATTATCAGTAATTATTTAGAAGATATAGACATTATCTTACTAAAATTATCACTAAATCATTTTTTTCGAAAGTGGAGATATACCACTTTCAAAAATACCACCTCATGTTTTAGATATGAATGAAATGATGAAATCAATCATATCAAAATATACGTTCGTGTTGTCTTTCCCTGATCTTTTTTAAAGCCTCAAGCATAATTTGTTATCTATAAAACGACAAATTTTTTTTTAAATAATGATTAATAAGTACATGGAAATTTATTCAATTAAATTTATAAATATTTATTTTGTACGATGAACCATACTTTCATACATTTTATTATTTTTTTAAAATTTGTTTCATGCAGTTTATGAAAGTATTTACTATGAAAAAGTTTAATCAACCTCAATCGAATGTGTTTTTTTAGAAATATAACCATGAAGATCTGCATATGTAATATAGTTTTCTCATTTACAGGCATTGGAAAATGAAATACTGTCGGCGGTTTTTATTTTTCCTCAGGCTACAGGTATTGTAAATAACAAAACATAAAAAAAAAATTTTTTTTCATATAATTTTTATGCACGTTTTTTGTAAAATGAACGTGCACAATTTGTTAATTTAAAGTTTTTTTTTTTTTTTTAATAAATAATGTGTGCATAGTTAAATACTCGTATAACTGGAAATGTAAATAATAATTTATTTTCATAAAGGAAAAAAAAAAAAATTATAATCAATTTTAAAAGTTACTAACTGATTTTATCCGGTCTCGCCCGTTAATTGGCTCTCTATTTGCCAAAAAGTAGTGCTTACGCTTATTTTTACAAATATTTGTGTTATGTGACCGTAGCTTTAGTCAAACAAATTTTTGTTCCGTCTTCTTTTTTAAATTGCTACATATAATCTCTATACTTCAAGTAATCAGTCACGCCCCCTTTTTAGTAGAGCAATTTGGAGGGGAATTCTTAAAAATTAGACACAAACGCCTTCTTTACGTTCTAGCAATAAAAAAAAACTAATTGCAGATAAAAATTATATGTACAAGCCGTTCTTGTTTTCAAAAGATTTTTTTGTTTTCTATTTTCCATTTCACTTAAAAGATTAAAACGAAATTATGTTAAATATAAAAAAGACAACACTAACTTTTTAGATTTTTGTTCACTTTAAGCAATTAAATGTGTGATATGACTTAAAAATTAATTTGCTAGTATTCAAATTTTTATTTTTCTTGTTTTCATAACATTTTTTTTTTGACAATATTGTTTTTTTGTTTAGTTACGACTTAATAATAATTTCTATAGAATTCCATGCAGTTCAACAATTTTTTATAATAATAAAAAAATATTAAATAATTGATAATATAAAATAAAATTTGGTAAACATCAATGGACTTTGCGTATTTTAGAGGTTTTAATTTTTAATTGGCATCAATATCAACATTCTACTCTTTGTTTTAAACGAATTATTTCAACTGTTGTTTAAAAAAAAAATATTTGTGTACAAATACGAGTATAAGTCATGTTTAAGATTTAAGAGTTTTTTTGTGTTAAAAATTAAAGATTTAATAAAATTTATTAATTAAATTTCAGAAGACAATTATCCAACAGTTTGTTAAATGTTTTTATTATGAAAATCAATTGATTCAAGTTAATTATTTCATTTAATTTTGCCATATATAACGAAAGTCCCTTTTAATAATAGAAGAAAAATTCATAGTTTATTAATTTTTAGCATGCAGAAGAAAAAAAATAATTTAAAATTTAACAATAAATAAAAAACAATAAATAAGATTTAGAAAAAAGTTTAAAGTTCAACTTTTCACTTTTAACACATAATGGTTTTTTACCATTGATTTGAAGGTCTACGCTCAGCACCCGGTGCTGCAGATCCAGAAAATCTTGGTGATGATGTATTCGAAGCTTTAGAAAGCATCGCTGGTATGGTCGACTCATTAGCCTGTAGAGTGCAAATGGCTGATAACATTTTTTTTCGGGCTCCAAATGCTGTTATACCCAGTTCAATTAAATTCTCTTCCGTAAGAGTAGCGAACATTTCCAAATCAATTTCGTTTAGAACGAACATTTCTAAAAATAAATCAAGTGAATAAAGCAAAAATTATAATTTTTGTAAAGCGAATTTTAGTGAAATTAATTGCAAAATATTTCTTTTATATAAACAAACGCCTGAAATTCAGTTTTGTGCCTTGTTCTTGCTTTACTTCTAAGTAAGTGCGAATTAACCCTTAAACGCTATTTAAATTTTGATTTTCTTTCTGGCATTTAAGTTAAATTATTATCATTGATGTGTTCAGAGAATTTCACAATTAATGTTTTAACAGAAAATTTTAACCCTTGCTCCTTTTTTAATCATGAGTCAAAAAAGTCCCTTTAATTGAAGAGTTAGAGGGTTAAAAGGTTAAAGGTTTTTTTGGTTCCCTCTACCATAATGAGTTGTCAAAACCTTGTTATTTCTTTCTTTTAGAATTAGAATTTCAAGTGTTTAATTTATGTATATATTTCAAGCATGAAAATATTTTTTTTATTAGCGTTAAAGAAAAATATTTAAAAGAGAAAGTAAAAAAAACAACTTACTTATATAGTGCTCTAAATTCAAAGCAGTTAACAATGAGTGTATGTCTTTAAATTGAGTCACCTGTGAACGTCGGATGCTGGTTGTCGAATCTACAATTCCAGTGGTTGCACCCAAACTGTAAGGTGAAGCGAGATTAGTAGCTCCTGTTAGGTTTCGTTGCCAAGACATTAAATCAATACCGGTTTCAATTTTTGCCGGTGAAGTGTAACTCAAACCCATACCCATCCAATTGGCTGTAGGGGTACGTAGTTCTCCGGGTATGGCTGGACGTTCCATTGCCTTGTAGCCTACGACACGCTTAATGTCAAAATCACAAGTACTATGATTGTGCTAAATTAAAAAAAAATATATACAATGTGTTTCATAATTCCAAGCGTTATCGTGAGCTTTTATTTAAAAATTAAAAATAATACGTGATTTTTGGCTCAGATTCATAAAAGGGAACTAAAGTTTCTTTCGTTTAATATACGAAAATTTTATTTTACTTTCAATACAAATGTACAAAAGAAGTTGTTGCTAGCTTTTCGGCCAACTGACCCATAATAATTTCTTTGATATGGAAAATATGTACAAACCTTTAAGTCGTATTGCAAATTATGATAACTTTCAGAGTTACCAGGCATCACAGGACCCATAGATCCAGATGTATTTAAACCTAGTAAAACACCATCACTTGATCGTCTACCAACACGATTACAAATAGATTCACTGTAATTGCTATCTGGTGAAAAGAGAGATGGCCTATTGTTTGCAGCATTAGCACCACCAACGTTGTTACTGCATACCGATAAATTACAGGTGTAGGGCGGAAAAGCCTGTTCCAAGGATGCAGTACTGCTGCTGTAGCTCTGATAACCACTTGTATTGCCAAGACTGTTGCGGGGCGTAATGTTCAAAGTTTGATGCACTGCTGACGGTGGTTGCATTTGCTGTGTATTATGTAGAGTTTGTTGCTGTTGCATAATATTCAAAAAGTTACTATTCTGCTTGAGTTGCGCAGGCTGTTGTTGTTGTTGCCTAGTATAAGAACTATTGTGAATCTGTAGATATTTTTGTGTTGGCGAGCAAATGCCTGTTGGAGTGTTGGGAAGCAAGCCGCCAATATTTTGTCGGTTTTGATTATTTTTGTTATTGTCAGTATTGTTGTTACTGTGAATATAATTATTATTATTGTTATTATTTTGATTTTGCTTGTTATTTTTGTTGTTATTGTAGTGTAACAAAAAGTTGTTATTGTTGCCGTATGGTGATGCTTGTGGAGTTTTTGGACTCTCCAAATAGCCAGCCAACAGATTGGTCAAACTGGTACGGTAGGCCAAATTAATATCCTTGTCTTTTGGCATAAAATATGTCTCGGGTATATCTGGTTTAATTATTGGCGTGGACAAATTTAAAATCTCTTGACGAGCTTCATAAATTTTATCTAACAAAAAATAGAACAATTAGTCTGTATGAAAAATTTCATTTAAAAAAATATATTTTTATACCAATAAATTTTTCAACACCCTTTATAACAACTGCTAAAGTGCTTTGTCTTTGCTTTTGACGTAATGTTACAAACACGCCATATTTAGTGCTAAGGTTCATTATTTCAGAGGCATCGCTTTGATTATCGGGAAAGTCAAATATTAAAGCAACCGGTAGGTTTCCCTGAAATTTGCATAACTCAGCAAACATGAGCAAACCAAAAAAATTAATTGAAACTTACAAGTAATTGTTGACGCGCCTTATAGACACTTTCTATAGTCCCAGTAATAGTCACTTGAGATTTTTTTAATGGCTTAACATTCATATCCGATAAATCAGGAAATATTATCTATGAAATTAAATTAGCTGCTCATGAATGAATGGAAAATTTTTAAATTTAACAAAACTACTCATGTACCTTGGTGCTGGTACGTTCCATAATACCCAATAAATTTTCATTATTTTTTCCTTTAACAACATCATGATGTTGCGGTGATATCTCTAGCTGCATATTCACCAAAATCTGGCTCTAAAAAATGAATTAAAAAATTTTTGTTAATTCATTTAAATATATATTGATTTTTTAAATGATACAAACTGCAATATTTTCGCAAGAATGATTAATTAAGATTTGTGTAGCTTCTTGAACTTGATTAGCTTCCTTTTCTGAACCTTTTACCAACACCAATGACGAGTGTAATTTTGGACGTGATGAAAAAATGACCTGAATAATATTTTTAAAAGTGTAAGAACAGCATTTAAAATTCAAAGGTGTTTTCTCTGAGGATTAAATTAGGCAATACCTGAACATTATATTTCTGCTCTACCATTGTCACATAAGGGGTTTCTTTGTCTGGTTGCTGGTGGCCTGGAGGCATAACAGGCAACTCAAATGATATCAATAGTGGTGTAGATTTACGTACCAAAGCTCGGGCTTTTTCTACACCGTCTAAGGAACCACACAACGAAACTTGATTAGATTTTTCCGTTGGATTCGAACGGTTCGAATCGGGAAAATGTATATGCGTTGCAGTGTATTCCATTATGCGCTTTATATTATTTCCACCACGTCCTATTATATAGGAGTGGTCAGTGTAAGAGACATCCATTTTCATTATGACACGAGTGCCCTAATACATAATATATAAAACATACAACTTTGGTTGTGGGAACTAAATTTGTTGACAAACAAAAATTCAATTGTGATAGTTTCATCCCTAAAAATTCCATTATACGAGTACAGCTTAAAATATTATTACAAAAATTAAATTGTCTAATATGTATTTTTGCAACTAAACACTTCAATTATCACAACTGAATTTTTGACTGGAAAGAAATTCAATTAGAGCTACCCAAAATATTTTCAGGGTGTATGTATTGTCTCCTTTTTTATAAGCCAACGAAAGCGTTCGCACATTTATATTGAAAACCAAAACAAATTTTAATATATTGTTCTTGTTTGCCAGGCAATTATTACACTGAGAAATTAACTATGGTTGTGAGAACTTAAGTTGATTTTAATCAAAATTTCAATTGTTATAATTTAATTTTTTAATTGATGCAATAGAAATTTTAAACTATTATTATAAAAACTAAATTTTTGTGTCTATTATCGAATTCACAACTGAAGTTACAACTGAAAAGTTCAATTAACTTGATTGAATTTTTTTATTATTGACAAAATCAGTTCTTATAACCAAAGCTGCTTTTTGTCATGTCAGAAAACCAGGCAAAATCTTCAACACAGAGATAAAAATTTTTCACTCTCTCAGGTCTTTTTTTTCTGCAAGGCATTATTTTTATATTCTCAATACCTAGAGAAGTGTAAGCGTATTTGTGCAAACTTTTTCAATTTTTCTACATTTGCAGTAGATGTATTTCACATGCATATATGAAAAGGAAAACGCTTGTTGGTTTTGCATTTTAGTGCTTCTTGTACTAAAGATTTAACTTGCTGTTTTCAGTATTTTCCAGGGGTATGAGTTTATTGATTAAGCTCTTACTTACTCTAGAGTCTAACTTGGCTAAAATCTTTTCTTTAGCTTTTGCTACTTCATCCATTTTGCCTACTATACGAACATGAGGGTCTATTTTATTTTATTAGAGAAAAAGAGAATAAGTGAGAGAGAAGGAGAAAGAAAAATTGATATTTTTTGCTTACCCTTTTTACTCTTTGCGCCAATTTTAAGTCTACATGGCCAACTAACAAAAGTCTCAGTAGTTTTCATAACCTTTAAAAAATTATTTTATTTAAATCTTGTAGCGTATGGAATTGTAAATATACTTACACTATCAAAGAAATATTCTGCTCCATTCATGCCTTCGATGGAACTGTCAGCTTTAGGTGTTGGGAAAAATTAAAAAAAAAAGAAAAAATATTATGAAAAATAAAATCATAAAAAATATTTGGGCTTATGAAGCAAACGTTTTATGGGAAAGCTCTTATTAAATTAAAAATAAATTATATGAATTTTGACCGTAATTAGTTATTACTTTTTATCAATTGCTCCAACTTTTGACGGTCTATTTTAAAGCGTTCTGTGTGCAAGTCCTCGGGATTAGCTACACCCAATTTCATGGCTATGGCTCTAATATCACTCCAGTCACTTTCTGCAGAAGAAATTTCACTCTGCGTCTCACTAGGTGCTTCGCATGATGAAACAAATGAGGCTGCAGAAACTATGGCCGCCGTGGGATACGTTAGCTTATTGATACAAGAAATCATTTTGATGGTTCGTGATTCGTGCGATGGTTTGTGTATAAACTAAAAATACAACGAGCTTTTTGTTAAAAATATTTAGTTAAGGAAGCTGCAAAGTTATTTTTCAGCTTAAAAAAATGTTTTATAAAACTTGTATTAAAATCATGCTAGGCTTTGTAAGTAAGCAAAGTCAACAAAACTTTTCCAAATGCTTTGGTAAATAAATTTGTGTAAAACAACCTAAATATACGGCTTTCATATGTTACATGTACTTGAAATGCATTAAGTATTTTAAGAAATCTACTATGTGTGCTTACGTTTTGTTTTTTCAAACTGTAAAGTGATTTCTGGAATAAGTTTTAAAATTTTAACTGTTTGACGTTTATTTACACTTATAAAAAACTCTTTTTAAAAATATATAAGAGTTTTTTTTTTAAATATATTTAATTCGTTCAAGGCAATATTAAAAAAAAAAATTAATCATTAATTTTTATAAAAAAATTATGTGTATCCACTTCATTTCATTTGTTTAAATTTTTCTGTTTTATTTCCATAAGTTTATTAGTTTATCTTTCTGTAGTCAAATTCAAATTTAATTTTGATGTACTTGAATGTATTTTTTAATAAAAAAAAAAAAAAAAGAAAAACAAAACTTCTGGTAGAGGTCACAAATTATATTGAACTAAACATAAAGCGCTGCAAAAAATCATCTTGAAACTCTTTTAGAAAATAAACAAAAAACCTTAAATAAATCTAACGGTTGTTGGGTTTAATGACCGCTAAGAATATTTTGAAAAGAGTATAAAGTTGTTTTTGTCATTACAATGCAAAAGCTGCCAGATTTGAAGATTTAATTTTATTTTGCGATTTTAAACAACAAAAGGTTTTTTTCTAACTTTAATGATTTTTCTTTAAATTAATTATTTCAATATTGAACTCCATAGTGTAAGTAAAAGCTAGTGTTAAGTCATAATTTATATTTGATTTGTTATTTTTGAAAGTGCTAGAAATCCACATATTTTTAAACAAAATTATCGTAACTCATTTTTTATAGCCGGACTTATAACTCTTTCAAAAATAACAGTTCAATTATTTTTTAATTTATATTTTGTAAATTTAGCTTTTTTTATTGATTATAAATAAAGCAAGGCTTTTCATTCAAAATTTATGTTTTTATTCAGTAATTTAAAACAGTTTCTGATCAAGTACTTTTACGAATTCGAGAGTTTTTTTTAAAAAAATGCCATCAATTAGTTGTTTCATATTTTTGCATATTTTGTTATAAATCCATATTTTTTGTGCATAAGTTGTATTCACTTTTATGTTTTTAAAATTCAAAAGTAGTTCTGCACCACTACTTCTCGACAATGTTGTCATGTGAGTCCTATTGAAAAGTTTTTAATTCTTAAATTTTGCAAAACAGCCTACACGCAAAAATTACTGTTGTGACTACTTTATTAATCTTGTGCCTGTTTTGATTTTAAAAGTTTAATTGCAAGAAAAGCACTGGTTTTCTTACGTATCTCAATACAAATTTTCAAGACGATTTTACCGTTTGTAAAATAAAAGAGACACTTTGTACATTTTGAGTAATAATTAATTGATTACATTTAGAGTAAGCATTATCAGGCTACATAGTATTGTAACGTGTGAAAACATAATTGCCTACAATTATATGGAATTTAATTTTCAGAGTTTATCGTTCAATCGTTTACTGGAACTAAAATAACTCTATAAACGTATAAATGTACCTGAACTTAAACTTTTAATAAATATGTCTTAAGAAAAGAGGATAAGAAAAAAATTTTTCGTTAGGATATATTTTAGTGCATATTTTATATTTGTAAGGGCATGTTTTATTTTGTAGATTATTGCAATATTTGTGCTAAAATAATCTCTGCAGGTTATGTAGTGAAGATGAAGAGACATCAGAACACATATTGTGTCAAAGTAATGGTCTCATTTGGACCCGTTTTCAATACTTAGGGCAACATTACCTACAGACGAAAAACAGTAAATAAAAAACAACGTTTTTTAATATATTAATTTAATTAATTAAATTAATTTCTATTAGTTTTTAATGATTTTCCCTGAGGATGACTAACAAAGTTGGCCGAAATAATGGAAATTTTAATAATAAAAATTAGTAAATTAAAAATTAATGCTATTAATTATTTAGATAAATAAAAACTTTTACGTTTTTAGGCCAATTTTATTTGGCAGCTATTTTTTTGGAAATCCTATAAAGCTTTCATTGAAACGCATTCGCAAATCAGTTTGAGAGTCCTTGCTTATAGTAAAAAACTTGGAATGTTAAATTACATTTTTATGTTAAATAACATTTTTACTTTATTTTGGAAAGAGATAAAAAATTTCCCTTTTTATCTGTCATTTGCTAGCTTTTTTAAAGCACAATATGAAATTAAAATTTTTAAGAAAAATTATTTTTGTTTTTCAGCTGAACTACAAATTTTCCCAATTTATACACATCATTTAGAAAATATGATAAGAATTCATATTCTGTAAAATTGTAAAATGTAAAATTTTATTATGGGCACAAAATGTCAAATTTCTTACCTTAATTATATATCAGCAATCAAAATAGCATGAAAAATTATTTAAAATGCGAAACGAAGAGAGAAACACACAATTATGTATATAAAAGTTACGCGTCTTTTTACAAAAAATTTAATTAATTTCAAATTAATTTAAAGTTAATTTGTCAATTATATAAAATAAAAACTTGAGGGGAAACCTAAAAGAGAAGCAAGTGAATTTTTTTAGAAAAAAATTACTTCTTCCAAGAGATAAAAAAGAAATACACAATCAAATAGAAGTCAACGCGGTTAAAAAAATTACTCAAAAAAAAAAACGAAATTTTAAGTCAACAAATTTTGGGTAACGATTTTGGGATAGTTTTATATAAAAAATTTTTTTGTTTGAAATTTTTAACAGAAATTTATTTAATAATGAATTTTTTTAATTTAAAATTTTGCTTAGCTTAAGTGAAGTGAAGTGTATGGATATAGACCGCCGTAGCTTTTTAATAGAGCAAGTGACCGTTTAATGTGAGCCTTAGGGAATTTAAGCAATAACTGACTTAATATCAAACAAGTAAAATTCTATAAACTCAAAGTTATTTTTAAATTTTTATTTCATTGAGCGATATAATCTTAAGCAAATTATAAGTGTATTCGATATAATAACAAAATAAGAAACAAGTAGACTAACGGTGCTTCGTTCAAAACGTATTAAAAAAATAGCCAAAAGTACGTAAACAACAGGGGAAGCATACCTAACCATACACACATAGATTTATATTAATTTTATTTTTTATAGTAGCAAATGTATTTTTTTTTTAATTTTTATTAATAATTTTTTTATCCAAATTTATATGACTCTGAATATTTTTTCAAAAGAGCTATATTAAAAAAATTATTAATATAAAAACTTATCCCAATTTTTCCTTATTTTTCCAGTTTAAACTTCAGCTTAAGAAAAATATTTTTAATTGTAGGAGCGAAAAAAATATTGCAAAAACTTTAAAATTAATAACTTGAACTAATAGGATACATCATAATACATCAAACAGTCACATTTGAAATTTTTTTAAGGCTTTTAGAAAACATATAACGATATATTAATAAAGGCAGGTTTTTATTAATTACACAGTGCAACGTTTTTGAAGTCAAAAGACCGGTAGTCTAACGTTTCTTCTCTTTTTCAAATAGGTACCATTTCGTACGTGATTATGGTATTACCCTGATAACACGCTGCAATGTTTCAGTATTGGGTATAGTCTAAAAATTATTAAGCTATTTTTAAAAATTATTTTTATTAAAATTGAGTAATTTATAGTTTTTTTTTTTTTTTTAAAAGACACAAAATTTTGCCAGACATGTTAGCCATACTGTGATCCTATTGTCGCCATATAATTTTGTAATTAAATTTTTTCAAGGCAATCAGCTACCGACTGCAGCAATTTGATAATTTATTCTACAGGCTTGAAATTAGTCAATAAAACGTGATGCCGCCTATTTGATCAAACACAGATTACAAATAGGCACTCAATTATTAAAAGGTAAAAATAAATAATTTTTTTCGCCAATTTTTACTCATCAACGACAATATTTCAATTTTTTTCTTTCCATAGAAGCCACTATAATATGAAAGTTGTTTCAAATAATAGCTTTACCAGCCCATTCAAAATTGGCCTTCCCACTAAATTTTTCCTAAGAAAATAAGCAATTCTGCAGATGTTGCAGATTACATATTGAAAAACAACAAATTATAAATAAACTACTCATTTTAGTAAGATTAACTCATTTGAAATAAAGAATTGAGTATATTATTTAGCTAAATATTTTTTTTTTAAATTATAAACTCTCAAATATTCTTATTTACTCGTATTTGAGTTATAAAAACAAAAATGACGACTTCTGATATATGCCGAAATTAGGAGCGTTTACCCTACTTTTCACAAGTAACAAAACCTAATTTATGTCAATAACAAAATACCTCTTTTTCTTTTCACAATCCAGTCATGTTATTAATTTCAAAATTTTAATTTTCCATGTCTGCTTTCTTTTAGGAATGAAGGAATTTGAATAAAAACGGATGGCCAACAACTTAGGCTACTGTAACATAATTAAGTAAGCGAGTATTTTGTACATAAAATTTTAATTTCTTATTATATTTATATGTAGCTTGTACATTACGTATAGACACATATTTTTTATAAATTAAAAAACGTAACAGAAATACGTACATACACGAAAAAATCAAGATAATTCTGGAGCTTATTAAGAAAAAATAATTTAAGTTCTAATCACAAATCAATCAGGGTTTTGTAATTAAAGATCAGTAGTGAAAATGATGGGAATCTAAGTTCATATACATATGTAAGTATGTGCACTTATCGTTATTGATATGCAAACAAAAATACATATCGTTGACTATAACTGAAGTTAAGACAATTTAGTGTAATTTCTTTGGTGCAAGTAGCAACTACAAAATTTGGCAGCTGTCACATATGTTTATTCAGATAATTAAAAGTGGTTCTTTTAAAAACCCCATAGTTAGTAATATTTTTACTAAACTTTACTAAATCGCTTTAGTTTTTACAAAGTTTAGTAAATAAGAGCACACTATGCTAGAGTAAACTAACAGTTCTGTGACTCAGTTTTCCTCATGGAAATGTAAAAAATTTGCCAACTTGTCCCAATTAAGTCTATAAGGCGCTGGGACCAATTAAAAAAATGTAAACACTAACTATCCGATATTTGAGTATTGGTTTGATTTATTTTTGGCCAGATTCAATTTTAGTTTGTCTTTTAATTTATTTTCAAGCTATTAGGCCTACATTTCCTTATGAAAATAAAACACAATTTTTATTTCATATTGTCCCGACGTTATATTAAAAAACAATAACTTCAATGTAATACACATACATACTTTATATTGTAAGTAAAATGGTTTTTATATAAAAATAAATTGTTTAATGTTTTCTGTTTATTAAATAGACAAGATCCCTTGAAAAAGTGAACATAAAATTCACGAAACGTCGGGACAATATGAAATAAAAATTGTGTTTTATTTTCATAAGGAAATGTAGGCCTAATAGCTTGAAAATAAATTAAAAGAAAAAATGTAAACACTAACATTGTATATATAAAATAAATAAAAAATAAAATACTGAGCGAATTTTTGTTATAATAGTAAGAAGAAAAACCGTTTGAACAGCAAATTACAGTTAATGAATTAATTATATTTTAATAATAGTATTTGACTTTAGTCTTGTTTTTTATAAAATTATTTATTATTTTCAATATTTCGCTTTCCTATGGAAAATTATAAATATTAATAACAAAAAATAACAAAAATTGTTTGATTGTATATAAAAATAAAAGTCTAAATAAATAATTACATAAATTTAAATAATCTTTAACCTTATTTTTAATACACTTAGTACTTTATTCGTTGAATCGACAAAGCCCATTTAAAATAATATTTTCCTTTTTCTAGATATCAATTTAATTTTATATTTATTCATGTTACGTAAAAATTTAATACTAAATCTTAATTTTATTAAAAAAAAATAACAAAAAAATATACTCGTACTTTAAGATTTTTTTGGCAGTTTCAAAAAAGGCAACGATGTTGGTCGATTCGATGAAAAAAGTGGGCCATAATAATAGACACAAAAAAGTAGGCTTTTATTAAGAGCTAACTTTTGTTCATAAGAATTATATGAATTTAAAATCATTTTTAAAAAGATACTGACTTTAGTGAGTCTATGATTACGGCCCAGTGTGTGTAGGGTTAAAAAAAAAAAAATAGAAACTGAAAAGCAATTGAAAAATTGTTGCTAAACTTTACTAAGGAAATATTTGAATGGACCTATTGTGATGGCTCAAAATGAAGACAATGCCTATTTTTGGAAAAGTCATCTTTTCTGATGAAGTGCCTTTCCATGCTCTATCGAATTTTAGGAGTCAGAAAATCTTCATGCCATTCATGAGAAAGAAATGCACCTACAGTTAAGAACCGTCTGCTGTGGATTTAGTTCAAGATTTTGTTTTGAAGGTTAGGCTAAAACTCTGGTTACTGTCAATGGCATTCATTACAGAAACAAGATAACGGAGTTGACATGGATCTGGTCGAAATGTCGTTTCAACAAGGCGGCGCCACCTACCACATGTAGCGTAAAAAAGTCAACTTATGCAGCATGAAATAAAAAAGTGCATCCTTATTTTAACACCCTATATATAGGTTTGAAATCTAAATTCTAGTAGATTTCGATTTTATTTGTTTTCGTGAAATTACTTAATTTTATTTTTATAATTTTTTTGTGAAATAATTATAAATACAGAATTAAAAAAAACTTTTCGCAGCTAATTTCGTTGAATTTAGCTATTTTAGTAAAAGGTCCAAGCGGTCAAACACTTTACCCAGAGGACCTAACAATGATGAATTCTATATCAAATACAAGATTCGGAAGTAGATCAAAATTTACTGAAACACAACGCGTGAAAAAATCGATTTACTGCAGCATGAAACGAAAAAGTGCACTCTTACTGAGACTAACAATTTGTAATAATCATTAAAATTTTTTTTTTTTTAATCAGCCAATTATTTAAATTTACTAAACAGTATGTTTAAAAAAAATTACTTTTCAATAAGTATTTTTGTTGTTTATGCTAAAAATTTCTTTTGAAAAAATCAAGAATTTTTGCAATAAAGAAGTTAAGATTCCCTTTTATCTTCTAATATGGTCATTTTGTGGCAGTGAAGAAAGATAACACAAGAGATAGAAAAATGAAAGGAAATAAATAAAAAAGAGATAGAAAAAGATGAGTTCGTCACCTAAAGCAATTTTTTCAATAAACAAATTACGAAATCAATTGTTTAAATATCTTAATTTGTTGATAGGATCGTTAAAAAAATTTTTTTGAACTTAATATTTCATTGTTAGAATTAAAAAAATTATTTTCTCTATGAATGGCCCTGAGTAGCAATTATAATAAACGACATCGTTATCTATTGATTACGACAACTGGAATAAGGGTGATCATCATTGATGTTAATCGTTCATTTAAATAAAGCTTTAGTGAATTAAATGAATGAAAAAAGTCACGGTAACAACGAGAGTGGATTACATGACATTTTAATGAACTTTTTCATCTTCCTTGTTAAATGTTATAAAAATTATGCTTTTAAAAAGTCTAAAAGCAAGTTGTCATATACACAAATAAGTTGAAAATTAAATATTTTATTTTATTTCGTAAAAGTGCTTTTGTTTAAAACAAAATTTTTTTCTGAATGTTTTAATGTAATACGGAAATGAAAAAATGAAACACAATAAAAAAAAATACTGGTAAACTTTTAAACATTAATCCCACTGAATAAAATTAAAATTATTTATGTATCTAATAGGATGTATGTATGCGTTTATACATTTATGAAAACAAACATAAAAAAATATTTATGTTTTGCAGTTTATATGGCGTCGACGAAGTTGTATTTACATTAGAGTCACACTTTTTAAGTATAAAAACAAACATGCACAAGTTTATTTAGTCATCTCTAGTATAGCAGGATAATACTGCATTGAAATACAAAGAAAAAGTAATAGAAAAGGGATAATTTAATGACTATTAAATCGAGCCAATAATGTCATCAAGATTATAAATAACTTGACTAGAAAACACTCGTACTTGAAATGAACATTATTAAAATTACTTTTGTTTATTTAACTTGTGTGCAGGATATATAAAATCAGCATATGAAATTTTTAATGAATAAAATTTTCTCTGTACTCTCTCTCGCTCTCTCTTTTTTTCCCTTTCTCAGTTGTTATCTTATTTTAGTTTTAACACAAGACAATGATAAATGTAGGAAATTCAGTTTTACTTGAAATAAAATTACAATTTTCATTTTACAAACAAAAAAAAAAAAAAAGTTTATTACTCTCATGTGCTTTCATTTCAGTGTAAAAGAATATTTTTGAAAAAAAAAATTAAGATAAAGCAGATTCAATATAAAATTTATTTATGACTTAATTTTAAAATAAATTTCTGTATTTTATTTTTTATTAACCGGCACGTAAACAAATCAAATCTTTTTATTGCGTTTCCAATATAGAAGAAAACACAGGTGAATGAGAAAAATGTTAAAATGAAATTGTGAACAAATTTTAACCTTGTGCAAAATTTAATTTACCACAATTGCATGACAACATTGACGATAAATTTAGAAAAAAAAAATTAAAAAGAATTTCTAATGAAATAACGTAATTCAATAAACTTGTATATTAATTTAGCTGGCATTCCAGAACGACTAGAACGTTTATTGCTTTAAGATACTATTAGGCCTTCTTCTTGTTATTGTTATTATATACATTTTGTACTACCTACATTGTCAATCCTCCAATATGCCAGCATAAAAAATCTGCCTCACCACATTCAATACATATTTTGTATTTATATTAACCCTTAACATCTTGTTGTTGTTGTTGATTTCTTTTGTTGCTCCTTTCAAGTGTTTACTCACTTCAACTTGAACTCATACCCGGTGCGAACAAAACTAACTTGCTTGTGTGTGCATGTGTCTGTAGCGCTTGATTACACTAGAAATCAACTGTCAATTTACAACAACAATAACATTTATACAATCGTTATGTACAGTGGCTTGGCTATGCTTTTTTGCTCTACTAAAACTTTAATTTTACTTACAAACTTAAATAAACAATTTAACAACATAAATTTTCGATATTATTAAGGGTAGTTTTATTGTATTTCTTTGATCACTAAATAGCCCAGAGAAAATCCTTTATAATCTCAATAAATAGCAAAACATTGGTCTTTACAAATATTGGAGAACTCAACATAAATTTTAGTTCCTTATAACTTTATAAAGAAATTAATTATAATCTTAAATTTAATTTTTTTAAATGAAAATTATTATTTAATACCACTGTAATATTTTAAAAGCTACATAAATTTGATGTCGTTGTTTGAAAGAAAAGCATAAAATTCTTAAAAGGCAACACCTACTTTTGTTTGTACCAACCTAAATGTAAATGTACGAGTACGTGTGTCTATAAATACAATTTGAATGACATCACGCGTTTAAGGTATATTCATATTATCCTTTCATACTTTTCTTGTGCCCGACAAGAAAAACCTGACAAGCGACAAAAAAAAAAAAATAAATTCAAAAAGTGAAAAAAAAACGTCAAATCAAATCAATTTGTGTTATCAACACAAGGATAAACATCAATATGTTATTTTATTTTATGTTCTTTTTTTACATTTTTCAGTATTTTCATTTAATATTAAATCAAGCAAATATAATGCGTTTGGTTGGTTGTGTGGATAAGCAGAAGTTACTAGTAGGATGGCAAGTTTATGTCACGTAAAGTGGCAATAAGTGTTAAACGGAAGCCGATAGAACGGGATTCGAACAATCTGATGTTAGATATACAATTTGATATTAAATAAAATGTTTAACGTAAACACATTTTGCTCGAAATATTTTTACATAACGAAATGTCATAGCAAATAACTGTTTTTTTTTCTCTAATTTTGAATTGGAAATGTGTAAGCAATTGATTTATAAGTTTTATTACATACTGACTGTTAAGGGAATTACGCTTGTAAATATTTGTTATGGAAAACAAAAAAAAAATATATATAAGCAATTTACCTGTGAAATAATTTTTTATAAATTTTTATTTAAATCAAGTAAGAGTTGTACCAAATTTTATACTTATAAAATATAATATCAAATTCATTTTTGTTACAACTTTTGCACCGATAAAAATTTTCGCAGGAGATTTGCATCATATTGCAGAGTAAGAAATGGACCACATCCAAGATGATTAAGAAGGGTTTTATTAAAAAAACTCCTTCAATTTGTTAAGTTTTTAAGCGATTTCAAAAGAATTTTTTCGGTACCGCTAGACCATTTTGCATTCTATCACCTAGTGAAAGTTTCTTTTAAAAATATTAGTGGATTCAAAAATTATAAGGAAAACCAAAAATGTGTATGTAGAAATGATTGTTGCAAATTACAATTGATTAAAACAATTCGATGTCAAAATGAACGCAAAAGGTGTAAATAGTGTATTATATACGTTTGTGCTGGCTTTGATACTGCATGGTGTCATTTTAACAACGCATTATTGACAACAAAATGTTGTAGAATCGACACCATACTGGTGTTAAAATGATAAATCCACAATATCTGGTTTCAAAATTACACTATTTGGTGTCGAAATGAACTAGTTCTTTTTTTGATCACCTTGATACCTGTTCAATATATCAACTTGATTTCTTTTGGGTTGGATAGATAATCGTATTGGCTTTACTTCAAAACTTGTGTTTTGCGGATATTGCGAAAAAATTTTTTTTTAATTTTTTCAAACAAAAAAAAAAAAAGGGAAATTGTAATTTTTGGGAAAAAAAATTTCGAATTAAAGCCAATACGTTTATCTGTTCAATGCAATAGAAATCAAGTTGATATCTTGAAAACTAAGCAAGCTTCAAGATTTTCAGCTGTTTTTGTTATTTCTTTGTGTGTATGCAAATATGAAAATTATAAACGTGAGCCATGCGACTGATGTACTATTTTTGACAAGTCATTTTACTCTGTATTATAGTGTGAAACCCTCATAAAGAGCATTATTTTAACAACAAAAAAGTGCCATCTATTGTTCAATAGTAGCAAACTGAGTAGCATATTTGTAAGCCAAGTAATTTTTTGTTAAATTTGTAGTATAACAGTTAACGTATGCAAAAGCAAACCGAAGAGAAATCCTTGTCACAGAATATGTTTGTGTATTTAAAGCAAAACTAAGCCAACTTTGAAAAAAGAACAGCAGGTAAAATCTTCAACTCAAGGTATACATTTTTTGGTCTCTTCCTTTTTCTAAGACATCTGTCAAATTTACAGTTTGTGTAAGTTTTTGTTTTTATTCTCAAAATACATAGAGAGTGCAAGAGGATTTGTTAAAATATATTTAATTCATCTGCTTGTTTTCTCGATGTTTTTGACGTATATATTTATAAAATGAAACATCTCCGTTGTTTTTGCATTTCAGTGTTAGTTGTATGAAAGATTTTATCCGGTGTTTTCCTGACTTGGATCTGAACCAACTGTTGTTTTAATAACAAATAGCAGGCAGGCACGTGCAAGCAATAGAAATTCAAAACAAAACTGAAAATAAAACAATGGAAATGTAAGGAGAAAAAGAGGAAGAGCGAGTGTTTCTCATTAAAAGACTTAGCTTTTAAGATAAGAGAGTTTTCCTCCACTCTACTGACAGAATAAATGTTAGCTCTTATCACTAACTATTCCCTTAATTGAGAGTTTTGTTTCAAGTGAAAATACTCTCATGCTAACAACAAAAATTCACCACTTTTTATTATTTTGCGACTTTTGCTTTTCTCTGTGATTATTTTGCACACATCCTTCCAAGTTGCCAATGATTTACAAAATCAGTTCTATTTATAAGTTTTATGGTAGAGGTTGTGTTTTTACCACCAAAGTTAAACCTTAAGTCGTACAAAACTGCATTTCTTTAACTTGCATTTAAGCGGCTTAGCAAAGGTTTAATATATATAAAAAAAAGAAAAAAAAAAAAAAAAAAACGAAAAGATTTTCAAATATTTGACCCAAATTGTTGAAATTGTTGGCATTTTTTATTTGTGCAAAGTGAAATGTTTTCTTCGTGCATCTTTCTTATAGTTCTTTAAATATTTAATAATGTGGTTTCGTGCCGGTAACATTCTTCAACAAAATCTAAAATTGCTTTACGAAGAATCGTCCAGTATACTAAATGTCGTGTTTGTATGTAGTTTCGCATTTGTTATGCAGCAAGAAGTGGAATTTATAAAAATTTAATATTGATACCAGAAAATTTATTTAATTAAGGTGAGTAGTGAGCATTTCTAAACTGAAAGGATTTTAATTTTTTATTCACAAAAAAAAAAAAAAGAAAAATATATAAAAAATAAAGTAATTAGATGACTATGATTGAATTTTTACAATTTTAAGAAATAATTTGAAGATTATAATTGTAAATGAGGGCGAGCATCCGCTGCTACAGTATGATATTCCAGTCTTTGAACAAGTATTTGTCTTAGGCAAACTAAAAAGTTGTTAAGATTTTTATTGACGTTAGAAATGCTTTATTTCATTAAAGAAAATTAAATTTTTAATTTTTTGCTTTCAGTTCTTAATTCCTAATTTTTTTATTAAATTTTATAGGAATGAAATCCAAACGAAAAGAAATTCAATTGTTTATTTTTGAAAATACTGATGCTATGAAAACCAAAAAGAAAATTGGATTTTCTATCAAATTAATTAAAATGCTATAAATTTTGTTAGATAGGTACGATGCAACAAAATAAAACAAATACAAAAAAGCAAATATTCCATTTGAATGATTGAAAACAAACATTTTAGAAATTGTTTAAGGTCTGCAAAAAAATAAAACGAAAGATTTGTCTTGTATTTAAGTTAAAAAAAAATATGATCAAACTTTTTTTGGTTTATTGCATATTTTTAGCATGAAAATATTTTTCAGTTTTCCTTTTTTTGTTTCTATGTTTCATTTTGTTGTGTATTGAAGTAATATTTACTTGCGTTTGTGTTTGTATTTTCCTTTATGTACAAGTTTTTTAAGTTAGAGTATTTTTTTGTTTCGCTTTTAAAAATTTTTTCTTGTGGTTTGAAAATTCAACGTTATTTTCCTGAAATGTTCATATTGCTGTATTTCTTCGTTTCATTTTTTTAGAAGTTTTCGCTAAAAGTTTCTAATGCTTGGTTGAGCGTATAAATAAAAAAGCAAAAATATTGTTTGTTTTTGGTGGCAAACTGTAACAGCTTTATGGTGTTTGCACTGTTAATTCATTCATATTATACTTCTTTACAATTTATTTTGCTGCTCGTTTTTAGAACTTGTCACATATTTTAACACATTTTATTGCTGCCTTAGATTTTGTTTGACTTCCAAAGCTAGAGAAATTCTTAAAGCAGTGCTTGGCTAATAAATGATATTTAAAGTAAACAAGTTAAATTCGGTTGTAAATAGTAGACAAAAATTTCTGTTTTCTATTTTCCACATTTTTTTATAAATATATATAAAAAAAAAATAATTTTAAATTAAAACAAATAAAAAAAAAAATAAAAATAAATTTAAATAAAAACAATTTTTTAAGATCTTAAGCTTGATTAATATTAAAAAATAAATAATTTATAAGATCGAATAATTTAATAAAATTATATAAAAAAAAAAATAATATAAAAAAGAAGTGACAAATATTAATTGAAATATTTTTCTTTAAATAAATATTTTTTGTCAATCCTAAAATAAATTATTGATGTCAAATAAAAAAATTCATGGTAATAACATCTTAATAAATAATTTCTAGGAATCTCATTTTTAAAAGCAGTAAAATATCTGTAGGTACTCAATTTTTAAATTAAAAAAAATATTCAAATACTAATACAAAGTAAATTTAATTTAAAATGTTTGCAAGCACTTTTTAAACAAACATATTTAAATAAATATATAATTTCAAACAAAATTTAAATACCTAAAAACATCTCTATCATATTTCATTATATAAGATTCTAGTATTTGTAGTTCTTTTCCACACAAGGTGTTCAAAAGGCACACATGTTTGTTCAAGACCGATTGACTGGTTTAACTTTTGCATGTACGAGCATTACCGACATGTCCAAATTGAAAACTTCAATAAAAAATAAGTAGTGGAAATCTAGACAATATGATTGCTTACCAGCTTTTTGTCCGCTTTGTATGTTAGACAAAATACGCCAAAAGGCACTAAGAAAAAAAGTAAAAACAAAAGGTAGATGCACTTTAGAGCTCATAGCTCAGTCATTTATAATTCGCTTATGCTGGGTTTAAATAGCAACCTGCACGCAGGAATTTCCGACAAATTGGCCTACTCAACTTTAGAAAGTTGATTTCATCATACACATGGACAGACGGACATCGCTAAATACACTCTGCCCCTTATAAGGATCTAGAATATATATATTTTATAGGGTGTACCATGTAAGGTGTAGACAAACTTATTATACCCCTTGCTAGGAAAAAATTACAAAATATTCCTCAATTACTTACTAATTGGTAATTAAATACGGAAACTTCAAATGAAACAATAATGATTTATTTAGTTTTATTTCGAGTGCCGTTCCCGTAGTCAATTTTACAACAAACTAATGTCAAATATATATTAGGGGGTGCCACATATCACTGTTTTTATCATGAGATCGGCACTAATACAACTTTTTTAATTATTGATTTAAAAAAAAATTTTGATTTTCAATTAATTACGAAAATTTTCGAGAGAGAAAGCATTTTATAGTCAACAGAAAATACCTTTAAACTCATGCAAATTGAGAGGATAACTCCAACCTTCAGACTAATATAGGCACTCTATTCACTAGTATTTGGGGTTTAATATGCAATCAGCGTTTCCAGCTTACCTTAAGACTAGATTTTTCTTAATTTTTAGCTTCAAAATTTTGTTCTAGTTTTTTTGTTTTCATAAACCTTTTAAGACTAAAAGGATCTTTTTTAAATTTTTTTTTAATTATTTTAATCCGCTGAGCTTATTCTCTGAAGAAAACACACAAAGTGTAGACAGGAATGAAATCTGCAACTCCTAGATTGGTAGGTTAGTACGCTAACTATTTATCTATGGGGGCACATAAATTATTGTAAAAAAACCCCTTATTTATTTATTTATTTATTATTATGTTTCATCGTTGTGACGTTGGGCCGGCGATATATTCCACAGTTAACGAAATGTTAATGAAAACAATAAAGTTTGTTACAAACTAAATAATTTGATACGGAAAATTTTGTAGTCCTTTTAAATAACTTAATAAGACATAATCAGTTTTTTTATATTGTCACCGATATATAAACTAAAATTAGAATTAAAATGAGGAGCGGGAACAAGATAGACCTATTGTGGCATCACTCTCAAGTTACAAATATTCCCACCATCTAGTTTTCAGAAACTTCTTTGGGTGATTTGTCTGACGGTTGTAGGTAATGTTGCACATGGGTTCAAATTAGACCATTATAGTGACACAATGTGTGTTCTGCTGTCTCTTTATCTTTGTTACATATCCTGCAGATGTCATTTTGACAGATCCTCATATTTGACAATTATTGCAATACTCTGCAATGTCCAATTATGAATCCAGGGTCAAGCTATGTAATTCCTTGGTTCTCCGGAATGACATGGATGTTTTCGCTACCCTGATATCGTTTGTTTACAGCCAATATTGTTTGATTCTTCTTCCAGGCACTCCTTAAAACTGAGCTTAATAGATCTCCAAAACAGTCTGCAGAATGATTCTGGGCCAATGAATCTATTTCGATGTTTAAACTAAGACTTAATTCACCCACTCGCTCTGAAAAAAAATTATCTCTGCATATACGTTTATAGTTTGATCTCTGTCTTTGAAAAAAGGTATAAATTAATTTCCAATATTGATTGGATTTAATTTTTTACTTTATGCTGAATTGAGCTGAATTAAGCTTTAATTTTGAATTTTTTTGTGCGTGACTTAGCTCTTTCTAAATAGTATTTTTTCATAATATTTTATCTCTTTATACAGCTTCTGACAATGGTGTTTACAATATATGTGTGATTCATATGGGCATTTCAACAGAAAAGTTCACTTCCCTCTAGTCAATCCATAATTTTTAGTTTCTGTTTATATTTGCCTTCAAATCAATTTGAATTATTTACTTTTTGTGGGTTTTAAATAAAACCGTTATTCAACTTAAAGAAAATGTATAAAGCATGTACGATGTTAGTTAGAGTTTAATTTGAAATGGTTGATGTGTCACATAATGGAGTAGTAGAATGAGTGCTTTCAAATAAATTTTTTTAGTAGATGGTAGAGTAAAATTGATGCACTCTTCCATTTTAAGTTTATTTTTTTGGTCAACGTTAAATTTTGCTAAAACACAAAACTTTAAGGCCTTTTCAATAGAGTAACATGTCATATTGTCAATGAAAATGACATGACATGAACACCATTATAATTTTGAACAGATATACAGTTTATATGGAAAAAATAATATTTATATATTCAAATTTAAATTCGGAATTTTTTTTTTATTGGATAAAAAAACCATTCTGTGTTATAAAATCTTGAAATTTTCAATTTTACTCAAAACTGATTGAGACGTTCACTACTCATTATATTTTTCGACTTTCTGCAAAAACGTACAAAGAAAAAAATTTCTTTTAAAAGAATGTCATATGTTTTGTAATGTTTTTCTAAAGAAAAGCTGTGTTTTCTTAAGAAAATTTGTGTTTTTGAATGTTTGCAGCATTTTGCTTTTAAAATGCAACAATCTGAAAAATAATTAGTTTTTAATCGTGCCAAAAACATGAGTTAATCAAATTGTTAATTTTTGGGGTTTCTTTGATTAAATATAAAAAAAATTTTATCACGCACACAATCATCAATAAATTAAATTTTTCAGTTTTCCGAAACTCATGTAAAAAGACTTTCGTAGTGAATATGGGAAAGCACTTAATAATTATTACAAAAAAGTGTCACTTATATATTTTATGAATTTTTGCGAAAAATCCTGTTTCACATACGAGTACATGCGAGGCTTAATAGCCAAATATTTTGTTTTATTTAAATTGTGACCATTAAGACACAGTTAAAAGTATCATACTGTTCGTAGATTTTGCTCAACGTGACGTGCTGACGCCGAGGACGAGAATTACTATAGACTAAATTTGGTCGTTTATTTCACTGAATCGTTCAAATTTTCCAAATCATTTAATTTTTTTTGTGTTGATATTGAAACTTTGCTTTTAGAAATTTAAAAATTTTCACCTAAATTAAAAAAAATTAAGTAGTTGTTATTGAAACTGCAAGTTTCACATAATTTGCTCATAAAATTAAAGCTTATAGTTCTATTGAGTTGTTTAAAGCCCTAAATCCTTCGCAAGTGAATTTGAATAAAAAAACTCTCACCCCATTATCCAAAAAAAATAACGTAGACCTTAAAGTCAACGTTATCGAAATTTTTCATATAATTTTTTCATTAATTTCTACATAATTTTTTTTTTTTTGAATAAGAGCATCGATCTGTAATTGGTAGTAGTATTTATAATTCTTTCTCGAATAGCCAGTATGTTGAGATCTTTATGTATATTTTTATTTCGGGTGTAAAATGGAGCACCTGTTATTATTCTTAAAAGCTTACATTCAATGTTTTAATAGATGGTAATTCTTTTCCCCAGAGCTATACGCCATATAAGAGTATTTAGTAGTAGCGAAGATTTCGGTTCAATGAGCCAGTAAAGTTAAACAAATCTAAATTTTAATTGACTAATTTTTGCTTCTCTGTGGTGAGTTCATGTAAGGCGACCATCGAAATGTATTCCAGGATATTTAACTTGGTTCTGCTCAGGTATTCTGACTCTATTGATTGAAATAACACTTTAAACTGGATCAAGAAACAGAGAGTTTTTTTCAATGATACCATTTCTAAGAGTATTGATGTGAAATCTGGTGTACCTCAAGGAAGTCATCTGGGCCCAATTTTATTTTCGCTATTCATAAATGATTTGCCGCACATAATACAATTTAGTAAAGTCTTAATGTATGCGGACGACGTGAAAATTTTTCTAACCTACAATAATGTTCCTGATAGAGACCTTTTACAACAAGACCTGGATAAACTTTTTGAATGGTGTTATAATAATCTAATGGTACTGAATCTGAAAAAATGTAAACATATGCGCTTTTCTCGAAACTGGGATGTTGATGGTATTTATTTGTTGGGTGGATATCAACTTGAATTAGTAACAGAGTTCTTGGATTTAGGAGTTCTTTTAGACCCTAAATTAAATTTTAATAAGCACGTCACTATGATGGTAAACAAATCTCGTGGAGCGCTTGCATTTATAAAACGTTGGGCTAAAGAATTTACTGAGCCTGTAATAACTAAACGTCTTTACACATCCTTAGTACGGCCTATTCTAGAGTACGGATCTATTATTTGGGATCCTTACACTAACTACTTGAAGAAAAGTATTGAATCCGTTCAAAAACAGTCTCTTTTATTCTGTTTGGGAAATTCAATCTGGAATCCAAACATTCGCCTTCAGCCGTATACAGTAAGACTGGCTACAATTAAATTGCCGACGTTGGAAAGCAGAAGATTGATGCTTAATGTGAGTTTTATGGTAAATTTGATAAATGGGTCTGTGTGCTGCGAATTTCTGCTCAGTCAAATTGACTTTACTGTACCAGTAAAAATAACCCGAAATTATACACCGCTTCACCTCAGATGTCTTCAAACGAATTATGCTAACGCTGATCCATTAAGAAGATTATGTAAAAATTATAATGACCTGTATGATTTTATCGATTTTTCTGTAAATATTAATGTATTAAAACGTAATATTATTTTATTTTTAAATACTTGTAACTGAGTAAGCACATGTTTGTTTAATTTTTTGGTCTGTAAGGATTCTGATCCATAGACTTAAATAAATAAATAAAAAAAAATAAATAAATAAATAAATGGAAGGACAGTTATTTTTTTGCAAATTAAAAGTAGTGTGAATGCACCATTTCTCGAAATGGGCAAAGTGACACTGAAGTTGCCTAGATGCAATCATGAACGCTGATTATAGCTTTATAATAACCAATTGAACATTTAGAGGATCTAGGTAATTTTTCTCTTTTATAGTTCTTTTCGTACACTGTACGATGACTTTTGATTTTCGTTCAGTACCCTTTGTTCATTGTATTTATTACATAGCGTACTACCGTCTATGTAACTACAACTAATTAGTGACTTCAATCAAATGTGATTTTAAATTAAGTACAAATTTTATTCGTTTTATACTTAAGAATGCAATAAAATTTTGCTACATTCTAATTATTTGACATTTTAATTCTATTTAAATAACAAAAATCAGTAAACGACGAACGCAATAATTTATAAAATTTAAACGATTGAATCATTCATTTTGCCGAAACGTTCATTTAAACTAGCCTGCTATGTACACTAAAATGTTTATGCTACTTTCACTTAAATTTTCACAACATTGCATCACTTACGCTTGTGTGTTACATAAAATCGCCATCTAACCGTTGTGATGCTGACTCCTTTTGTGTGTGCTTGCAGCCAATATTCTAAATTTATATGGATGGTATGAGTACCAAAACATTAAGAAAAGGTTTCAAAATGTAAATGCGATTTTTTTTTTTTAAATCTTTGCATAGAAATCATTCATAATAATTTTTTCCCTGTACAAACACAATTGAATATATGTAATTATAATTTTTTTATTCTAAATACTGAGCATAAAAACACAGCTACTACAGTGTATTGTAATTTGTGTAAGGAATAATACAGCTGCATTTGTTATTCTAGTTTATTATTATTATTTTGTTTATTAATTTATATTCGCTGTGTTGCGGTAAAAATGTATATTTTTTAACATGAAAATCTTTGTACAGCTTCTATTCGTAAGCGGATTGAAAAAAATCTTTGTATGTAAATATACAAAAACGAATCTCATTGGAAAAGCTTTACAAAATGAAAAAGAATGAATTTTTTATAGTAAAAATTAAGTTCAAATGCAAAACACATCTTCGGAATTAAGCAATATTACAAGAATTTTTTTATTTTATATGCTGTTATGAATAGAATTTTAATACTTTGAATATTTAACAGGATTTAGTAAATTGAAGAGACAGGAAAAAAATTTTAAAACAAAATGTAATAAAATGCTACAAAATCCCTTGATGTTTATATATAGTTAGTTTGTTTGGTTAACACAGAAAAAAGGCTTTAGAGAGAGAGAGTAACAAAAACACATGCACGCCCATTTACAAATTTAAAGACGACTATAGTGTAAGTGTGTGGAGATCTTGACAAATACAATGTAATGATAGCCTTCTCTATCATAATTACCATTCTTAGTAGACAAGAGCACTTCTATTAAGCAAAACAATGTACATACAATGAACAATGTAAGCTGTTGGTTGCTTTCTCAGGTGCGTTGGTTTTAAGGGAACTTGTTGCTTTAATGAAGGAAAGTCTTATAGTTACATTCAATGCGTAATAATAATTTTTTTTTTATTTTCATTCAGTTATTAAATTGTTGTGGCCAATGCCAGGGCATAATTACAGCGAATGCTTATTCTAACTCTTTTTTACATTTTTTTTCTCCTGCCGGTTTATTAAAAAATATTTGTTGAACATTTTCTGTGGCTTGACTTTTTGCTTTTATTATGTGGGTAAAAAGACTGATAAATAATATATTTTTTATATGTCTTTTACTACCCAGGTTATTATATTCTTAGTTACCTTACGTTTTACATAAATAATAAATCCTTTTTCACTATTTGGACATGCAAGCTGATTTATTGCTAAAGAAAATGAATTTGTACGCCCGAAAAGATTTCTGCAAAAATTAATTACAACAAAACAATAAAACAAATCTGAAAACTCTTTTCTTTCGTAATAAAATTAAAAGGAATTTAACTTTATTTTCAAAGGCTTTTAGGCTGGTATTAATAATGAGTAGTGAGCCGATGTGTTCATTAATAATTTAGCTTAGAATTAAATTCTGTGAGATTAAATAAATCAATAAATAAATAATGAGTGTCTTAAAAGAGTGAAATTTTTGAATCTAGTATTATTTTTATTGTTTATTTGACAGCTGTCATATACATGTTTATTTCGATTATTAAAAAGGAGTACTTTACGAAAAAACAATGCGTTGTAATTATGATGGAGCAAAATGAAGTCAATGGCAATTTTCCAAAAAAAAAATATCATCTTCTCCGATAAAGCTCTTTCACATATGAATAGTTCCATGGATAAACAAAACTATTGAATTAGAGGATCAATGTGGCTCCATAGACTATTGGGGAGATGGCTTATATATCATTCTTAAAATTGCAGGTTCGATTCTCAGGGTGTTTTCTGTAGACAAGCAAAAAAGGTTCGCGGATTTGTGTTATAAAAAAAACAAGAAATCAAATTTCAATTCATGAGAAACAAATGCACTCATAACAATCAAACGTTCGATGCGGGCTTTGTTCCTTTTTTTTTGAAGATAAGGCTGGAAAAGCAGTGATTTTGAATTAACAGAAAAATGATAGCAGAGTTCCTATAAGCTTAACTTTTCGGACTTCGAAGCCAAGGATTTGGTCGGCATGTAGTTCCAGCAAGATGGCCCCACAGCGCTTGAAATAATCGGTTTATTGCAGCATGAAATAAAAAAGTGCACTGTCTTATTGAGACACCTTTTAGAGGTTTTCAATAATTTTTCTAGGATTCAACAAGAAATTTACCAGAAGTCTTGCCTTACGAGACCTTAATCTTTGCAAATTATAATTCTTAAAATTTTGTAAACACTTTTCTTCGAGTGTAGCTGCAAACGATATATGCAAAAAAAAAAAAAAAATTGAAAAGATAAAATGAAAAATATAATATTCTTACTTTATCTCTATGAACACCAAACTAAACCTTAAAAGGATTTTATATATGTAGCACTAAATGCAAGAGTGTAAAAGTATGTATGAGGTATTTACAAGATTTTTTAGATTCGACCAATAGCACACAAGAAGTAAAGGGAGCCAAACCATTTAAACTAGAGTATTTTCTAATGCTCCATTATGTTGCATATGCAGGTATACTTTCACTAGTTTAACTGTAATGTACGTGTGAATGTATGTAGTTGTGTGCATTGTATGGGTGCAGAAATCTAAATATGTTTAGATACATACTTTTGCAGATAACATAAAAGTAATAACAACCAGTCAGCATTGATTTATTAGTACGTACGATAACAATAAATATATTTCATACTTTAACATTTGATGCTAAAATTTATTATCTTTTTCATGCAAACTATAACTTTTTAAAGCAAATAAATACTAAAATGGAAACAAATATGATAATAATTGATAAAAAAATTGTTTGACATTTAGTTTGAAATATATTATTTATTTTAAAATAAGATAAGAACTGAAGCAGGTAATTAAGCACGAGAAAATAACGAAAGCTACAGTAAACGTTGATAAAGCATCTGCTGAAGAGCTCTGAGAAGAACTCTAGGAAAATATGTTAACATTGATTGTCCTCTTACTGCAGCAACACCATGCGTAATTGTTCATTACATTAAATACATGGAAATATATCGATTGAATTTTCAAGTAATACTAACGAAACTGCATTACATATTCTGAAAAACAAAAAATTACTGAAAAAGATAATCAGTTTTATTATGAGGGTCGTTGTGGTAGTTGAATTTACGACAAGCTAGTATAGAAGATATGGCTTATCCTCAATTAACAAAAAAAAAAAAAATCAAATAATAAAAATCAAAAAAATTGTGGGACAATTTGGATTATATTTGAAATTTAATTAAAGGTTTAGATAATAAAATATAAACTCATTGTCTCTAGCCATTTATGTTTCCTTTGTTATGATACATTAAACATGAAAAAAGCTCTCAGATTTAAATTATTTAAATACTTAATATTTTAATATTTAACTACTGGCTATGATAAAGAGTTCTTACATGGTAAAATAAAATTTGTTTGATGCATAAAATTTTACATGAAAATGCACACTATTTGTTTATTTTTCATAAAGAAAAATTATACAACTAGAAAAATACATTTAAAAAAAAAGTTCTGACTTGAACTAATGTTTTTCTCTGTATAAATTATTGAAAACCTTTTAAAATGTTTGTTTCTTTGCAGATAGCTACCAAATATATACACACACTTAGTTTAAGATAAGAAAGTGATATCTGAGAAGTATTTTACAAAATGCAAACAGTTTATAGTACAACACATCTAATATGGATTACAGTAATGGCAATCTTTACAAAAGGTAAGTGTTAAACAAGTGTTAGATCTTGATCAGCCCTACTTTCAAATCGTTTTCTATTACTATAAACACAACTATTTCGACTTTTTTGGATTTTTTATGCTTTTATTGAGCTGCCAGCAAAACTTTTATAGCAGCAGTTTAGCTTTAATGTATCAATCGATTTCTTTACTTAAACACATAAAACTCTCTTTAAGTTTCCACACATTTTTGGTTTAAGAATTTGCCATAAAATATTGTCATACGAGTATGTATTTTCAAATCCTTTAATGCTTCTAAAATATTTATTTTTTTCTGATTTTCTTCATCTTCTTTCTTACACGTAGAAAGAAGTCTTTAGTACATTTTGTTCGTTTGTATTTTGTAAAAAAAACAACACACAGAAAATTATATTGTTTACTGGATACGAAGTTGTGAAACTTTTTCCCTTTTTTTTCAATTTCAAGACACATGGTAATACAATCACGATATAACAATGACTGCCGGTATAGCTTTTCACACACTCACACATTTACACTTTCAGTGTCAGAAGTGTATATTTTTTAAGTGTTTTTATGTAACTATTTAAAGAAAATTTATAGAAAAAAGACGGCTTAAATAAACACATTAAGTTAAAATCAAAATAATAAAAATAAAAAAAAGAGCAGTCGAAAAATTTTAAAAGTAAAAAAGTAACAAGACAACAAAAATGAGTAAAGTGAAAATTAAAACGCTTTTAAATGGATATACAGTTGAATTATACAACAACAAACTACCAAAACACACTAAATTTTAAGTTAAAAGTAAATTTCAAGCCCAAAGAATTCTTTTTTGTTTATTTTTATTTTGTTTGTAACAGAAACAGGCTTACGAAGATGCAAATAGTGATGTAAATAAATAAATACAATATGTTAAGAAAATTAAACAGCAAACAAAAAAAATTAAAGCTTTATCTCCACACATAAATTATTCTTTAGACAATAGTTGTGTATCTCTGCTGCATACACAGAAAAGACATGTAAAGTTTTAGGGAAAAAATAATTTAATATATTTGCTTTCAACATGTTACTTACACAACAGCAGGGTAGTTGTAACCACAGCATTTTTGTATTTTTACTTACCAAAGATTTTCAGATTTTTTCCAAGCAAGTGGCAGCAAAATAAGCTTAATCACTTTTCTTAACTTGAGCTGAAAAACACAGCTACGGTCACTTTAAACAATTATTTGTCGTAAGTTTATATAATTAGTTATTATTTGATATCAGAAATTAATTCCAAGATTAAGCTTTTTAGCTAGTACGGGTGACTTTGACCATTTGCTCGCACGTTTTAGGCAGAAATCAACCTGCGACACCCATATTGATAGGTACAGGTACGCTTATATATTTTGAAGAAATACTTGCTTTGAGAATAGTTTAATTTTTTTATTAAACACAACGTACTGGCAGTAATATAATATTTGAATTAATTTTATGTAATACTAGATGTTTTTGTTCGGTCTCACCCGGCCCGGTCGGTATCCTTAGAAAGCGTTTGTATAACTTTTTAGCGACATCCCTTTACAAATAGAATTTTAATTGTTAAAAAAACCAACGAAATACTTTATAAAGTGGCTCATGTTTTCGCTATCATTATTTTCAGAAACGCCAACCAAAGTGACAAATAAAATATTTAAAACCATAATTTTAGGCTTAAATTAAGTACGGGCACGCCAAAACATGTCGCTCATTGTAGAATTTCCTACTTACTTGACATCTATCGTTATATTTTGGACAATTTGTACAATATCTTTCTTCTGAAGTATAAGCTAAATTATTGTAAAGTTTCATTAAAATCCATTTAGTAGTTTTTGCATGAAAGAGGAACAAACATCTACACATTCACACTCACAAACATTCGGCTTTATAATATTAGTAAGACAAGTCCAGATCGACTACAAAAATATTTGCCAAAAAGTAATGATTATGCTAATTCCGACAAATATTTGTTTAATGTGACCGTACTTTAAGACATTTAATAAGAGGATAAAAATAACTTACAAAACAATACAGACTCTGGGAAAACAAACAAAAACACTCTACATATGTATGTTTATGCTTTTAAGCATTTTACTATAATAAAAAAATTATTGAAGTCTTCAAACATGCAATAGTTATCAAAGACTTATTGACTAATACGCCTGAAATAAATTTACGTATTCAAAAAAGTTCAGAAGCTGATAACTTTGGAACACTTTCAGATGTTTTTTATTTAAATTAGACAAGGATTTACTAAAATTACAAAGACACCAGTTGAAGAAACAATATATAAATTTTTAGCTTTAAAATGTTCCTGTATTCTTTTCTTCTTAAAAGAATTTTTCTCATTTTTTTACAAGGGCTAAAACTGCACCCATTTACAAAAAATTTTTTTTTTCCTAAAACTATCTTTAAGGACATTGATTATTATCAAATTGTAGCACCCATCAAAAATCAATGTAAAATATTTTTAAGGTGAACACTTTTCCATTGATTTCAAATTATATAATTGTAATTATTATTAACTCGTTAAAACTTTCAGTCAGGCTTTTTATGAAGACAACTCTCGGTCGCTTATACTTCAGACGTCAAACAGCTGATTTTCGTTTCACTAAACATTTTTTAAATTACAATCATTATGAAAATAAAGTCGAACAATATAAAATTGCGGCTCACTAAAAAAAATGTTTTCTCTTTGTACGAATAGATAATCAAAATCATTTGTTGTCGCTTGCATAATTTTTTTTTTTTATAAAATTAACACCAAACGCACAAAAACCACTAAAATTACAACTAATTTTTTTTTTTTATTTTTTAATGATTTTTTAACAATCACCACAAAATTTTCTTTTTAATTAAAAACAATAAAAAATTTAATTATTTTTTTAATTTTTAAATACTTTAGTTGTTGATTTCACTGCGATTTCTGTTCCGATGTGCATAATCCTATTAAAAAGCAGTTACCTTAGTCTTACTAAACGATAGTATTAAGACGACAAAATACTAATGTAGTTTTGAAAAATAAAGTTTCAATATAAAGTAAATGCAAAGAATAAAGTAAATTTATTTTATAAGGTAAAAGACTAATATTTTTCTGCACTCCTTTCGTTAGACCAATTTATTAATTTACATATCAAAGTTTTGTCGAGCATATTTTACTTATATTTTAATTTTTTAAAAAAAAATTTTTTTAAACTTTAAAATTTTACTTCCCCTAACATGCTTAAGATCGATTTAATGTCCTTGAACCCTTGAACGAAACAAAAAATAATAAAAAATATACTATGGTAGCCTGCTACTAAAATAGTGGGTCAAATGAGCTTTAATTAATTAAAGTTTTACTAAATTGTGCTATTAAAGCATCTGCGTAGTTAATCTAAAAATATACAGCAACCTGTCTTGGAGTATTAAAATTAGATATACAAAATCTTAGAGAAAGAAATCTGTGTACAGGCCAAACAAACCAATAGAACATAAATTTTATTTACATAGATTTCATAATTAAGAAAATTTCCTTTACGAAAGTATTAAAATTCAGCAATTTTGAACAAAAACATTTCGTTATGTATCACGTGCTGCATACAAATTGCAAAATAAATACATATAAGCCAGCACATACGTATGTAAGTATTTTTTTTTTAAAATAAAAAAAAAAAATATAATAACTTAAGAGTTATTATTTGCATTTACTTTCCTCCATGATGCTGTGCTTAAATGCACATGGAAATTGTAATAAATTATCTTTACTTGTGTGCGATACAAGTAACCACGACGTAAAATGTTATTGTAAAAACTTTTATCCTTTAAGCTGCAGAGCTATCTGGAATTAAGGATGATCGTTGATACATCTGCACTGTTATAACAGTGTGTGTTACGGAAATTAACGGCTTTAATGGGTTTCTTGTAAAAAAAAGTGTAGTGAAAAATAATTCATAATATATAAAACACGAAAAAAACAAAAAATTTAAATTTCAAAGTAGCCAGCCAATCTTTTTGATAGCAAGTGTAAAAGCAATTATATTTTAACTTGTTGTATAACTCATTATACTTCATAATTAACAAAACAAAAAGAATGTATTCAAATTTGCTTTGACAACCACAAAAATTTAAATTAAATTTTATTTTTCAATTTAAATTTATGATTATGCATGTCTGTACGTACATAGAGGTTAGTCACCACAGGAAATTATATTTTTCATGAATTTTGTTAACATATGAGCATCTTTTTTTAAATATATATTTTTGGTAAAAATACATACATTGAGTAAATTAACATGGTCTATTATTTTTGATACCTTAGATTCATATCAAGTCACGTCTATTGGCTTAGTCAGCTATTACCACAAAACGTGTGCTAATGTGTCTCTAAAACTATTAAAATAAAGGTGACAACAAAAAATTATAAAAAAAAACATTTGTAACAGCTTTTTTTTCAAACTGAATAAACACACGTGATATATTCACATAAAATAGAAAAAGCCCTAACGAACTATCTAAGAAAATTGTTGTTGTAAAATTATTATATAAAAATGAAAAATCAGGGGAATACAAAAAAAAAAAAAGATTTGCTTTAAACTATTTAAGTTTTTGTCTTATATTTATATTTTGCGCATTTTGGTTTAATTTTAAAAAATCTATAATTGAAAGAATCTATTCATTAGTTGACGAGTTTTTTTGTAGCCTCTACTAATTTACGTGAATTTTATTATATTTATTTATTTATAATTTATTTAATCATTAGAATAAATTTTAAGATTAATTGTAAATAAAGAGCGCCAGCTGCAAAGGCTATCGGGTCATACATGAATTTTATTTTATGCTTCTAATATGATTTTCCATTTCTATTATCCATCAACAAAAAACCTAAGGGAGATCTCAAGCCTTCACACTCTGCTTCTATAGGAATATAAAAACTGAAACCGACACAATAATAAAAACTGAAAACACAATGAACTGTAAAATAATATTTCATCACAGTCCATTTTTAACCTTACGGTTTTTGGTATACAGGCTAGTGATCTATGTAATTTTTTTTCATGACCTTTAACTCACCAAATATTTCTAAACTTACCTATTTTTTATGTCCTTTTAACCCAAGTGTATTTTGAGTACTTGCTTATGTTAGTGCTTCTCGGAAGCATAAAAATCCAAATTTGAAACTATTTTGTTCTTGTAAATTTTGTACTTTAAATGTATTATCGTAGTTTTATATCGTAATTGTTTAACGATGATCTCGCTTATCATAAAAAGAGCATCTGAAAAAGTTTCGGCAGAACTATGACACACCTAATCCTTCTACAGAGAAACAAAATTGAATAAAATTCTACTTTTAACTTGAGGGCGACATTGTCTTATGTTATTGCCAGCGTAGCTGGCTTATCGGCCTTTAATTAGAATCTCAAGATTCCGTTTAGAACCACCTACTCTTTTTACCTTTTATTTTTGAAAAAATGAAAACAAGTCATACATAAACACACTAAGACTGAAAAAAATTCAAACTTGAATTGGATTAATTTAAAATTTTTTCTGCAAAATAAAAAAAATTTTACCTTTGCTTTGGGACAACAAAGTATTAAACAAATTAACTAGAGTAATATTTTCGATAAAAAGCTGATATGTAAATTGAGATCTTGATCGAATGATGTAATTTCAGGAGTAAAAAAAAATATTCGGGTCTTACCTTGTAAAATAAATGCACTTTGTTCTTTGCATGTGTTTCATATCTAAGCTTCATTATTTAAAAAAATCCTCACCTTCGCGACTAAAATTTTGTTCGAAATAATATCGACTAAAAAAAAAATTATTTATCAATTTAGTGCGTGCTTTTTAGTGTGATAAAACAAGCAAAAAACTAAATTTTTACTTGAAGAAATTTAAAATTTTATCACTGACATTGAGAACTAAATGAAAAGATACTTGCAAAACGACCTTTTTTGATATTGGTTTGCGTGGCTTTCTACCAAGCCTCAATTATTTTCGATTTACTTTTCTTAGTTTTTTATAAAATTCATAATTATTAGTCTTGGGTAGTACACGAACGAACTATACATATTGTACTATTCACTTATTTGAATTAAACGAACTAGTCCGTGTTTGGATTTTTATCGTTCATTTGCTTGCTGATCATTTTAAACGAACGACCTATAAACGAACGAACGAACTAAACTTAAAGGGAAACAATGACGAAGGAACGAAAGTTGCAAATTATTTTCTTTTACAAAAATGGTATTTAAAATAAATAAACTGAAGAAGAGAAAATGTATTACGAGTATGCAAGCTAAAAAGCTTAATTTTAAGATTTTAAAATGAAATCTTTTTTGTTTTGGGATAGTGACTAAAGTACTTTTTGAATTAAATTATTAAAAAAGAAGTCAAAAACTAAATATTAAAATTTTTTGGAATTTTTGTTATTGTTTTGCTTTCCATTTTCGTTAAAAATTCCTTTCAACAACTATTTGATATCATTTTACATAATAAAGAACGTTCAATGAAAATCAAATAATAAGTGATAAAGATACAAAAGATCAAATGAACAATATGAACGAACTATTAATTTTTAATTTTTGAGCTAAGAAGAGCGCTCACTAAAATGAATTACGGAGCACAAGTCTAATAATTATACATACTTCTAATAAAACATTAAGAAAGTTTTTCATTTTATGCTATAGTTTTTTTTAACTTTTTCTTAGCTTTCTTTTGTGCGTGGTTTAGCTTTTTCTAGTCTTTTTTTAGACAAATTTAGCTTATTTTTTTTAAATTGTATTGAATCCAAAAAAATAATTAATACTTAAGATATAAGGCAAGAAGATTAGTACCGTCCATTAATAAAAAAATGTATTTCCATTATTGGAAAAATTTTAATTCAAGAGCAAAACACTTAAAACCACAATTTTAGGACCATTCATTATTAAAAAATTTAAGGCCTGTCTTCAATATCTTCCATTACCAAGAAAAATTCAAGACAAGAAATTAAAATTAAAATAAAAACAAAAGATTTAAGAAAGGAACTTTAATATTGTCCAATAGTAAAACATGTAAGCCCCGCCTTCACATGTTGAAGTATTTGTACTATCCATATCGGGTATAGTAGAGCCATTTATAGGCTCTACAGGCTTCTTCTGAAATAGAAAGCTTGAAACCTCATGAAAGTTATTCACAAAATAATTGATAAGTGTTTCAAACAAATTTGTATGCTCAATAATCCAGAAAGATCTACAAAGCAATATACGCATCGAAAATTCGTATTTTTATTGGAATAAATATTTTGATGGTATTAAAACATCAAGGGAGCTATCGAGACTATTGGTCATCTCGTCATTTTGCTGTAGTAAAATAAGATCTTGCTTAAGTGAATTTCATAAGTAAAAAGCTATACATAAGGCGCGGTGGTAAATATGTTTTCCCATTGCAAATTAACAATAAATAAATGAAAATAAATAGTTTGTTTAATTTTTATTTAATATTGGTAGTGCCCCTGAAAGACTTAATTATTACGAAAAATTCAGATTTCAATATCCAATATAATCGAAAGACTTCTGATAGGTACAGTGTTCCCATTTTACCCATTTTAAGGCTAGATTTAGTCATTTTTCTCGCATTTAGTCTTTTTCGTTTTCAAAATAACCTGAAAAAAAAAAATTATTTATTTATATTTAATGCTTTTCTTTTGGTTTTTAATAAAAAAAAAATTATAAATAACCTAAGGCCGAAGAAAATTTATCTCAGAACCCAAATATTTTATTCTTTAGGTGTCCTTTTTTTATTTGTTTGGTAAATTCCAAACTTTAATTGGATTGAATTTATATTTTTTCTGCTGAATGTTGAATTGAGTTGCTACTAAACTTTTTAATTTTCAGAGAAAGTCGCATTGTTTTTAGAAAATAATTTTATCATTTGCTTTAGATGGAAAAATCTTACCGAAATTAACTAAAATAATATAGGGTCCGCCAAATAACTTTTTTTTGTTTTGAAAATGCTATAAAAACAACGAGTGTAGCTTCGGCTGTGTGGCACGTAGCGCCGTCCTGTTGAAACCAAATGTTGCCAATATCCTCCTGTTCAATTTTTGTGAACAAAAATTCGTTCAACATGGCCCGATAACGATCGCCATTCACTAACGGCCACTCCTTGCTCATTTTCGAAGAAAATGGCCCAATTATGACTCTGGACCAAAATCCGCACCAAACAGTGATTCGTTTTGGGTGCGACGGCTTTTCAATGTATGCGTGCGGGTTTTCTGTACCCCAAATGCTATAATTTTGCTTGTTTACATACCCGCCAAGATCAAAATGAGCTTCATCTGAAAAGATGATTTTTTTTTAGCAAAATCGGCATCTTCTGTAAGTCGATCGCAGGCCCACTTAGTGAAGCGAAAACACAACCATATTCTTTCAGCGGAAGGATAAAACTAATTATCTGTCAAATCAGACATGAGCTAAGTGTTACCATTCACGAAATAAGCACTAGTTGAAAAAAAATGTTCGATGGCGGACCCTATATTTTGGATAAAATTTTGAAATTATGCAGAGAAAATTTAATTTCAGGAATGAAAAAAGTATTCTTCTGCTACTTATAAATTAAAAGAGGTTATTATTATTAGCATGTACTTTATATCGTAGCTTTATTTTTCAAATCAAAATTATTCGAAACGGTTTTATAGTGCTACAGAAAACTATCACTTAAAAAATTTCTTGCAACAAAAGTTTTGATTTAAGGAATTCCTTATAATTAAAAAACAAACAAATGTTTATGGACTTAATGAATTTAATATTAAGTTTTGTGATACCATTTAGTAATTCTGCCAATTTTATTACGAAAAAGCGAGTTAAAGGATTAAATAATCAATGCCAAAAAGAATGTTTATAATTATCTTTGCAATAAAATAACAAGAAAATTTTTAATTTTAAGCTCTAATTTTTTTAACTTTTTAATATTTTTTTATAATATTGATTTTTGATTTAACTTTTTCAAGAATTTTTGTTTACCCAATGTATTTTTAGCTCCTGGCAGTGCTGGTTATTGCATTACAAACTGTCTTTTTTATTTCTAAGTAAAAATTATTTTGCTGGGTCCTTTTTCATTTTAAAAAGCCATATGTTTATTTGTATGAAACACAGAATAAGCATTATTTTTCAATATTAATGAAATAAGATGATTGGAAAACATGTGTTACAAGATGTTGGCGACCCTTACAGTTTCATAATAAAAAAGAACGTTGAGATGAGAACGGGCTATTGTAGATTAAACTACCCACGAGTGAAATTAGTGTGGTACAAATAACTTTTATCATTTATGTCAAAAAGAACGGGAAACGTCAGAACATATTCTGTACAAATTCTCAGAGGTGACAAGCTGCAGAAAGAGCTGAGTAGATAGTCTCAGATTTATCCTGCGGCAATTCCGGGATTCGTAAGGAGTCTCGGACTGGGCTGCACAATAAATACCTATTAAAGCTCGCAGTGCTATTAAAGCCCACGATCATAGTAAACAGTGTGATAGTTTGTTAATATTACTTACGGCCGAATTGTATCTCTTATTATAAAAAAAATCCTCTCAACTAAAATATTGGAAGGCCATCTCTAAAACACTCTCAATATTTCGATTAATTTTGTAATGACTGTAAAGTCATTTGGCTACTCAAAATTAGCAATATTTGGTTATTGCAAAAAACATTTTCTAATACTAGACTGTAGACATGGAGTGTTGAATTTAAGCTTTATAAGTTTGTGTTTTTCAAGTTTTATATAAAAACTCATTGTCTACTAAATATGAATGAGTGATTATTTAATTATTAAAATACAAAACACATTTTTAGCTTCATTTGTATTTACAGTGCAACGCAATTTATTTAAATAGTGTCACCCTTTTTTCAAGCCTTGAAAATGTATGTGCATGGGATATACAACAGTGTGTGAATCATTTAAAAAAAAATATTTGTTTATACATACCAGTATGTAGTTTATTAAATAATTTAATATTATAATAGTTTTGTCACAGTAGCTAATGGTTTTATTTGTCATGGTTTCCTGTATGCCTGTGTCACGGTAAAAATCATTTACCATTGTATTAACTGCTATTATTATTATTATTGCTTTATTTGTATTCTCCTGTGTACAGGTGTGGATTCGTAACAGCACGACTCTTTTATTGTTTATTTTATGATGTGTGTGTACATTTGTTTTTCTAAAGCTATAGAACAGTGTCTACACATTCATATACTATATACGAGTAAAGTAAGCAGACATGCAAATGTGCTTATGTTTTTATGTAATCGTTTATTTGTTCGTTTGTTTGTATTTAATTGTGTCTGAGTACTATTTGATTTATATTTAATTGCTGGCATTTATTTAGTGATTTTTTTTTATTTTTTTCATTGAATTAAACTTAATTTTAGATTGACTTTCAATAAAATGAAATGTTTTAATTAGCATTTGGTGGTCGAATTTTTAACTAAAGTGAAGAAAAGATTAACTGATTTCTATCTTTTAAACAACGTTGTTAGGAGCTGAAAAATATAAGCTAATTTAAACAATAAAAAAAATACTAGGATAAGACAAATCATTTTAAAAGAAATGGAAAAATTTTAGAACAATTGCAGCTTAAAATTTAAAAATGTTTATATAAAAAAATTTTAATAGAAATTTTTAACCGATTTTGGCCTATACAAACTAAGTTATTGTAAACAAAATAAAATAAAATTAAAAAAAATGTATAAAACCACTACAACTTAACCAAAAAGTAAATTCAATATATCGGCGGCAATATGGAAGACTGATTTATGTCTTATTAAATTAAACTTTAGAAACTTTAAAAGTTTTTTCTATTAAAGGGTATTGTTTTCATAACAATATGTCGCCGCATTATCCCTGAACCTCAATTATAAAGTTATTTAGTTAAATGCGACAAATTTTACTTACGGAACATTTCACATGAAATGGACAGTGAAAAAAAGTGAGGTCATAGAAAGCAAATACATATTTAATATATTTTTGAAGACGTTTTCTTTTTCAACTTAAGGGCCTTTAAAAATATTTCTAATTGAAACTCCAAATTTTTTTTGGAGATTTTGTAATAGGAAAAAATTTTTTTAAATATCATGCTTTGCATTTCTCACTAATTCTTCTTTTCCCTTTTTTAAAATAAAAAAAATGTTGAAAAAAAAATTTACTTAAAAATTGGAAGTAACAATTTCAAATGAGTTTTTCAAGAATTTCAACCTTTTTTTTATTAAAAAAAATAGGTCAATATATATTTTAAATATACTAGAAATTTCAAAGTGGAATTGTTACTAGTTAGGAAGATAGATAAATTAATGTACAAGCATATCGCACTTTGTCTATGAGTATGTATCGCACAATATGTGTTGGACGTTTTAGCCATATTTTTTTTTAAATGTACTTTTTTCTTAAAATTTTGTGTGATATTTTCTAGATTTTAAAATTTTTGTATAAGATACAAATGGCGTAAAAGGCTAGTGTTAAGCTATGGGTTTGAAGAAAAAACAAGTTTCCTTTTTCTCTATTGTTATTATTATCATAAGACACAATTGCACTGCGACATTGAAAATCTATTCTGTACAGCAGTTTCTAGCAAACAGTGACTCTTTGTAGATGCATAGGCTTCTTAATAGTCATGTGTGATTTCTTTGAACCCCACGTTCATTGACATATCAGCCACCAAGTGAAAAATTAACTTCTTCTGAAAACACGATTTTTTTTTTAATTCTTTATCACCTACCAAATAATCTTCAGCACATTGAGCAAAGCCAAAATACATCCAATGATCATGGGGTTTCAGTTGTTAGACTAATTGAACTTTAAAAGTATTGATGGATTTTCTTGCACATAGTTAGCCACAGCAACAACATTTTTGATTGAATGGATTGCTTGTCTAATAACTCGCTTAACAAATTTGACATACAAACTGAACTGAAAGACAGTCTCTCGAAAATTTTTCTCATAAATTGCTTACGGTTTGCATTAAAGACTCAATACTTTGAAAGTAAGTTTTTAATATTTTCCAATTTTGTTCGAGCGCTTAGCGTCCCATTTTGTAAATGTCAAACATAAACCTGATAAAATAAAAATTAATGTTAATCTATTTACCTTTGTAAGTCAAAGTAATCGGTTCAAATTTAAATAGCCCACCCTACATCTAGTTTCTCTTTGGCAAGTGTCAGCGCTGTTTAATCGCACAGAATATGTTTCGACGTTTCTTGTCCCTCGTTCTTTTCTTTTAGACATAATAGCAGTCGTCCTTTAACACACTGATTTTACTCATGTAGGCAATAATATATTGTCAACAGTTCAATCTAGATTTTTGCTGATATTTAAAATAATTTATGGCTTAAGGCACTATCTTATTTTTTCTGAATCTAGATTTATATATTATTATTAATTTAAAAATTTAATTTTTTTAATTAAATTTCTCAGAGAACGAAACTGTTTTAAAATATGAAATACAAAACAGGAAATATAATTATACTAATTGAAGTAAGTACTATTTGCACAGATTAATTATATTCAAAGAATTGATTACTGTTTTATCACTTAGAAGAAATTGATTGTAGATAAAGTCACTCATACTCGTATATAAATTTATTTACTTTGTAAGTAAAAAATAAAACAAATATTTATTTAAACAGTGAATAAATATAAATTAATTTCAAACAAATTTAATATGTAAAGTACAATCATAGAGAATATATTTCTAAGCACCACAAATAACTTTTTTTAAAATATTGATTTTGCTTCAGATTTTCATAAAATGAATAAAACTTTAATTTGCAATGAAAGTAAAATCGAACACATATTATGAACAACTAATTTGCTAAATGCATTAATTTGTAAATTTTGGAAAAACATAAATTTTGTAAGATGTTTTCCCTTTTAATTTTATCCATCAGTGTTTGTCCAAAGTCAAAGTTTGCAAACCATACAGCAGCAAAACTTGTTTAATACACAAATTAGGGTGGGTCAAAGGAAATTCGACTAACAAGATAATCTTTTACAAACTCCCCTTAAAGCAACACAATAAAATCTCACATACAAACATACTTGTATGTACGAGTATTCATACAATTTATATATGTTTTATATATAAGTGTTCTATGATAAAATAAGTAATTTATTTCTTTGAATGTATGAACAAGTAAATAAGAGCTAGGCATTCCATCCTTGATAATGAATTGATTTCTTTAGTCATATTTAAGTGAAACACATCTCAACATATAAAATTATAAATATGAGTCATCATTTGGAAACTTATGTGCACATAAAAAAAAAACTATTCCTATAAAAATTCACCCTTAAATATTTTATTTATACATAAACTTGAATTTATACTTATTATAAGGGTCTTTGATTATTTACTCCATCAATTTTAATTTCCTGTTTTTAAAAATGCAAAAGACAATTTTTTCTTTCCTTTTTATTTTCATACCCTTCACTGTAAGTAAGCAGGGGATATACGTATAAAATTATAATTTCATTTGTAATTTCTCTACCGTACATGTGTCACCCTACAAAATATGTATATTTAGGACGCTTATAAAGTCAATCGATTTAGTATCTCACACTCTGTCTTAAGTTTTTCTTTGTTTTCATAGAAAATAGAGAGAAAAAATATAAAAAATATTTATTTTTTATTTCGTAAATTAAAAAAAAAAAAATTACAAAAGCTATAAGGTCTTAAAAGTTTCCAAAAACCCAAGGGTGTCTATTTTACTTTGACACATGGTGTTTTAAAATATAATTCTCTAAAATGCTTAGAATTAGAACTAGAATGTTTAGCCGGAACAAGTCACTGCGGCCAAAATACTACTCTCAAAGACTTCTTTGGATGATTTGTCCGCCATGTCCAACGGTTGTAGGTAATGAATCAAATTAGATCATTACAGTGACACAGTATATGTTTTGCTGTCTTTTCATCTTCATTACATAATTTGCAGGGGTAATTTTGATCTCTTAAGCGAACTGCGATTTGTTTCATCTAAATCCGCACAGTAGCTTAATAGTTTAATATTTATTAAAATTTTTTGGCATTTGAAAACCCTGTGCGTCTGTGCTATACTGAAATTTGTTTTTTTTTTTATTAATGTGTATACTTCAAGTTTACGTCTTAAGACTTTTTTTTTACTTATTTTGATACTCAAATTATTTTTTTTTAATGTCCATTTAAAGTTTGTGTTCCAAGTCTTTTGTTCTGTGTGAAATTGAATTGTTTGACTGCTGCGAAGCAGGTAGTTCTCTATAATTTTTATTATTTTTTAGTTCAAAAATTAAATTTTTATCTTAAGTTTCTCTTAATCATTGAGGTGTTTGTGAAAAATACAATGTTCTCATAAAAATAAAAATATAATTCGGTATCAATTATAAAGTCTTAAAATCATATTATTTTATGAAAATTTTAGACTCAAATTTGAGTTAGTAATAGGCAGTCATATATTTTTGTTTGTTTTTTTTTTACATATGACTTAATGGCTAGTCTGTGAATTTCCTAAATAGTTGAAGTGTATTGTAGAAATAAATTGTTTTCTGTGAAAAATTTTGAATTAAAAAATTTTTTTTAAAATATACGAAAACAAAAATCTATGTATCTACATGTACGTAATGCGTGTGCTCGCAGACACGGAATTAAGCCAACATTTGGAAGATGTTTATTGTTTAAATTACCTTTATGGGCCCTATTCGATAACTTTACTTTATAAAAAAACTGTTTAATTATTTATACGTTTGAAAAAATGATTTTGGTTTATTATTGAAACGTGTTTTATTTAAAATGCAATAACAAATTGTACAGCAATCGCAAGGTCATAGAGACAAGGGTCGAAAACGATTTTATAATAATAAAAAAAAAAATCAAAAGTAAGTGACTCATTAAAAAAAGTCACTTGTACTCTACCATTTTCTAACGACAAAACTATCATTCATGAGAATAATGTTTAATTTTTATAGCGCAGAAGAGTCAAATATATTTCGAATTTAATTAGAAATCTTAATATATAATGATGGAATACACTGAAAGAATTTTGTTCATATATTTAATGAATTTTTTCATTAATCCAATGAAAAAATGCACTATTTTTTCACCAATGACACATTTCATTAAATCAATGAAACAAGTTTCATAAAATTATGAATTTCAAAAATGTCTTTCAACTACAGATGTCGCGATTCAACCCCCGGTGAAGGATAAAAAAAATTTTCTATATTTTTTATTACAAATTTTTGAACGCACTATAGCATTTTGATAAATTTATTTTTTGCTTGAATTATTTTCCAATTTTACTTGACTCTACCAGGATTCGAACTTAGGACACATGCAATTAAGAAGCGTTAACTTAATCACTTCAACCACGAAGCTAAATTGAATTTGTACGATTAAGTTTTTGTTTTATACTTACTTTATTTAAAGAGTTGCAAAAAAAAAAATATTAAATAAAAAAATGAAATTTTTTTATGGAAGTATGAAACCTAATGAAATTTCTTCATTCTCACAATTAATGAAATATATTTAACATAATCGTTTCATTGGATTTATGAAACATAATTCTTCAAGTGTACATACGTGTATATGTGTGAGTTTGTTAAATGATCTGGGTGTAACAGAACTAAATACGAATACAAAAATCTGATAGCATAAATGATACCAGTTAGAATGTTTTGGGTATTTTTTAAATTAATTTTTTAATTTCTAACATGAATCATTTATTCTAGAATTAAAAAGAAAACAAACTAAATTATTTTGTTCATACTTTTTTAATTTTTTTGAATATCTGACAAGAACGGGCGAATTTAAAAATAGTAATATTTGGCTACTGTAATGAAAAAGGTATATAAAATTCGGCACTGCCGAAATTAACTTGTTTTATTTATAAGTTAGCGTTGCTGATATGATGTCAAGTAAAAATTTTGATTTTTATTATGAAAACAAAATAAATACAAAGAGGGATGTTTCTTTTTATTTTTTTCTTCTTTTCATTAAAAACATAAAATTTTATTTCTTTGCTACATTTAAGTTTAACTTTTGACTGAAAGAACTACTTTAATATGACCTGATTTATTAAGTTTCTCTTTTTTTTTGTATTTGCTTACACATTTAACACATCAACCCTTAATATGTTTTTATTTTATTTATTTCAAATAAAAACTAAAAAAATGTGTATGATTCAAATGTAAGTTTAATTTAGTGTGAACCCACAAAATTTAAAACTTAAAAGGGGTTACAGAAAAAAAGAAAAAACCAAGAAAAGAAAAAATGCAATAATAAAGTAAATGCTTCAAAATAAAGTTTCTTATTAAAACTGATGAAAAATAATTTAAACTGTTAAGCAGAAAATAATTTCGCAGAAAGTTTTCGAGGTTTGAATAAAATATTTATGCTCGTACTTCAAATGCAATTTAATTTTGATAAAAAGAACAAAAAACTTTACAAGTTTTAAGCGTATAATTAATTGTATAACATACTTTTGGAATTTTTTTTTTTAATTTTGATACTATTTATATCCTTTTCTGAAAGAAAAAAAAAACTGTTTAATTCAATGTTAAACAAGTTTAAAAAACAATTTTCAATTAATACGGTTATATTTATTAGGCTTAAGTTCGGATTATAAGAAAAAAAATATTTATAATTGTTTTATAAGGTATTTTTTAGTGGAGAAAAAGGAAAATGTAGCAAAGTTTTAGATTTTGCTAGTGTCGCGATTTCATATAATGAGTGGCTATAAGTAGAAGAAGTTTTTGTAAAGAGATGAATATTGACATACATATTTAGCTTGTTAAAACATTAAAAAATGCAAAATTTCAAAAATGTCATAACAAAAATTCGTGTCCTTCCCATATATCCTGAAATTTAAAAAGACTTTAAGAGTAAAAGAAAAAAGTTTAAAGTTCATGAAATTTTCTATATAATCATTAGATATGATATTCTTAATGGTTTGGTCATATTTAATCCAAATCAGATCAAGGGTAGGCTTAAGTCAAAAATTAAAAAATATGAGAAAAACTAAAACTTCTTAAATTAATTCCGTGCACAAAACACGGTGCAAGAATACGCCCACCTCACATACATATATCCTTTACTTTAAAATGGTATAAAAGCTTAAAAAAAGAAATATATCAAAATTGTCTGAAAATGTTTTTTTTTTTTATTTGACAATAAATACGTGAGAAATCGAGTGGTCAAAAATATTTCTGTAGCCAATTACACAATTTTATTTAGAACCAACTTTTAATATAACAGCATTTGTCTACTTTTTAAAATAGTGAACTTTAATTTTTCTTTTTCTATAACTGAAATTATTCTTTGAATACAATTGTTTATAAATTTTATAACCGAATGCAAAACATTTGTTGTTATTTTTCTTAAGCTGCATCTACTGCTGAAAAATATCACGGATTAACTATAAGACAAACTTATCTTTTACTTATCGGGCATTTTTGGTTAATTAAAATCTATTTATAGTAAACAAACAAAAACCATTTATCCTGCCGTTAGTTAGTTATTGCTTAGTTGTAATAATGGCTCTTAAAGTTCTATCGCCTTTTAATGATGTGATTTATTGAGTCGGGTGCATCTTTTAATATTAAGAGACCTATTATTTATTCAAGCTTCATACTATAAAATAAATAAAATAAAAATAAAAATAAAACTGAAGAAAAATGAAAAAAGTTTACCCTAAGACTCTTCATAAAGAGTTTGTTTTTTTTAGTGTAATAAACAAAATCCATTTAGCAGTCCGATAATATCTTGCTGTTAATTATTGCTACTTTAAAATAATTTCTCTAAATGATATCATTTTTAATCCTACCATTAAGGTAAATACTAGGTTTTACTGTAGCTATTGCAATTAGAAAACAATTTAGTGCAACTTGTATTCAACGACGCCTCCAAAATAGTGTAATAACAAGAATTCGTGTTTGAAAATGACATTTGACTTGTATGTTGTTTATGAAAAAGTTAATTTGAAAGGTGTACCATCTTACACTTCGATACATACTTCAGCTTAAAAATTAAAGTTTTTATCGTTTTTTTTTATGAAGGCTGTAATACATTTACTTAATTAATATTTAAACTCTTAATTTAAAGTTTCAGCAACAATTTGATATCAATTTGTAAATTGAATCGATAGGTCATTTCTAATAACATGCTCGTTTCATTTATTTTAATTTGTACTCTCACTACAAAACACACATTCACGCCTTCCTTTTAAAATGAAATGCTTCAGAATTGTCTTTGAAAACAAATTTGTTTTAAAAAAAAAAAAATAAAACAAATACAAAAATATTCAATTTTCTTTTCAAACTAATTTGTCATACTATATTTAGTTGTTAACTTTATCCTATTGTGTGACTCAATTTTACTTTTACAACAACACAATCCGTAGTTTAAGTAATTAATCATTCTAGCCAAAATAAAAAAAAGGTAAGGAAGATTCAGTTTCAAGGTGTATGTGTGTGTGTGTGGGTTCTGGTAACCGCCTTCAAATCTATAAACAGCAACGTGTCAACATATTTTCACTGTCATATAAATGTCACTTTATTTCTGTTTGTGTCATGGCACTCGTATTGTTTTTCAGGAATTTTTTTTTGATCAGTATTTAAAAAAAATTTTACAATAAAATTTATTGAAGTTACTTGCTCACTAAATTTGGATGCGTTTCCCAGATCCTTTAATCAACTAATTACGTAATATCTCATGTTTGTTTCTACATTAAATACATTTTTATAAATTTTATTTATGGGCAGCAGGAATCATTCTTAATTTGGCGTACTAGAATTTTTCCACATTTAGACTGAAGGTGCGTTCCATATTTGTTTTTAAGATACTGAACTGATTTTAGTTTTATTTTTCTTAAAACTGTTTTAATATATCTGTGTAAAATGACAAACCCGCTTATAATTTATTAAGTTATTTTAATAGACTACAACCTTAAAAGCCTTATAAAATTATTTCAATTCTACAACAGAAAATAACTTTAGTTATGAAAACTACATCTAACAACAGTCAAAAATTCAGTTATAACTTTAGAGTTTTACAGTTGTAACGATCAAAATTTGATTGCTGCGACACTGATATTCTATCATCACAAATAAAAAATTTGTTTGTCTCAATTGAACAATTGATCGTTGAGAAGAATAATAAAAATCGATAATTTTAATGCGTTGTTGTGAAATATACGTATTCATTTTAAATTTCCAAGAGTTCAGTTATAATCTGCAAAAAGAAAAAATAAATTATGTTAAAAAATAAAAAAGTTATTTGTGTTTCACATCAGCTGGTTTTATTTAGGCCACCCGTTAGACCAGAAGAATAATTTAACAAAACAAAACAGCAACAAAAACAATTAAAGGTCTTGAAACATGAAAATATATTTTATGAAAGAACAACTACATTTAAATAAGTGGACACTTTAGTTTCTTTTTGTTTCTTTGCTTAACGTTTTTATTACGATACTTGCTCTCTTGGAATAGTTTATTTAATATGAAAATATTAAAAATTTTCCTTTTTAACAAATTTTCTTCAAAAAAAATATTTTTTTTTTATGTAAACTTTCTCTGTTTGAGTAAAGAAAGGAAATAACAGAAATAACTAAATAAATAATTTTTTTTTTATTTAAATAGTAACAGAATCTATACCCGATAGAGTAAATTTATTTAATTTTTTTTAATTAACGTTTTGCTTAATCTCTTATTAAACAAGTAGCAAAATGTTTAATTTATATAAAACACCTGTAGCCAAATCAAAACTTTTGACTTAAATAGAAATTTTCAAATTAATCCATGCAAAAATACTTATATTTCTAATGAATCCCTCAGATCAACAGTACAAAATAATTCAAAGTAATTTCTGACCATTTAATCTTCAGATTCCAAAATCTAGTGGTCTCACTTTTAAGATGAAATTTGTTTTACCCGGTAATTTTCTATGGTTCGTCCTGAAGTTGCTAAAATCAAAAAGAGCTACTAGGGTATATGGAAATTAAAATTTTTTAAATAATCCAAAGTAATTTTTGAGTACCTCCAAAGTAATTTTTGACGACCTCTTCTTTAAAATGATATGTGTCATATCCCGTAATCTTCTTGAGAAATCAATGTACTTATCTATACTTTAAATGTAACAGCATCTTTTAACAAACTGCTGTCTAATTTTGAGCAATCTGCGTCATTTAGCTTGTGTTTGACAGCTATTAAAAGCACATAACCTTGTGAATTTTAACAAAAATGGGGAAAAGTGAGTTTAAGACTTCTTAACGAAAAAAACACCTATTTTGAATGCTTTAAAAAATTGTATTATATGGAAGCGAAAGAGAATTATATTGGAAATAAAAACGTTTATTTGAAAAAAAAAATTTTTTACACAAAAAATCACGGAACTATCAAACGGCCCTCGTAACAACATTCATTTTATGTATATTTTTGCGATGCTGTTCTTGACTTTATTATTTATAAAAGACCAAATTTAAACAAACAAAATAAAAACCTTTGTGGCCAAAAAAAAGGAAATAATTTTCGTTTTGAACAAAAACAGGCCGCAACATAAGAGAAACAAAACAAATATTTAAAATGTGTTTTTTAGTCCTTTGTAGAAAATCCTTTACATTAAAATACTTTAGTTTGTCGTCTCTATGTAAAACTTTAAAAGTAAATTTAAAACAAATCTGTTGACAGCAGTCATTCCAGTTCTGCCTTTTTTTACTTTTCAACTTTTGCTTTAACCAACAAATTTTAAACAATAAAACGTTTGACCATTTAATCCCATTGAAAGACAAACGACATAATAGTCAGTCACCCAAAAGGATCGAACAAGAATGGTTATTGAATTAGAAATTTGATATGGGTTTAAATGCATGATAAACATTAATAAAAAAAAAATAAAAACAACAACAAGAAAGAAACTCTCAAATGAACCCAAGTAAACATTGAAAATTTAAATAAACGACTACTTTGATGCCTTAAGAATTCTTAAGCAGATGATAATCATTGAGACAATAGTTTTTGGTTGAGACCATCAATGAATGTTAAAAACAAATAAAAACATCAATAATATTTAACATTCCCAGCCCACCGCAAGAAAAAAAAATTATACAAAAAAATTTGTGCAATTTAAATTAAATTCTTCAATTCTCAAACTTTAAAATATTTTACTTTGCACAATCAATTTCAATGGTATCAGAAATTAAGCCTTTAATATTTATTTACTTACTGCACTCACTTAACTTTAAAATAAATATAAAAATATAAATCCTTGATTTTATATGTATTTTACTTTCATAAGTTGGTGTTTTCAGAAGTTTTAAAATAATTTCAATTTATTTAAAATTTATTACATTTAGCTGTTACGTACATATCAACTTGATGTCGTTGCACAGTAAGTGCAAACCTTTTCAGTTCTGTATTATATTTTCAGATAATAAAAACAATGAAACAACACCTTCACGAGATTAACATTTTAAAAGAGTGAATTTTTCCTTTGTAATAACAAAGGATGTTGATTATCAGTAAATGTATGTTTGCTCTTTAGAATTTGCAGAAATAGTTAAATGTAAGACAGTTTTGTTTTTTGTTTATCAAACATTTTTGCTAGGGACTTCATGTATGTTTTTTTTCTTTACCTTGAGACCACACAATAGTTCCAGTGAAATGGCTTTAATTTGTTACTGCATATTTTGCTTTAAATATAAATATTTTATATTTTGTTATAAATGCACAATTTTTGTTATATTTCTTCAAATTTATAAAAAAAATTTGCTGTTTTCTTAATATTTTGCTTACAAATATTTTTGTGTTCACTCAGTATAAGGTGTTATACAGTTGTATGAGCCTTGAAGCTGTCAAACAGTGAAAAAAGTATGAGATAATCTGCTTACTTTGACATTTAAAAGCAGCAAAATTTTGGTGTTTGGTATAAAATAATCTACACTTTATAATAAATTCGTCTTGTTTCTCTAACTAGTTTTATGGACTTGTATTTTGTGGTAAATACTATTTTATTTGGGTTTTTGTTTCTATTCTGGCAATGATTCAATATCACTTTTAAGAGCTCAACATAACTGATGAAGCGCTATACATGATCGGGGGTTTTTTAAAGGCATTTTACCCAATAGTGTTACCTGTCACATGCTTAGCTCAAGTCATGCATTGTGCGACTGAAGAAATTAGAAATCAATTTGAAGCATTAGATTCATTGATATCGTTTGTTAAAAAAATATTTTTAAAATTACATTTGCGTGGACCTTAACTGACTTGAACCTATCACCACAATCTGAGTATTATGTCCAAAAATTTTGAAGAATTTAAAGATGTGGTAAACAATTTTAACGAAAATGATACAGTCGCTATAAAAAATGTGAACAACGTTTTAAATTTAGCTAAAATGAATTCTCAATCAATATTTATACACTCAAACTATGGGTTTCTAGTCGAGACAATAACCAAACTGCAGAGGCTTAAATCATTCAGCACTTCGGTTAAACTCGTTGTAGACGCCTCAATAAAATTTAGAAAAATACAAGGTCAAGTCGACGACAAAATAAGAGCCTTACTTGATGCAGTTTTAAAGAAGAATTCTGAGTTTAAAAAAAGTTAAAGAAATTGATAGAATTTTTAATTTATCTTCCAGTAAAAAAATATAGAAAATTATTTTTCTACAAAGGATGTGACCACTTTCAAATATGCATCTATTATATCTTGATATCGAACGAAGAGTTTTATATTTGAAATAAATCCTTAGTAGTAGTAGTACTTTTCAAACTATATTTTCGCTTCTTATAGTAAGTGAAATATGTTTAGGTTATTTTGCTATGTTTTTATATTTTTATGAATTAATAAATGGCTAAATAAACAAATTATGAACCCATATTTTTTAATTTTATTTTGGCATATTTTGCGATTCTTAGTGCATAAACTTCCTTTGCCGTTAGTTATTACTTAGTTGTAATAATGGCACTTAAAGTTAAATCATTTGACTATTAAGGATGGGATTTATAAAGTCGGATGCATTTTATAATATAATTAGCTAGAAAAAAGTAATCTTCGATTTTTAAGAAAAACTTTACATTTTACAATAAAACTCCTCATATATCGTTTTCATTCTTTTACATTCCTTTTTTTATCACTATTTTAGTATTAAGAGAAAGTTAAAATATTTGACAAAAATACACAGAACTCAGAAGAGTTAAAAAGTGAACAACAACGAAATAAAATAAATACATGTTTGTTTAAAAAGAAAAATGAAAAACAAAATTGCATAAAAAGGAAAGAAATTTTAACAAAACTGACAGTAAGAAGGCGCAACATGAAATCGCATTTTATTGCCACAAAATGAATTGCAACTGAATTATCAAAACCAACAAGGAATACTCACTATGAATGCTCACAGGCTCATATCAACTTGACTGTTAAGGCTGTATGGAAAAATGTAGTTATTGTGCTGTGTTCATATGAATTGAATGAATGTATGCAAGAAAATACACAAAATAAATATGAAAAGGGCATGTACGAGTATGTATGAATAAATGACTGGCAACGAAAAGATAGACGGATAGATAGACAGTACGAGAGATGATTTTTTTTAAAGAAAAATATGTCAACACCACTATGTTATATAGGGAGGGGTCATGGGAATAATGAAGGGCAACAAATGCATAAAAATTAAAATTTATATATGAAGAAAAAAACCATGAATACTAAAACATGTATGTACGAGTATATTGGATTCTATTAAAATAGTGATATCGTTTTGATTACTTTAGAAATTTTGATGGATTATAGAACAAATTCTTTAAGCTAAATACATTCATAGCAAAAATTTAAAACAAAATTGTGTTTAATATATTTTTTTTAATTATTTCGTTTAAAATTAATAGTAAAATCGTTTAATTACTCTGGGCAACAAAATCAAGTATTTATTTTTCTATTTTAATTACTTGTAATTGTACAAAAATGTTGCACTGAAATAAAAAGGAAATTACGAAAATCTATTAATGGTAATACTTATGATATGAAACTAATGAAATGCGTTGATGGCAACACTAAGAAATTTTTTTTATTTAAGTGAAGCTCTGGGTTGCTTATGAAGATGCATAGTTCCCATACTCAATTTGGCATAGTAACGTGAATTAAATACTTAACATTAACAATAAATAAAACAGGTGACACAGATCGTGCTGATTTTTGCGAAAGTGATTGCTCCACCAAACCAGCGTCTGAGGTTAATATCAATTTTTCTGCATTTCATATAATAGTACCAATTGTTTAAAATTTAATAAAAATTATTTCATACTTTAATTTTCGCGGTAGAAATAAAACATAATTTATAACGCTAAAATATACAAAAAATTCTTAAGATAAAATTGTTAAAGCAAAATAGCAATTTAAGTCTATAAAAGAATAAAATATATCTGCGACCAATAGAGAACACAAGTAGCAAATTATGTGTGCTAAAACTACATTACTCATCTTCTTGATTTAGTTGGGCCGATCTAAAGCCTGTGCCGAAGAATTAAGCCTGTGACTTTCTATTGCTATGCAATAGCACAAAGATAGCATCATGCCCTATTTTTCAGCATATCTTTCAGCAGCAACCACCACAGCCCGAAGTCCACAAATTGAACAATGAATCAGGGATGTTGTCTAGATTAAGCCCCGTGGGGTTGGAATGAAGTTCGATCTACTCCAAGAACTCATTGTTGGATTTTTCAGTGATTATCAGCTTTTAACAAAGCAATCCAGTGAGGGTTCTTTCGTGGAGCTACCGGTTGCCGTGATACCAGTGTAGAGCGCCACTGGTCGCACCTCGAATTGTATCTTTCTGCCAGGTTCAAGCCCTTTTTACCTCTGGTACGGTGATACATTGAAATGGAGTAATTCTCTAAGAAGACACATCTCTTCTTACTAACAGTGAAGGGTATAAAAAGCAAAAATCTAGTGTTTTTTTTTTAAAGCATTTTCAAAAGAGTAATTTGTGTCAGAAGCCTTTTGATCGCTACGAAACTTGAAGTTTGTGTTCCAAGTTTTCTACTCCTGGCTAAAACTGAATTTTGTGCTTTACGTTTCTTCATATTTATAAATATAGAAGCTGGTGTTTTAAGTTTTTTATTTTATGTAAATTAATGTTTTGTTTCCACAATTTTTATTCTTAATCTCGAAATTATTCCATTTAATTTACAAAATCGGTTAAACGTGAACTGAATTGATATATATATAATTAAACTCTATCAAGTATAAGGAACACGGAACAAAAGATTTTATATTTTCTAATAAATAAATGTTTACAATTAGACTTTTAGCTTAAAAACAAACTAGAAATTTTAAATATATTTTACTGTCATTTACATTTTAATTCTTTATTGTCATTTTAGAGTCTTTAGCATTGCGTGATGTTCGGGTAAAAGTGCCACCAACAGTGCGTCGTGGACAAAAAATCATATTGGAATGCCACTATGATATTGAAGATGATTCATTATATTCAGTAAAATGGTATAAAGGACGAAGAGAATTTTATAGTTACACGCCAAATGAAATGCCGGCCATAAAAGTATTTCAAATACCAGGTGTTAGAGTGGATGTATGTTAAGATAGTCTGCACAATTAAATGAACTAAACAGTTTTTGAGTGAAATTTTGATTTTCTATGAATTGTTATTTATGTGTGTCTTATAGCGTTTATCCTCAAATGAAACTCAATTGGTTTTGGAGTCGGCATCTATGGCCACTGCGGGTAAATATTCGTGTGAAGTATCAGCTGATGCTCCATCATTTCATACATTAATTTCAGCAGCCGAACTAGAAGTCGTAGGTAAATATATTTGCCAGAAACCAATAACTTTTGCAAAATGAATTTTCACAAGCTCCGCTGTATTCATTTCTTATTTTTTTTATATATTTGACTGTATGCATGCATGTGCGTATATGTATGCGTGAGCTCATTTTATATTCATTTCAGAACTGCCACACAATCCACCACTTATCACTGGCATACGGCCACGTTACCACATTGGTGATATATTACGCGGCAATTGCACGTCACGACACTCAAAACCGGCTGCAAATCTCACGTGGACAGTAAATAATGAAGAGGTAAATATATATTCAGGCAACCCTTTTCTTTGTTCGATTGTATGTTTATGTGATCGTTCTCTACATATAAACGCAATGCTGGACCGAACATCATCCATAGCTGGATGAAATTCTATTGTACCATTCATGCTTATTTATCCAAGAATATAAGAAAGTAAATAAAGTGTGGTAATTTTTTCCTGTATAATAAATATTATACAAGTATGTTAGTGTGTGAAATAGTGTAAGTGTTTATACAAACTTTGGGCAGGTCTGTTACTGAATTTTCATACACAAAATAAGCTGCAAGCAAGTATAACATTGGATATTACTAAATATGTTTGTTTAGTAGCAGCAGCTTGAGTTTATATTTTCTATTGCTTCCAGTAGTGAGTCAAGTGCAACTTGAAATAATCTATGCAACATGTTGTGAGTGTTGATTTTTTAAGTTTGCATATGATTTGTATATTTAGCTTAAAATTCACTTTTATCCTGCAGACAATTTGTAAATAAAGTTTATGCACGCAATATTTTCTGTAAAATAGCAGACTTAAAGCTCATTCATTTCAACTATTATGTACATAATGAATTCCAAATAGCAGTATACGATATACGAATGAGATTTGGTAGAAGCAAACATAATATATTTGTAAGTAATCTAATGCAGGCAGGACAGTTAAAATTACTTAAATTATAGGAAATTCAGCAAATACGAGTACATTCCTGTAATTAAAGTTAGAAAACAAAATGTGACATAAGTCTAATGAAAAGATTTCATTAAACTTGTTTTATATAAAAAAAAAATTATGTAAGTTAATAAAATATTTTCAAAACATTAATGAAATTCATTGAATCAATGAAATATTTCATAAACAATTTTTTTAAATTTTTTTTGTAAATATAACGTAACCCATGACTCAAAATGTCTTTAGTACATCCCAAAACTCACTGTTCAAGAAGCCAATTAAATGTGCTGTTTTGTGGGAGCCCATATACTTTTCTGGTATTGAACAAGAAGTCTTCCAGAAGACTTGCCCTACAAAATTTCAGGTCCAGACAGTCACAAATCACGTACTTCATTATTATAGTTATTATTATTATTCTTTAATATTAAAAATTAATTCTAAGATTAAATTTGTTAACGAGCACCCGTAACTTTGACCATCGGCTCTCAAAATCTGTGACCCCCACATCAATCTACAGGGCACCGTTATTATTATAATGAAAGATAATTAATATTTCATTTTCATAAATAACAAAATACATAGAATATTGAATAAAATTCTCTCAGTATATCTTTTGTTTAAAATTGGTGTATAAGAAAAATGAACTTTTGAAGAAGTTGTCAAGGCCACAAGAAGGAGAAAGTCTAGAACGCCTTCCTTACCTGCAAACGGCGCTCAAATATCTGCGCTAGTTTTACTTCAGGGTGTGCTACCAGAATAGTATCACTGTACTGTCGATTTTTGGGGACGGCATGCTATCTTACTTCGGTAGAAGCAGCAATTGGTTTAAATGACGGACTCGTCTTCTGCTTCTTTCCTACCATTTCTCTACTTTTCTTAATTCTTCTGGCTGCTTTTTCTGTGACAGCTCTTTATCGCTTTTCCTTCTTAGTTTTTCCTCCTATACATTTATCATAAAAGGGCCACATCGAACTATTGGATTAAGTCCACTTCTCTCTTTCTTATTTAAATGTCCAGTGCAACTTAGCCTAACCTAGAGCACGAAAATATCAAAACTGAATAACTACATAAAAAAGTGTGCTCTAAAGTTAGTCTTTAGCTTATCAAAAGTTTCAGTAAGATATTATAGACATAATAAACAGTGACACTGACATCCTATCACGCATGTATAACATACAAAATTCTACTGTTAGGACATTCGCACTAGATTTGTAAAAGCACTTGCTGTTTAATAATTTAATTCAATCAAATGTAAGAATAATTTTTATAAATTTATTTCGAGCTAGCAAATAGTATAGTTTTCAAGCATTTTGTGAATTGTAGAATTAATCGCCCCTCCACACATTATTACTTTCATTAATATCTCTTTAATTGTATTATATATCGTTTCACTATCTATAAACTTCATTTTTACTTTAATTATGTCGTAATTTATTAAGAATTAAATATTTTTGTTAGATTCAGTTATCGCATGTAAGACACTATAAAATTCACAAAGATGCCAGAAATGAAATGCAAACTGCCATAATAGGGCTTCACTTTGTTATTAACGATTATCACTTTGAAAATGGTAAATTAAAGGTAAAGCAATTTTAAGGATACCTAAATGCTGTCAGCCTTTTTATATATATTCGTATATTCATTTGTAGATACGCTGCACAGCTCAAATTGGTGATATTTACTACAAGTCTTCGGAAAAAACTATACTCGATATGGAATATCATCATAAATACTTGAGCACAAACACTATTAATATGATACCAACAGATCGGGACTATGATCAGTATGCTTTGCAGGATAGTGAAATGTTAAGGAAAAAAAATAATTATTTTACACAAATTCAAGGTAAATTAATTGCCTCTTCAGCGATGTCTCAAAAAAAACCTTAGCAAACGAAAGCAAAACACATTTGTATTGAAAACAAAAACAACTTTTCGTTCATTGTTTTTGCCTTTAATAAAAAGCTTATTTCGTTCGTTTTCTTGTGATATCGCTGAATAGGCCATAAAAATATCAATAACTAAAAAGGTTTTAATTTAATTCACTTTTATTTTATTCTTTTTTTAGATTTTTTTTACAATTTTATACCCTCAAATGAAGCTGAAATTTCCGCTTGGGCCTCAGCTTCAAACTCAAGTTCAAAGTTGTTGTTTACCTGCTCCCTCAACTTGCTAACAACATTTATATTTTGTGCTTGCTGGTACTTAAGTAACAGTTTTCCTAACTTAACATGAAATCTTATTGATTTCCCATCAGAACATGTTGGTTAAAAATTTAATTTTTCAAATGAAACCTCAAAGTGATGTCTTGCATACTTAATTCACACAAAATATTCAATAAAAACTAAACGTAAAGAAAAGAAAAACACAAAAATACAAAAATAAATTATTTGTGTGAAACCAGCAACAAACATCACCAGCCATATATATATGTATTATATATATAAAAACCTGATTTATTTAAAAGATTTTCAGTTAAACATAGTGCCACTAAAAAAAAAAATATAAGAAAAAATGTATTTATATTTTTATTTTACATATAATACTTATTATTTAAATTATTTAAATAAAATTAATATTATAAAAAACAGAAAAAAAGTATGTACGACTTTGCGTTAAAAGGTATGTGTGTACAATCAAGGGCTTGCCAAGAGGAATAACTAAATAAAATAAATAGAACAAACACAAATATGAAATAGTTAATTGATGGTTTACTACAAAAAACAATAAACTAATAGAAAAAGAGTATTCATATATTTATTTATTAAAATATAATTTAAATACAAAAATAAGGGGCTCCAAATGCTAGGAAATTATAAGTATTTGAAAAAATAATTTGTCCTTTTAAATATTCATATGAAGCTAAACTATAATTAATGTAATTTAATTTATACAAACACATATTCACATACATAATTATACATTAGTCGTACCATACATTCCTTCATATGTATATTAAACAACCAAACAAAATTCAAAATTATATGTATGAGCCGGAATACCAAAAAATATATAATTTTTTTTTTAAGAAAAAAAGAAGAAAACAAACCAAATTTTGTATTTATTTGTAAAAGCTAACGGGTGGTAAGTATCTATATATTTTCTTTAATAAATTGACAAACTAATTTAAAGTTATTCATGATGCTTTTAACCCAGTTTTTTTAAATTATTTTTTTTTTCCAAGTATGAGCACTTTTAAGAGTTTAACACTAAAAATACACTAAAATAGTTGATCATGAGATAACTTTAAAAGAATTTTTTAGGACATGTTTTAATTTTGGAATACCAAAAGTGCTATTTAGTAACTTTTATTACGAAAATTCGTAATGAAAAAACAAATATCATGATCAAATTCCGTATGATATAGGTGACCCCATAGACCTGCTCTTACCCTGGGTGTTTTCTGCAGACAAGCAAAAAAGCTTCGCAGATTTGTGTTGTTTAAAAAAAATTTGTTGAAATTGCCGACGAAATTAACAGCATATTTAAACAAAGAAACTATAAAAAATTCAATGGTTTCCGGATAAAATCGTTTACAGTTGACACCTTTACATCAAGAACAATTCATAAATTGCTGCCGTAACAAAAATATATATTTTTTGTTCTTAAAATCCTATGAAATTTCCGAAATTCTTTATTTTATATGCACTGGACACAGAAAACTGTTTAACAATAAAACAATTTATTGTTGTGCTGTTGAAGGCTCAGAAAATTTAATAAATTCTGCTTTATTGTGCAGTCACTAATAACGTGAACAAAATATCCAGTGAGATTCCGATAGCAATTTTCCCTTCGAGATAATGAAAATTTTAAGGAAACAAGAATTACGATTTTATTCGCTATAGCGGTGAACACGGTTGCCATTATAGCCTTTTTAGGCTAGATCTAGCTTTGAAATTTATAATTTAGCCTCTAGCCTTTTTTTATGTTCAAAACAGCCTTAAAAATCCTTTTTTCTTTTTTGTGGATAGTGCGAACAAATTTTTTTATCATGGTAATTTTTGGCAAAAAATTTTTTTCGCTCTATCGACATAAAAAATCCAATTAAAGCCAATACGCTTATCTATTCAACGCAATAGAAATCAAGTCGATATCTTGAAAACTAAGCAAGTTATTACCAAAAAGGTAACCAGTTATACTACTGCCTCTTTCCGGCCCCTTTTTAGTATTTTCTTTACTTTTTATCATTGTGCGTTCTCTTCTTGATTTTTTTTATATTGTTATATTATTACTTTGAATTTTAAGCGATAGTTTTTTAACTTTTTCCTAGCTTTTTTTGTGAGTGAATTTTTTTTTTCTAGATTTTTTAGGCAAATTTGGCTTATTTTTTTCCAGCTACTTGCAACGCTGGCGGTGACTAAGAAATTTTTGTGGCTTGCCGTTTATTTGCAACTAGATCTGCCGGTCTCGCCCGGCACGGTCCTTAATTACATGAGTCTTTAGCAATTTTTTGATAAATCTGTTAACAAATAAAATTTTCATTATTAAAAAACCCATCCCAATAAATATAGCCATTGCATTGCGCCTCTGCTAATAATCAATTATTTTTTTTTTTTGGAAAAATGTATAGTGTAAAAATCTTGGGTGTAAAAATGGGCTTGACCGTTCAAATATTATATATTTCCTTGGAGTAGGAATACCATATGTACAGAACATAAATTTTATTTATTTAATACTTTTTCAATGTAAAAAGTGGTTTTAAATAAAAATTCTTAAATTTTATAATTTTCCGCGCAATTTTTTAAATTTTTTCTGTCAAAGAAACCTTCTCCTGACAATAACAAACACAACAAAAAAAAATACATAGAGTTGTTTATTTGAAATTCAAATATTTATTTAATTAAGTTTGGTTTAAAATATAATTACAACAATTTTATATTATATTAATTTTGCTTTTTTTTTCATAATTAAAAATTGTCTCTTGAAATTTTATTATTTATAAAAATAAGTTTGACGAAGTGGAACGTTGGTTGTTAATTTGAATTTCTATAATCATTTATTTTAGGAAAATTTGTATTCAAATTAAATTATTTTAATCCATATTTTGCATTTCATTGAAAATCTTTTGTTTGTGGAATATTTAACAAGAATGTGGGAATATAAAAACAGAAATATTTATCTATTGCAGTCAAGGATAAATAAGAAGAATTTTATTTATTTTTATCTTCGGCTGTATGTTGTAGTTATCTGCCAAAAAATTATTTTTCTTACTCAATTTTTTTTAGTTGTAATGCCATTTGGTTTTCCTTTTAATTAAAATTTTATAATCATTTGAGCAATACTGAGTGATAATTGAAGCTAAATAATTATATTGACAGCAAAGTTGGTTTTTGTATGTGAACATAAACGTGAAAACACAATTTTATTATTATTGATTTACTTTAAAAATAATTATTTAAAAAAGGCGAGATTACTATGTTTGATTGATTCATTTTTAGAAATTCATTTGAAAAGTTTTAAAAGATTTACTCTTGAAACCCCTTATGCTACCTTCAGCTCAAGTTTATTGATCTAAATGTGCAAAAATGTCAAAAATATTTTTGTGTTATTAAAAATATATTATATTCCACATACACGCTTGTATATATGCATAGATATATATTTTTTATTGTTGTTGATAAATGTCGTTAATAATTTATTTAAAGGTTTAAGAGACAAACGTTAAATTGATAAATTGTTTACACAATCATACATACATATTTAAGTAAGAACACAATAACATCATATTGAAGTATTGGGTATGTATGAACATGATGAATAAATAAATTTGCATGAGTGAGTCTAAAAATTACTCGCACACTTACTTTCTATGTATGTACGTAAGTGTGTTCAGCTTTATAATTCTGTCTCTGATAATGATGATGATGATCAATGTTTGTTTTTTGTTCATGTTGAAGCGTTACAGTACCACGTCATTAATATTTAAGGTATTACAAACAAATCCTTTTTTGTTTGTTTGTATCATCTTCCTTTTTTGTCATTTTGCATTATTTGTAACATGTTTTGCATTAAAAAGGATGCTTAGGTTTTTTTTTTTTTAAATTTCCTTTTTTATGTGTTTGTGTTATTTAAATGTCAGTCACAAATGAAGTAATTTTTCTTGACTCCAAAAATAAACTTCTTTTGGTACCATAATACACTATTGTGATAAAGGAGCTTTGATGAAAATTCAATGTCACAATGTTATTGTGGAAATGCGAGTACAAACTTATTTGATGAATATTTAAAATACTTTCACATGAAATATTTATTGGTTTTTCTCATTATAAATGATTTATGAAAAACACCGAACTTACATAAACTGTCATGCTTTAAGGCTGAAAATACGTGTGATGTTTTTCACACTGGATATGTGAAATAGAAGCATGTCATGTGCGGCTCAAAAATATTGCTTCTGTTAAAAATATGAGCAAAAGTTGTTGAAAAAAAATTTAATTAAAGATTATTCTACTTTGGCGCGTATAACTGTAAAGGAGAGATATTTGTAATCGGATAACCAATTACTTAGAAATTACTTTAGAGTATTTTTAAAAAAATTTGAAACCCCCTCATACACACTCAACATTGTTACTCTGAGGGATTTTTACAATTTCCCAAAGAACCTTAAAAGATTACGAGATGGTTCACACACCGTTTTTAAGGTAAGGTCTTTTAGATTTGTAATCTTTCCGCTAATTACTCAGAAATTACTTTGGAGTATTTTGAAAAAATTTTTTAAACTCTTTGTTGCTCTGAGGAGTTTTTACAATTTCTGGAGAAATAACAAAAGATTACTTCATGAGACACACACCATTTTAAAGTAAAGGTTGCTGTGATTTTTAATGTTTTGCTCAATTGCTCAGAAATTGCTTTAGAGCATTTTTAAAAAAATTTTGAAACCCCCTCAGTACTGTTGCTCTTAAAAATTTTTGCAATTTCTATACGAACTATAAAAGATTAAGAGATTGAGTATACACCTTTTTAAATGAGAGGTCTTCTAGATTTGTAACTTGCTATTCAATTACTCAGAAATTACTTTATACTGTTTTTAAAAAAAATTTTAAATTTACTCGTAAGCCAGTACTCTTGCTCTGAGGGATTTTTATAATTTCTGGAGAAACCATAAAATATTATGGAAAGCGACATACACGGTTTTAAAAGAAAGATCCTTTAAATTTGTCATTTTTCCAGCAATTACTCAGAAAGCATGAAGAGACATGTGAACTTCAACCTTAAGAACATTTTATGTAGTGGTAGCTGAAATTAAGTATTTTTTTTTAAATGTGAACCAGTAAGAACGTTCTTTTTCATTTTATGCTGAAATAAATTGGTAGGTTTCATTGTTTTTTTGAAACCACATGTCATCCAGATTCATGCTGTGCAGTTGAGGCCACAAGAATGCCATTACCATTTTGTTGTAACGAATGCCATTCACAGTCACCGCAATTTTGAACTAATCTTAAAAAAATAAAGCTAGACCAATATTCCCTACTGGCAGTTGCTCATTATATAGTGATTTATTTCTCAAGTTCGATAATTTAGTGTACTCACTAAGCCTTTCAGATTCAGATGGAAATGCGTTTTATCGGAAAAAAAATTTTTTTTTTTTTGGACATTGACTTCTCCATTTCTCATTGAACGAATCACCAGTACAAGTATTTAGTTTCATGACTAATCGGAACATGTTTTCTTTAGAATCCAGTAAAGAAATTAAAACTTTCTGAAAAAACACGCTTTTTTTAAAATAAAACAGTGCACTTTCATTAAGACTTACTTTATTTAAACAAATAAAATTTATTTTTTGCTTAATTGTTAGTTTTTAAGCTAAAAAAAAATTTTTTTTTTGTTTTACAACGAATTTCTGTGAAGTGTGGCAAATATAGTTTTTACACTCCACGGAAGTTCGAAATATACTAGACAAGTCCACTTTTTAGTAAAGTAATTCAAGTTAGATTTTTATGTACTTGAAACAACAGAAAAAAATGCTTAGGTATTTATAACGTAATAGCAGGTTAAATGCTATTTAAAGTCATATTGAAACTATCTCAGTTAGCATCAAAAATTCTCATGCCCATACAAAATTGTATGGATCAAAACGAAATAGCGCGACAGCAATGCTGAGCAATTTTAAAATTATATTTTGACAGCGCGTTTTACAGGCTGTAAAACATTTTTTATTTTTATTTTGTTATATTTGACCAGTAATGACAATTTAGCTAGTTTTTTTAATGTGACATTTTTTAACCATATTTTTGTTTTTTTTTTTTATAATAGAAGATGATGAACTATTGTAAGTATACGCTTCGCCTATGCACTTATTTAGGAAACACGTTAAAAAAACACTCCGCTGAATTTAATTCATACTCTCACAGCAAAGAACTTGAAGAATTATTTTCATAAACCTAAATTATAAATAAGAAACTTTTACACAGAATATTGGGGCTGTGCAACAATTTAAAATATCTTTATTTTAATTTTATTAAAAAATTTTCTCTACATTAAAAAAGTTAATCAATAAATTAAAAAAAATTATATAGCCTATAGTGTTTGTTAAAATAAATGAAAATTCCTTTTATTTTTATTGTATTTTCTTTTCTTCATTAATTTTAATTAGACTTTAAGAATCTTTGCATATTTTTTTTCTAAAATTTAATTACCAGCCCGCTTACTTGTATTGAGAGACAGATATTTATGAACACAAAAATTAAAACTGTCATTTTGAAAAAGTTATAAAATTCAATTGAAAGTCGTTTTAGTAAATTATTTTCTAAAACAATTCTCTCAAGAACTATTTGAAGCAGAAACAAGCAAACATGCAATCGACAAAAACCAACATAAAATTTCATCAGCAACTACAAGTGTTTCTTGAGAATGGTTTTTGACATATTTTAATTGCCAACATTAGCAATATTTGCTACCAACTTTATTCATTACTTTATGCAGAATATAAAACTTTCTTTTACATGAACACACTCACAAGCACAGGCACACAAGCATGTATTATTATGTATTTGAAGGCAGCAGTAAATAATTTTTAAATAAATTGCTAAGCAGGGACTTTTAGTGGCCTTAAATACATAAGCTTTTTGTAAAACCTTAGTATTATTTTAACTTGCATCATTTAGAATAAAAATAGAAATATATTTATAGAGCTTTTAACCCAAATTCTACCAACATGTGAGATACATTTTGATGTTTAATTCTAAATGATTTTACTTTTAATAAGTCAAAAGAGAAAATGCAACATAAATTATTTAAGCACCTTCAAATCTAAACATAGTGCAGAGTCTGGTGTTAAGTGCAGTTTCCAACTCCAATACAGTAATTTTAGCTGCTATGTGACTAGTCCACGCAGACGCCTATAAATATATATATGAAAATATTATACGTGATTGTCTTCTAGATTTTAACACCGGAGTAAACATAATGTTTTTACACTTTTTGAAGTAATAACTTTTATTTTCCACTTATCATATCTCCAACTGATTTATATGCATTTAAAGTTTTATAACTGTTCAGGCAGCCAGTATCATCTGACAAAGTTGATATATGAGTCAGTTAACTAACGGGCTTATGCACAGCAACGAAAGTGTACAGGAAAGGACCAAAAATACTTTTCTGTAACATGCCAGCATGTATATATCTGGTGAAAGATAAAATAGATTTTGATTTTATATGAAAACATTTGTTTGTATTGTAGCTCTTGAGCAGATTATGGACGTTTTCTTGTAGCAAATTTAAAATTTTGTGCAACATACCCTCATGCCAAACTTTGTTGAATGCTTGTAATAGTTCAACAAAAACACGTTGAATAATATTGTTTATTCTCAAAAGCTGTTCGGAGAAGACTCGTTGCTTTCTGCATTTGTTTCACACAATTAATTGTGTGCGATAACGGAATTTGTATCGACACGGTGTCTTATTTTCTAAAGAAACAATTTTTCAAAAAGTTTCCATAGTATTGGCAAACAAGCTTATTTGGCTTTATAAAGCTACTTGCTTAACATCTTTAGTTGGCTTAGCACTCATTAGAATTTCAGAGTGCTTTCATGATTTCGTAACGATACCCAACTGCAACATAGAGTAAAAAATAGTGATCATGGCTTCAGTGATTCCATCACTCCCTGTAGTTTTTCTTGCTTTTAAAGATGTCATAGAAACGTGGAATTCCGCAAAACGGAATTTAAGAACACATTGTACATTATCGTTGATGATAGATTTAGAGCAAATACATTTTCCTGGTGCACTTCTTGCCTATTTACTATTTTGTAACTTTACAGGAACTGTAATCCGTTTGCTTTGTTAAGTACAATCTTTGCAGATATTCGTTCAAGTGGAATGATACCTTAATTATCGTTTCTGTCTTACCAGGGACTAAAAGCTAATATTACTGTTGTATTGATGTCTGCGTCTCAAGAAAATTTGTGATGTGGATGCTTATGTTGCTTCTCTCAGGATTTTTTGTGACGATGTTTGCAGCATCTCAGTTTTCAGAGTCCGATTTCTACAAAATGTTTTTAGGCAAATGAACACTAACAAACATTTTGTACTTTAGCTAATCTATAACTTTTTTGGATAAAAAATATTTTTCTCTAATTTTTCAGATGCTTAAAAAAAACAAATTCAAAGAGTTCGGCAAATGATTTGAGAGATCTATAGAGGGGACGAAATGAAGAAGTTCACGTTTTATGTTACGAGTGACGGCAAAATGTAACACATCTGGAATATTGTCTATGTAGGCCACATTGTTGACTTAAAATTGGTCTAACTTTTGGCGAAATAAAATGGAACATGATTCAGTTTTGTAAAATGCTAATTTCGAAAATATAGCACAAATAGAAATATTTTTGCATACTTTTAAAAATTTTAATGCGGAAACGTTCTAAACGCTTCATTAGAATTGTGTACAAAATGTTTGAAACAAAGAAGACGGCTTTGAAAAACATTCTGCAGCCTGTAACTTTTGTAAATCAGAAGTATTTACGTTTAGCTGAATGAAAATCAGTTAGATTGCAATCAATTATATTTTAGTTTTTGTTTTTCATTATTTATACTGGGAATTTAAGTATAAATATAGAAACCACTAAGTTTTGGCTTAATTTTATTTTTGTGATTTTTTTAAATTAAATAAACAGGCCTTATAAAAGGCCTTCTTCCCACCTAGCGGTATGTTTGTAATAAAAGTAGTAATGGTAGTATTAACTGAAATACAAATTTGAATTCTCAACAGGCTGTCATTTCCGCTTTTGTTGTTTTATTAAAAAGAAAAAAATTTCATTTCTAGTTTGAAGAATTTCCGAATGTGTGTGTGCTTGTGTTTTTATGCGTATGTATTTAAATTTTTAGAAAATAAACTATTTGCACTGAAAACATAACGCACCAAATATATACACGTAAAGTAAACTTAACTTTTTGAAGTAAACAATTAAAACACAATCACTTGAGTTGATTCTAAACAAAGAAAAATATGTTTGTTAAAAAAAAAAAAAATAAAAAGTTTATAAAAAGTTAATACTTGAATGCAATAATTTTTTTAAATTAAATAGTTTTAGTTACACTCTAAAAAGGACTTCTAGAATTCATTTCTTAAATTAAAAAAAAAAAATTATTTTACAGCTTTAAAATCAATTTTTTATTTTTGCTTGTACCAGAAAAAAAAATTTCTAACTTTTAAATACGAAAAAACGATAACGTTATTGTTTAAAAAATAGTTATAGTAGCATTTAACGGACCCATCGAACAATTTGACGACAACAACAACTGGAGAAATTGTTTCAGAACACCCCGTATTTATTACCTTTTTTAAATATTTAATATTGATTATACCAAGTTTCCTCAATGGTGAGACAAATGTAGCCAATAAGAATTATTTTTGAAAAATTATCGCTAAACCAAGTTAGTGTCAAAGGTGAATTTAAGCTTTTCTGCATTTCAAGGGTTATAAAAATTATCTTTTTTAGCTTTAATAATAACAAATTAATACGCATTGCCTTTAAAAATATTTTTTTTTCATAATTAGTCGGAACATGTTTCCTTTACAATCCCATAAAAAATCACAGGTCTTTAGAAAACAAGTCTTTTTATTTTAAAATGAAAAAAGTGTACTGAGACACCCTTCATTTAAATTGATTCATTTTTTAATTATACAATTAAATAGAAAAAGAACTAAATCATTTTTTAACAATAAACAGCGCTGTCAGGAGCTAAAAAAAAGAAGCTACATTTACCTATAAAAAAGGCTAGAAAAAGCTAAATCACTCACAAAACAACAGCTATGAAAAAGTTAAGAATCTATCGCTTAAAATTCAAAATAATAATTATGATTTTTATAAAAAATCAAGACAAAAACTAAAGAAAATAAGGTCGTTTTAAACATGCTTTCCTTATTGGTCATAACTTGCTTTTCTTGGAAAAAATTATTCGCACTATTCGCAAAAAAAAAAAGTAAAAAGACTATTTTGAAGGTTAAGAAAAAAGCTTGAGGCTATATAATAAATTTCAAGGCTAAATGCGAAATCTAGCGCTAAAATAGCAACGCTGCTCGTTGTTTTTGCTTGTATTGCCAACATTAGTAAACTCATTTCATATATTTTATGTTGTTAATATAATGTGAAAGAGGAATGCAACAATATTTTATTGCTTTAAATTGCAACTATTCTAGAATACAATGAAAATTGTCTAGCTATTTTACAACTTTCTTCAAATACACCCGGGATATTCCTGACAAACAACAGCAACCGATTTCCGTTGTAAATTCTAGCGCAGTGCAATGTCTTGCTTGCCTTCTTGTCTAGTATGCTGCAACATGTTGACACAATTATAAAAATAAAAAACAAATTTCCAAATGTATACTATCTGCTACTAAATATTTTTGTTGCTCTTTTTGTATCTTCATGGATACCCAAAGTAAACACAAATAGGTATGTGTGTGTCCTATGTTATTTTTGCTTTAACAGCTTACGATAAGAATAGAAAAGTTTTAAAGACTAAAGCTTAAGAAAATGTTCACAATGAATTTGATCAGAACAAGCAGAGTAGATGTTAAGAAAATCTCCAACCATTGCGTTGTCGTTGCTGTAGCAATAGCAGTAGCAGTGGCAAAAATTTGCCAAACAATATTGACTCTAAATTGTTGGGGAATTAAGCAACCAGCTAAACTAAAGTCTGAACAAAACAGAAAAAAAAACCAACGAATTGCAATAAAGTAATACAAATAAATAGAGCGCTGTAGGGACGTTAAAACAAGAAGGCAAAAAAAAAAAAAATGCTGTCAAACTTAGCACTTAACGCCAATGAAGAATAACTATTCTCTACTAGCTAGCAACAAATAAAGAAGGAAAACAAAACTTTATTTTGTCATTGCTATACTGAAATACTCGTACACAGAAACTTATAAAAATATTAACTGTACGAGTGTATAGTAATGGTGAAACGTTTATTTAGTATGCTGTAAACCTACTAATTTATATTCAAATTTGTGTAGTCGTGCTTGCACAGTCTCTGGCAAAGCAAAATCAACAAAACATAAAAATAAATCAAAGCGCGAACAAGTAAAATATTTTAAACATTTTGTGTACACTTTGTCTCAACATTTTAAATTGTCTCATACAATTGAGACATTGTGTTTGCCTTAAATGACATTTTCAAATAACAAAAAAAAAAAGATATAAATAAATATTTTCTTAGATATTTTATTTATTTGTTTAGATAAGAATGCCTTGAGGAGCTAGAAAAAATTGTTTAACTTAATTAAGTTGTTCTGCTTAATTTAATTAATATAAACAAACATACGAGGCTTATTCAAAACATTAAATTAATTCAGATGTGTCAGAAATTTAGCAATCTATATACGAGTATGACCTTTATAAAAAAGGTTAGCGGCACTTTTAGTAAGGTAAAGACATCAAATATATCCAATGGCTTTAATTTGAATATTTTGGTTGTAGGAAATATTAAAAAGGACTAAGTTGACAGCCCTTTTTTTAAAGCAAAGTATTATTATTGAAATATTTTAAATTTTCTTTGAATCGCTAATGACACTTCTAAACAATTTTTAATCAAACTCTGCTTACAAGTGTTTTATACAAAAATCATAATTGGAAAAATAAAATGATTTGCTCAGCAATTTCTCTAAGACTTATATGGGGCATTTCACTTGAAACATACAGCGAAAAAAGGAAGCTGTAGAATTTGTTTATATTTGTTCTTCTTACTTTCATTAAAAATTTTATTTTATTTCTCTTGTTCTATAATATTTATATGAAGAATAAAATTAATTATTTATCGGCTTTGTAGCAGTATTTGATTTTTAGACACAACAGTATGTCTGTATATTCTTTGAATGTTTTTTATTAGCTCACAACAAATCTTTCAACGTTCCGAAATCTCAAAAAACCAAACATAATAAAAATAAAACATGTTTGTTTAACAAAATTAATTTCGTAATCTATTTAATGTTAGCATTTAATTAGTTTTTCTATTATACCTTAAATAATAACAAGAACGTGTCTTAAAAGTAAAATAAGTTTTTCGTTTACTTTCCTTTCCTTTGTGTTTTCTCATGCCCTTCTTTAATTTGAATAAATTTTTGTATTGGGCTGACTAATCGCCAACTGCGAACCAGAAATAATTACAAGTTTTGCCCAGAAAGCATGCAAGTGTAAATTTTTCATGATATGTTCACATAATTAACCTTCTTTTTTGGTTTTTTTTCTTCACTTGTTTAAAAATTAAATGAAAAAAAAAGAACTGCTCCACATAAATTTTCAATAAATTCTTCCTGCCTTTTCAATTTCCTGCTTTTTCTCACTCTTTTCCTTCGTTTTCTCTTAATTTTTGGGCTGTTAATGCAATGTAGTTGCTTTTTGCTAAATTTGTTTGCTTCCATGCCACTATAGTGTAGTATTTGCTAGAAGAAAAACCATGTCAGTAGTTTATTGTTTTATTAACTATTAAATTTCTATGGCTCAATTATATTAACGGTAGAAAATGAAGTTTTTATGTTAAACTTGTTTTCATTTTCTGTAACAGTGTTTGTTCCTTTGTTTTATTTGCTCGTTTTGTATGTAGATATATTTTGGTATCAATTATTTTACTGCTTGTTATTGTTTTTCTTGTTGTTATCTTTGCGTTAATGCGGTCTTTCATTTAGTTTCAGTAAAATGGGTGAAAAGTTCTTATAACTAACGTTAATATCATGTTTAGCATTGTTTTTGTTCAGAGTTTCCTTAACATTTTTTCCTAAAGCAAAATGTGAAATTCTACAAAATAAAAAAAGTTTTGCAGAAAAGTTTTTATGTTGTTTTAAAAGAAGGAGTAGTCAACATAACTCTATTGTCTTAATTACTTACATTAGAAGTTAATTTGTGTATTTCTGCAAAAGGCTGGCGTAGTAAAAACATAAACAAATGTGTTCTCGTACTTGCTTAAAGTTTCTTAAACTTCAGTATTAAAGTTCAACTGAATTCATGGTAAGAATACTGAAAGAAAGAGAAAAAACTGTATATAGAGTAAAGTAATTTTATCAATCTATTTTACCTCAAACGGTTAATTAAATAAGAGTTGTTATTTTTGAAAGTGGTATAAGTCCACTAAAACGTTTAAGATTAACGTTTTCTAAATTTTCTTACAGCTTGGCAAGAAATTAGGGAAAGTGACAGCTATAGAAAGGTCTTAAATATAATTACTCCAAACAACGGTAGTTTTTAAAATAATACGTCAGCGGTAATTTTAGTAAGAGGTAAAAAAAAGTGAAGTTATACCAGTTTCAAAAATAACGGCTTTAATATTTAAAAATTAACTAAATTTTTAAAGAATTATTTTTGTAAAAATGCAAGAAATTAAGGGGTTAACTTTTGCTTTTGTAATAGAAAAGTTTTTAGACGACATTTATGTTGATGGCCTGTTGATATAAAAACGAAAATTAAATTTAGCTTAAGACCACAAGTTGTAACAAAATATATAAAACATAATCTGCAGAAATATGGCAATAAATTAAAATAATAATAAACAAATATTATGCTGGGGTCTATTCGACAGTGAGAAGACAATTTTTTTTTTTTACAACACAAATCCGCAAATGTTCTTGGCTTGACTGCAGAAAACACCAAGGTCTATACAACCATCAAAACTACTACCTTTTATCGATCTAAGAAAGCGAAAAGAAACCAGTCACTCATTTTGGAATGAAACAGCACTCTCTATTGACCTACTGTTCGCCTGCCTTTGCGAAATAGTCACTGATAAAAAATAATCCAAATATATTTAACTGGCTAATATCTATTAAACTTATCTTAAATTTTGTTTTGCGTTAACAAAATTAATATTTTTTTTTTTAGTTTCCTCATCAATATGTATTGTTGTAAATTCGTATAATTTTCAAACATCTGCTTAGCAATTTTGATTTCTCAACACATCGATGCGATTTAACAATTTTTTTTTTGTTCTATTTTCTACATTTAGTTTTTCTGAATATTCACACATATACTAACTGAAAGTAACCACTCTTTTTTAGTTGTTTTTGCTTAATAGAAACACGCTACTCTACCATTCAACCAATTGGCAGTTAAATTTTTCATTCTTGCAGACTTCGAATTTAGAATCATTTGATAAAAATCTCATAAAAACGAAATATAATTTAGATTAAAAAAATTTTTTTTTAAGAGAACTTAAACTTAGAATTTTGTTGTTCAAAAACTAACTTTTGCCTTAAATTTTAAATCAAGTATGAAAAATTAATTTAGGTGGGGAAATGATGCAGAGAAAAAAATATGCACCAACACTCTTTTTTAAAAAAACAATTTTTTTTTTCGGCTTAAGAAAAGAGTTGGAGAAGCTGCTCTGTAATTGTGAAAGTACATACCTAAGTAAACATTCCCTTAAAAAACAAAACGAAAGTGTTGTGCAAAGACTGCTTTTTCAATATTTTTTTTTTTTTTGACTTTTGTTAAACGAATGTATTTTTTCTAAGCCTATTAAAATTAGTTGTCAAATGTCATTGTAAAATACAAAAAATTCCTCTCAGATTCTGTAGGAGAGTTGAAGTTGACACAACGCTATTAAGTAGTTGTATTATTTTATATTTTTTTAACCACACAAAAGCTATTCCAATTATATTTATTAAAATTAGCGTAACCACTACTTTACGGCAAATATTTACATAGGCCAACGTGATTTGTTTTATATAAAATTAATTCAAACAATATGATAATGCAATCAAGTTGTATTTATTTTAATAAAAGATTAAACTATTTAATCTAAGGCAATATTTTTTCAAAATATACAAAGTGGTTGCGCTTATTTCAACAAATATTTGTGTATTGTGACCGAAGCTTAACAAAGTTATATCTTCACTGTATTATTCAAATAAAAATAAAAAAAATACATACAGCAATTAATAAAAAACAAAAAATTAAGTTGTATTTCTTATTTGTATTGCTCTATTTATGAACCCATTCTCTTAAGTTTTGGCTAATAAAAAAGCCAATTAAAAAAAATAATTAGAAAAATGAGGTAGTTATAGTTTTTTACTCAAAACTGTGCCAATTATGGACCGATTGGACTGAATTTTAATAACAAATTTAAGACTATAATAGCTGACAGGTAGGTGTACTAAACGTTTTTCTACTTTACTTAAGATCTTTAAACAGTTGATTTTTACGAGTACACAGACAGACACATAGATAAATATCGACTACGTTTTCTAAAAAGGTCCAAAATATGTATATTTTAAAGGATAACACATGTATTATAAGCAGAATCATAAGCTTATATACGAGTACTAGACTCTTTAAGTTGCAGTTAAGGGTATAAAAAGCAAAAATCTATCGCTTTTTTTAATCTTTTGATTGCTACCAAGCTGAAAGTTCGAGTTCTAATTCGTTTAGTTCATAGTAAAACTAAAGTTTGTGTCCTAAATCTTTTGATATATGTTATTTTAAAGGTTCGTGTTCAAAGTCTTTTACTTTTTTGTGAAATTTATTGTTTTAATCAAGGGGAATACTGACATTTATTTTATTAAAAAAACAATGTTTTTATAGAATGGAAGAGATAAAAGTAAAAATATGATATAATTTACACAAAATATTCTATTTAGTTTTTTTTTTTAACCGCTTTGTAGTTAAGGCAAAAAATTTTAAAAAACCCACTTTAAATAATAATAAAAAAAAAAATAAATAAAAGACAGCATCTGTTTTTCATTTATAGCCATTTATCTACTAGTTAGACTGGATTTCAATAGCATCTTTATGACAGCATTAGCTACAAAAAGTTTTTTTTTTAACATTTCTCTAATTTTATGTTCTTTTGAAGAGATGTATGAGAAATATTCGAAACAAGAGCTTGTGTGTTTCTATCACTAATAGGATTATGTTTGACATTTTTAAAGTGTTTATTCTTTTAATAAGAAAATATTAAGCTTTGTTTAGTTACTTAAAGCTAACATACTAATTTAAGTATTCTGTAGCTAATATTTTTATTCTTTTAATAATGGATAAGATCTTTCACTTTTCTCATTTGTGTATTCTAAGTATAAAGTCTTATTTTTAAGCGATTTTTAGTAAGATACACTTTGGTTTTACAGTTTTCTCTTTTATTAATAAAATTTCTTCAAAATTTTTTTAGTTTTTTCTTGGTTCTAGTTTTAGCTAAAAAAGAATTTTAAAACTTTTCTTCGGTATATAGGGGTACTTTGAAGTTATTATTCTAATGTTTTCTATTTTCTCTATGAATTCTAATGCAGATTGCATGGTAAAGTTGATATTCATGATTGTTTGCTTTTCAAATGCATGGTGTACGTGAGTAAAATAAATAATAAGTAGGTGTTGCTGCCTTTGCTTTTACTCTTTTACCATGATTTATATTGAATCTAGAGAAGCTTAATGCAACAAACTAGTACAAAAATTAAGAAAAAAAAACCTACAAACAGACACTGGCAGGTGAACTAAAATTATATGTTTGTTTGAAAATTGAAACTCTGGTATACACATTCACAAACTAGTTGGTTTATTCTATGCCAGATATAAATTCATATTTGATTTGTTTTAACTTTAAGTTGAACCTGCACACATTTTAATACTCGTGTGTGTGCATTTATATTCAACAGTTTTCCTTAAGCGAATCCTTTAAATGTCTGTCTAACCAAACGCCAACTACTAAAACTTATAAACACGTAACGCTCGTTCATAGTTTTTGTTCGATTTAAAATCATAACTGCCACATAAAAAGTGTTGGAAAAATGTGACTTTTAAACTTTTTTAACATTCATGTTTAAGTAGCATAAACCAAAGTGTTAAAAGCGGTCAACTCTTGTTTGTTTTATTTAAATTTTTTGCGATGTTCTTTCTGCTTAAAAGTCAAAAGCGTGTTTAAAAAAATTTTAAAGCAAAATGTTAATCTAAAATTGAATTTGAAAAAAAAAGGAATTTATGCGATATTATTGCATATTTTTCATTAAATAAAGGGTGATGCATAAATGTGCACTTAGATTAAGGATGATCAAATGTCTTACACAGTTTGTAGTTTCGAGTTAAGAGTTCAGTTTAATATGCTTTGAAATAAGCATAAAAACTGATTTTCATTATTGAAATAAAAAAATGTTTTTCTTTGAGGAATTTTGTTTTTTTTTGTCGTTAATTTACCAGCAAAAAATTCTCTTCACTCTATTAGCTTTTAACGTAAAAACTAGGTGACAGATATTAAAAATCTGTTGTACAAGAAAAATAGATAAGAAATGGAAATTTAAAAAATACTTTCACTAGATTTCAGAGCAGAATATTTTCTGGGAACAAATATTACAAAATTTTGAAAAGCAAACATTTTTACTGGAAACAGCTCACTCAATCAGAAGACAAAGATAGTTCCTTGGTTCGCATGGTCCTGTATACTATCTTTCTATATTTACAAAAATATTTTTTGTATTTTTTAATTATTTCTTTTATTACAATTTGAAGCTCATTGACATGTAAATAAATGCCGCTGAAATTTATTATCTTCATTAGATCTCTTTACTGGAACTGCAGCTAGAGAATCAAACATAGCTGGGCCTTAAATAATAAAATAAAAATGGAAACAGGAGTTCGACAAAGTTGGGTTTTATCTGCCCTCCTATTTAACATAGTACTGGATACGATTATGGCGAGGGGAATAGCTTCGGGATTGTAGGGAGATTTAAACGACTTTGACTATGCGGATGATATATGCCTTTTAGCACATATCTTCCAGATATGGAGTCAAATCTCCTTAAGCTATCCAAAGCGGCAGAATCAGACAAATAAAAATCAATATTGCCAAAACTAAATCTCTTCGCATAAACTCAACTATCTCCGACTTATTCTCCGAATTTAAAAAGCACGCCAAGTATTTAGTCAACTGAGACCTGTGTGGTCTCATCATCACTCTCACAGCGTATTAAATTCAAAGTCTTTAAGACAAATGTAAATTAAGGGCCTGCTCAGCTAAATACGAACGAAAGCTTCGTTCGAATAATTGTATTGAAAACAAAAACAACCAGTAACAGAAATTAAAAAGCAAAAATGGTGTTGTATTGGACACATCCTCAGAAGGTTACGGGAAGATATAACGAGGAATGCTATAGAGAGGAGTTTCCAGAGCAGGGAAATAAAGATAATACATTAATGAGAAAAATCGAATTAGAAATGAAAATAATTGGCAAATTTTTAGGAGAGGTTAAGAATTCTGTTTTGCGTCCATATTGTCCACATCGGGCACATTTTCCAATCTTATTAGGTTGTGATTAAATTGTTATTGCAGACCGACAACAGCTTTCTTCACAAATTGTTATCAATAACTCATGCAAAAATCTATCTTGGTTATGATTGACACACTTTAACATTTTTTACACATGCAATGCAGATTCTAGACAAAACGGCTTCAACTTTTGGTTCAATTATCTTAAAGAGAATGTCACAATGTATTGAAGTGGATCGAATTTATTCTCTAATAATAACTCACATTATTATTAGTAAGACATATAGCATATAGACTAAAAATTGCAATATCGTACCATGCGTTTTTTTTTTGGAACTCTAAACCGTCATTTAAAATTTTTCTTACTTTTGTTTCATAAACTTAATTTTTACAAAGATGAGAAATTCGTTTATTTCTTATTGCTTTATACCAAAAAATATTCTGTCTTAGAACTTATATTTATGTGCCAAAATAGGCTACAGGCGCCGGTATCACCCTAAAAAAAATTATATCACCAGTAATGCAATTTCTTAAATTTTAAAGGTTTCACATGGTGTTACTTTTAACTTTAAATTTTTCGATTTGCACTAACGAATGTTGGTTAATTCTTGGTTAACTTTGGGAGTTAAAAATCCATCACTGGCATGAATACCGTGGACAACAGCCAAAAAGGCTACAAATACCATGTACAACAACCAAAAATGGCTTATTTATTATATTTTTTTTATTTCAGAGTCATTCGCTTTTATATTGTGGTTAAGTAAGCACCATAGAAAATTCTGCCTTTTTTTTTTTAACCGCACAGTTGACAGTTAACAATTTAACTGAATAACAAGTTTTTAATTTTAAGCTTAACTAATTTTAATAAAACAGTTTTTTTTTAATTAAATAGTGAATCCCACTACTGGAATACTTAAGTTTTCTTTTCCCTAAAAATGTCACATAAAAATCAAGCCCCAAAACTAATTTTATTTTGAAAGAAATTAACATGTTGATTAACTAAATCAACTTTCTAACCTCTTTTTTAATATTCGGTTGTAAAAATATATAAAACATAAGTGAGAAAAGAATTTTTAAAACTACAGCTTCGTTCTTTACATATAAAAAAAGAAAAGAATTTCTTAAAAAACTTGTTACTGGAAATAACAAACAAAAAAAAATTCTTTTTTGATTTTAAACAAAATTCAAACAGGTACTGGGAGCAAAATCCACAAAAAAAATTTTGTGGAAATTAAAAAAAAAACAAACAAATCCTGATTGATTTGTGGCTTAGACAAGAAACTAAGCAACGACAAAAAAAAAAAAAATAAAAATAAATGGAAAACAAAAATATTGAAGCATTTCAGTTTTTTTTCAGCATTAATTGCTTTGATTAATGTCTTGTTTTGCATCATTTTTTTATCAATAATAGTTAAAAATCTTTAAATAAGATACGATTATTTTTCAAACTAGGGACAATTTTGTAGTTGCTTAAATTTACGCCAAAGAAAAAAGAAGGTTAAAGTAAAAACTAACTCATATTTCATGGCAGAAAATAACTAAAAAAAAGTTTATGAAAATTGCAATTTCTTTGTAATTTGAAGTTGCTCTTTTGTTGGTACGTACAAAAGCTTGCATAGTTCTAAGTTCATTTGAAATTGTGACACAACAGCAGATGTCTACCTACAGAACATATTATAGAATACATATATACAAACATACACACACACATAATATATCACACAGGCATACACACTGAATTCACATACCTTTAATGTCAGTTATTATGATTATATACTCTCACTACAAATACTACCTCAATGTACTTTTACAGCACAGTTTGACTTTAATGTATATAAATGTGTGGCACTCATGTATATGAAAATTAAAAAAAAAACTCTTGTACAATATGTTTGACAAAAGTTTTTTGCCATTTGCAAACTAAATATACTTGCGCATACAGTAAATTTATAAAGTTTTATTAAAAAAAAAAAAACAAACAAAAAATTGCTCATTATGTTAAAAGGAAATAATGAACAAGTTGACAAAAGTGGAGGGGTAAATTTGCCTTTTATAATTCTTTGCAATGAATTCCGGTAAAATAAAAAACACACGCACAAACACACACACACACCTATACTCTCATTTCAGACTCAAAACAAATGATAATTTTTAAACACTGCAAAATAACAATAATTAAAATCAGCACTACACTTGATAACTAATAACTTTTATTGAAATTCATTTCATAAATAGAAAGGTCTTTTAACTTTAAGTGAAAAGAAAAACACGCCTTTTGTATAAACAAGAATATCGACGTCTTCTAAGAAAAATTTGTTAAAAGATAAACACACTGAAAATTTAAAGAAAAAACGTTATTAGTACTCAAGAATATGTTTGTTATAAATAAAACAAAAAAAAAAAAACAGCCACATGTAAAATTGATAGATACAGTTTTTCTTATAAACTGTGATCCAACCATAAATTACGATGTTAATTGTGAGCAGCATTGACAGCAGCTAGAAAAAAATAAGCTAAATTTGCCTAAATATAAAAACTAGAAAAAGCTAAATAAATCTCAAAAAAATTATCGCTTAAAACTAAAATAATAATTATGATTTTTATAAAAAAAAGAGAACAGATAATGACAAAAACTAAAGAAAATAAAGTTGTTCTAAACATGATTTCCCTTTTGATCATAACTTGTTTTTTTTTTTGAAAAAGGGGCTGGAAGGAGGCAGTAGAAGAAGTAGTAATTTTGGAGAAAAAAATCAAATACGGTTATCTATCCAACCCCACTTTTTACTAGAACGGCTAACCTTTTTGGTCATAACTTGCTTAGTTTTGTAGACATCGACTTGATATATCGAGTCGATAAATTGAAAACTGAGCAAGTTATGACCAAAGAGATAACTAGTTCTACTAAAAAGTGGCCGGAAAGAGGCAGTAGCACAACTGGTTACATTTTGGGTCATAACTTACTTATTTTTCTAGACATCGACTTGATTTCTACTGCGTTGGATAGGTAACAGCATTGGCTTTAATACGAAATTTTCTTTTTGCGAATAGTGGGACAAAATTTTTTTTCTTAAAAAAATACCATGGGCTACCCCCTTTGCTTTTTTTGGAAAAATGATCAAAAAGTTTTTTGCTCTACCCGCAGAAAAAAGTGTTGTGGTTAAAGCCAGTGCCCTTAGCTATCCATGTCAAAAGGAATAAAGTCGATATCTAGAAAACTAAGCAAGTTATGACCAAAAAGGTAACCAGTTCTACTAAAAAGTGGCCGGAAAGAGGCAGTAGCAGAACTGGTTACATTTTGTGTCATAACTTACTTATTTTTGTAGACATCGACTTGATTTCTACTGCGTTGGATAGGTAACAGCATTAGCTTTAATACGAAATTTTCTTTTTGCGAATACTGGGACAAAATTTTTTTCTTAAAAAAATTCAATGGGCTACCCCCTTTGCTTTTTTTGAAAAAATGATAAAAAAATTTTTTGCTCTACCCGCAAGAAAAAAAATATTATAGTTAAAGCCAGTGCCCTTAGCTATCCAAGTCAAAAGGAATCAAGTCGACATCTAGAAAACTGAGCAAGTTATGACCAAAAATGTAACTAGTTCTACTAAAAAGTGGCCGGAAAGAGGCAGTAGCACAACTGGTTACATTTTGGGTCATAACTTACTTACTTTTCTAGACATCGACTTGATTTCTACTGCGTTGGATAGGTAACAGCATTGGCTTTAATACGAAATTTTCTGTTTGCGAATAGTGGGACAAAATTTTTTTTCTTCAAAAAATACCATGGGCTACCCCCTTTGCTTTTTTTGGAAAAATGATAAAAAATTTTTTTTGTTCTACCCGCAAGAAAAAAAATATGATAGTTAAAGCCAGTGCCCTTAGCTATCCAAGTCAAAAGGAATCAAGTCGATATCTAGAAAACTAAGCAAGTTATGACCAAAAAGGTAACTAGTTCTACTAAAAAGTGGCCGGAAAGAGGCAGTAGCAGAACTGGTAAAATTTTTGGTCATAATTTACTTATTTTTTTTGACATCGACTTGATTTCTACTGCGTTGGATAGGTAACAGCTTTGGCTTTAATACGAAATTTTCTTTTTGCGAATAGTGGGACAAAATTTTTTTTCTTAAAAAAATACCATGGGCTACCCCCTTTGCTTTTTTTGGAAAAATGATAAAAAATTTTTTTGTTCTAATCGCAAGAAAAAAAATATTATAGTTAAAGCCAGTGCCCTTAGCTATCCAAGTCAAAAGGAATCAAGTCGACATCTAGAAAACTGAGCAAGTTATGACCAAAAATGTAACTAGTTCTACTAAAAAGTGGCCGGAAAGAGGCAGTAGCACAACTGGTTACATTTTGGGTCATAACTTACTTACTTTTCTAGACATCGACTTGATTTCTACTGCGTTGGATAGGTAACAGCATTGACTTTAATACGAAATTTACTTTTTGCGAATAGTGGGACAAAACTTTTTTTCTTCCAAAAATACCATGGGCTACCCCCTTTTGCTTTTTTTGGAAAAATGATAAAAAATTTGTTTGTTCTACCCGCAAGAAAAAAAATATAATAGTTAAAGCCAGCGCCCTTAGCTATCCAATTCAAAAGGAATCAAGTCGATATCTAGAAAACTGAGCAAGTTATGACCAAAAAGGTAACTAGTTCTACTAAAAAGTGGCCGGAAAGAGGCAGTAGCACAACTGGTTACTTTTTGGGTCATAACTTACTTACTTTTCTAGGCAAGAAAAAAAATATGATAGTTAAAGCCAGTGCCCTTAGCTATCCAAGTCAAAAGGAATCAAGTCGATATCTAGAAAACTAAGCAAGTTATGACCAAAAAGGTAACTAGTTCTACTAAAAAGTGGCCGGAAAGAGGCAGTAGCACAACTGGTTACATTTTGGGTCATAACTTACTTACTTTTCTAGACATCGACTTGATTTCTACTGCGTTGGATAGGTAACAGCATTGACTTTAATACGAAATTTACTTTTTGCGAATAGTGGGACAAAACTTTTTTTCTTCCAAAAATACCATGGGCTACCCCCTTTTGCTTTTTTTGGAAAAATGATAAAAAATTTGTTTGTTCTACCCCCAAGAAAAAAAATATTATAGTTAAAGCCAGTGCCCTTAGCTATCCAATTCAAAAGGAATCAAGTCGATATCTAGAAAACTAAGCAAGTTATGACCAAAAAGGTAACTAGTTCTACTAAAAAGTGGCCGGAAAGAGGCAGTAGCACAACTGGTTACATTTTGGGTCATAACTTACTTACTTTTTTCGACATCGACTTGATTTCTACTGCGTTGGATAGGTAACAGCATTGGCTTTAATACGAAATTTTCTTTTTGCGAATAGTGGGACAAAATTTTTTTTTCTTAAAAAAATACCATGGGCTACCCCCTTTGCTTTTTTTGGAAAAATGATAAAAAAATTTTTTTGTTCTACCCGCAAGAAAAAAAATATGATAGTTAAAACCAGTGCCCTTAGCTATCCAAGTCAAAAGAAATCAAGTCGATATCTAGAAAACTAAGCAAGTTATGACCAAAAAGGTAACTAGTTCTACTAAAAAGTGGCCGGAAAGAGGCAGTAGCACAACTGGTTACATTTTGGGTCATAACTTACTTACTTTTTTTGACATCGACTTGATTTCTACTGCGATGGATAGGTAACAGCATTGGCTTTAATACGAAATTTTCTTTTTGCGAATAGTGGGACAAAACTTTTTTTCTTCAAAAAATACCATGGGCTACCCCCTTTGCTTTTTTTGGAAAAATGATAAAAAATTTGTTTGTTCTACCCGCAAGAAAAAAAAAACATTATAGTTAAAGCCAGTACCCTTAGCTATCAAAGTCAAAAGGAATCAAGTCGATATCTAGAAAACTAAGCAAGTTATGACCAAAAAGGTAACTAGTTCTACTAAAAAGTGGCCGTAAAGAGGCAGTAGCACAACTGGTTACATTTTGGGTCATAACTTACTTACTTTTCTAGACATCGACTTGATTTCTACTGCGTTGGATAGGTAACAGCATTGGCTTTAATACGAAATTTTCTTTTTGCGAATAGTGGGACAAAATTTTTTTTCTTAAAAAAATTCAATGGGCTACCCCCTTTGCTTTTTTTGGAAAAATGATCAAAAAGTTTTTTGCTCTACCCGCAGAAAAAAGTATTGTGGTTAAAGCCAGTGCCCTTAGCTATCCATGTCAAAAGGAATAAAGTCGATATCTAGAAAACTAAGCAAGTTATGACCAAAAAGGTAACCAGTTCTACTAAAAAGTGGCCGGAAAGAGGCAGTAGCACAACTGGTTACATTTTGGGTCATAACTTACTTACTTTTCTAGACATCGACTTGATTTCTACTGCGTTGGATAGGTAACAGCATTGGCTTTAATACGAAATTTTCTTTTTGCGAATACTGGGACAAAATTTTTTTCTTAAAAAAATTCAATGGGCTACCCCCTTTGCTTTTTTTGGAAAAATAATAAAAAAATTTTTTGCTCTACCCGCAAGAAAAAAAATATTATAGTTAAAGCCAGTGCCCTTAGCTATCCAAGTCAAAAGGAATCAAGTCGACATCTAGAAAACTGAGCAAGTTATGACCAAAAATGTAACTAGTTCTACTAAAAAGTGGCCGGAAAGAGGCAGTAGCACAACTGGTTACATTTTGGGTCATAACTTACTTACTTTTCTAGACATCGACTTGATTTCTACTGCGTTGGATAGGTAACAGCATTGGCTTTAATACGAAATTTTCTGTTTGCGAATAGTGGGACAAAATTTTTTTTCTTCAAAAAATACCATGGGCTACCCCTTTGCTTTTTTTGGAAAAATGATAAAAAATTTTTTTTGTTCTACCCGCAAGAAAAAAAATATGATAGTTAAAGCCAGTGCCCTTAGCTATCCAAGTCAAAAGGAATCAAGTCGATATCTAGAAAACTAAGCAAGTTATGACCAAAAAGGTAACTAGTTCTACTAAAAAGTGGCCGGAAAGAGGCAGTAGCAGAACTGGTAAAATTTTTGGTCATAATTTACTTATTTTTTTTGACATCGACTTGATTTCTACTGCGTTGGATAGGTAACAGCTTTGGCTTTAATACGAAATTTTCTTTTTGCGAATAGTGGGACAAAATTTTTTTTCTTAAAAAAATACCATGGGCTACCCCATTTGCTTTTTTTGGAAAAATGATAAAAAATTTTTTTGTTCTAATCGCAAGAAAAAAAATATTATAGTTAAAGCCAGTGCCCTTAGCTATCCAAGTCAAAAGGAATCAAGTCGACATCTAGAAAACTGAGCAAGTTATGACCAAAAATGTAACTAGTTCTACTAAAAAGTGGCCGGAAAGAGGCAGTAGCACAACTGGTTACATTTTGGGTCATAACTTACTTACTTTTCTAGACATCGACTTGATTTCTACTGCGTTGGATAGGTAACAGCATTGACTTTAATACGAAATTTACTTTTTGCGAATAGTGGGACAAAACTTTTTTTCTTACAAAAATACCATGGGCTACCCCCTTTTGCTTTTTTTGGAAAAATTATAAAAAATTTGTTTGTTCTACCCGCAAGAAAAAAAATATTATAGTTAAAGCCAGTGCCCTTAGCTATCCAATTCAAAAGGAATCAAGTCGATATCTAGAAAACTAAGCAAGTTATGACCAAAAAGGTAACTAGTTCTACTAAAAAGTGGCCGGAAAGAGGCAGTAGCACAACTGGTTACATTTTGGGTCATAACTTACTTACTTTTTTCGACATCGACTTGATTTCTACTGCGTTGGATAGGTAACAGCATTGGCTTTAATACGAAATTTTCTTTTTGCGAATAGTGGGACAAAATTTTTTTTTCTTAAAAAAATACCATGGGCTACCCCCTTTGCTTTTTTTGGAAAAATGATAAAAAAATTTTTTTGTTCTACCCGCAAGAAAAAAAATATGATAGTTAAAACCAGTGCCCTTAGCTATCCAAGTCAAAAGGAATCAAGTCGATATCTAGAAAACTAAGCAAGTTATGACCAAAAAGGTAACTAGTTCTACTAAAAAGTGGCCGGAAAGAGGCAGTAGCACAACTGGTTACATTTTGGGTCATAACTTACTTACTTTTCTAGACATCGACTTGATTTCTACTGCGTTGGATAGGTAACAGCATTGGCTTTAATACGAAATTTTCTTTTTGCGAATAGTGGGACAAAATTTTTTTCTTCAAAAAATACCATGGGCTACTCCCTTTGCTTTTTTTGGAAAAATGATAAAAAATTTTTCTGTGCTACCCGCAAGAAAAAAAATATTATTGTTAAAGCCAGTGCCCTTAGCTACCCAAGTCAAAAGGAATCAAGTCGATATGTAGAAAACTAAGCAAGTTATGACCAAAAAGGTAACTAGTTCTACTAAAAAGTGGCCGGAAAGAGGCAGTAGCACAACTGGTTACATTTTGGGTCATAACTTACTTACTTTTTTTGACATCGACTTGATTTCTACTGCGTTGGATAGGTAACAGCATTGGCTTTAATACGAAATTTTCTTTTTGCGAATAGTGGGACAAAATTTTTTTTCTTCAAAAAATACCATGGGCTACCCCCTTTGCTTTTTTTGGAAAAATGATAAAAAATGTTTTTGCTCTAATCGCAAGAAAAAAATATTGTGGTTAAAGACAGTACCCTTAGCTATCCAAGTCAAAAGGAATCAAGTCGATATCTAGAAAACTAAGCAAGTTATGACCAAAACGGTAACTAGTTCTACTAAAAAGTGGCCGGAAAGAGGCAGTAGCAGAACTGGTAAAATTTTTGGTCATAACTTACTTATTTTTCTAGACATTGACTTGATTTCTACTGCGTTGGATAGGTAACAGCATTGGCTTTAATACGAAATTTTCTTTTTGCGAATAGTGGGACAAAATTTTTTTTCTTAAAAAAATACCATGGGCTACCCCCTTTGCTTTTTTTGGAAAAATGATAAAAAATTTTTTTGTTCTAATCGCAAGAAAAAAAATATTATAGTTAAAGCCAGTGCCCTTAACTATCCAATTCAAAAGGAATCAAGTCGACATCTAGAAAACTGAGCAAGTTATGACCAAAAATGTAACTAGTTCTACTAAAAAGTGGCCGGAAAGAGGCAGTAGCACAACTGGTTACATTTTGGGTCATAACTTACTTACTTTTTTTGACATGGACTTGATTTCTACTGCGTTGGATAGCTAACAGCATTGGCTTTAATACGACATTTTCTTTTTGCGAATAGTGGGACAAAATTTTTTTTTTTTTAAAAATACCATGGGCTACCCCCTTTGCTTTTTTTGGAAAAATGATAAAAAAATTTTTTTGTTCTACCCGCAAAAAAAAATATGATAGTTAAAGCCAGTGCCCTTAGCTATCCAAGTCAAAAGGAATCAAGTCGATATCTAGAAAACTAAGCAAGTTATGACCAAAAAGGTAACTAGTTCTACTAAAAAGTGGCCGGAAAGAGGCAGTAGCAGAACTGGTAAAATTTTTGGTCATAACTTACTTATTTTTTTAGACATTGACTTGATTTCTACTGCGTTGGATAGAAAACAGCATTGGCTTTAATACGAAATTTTCTTTTTGCGAATAGTGGGACAAAATTTTTTTTCTTCAAAAAATACCATGGGCTACCCCCTTTGCTTTTTTTGGAAAAATGATAAAAAAATTTTTTTGTTCTACCCGCAAAAAAAAAAATATGATAGTTAAAGCCAGTGCCCTTAGCTATCCAAGTCAAAAGGAATCAAGTCGATATCTAGAAAACTAAGCAAGTTATGACCAAAACAGTAACTAGTTCTACTAAAAAGTGGCCGGAAAGAGGCAGTAGCAGAACTGGTAAAATTTTTGGTCATAACTTACTTATTTTTCTAGACATTGACTTGATTTCTACTGCGTTGGATAGGTAACAGCATTGGCTTTAATACGAAATTTTCTTTTTGCGAATAGTGGGACAAAATTTTTTTTCTTCAAAAAATACCATGGGCTACCCCCTTTGCCTTTTTGGAAAAATGATAAAAAATTTTTTGTTCTAATCGCAAGAAAAAAATATTTTTGTTAAAGACAGTGCCCTTAGATATCCAAGTCAAAAGGAATCAAGTCGATATCTAGAAAACTAAGCAAGTTATGACCAAAACGGTAACTAGTTCTACTAAAAAGTGGCTGGAAAGAGGCAGTAGCAGAACTGGTAAAATTTTTGGTCATAACTTACTTATTTTTCTAGACATTGACTTGATTTCTACTGCGTTGGACAGGTAACAGCATTGGCTTTAATACGAAATTTTCTTTTTGTGAATAGTGGGACAAAATTTTTTTTCTTCAAAAAATACCATGGGCTACCTACCCCCTTTGCTTTTTTTGGAAAAATGATAAAAAAATTTGTTTGTTCTACCCGCAAGAAAAAAAATATTATAGTTAAAGCCAGTGCCCTTAGCTATCCAAGTCAAAAGGAATCAAGTCGATATCTAGAAAACTAAGCAAGTTATGACCAAAAAGGTAACTAGTTCTACTAAAAAGTGGCCGGAAAGAGGCAGTAGCACAACTGGTTACATTTTGGGTCATAACTTACTTACTTTTCTAGACATCGGCTTGATTTCTACTGCGTTGGATAGGTAACAGCATTGGCTTTAATACGACATTTTCTTTTTGCGAATAGTGGGACAAAATTTTTTTTCTTCAAAAAATACCATGGGCTACCCCCTTTGCTTTTTTTGGAAAAATGATAAAAAAATTTTTTGTTCTACCCGCAAGAAACAAAATATTGTGGTTAAAGCTAGTGCCCTTAGCTATCCAAGTCAAAAGGAATCAAGTCGATATCTAGAAAACTGAGCAAGTTATGACCAAAAAGGTAACTAGTTCTACTAAAAAGTGGCCGGAAAGAGGCAGTAGCAGAACTGGTAAAATTTTTGGTCATAACTTACTTATTTTTTTAGACATTGACTTGATTTCTACTGCGTTGGATAGGTAACAGCATTGGCTTTAATACGAAATTTTCTTTTTGCGAATAGTGGGACAAAATTTTTTTTCTTCAAAAAATACCATGGGCTACCCCCTTTGCTTTTTTTGGAAAAATGATAAAAAATTTTTTGGTTCTAATCGCAAGAAAAAAAATATTATAGTTAAAGCCAGTGCCCTTAGCTATCCAAGTCAAAAGGAATCAAGTCGATATCTAGAAAACTAAGCAAGTTATGACCAAAAAGGTAACTAGTTCTACTAAAAAGTGGCCGGAAAGAGGCAGTAGCACAACTGGTTACATTTTGGGTCATAACTTACTTACTTTTTTTGACATCGACTTGATTTCTACTGCGTTGGATAGGTAACAGCATTGGCTTTAATACGAAATTTTCTTTTTGCGAATAGTGGGACAAAATTTTTTTTCTTCAAAAAATACCATGGGCTACCCCCTTTGCTTTTTTTTGGAAAAATGATAAAAAATGTTTTTGCTCTAATCGCAAGAAAAAAATATTGTGGTTAAAGACAGTACCCTTAGCTATCCAAGTCAAAAGGAATCAAGTCGATATCTAGAAAACTAAGCAAGTTATGACCAAAACGGTAACTAGTTCTACTAAAAAGTGGCCGGAAAGAGGCAGTAGCAGAACTGGTAAAATTTTTGGTCATAACTTACTTATTTTTCTAGACATTGACTTGATTTCTACTGCGTTGGATAGGTAACAGCATTGGCTTTAATACGAAATTTTCTTTTTGCGAATAGTGGGACAAAATTTTTTTTCTTCAAAAAATACCATGGGCTACCCCCTTTGTTTTTTTTGGAAAAATGATAAAAAAATTTTTTTGCTCTAATCGCAAGAAAAAAAAATTGTGGGTAAAGACAGTGCCCTTAGCTATCCAAGTCAAAAGGAATCAATTCGATATCTAGAAAACTGAGCAAGTTATGACCAAAAAAGTAACTAGTTCTGCTAAAAAGTGGCCGGAAAGAGGCATTAGCAGAACTGGTTACATTTTGTGTCATAACTTACTTATTTTTCGAGACATCGACTTGATTTCTACTGCGTTGGATAGGTAACAGAATTGACTTTAATACGAAATTTTCTTTTTGCGAAAAATGGGACAAAACTTTTTTTCTTCAAAAAATACCATGGGCTACCCCCTTTGCTTTTTTTGGAAAAATGATAAAAAAATTTTTTGCTCTACTCGCAAGAAAAAAATATTGTGGTTAAAGACAGTACCCTTAGCTATCCAAGTCAAAAGGAATCAAGTCGATATCTAGAAAACTAAGCAAGTTATGACCAAAACGGTAACTAGTTCTACTAAAAAGTGGCCGGAAAGAGGCAGTAGCAGAACTGGTAAAATTTTTGGTCATAACTTACTTATTTTTCTAGACATTGACTTGATTTCTACTGCGTTGGATAGGTAACAGCATTGGGTTTAATACGAAATTTTCTTTTTGCGAATAGTGGGACAAAATTTTTTTTCTTCAAAAAATACCATGGGCTACCCCCTTTGCTTTTTTTGGAAAAATGATAAAAAATTTGTTTGTTCTACCCGCAAGAAAAAAAATATTATAGTTAAAGCCAGTGCCCTTAGCTATCTAAGTCAAAAGGAATCAAGTCGACATCTAGAAAACTGAGCATGTTATGACCAAAAAGGTAACTAATTCTACTAAAAAGGGGCCGGAAAGAGGCAGTAGCAGAACTGGTAAAATTTTTGGTCATAACTTACTTATTTTTCTAGACATTGACTTGATTTCTACTGCGTTGGATAGGTAACAGCATTGGCTTTAATACGAAATTTTCTTTTTACGAATTGTGGGACAAAACTTTTTTTCTTCAAAAAATACCATGGGCTACCCCCTTTGCTTTTTTTGGAAAAATGATAAAAAATTGTTTTGCTCTAATCGCAAGAAAAAAATATTGTTGTTAAAGACAGTGCCCTTAGCTATCCAAGTCAAAAGGAATCAAGACGATATCTAGAAAACTAAGCAAGTTATGACCAAAAAGGTAACTAGTTCTACTAAAAAGTGGCCGGAAAGAGGCAGTAGCAGAACTGGTAAAATTTTTGGTCATAACTTACTTATTTTTCTAGACATTGACTTGATTTCTACTGCGTTGGATAGGTAACAGCATTGGCTTTAATACGAAATTTTCTTTTTGCGAATAGTGGGACAAAATTTTTTTTCTTCAAAAAATACCATGGGCTACCCCCTTTGCTTTTTTTGGAAAAATGATAAAAAAATTTTTTGTTCTACCCGCAAGAAAAAAATATTGTTGTTAAAGACAGTGCCCTTAGCTATCCAAGTCAAAAGGAATCAAGTCGTTATCTAGAAAACTAAGCAAGTTATAACCAAAAAGGTAAATAGTTCTACTAAAAAGTGGCCGGAAAGAGGCAGTAGCACAACTGGTTACATTTTGGGTCATAACTTACTTACTTTTTTTGACATCGACTTGATTTCTACTGCGTTGGATAGGTAACAGCATTGGCTTTAATACGAAATTTTCTTTTTGCGAATAGTGGGACAAAATTTTTTTTCTTCAAAAAATACCATGGGCTACCCCCTTTGCTTTTTTTGGAAAAATGATAAAAAATTTTTTTGCTCTAATCAAAAGAAAAAAATATTGTGGTTAAAGACAGTGCCCTTAGCTATCCAAGTCAAAAGGAATCAAGTCGATATCTAGAAAACTAAGCAAGTTATGACCAAAACGGTAACTAGTTCTACTAAAAAGTGGCCGGAAAGAGGCAGTAGCAGAACTGGTAAAATTTTTGGTCATAACTTACTTATTTTTCTAGACATTGACTTGATTTCTACTGCGTTGGATAGGTAACAGCATTGGCTTTAATACGAAATTTTCTTTTTGCGAATAGTGGGACAAAATTTTTTTTCTTCAAAAAATACCATGGGCTACCCCCTTTGCTTTTTTTGGAAAAATTATAAAAAAATTTTTTTGTTCTACCCGCAAGAAAAAAAATATGATAGTTAAAGCCAGTGCCCTTAGCTATTCAAGTCAAAAGGAATCAAGACGATATCTAGAAAACTAAGCAAGTTATGACCAAAAAGGTAACTAGTTCTACTAAAAAGTGGCCGGAAAGAGGCAGTAGCACAACTGGTTACATTTTGGGTCATAACTTACTTACTCTTTTTGACATCGACTTGATTTCTACTGCGTTGGATAGGTAACAGCTTTGGCTTTAATACGAAATTTTTTTTTTGCGAATAGTGGGACAAAATTTTTTTTCTTCAAAAAATACCATGGGCTACCCCCTTTGCTTTTTTTTGGAAAAATGATAAAAAAATTTTTTTGCTCTAATCGCAAGAAAAAAAAATTATGGTTAAAGACAGTGCCCTTAGCTATCCAAGTCAAAAGGAATCAATTCGATATCTAGAAAACTGAGCAAGTTATGACCAAAAAGGTAACTAGTTCTACTAAAAAGTGGCCGGAAAGAGGCAGTAGCACAACTTTTCACATTTTGGGTCATAACTTACTTACTTTTCTAGACATCGACTTGATTTCTACTGCGTTGGATAGGTAACAGCATTGGCTTTAATACGAAATTTTCTTTTCGCGAATAGTGGGACAAAATTTTTTTTCTTAAAAAAATACCATGGGCTACCCCCTTTGCTTTTTTGGAAAAATGATAAAAAAATTTTTTGTTCTACCCGCAAGAAAAAAATATTGTGGTTAAAGACAGTGCCCTTAGCTATCCAAGTCAAAAGGAATCAAGTCGATATCTAGAAAACTAAGCAAGTTATGACCAAAAAGGTAACTAGTTCTACTAAAAAGTGGCCGGAAAGAGGCAGTAGCAGAACTGGTAAAATTTTTTTCATACTTACTTATTTTTCTAGACATTGACTTGATTTCTACTGCGTTGGATAGGTAACAGCATTGGCTTTAATACGAAATTTTCTTTTTGCGAATAGTGGGACAAAATTTTTTTTCTTAAAAAAATACCATGGGCTACCCCCTTTGCTTTTTTTGGAAAAATGATAAAAAATTTTTTTGCTCTAATCGCAAGAAAAAAAAATTGTGGGTAAAGACAGTGCCCTTAGCTATCCAAGTCAAAAGGAATCAAGTCGATATCTAGAAAACTAAGCAAGGTATGACCAAAAAGGTAACTAGTTCTACTAAAAAGTGGCCGGAAAGAGGCAGTAGCACAACTGGTTACATTTTTGGTCATAACTTACTTATTTTTCTAGACATTGACTTGATTTGTACTGCGTTGGATAGGTAACAGCATTGGCTTTAATACGAAATTTTCTTTTTGCGAATAGTGGGACAAAATTTTTTTCTTCAAAAAATACCATGGGCTACTCTTTTTGCTTTTTTTTGGAAAAATGATAAAAAAATTTTTTGGTCTACCCGCAAGAAACAAATATTGTGGTTAAAGACAGTGCCCTTAGCTATCCAAGTCAAAAGGAATCAAGTCGATATCTAGAAAACTAAGCAAGTTATGACCAAAAAGGTAACTAGTTCTACTAAAAAGTGGCAGGAAAGAGGCAGTAGCAGAACTGGTAAAATTTTTGGTCATAACTTACTTATTTTTCTAGACATTGACTTGATTTCTACTGCGTTGGACAGGTAACAGCATTGGCTTTAATACAAAATTTTCTTTTTGCGAATAGTGGGACAAAATTTTTTTTCTTCAAAAAATACCATGGGCTACCCCCTTTGCTTTTTTTGGAAAAATGATAAAAAATTTTTTTGCTCTAATCGCAAGAAAAAAAAATTGTGGGTAAAGACAGTGCCCTTCGCTATCCAAGTCAAAAGGAATCAAGTCGATATCTAGAAAAATAAGCAAGTTATGACCAAAAAGGTAACTAGTTCTACTAAAAAGTGGCCGGAAAGAGGCAGTAGCAGAACTGGTAAAATTTTTGGTCATAATTTACTTATTTTTCTAGACATCGACTTGATTTCTACTGCGTCGGATAGGTAACAGCATTGGCTTTAATACGAAATTTTCTTTTTGCGAATAGTGGGACAAAATTTTTTTTCTTCAAAAAATACCATGGGCTACCCCCTTTGCTTTTTTTGGAAAAATGATAAAAAATTTTTTTGCTCTAATCGCAAGAAAAAAAAATTGTGGGTAAAGACAGTGCCCTAAGCTATCCAAGTCAAAAGGAATCAAGTCGATATCTAGAAAACTGAGCAAGTTATGACCAAAAAGGTAACTAGTTCTACTAAAAAGTGGCCTGAAAGAGGCAGTAGCAGAACTGGTAAAATTTTTGGTCATAATTTACTTATTTTTCTAGACATCGACTTGATTTCTACTGCGTCGGATAGGTAACAGCATTGGCTTTAATACGAAATTTTCTTTTTGCGAATAGTGGGACAAAATTTTTTTTCTTAAAAAAATACCATGGGCTACCCCCTTTGCTTTTTTTGGAAAAATGATAAAAAAATTTTTTGCTCTAATCGCAAGAAAAAAAATTGTGGGTAAAGACAGTGCCCTTAGCTATCCAAGTCAAAAGGAATCAAGTCGATATCTAGAAAACTAAGCAAGTTATGACCAAAAAGGTAACTAGTTCTACTAAAAAGTGGCCGGAAAGAGGCAGTAGCAGAGCTGGTAAAATTTTTGGTCATAATTTACTTATTTTTCTATACATCGACTTGATTTCTACTGCGTCGGATAGGTAACAGCATTGGCTTTCATACGAAATTTTCTTTTTGCGAATAGTGGGACAAAATTTTTTTTTCTTAAAAAAATACCATGGGCAACCCCCTTTGCTTTTTTTGGAAAAATGATAAAAAATTTTTTTTGTTCTACCCGCAAAAAAAAAAAAATGATAGTTAAAGCCAGTGCCCTTAGCTATCCAAGTCAAAAGGAATCAAGTCGATATCTAGAAAACTAAGCAAGTTATGACCAAAAAGGTAACTAGTTCTACTAAAAAGTGGCAGGAAAGAGGCAGTAGCAGAACTGGTAAAATTTTTGGTCATAACTTACTTATTTTTCAAGACATTGACTTGATTTCTACTGCGTTGGATAGGTAATAGCATTGGCTTTAATACGAAATTTTGTTTTTGCGAATAGTGGGACAAAATTTTTTTTCTTAAAAAAATACCATGGGCTACCCCCTTTGCTTTTTTTGGAAAAATGATAAAAAAATTTTTTTGTTCTACCCGCAAAAAAAAAAATATGATAGCTAAAGCCAGTGCCCTTAGCTATCCAAGTCAAAAGGAATCAAGTCGATATCTAGAAAACTAAGCAAGTTATGACCAAAAAGGTAACTAGTTCTACTAAAAAGTGGCCGGAAAGAGGCAGTAGCAGAACTGGTAAAATTTTTGGTCATAACTTTCTTATTTTTCTAGACATTGACTTGATTTCTACTGCGTTGGATAGGTAACAGCATTGGCTTTAATACGAAATTTTGTTTTTGCGAATAGTGGGACAAAATTTTTTTTCTTCAAAAAATACCATGGGCTACCCACTTTGCTTTATTTGGAAAAATGATAAAAAATTTTTTTGTTCTACCCGCAAGAAAAAAAATATTGTGGTTAAAGCCAGTGCCCTTAGCTATCCAAGTCAAAAGGAATCAAGTCGATATCTAGAAAACTAAGCAAGTTATGACCAAAAAGGTAACTAGTTCTACTAAAAAGTGGCCGGAAAGAGGCAGTAGCAGAACTGGTAAAATTTTTGGTCATAACTTTCTTATTTTTCTAGACATTGACTTGATTTCTACTGCGTTGGATAGGTAACAGCATTGGCTTTAATACGAAATTTTCTTTTTGCGAATAGTGGGCAAAATTTTTTTTCTTAAAAAAATACCATGGGCTACCCCCTTTGCTTTTTTTGGAAAAATGATAAAAAATTTTTTTGTTCTACCCGCAAGAAAAAAAATATTGTGGTTAAAGCCAGTGCCCTTAGCTATCCAAGTCAAAAGGAATCAAGTCGATATCTAGAAAACTGAGCAAGTTATGACCAAAAAGGTAACTAGTTCTACTAAAAAGTGGCCGGAAAGACGTAGTAGCAGAACTGGTAAAATTTTTGGTCATAACTTACTTATTTTTCTAGACATCGACTTGATTTCTACTGCGTTGGATAGGTAACAGCATTGGCTTTAATACGAAATTTTCTTTTTGCGAACAGTGGGACAAAATTTTTTTTCTTCAAACAATACCATGGGCTACCCCCTTTGCTTTTTTTGGAAAAATGATAAAAAATTTTTTTGTTCTACCCGCAAGAAAAAAAATATTATAGTTAAAGCCAGTGCCCTTAGCTATCCAAGTCAAAAGGAATCAAGTCGATATCTAGAAAACTAAGCAAGTTATGATCAAAAAGGTAACTAGTTCTACTAAAAAGTGGCCGGAAAGAGGCAGTAGCACAACTGGTTACATTTTGGCTCATAACTTACTTACTTTTCTAGACATCGACTTGATTTCTACTGCGTTGGATAGGTAACAGCATTGGCTTTCATACGAAATTTTCTTTTTGCGAATAGTGGGACAAAATTTTTTTTTCTTAAAAAAATACCATGGGCAACCCCCTTTGCTTTTTTTGGAAAAATGATAAAAAATTTTTTTTGTTCTACCCGCAAAAAAAAAAATATGATAGTTAAAGCCAGTGCCCTTAGCTATCCAAGTCAAAAGGAATCAAGTCGATATCTAGAAAACTAAGCAAGTTATGACCAAAAAGGTAACTAGTTCTACTAAAAAGTGGCAGGAAAGAGGCAGTAGCAGAACTGGTAAAATTTTTGGTCATAACTTACTTATTTTTCAAGACATTGACTTGATTTCTACTGCGTTGGATAGGTAATAGCATTGGCTTTAATACGAAATTTTGTTTTTGCGAATAGTGGGACAAAATTTTTTTTCTTAAAAAAATACCATGGGCTACCCCCTTTGCTTTTTTTGGAAAAATGATAAAAAAATTTTTTTGTTCTACCCGCAAAAAAAAAAATATGATAGCTAAAGCCAGTGCCCTTAGCTATCCAAGTCAAAAGGAATCAAGTCGATATCTAGAAAACTAAGCAAGTTATGACCAAAAAGGTAACTAGTTCTACTAAAAAGTGGCCGGAAAGAGGCAGTAGCACAACTGGTTACATTTTGGGTCATAACTTACTTACTTTTTTTGACATCGACTTGATTTCTACTGCGTTGGATAGGTAACAGCATTGGCTTTAATACGAAATTTTCTTTTTGCGAATAGTGGGACAAAATTTTTTTTCTTCAAAAAATACCATGGGCTACCCCCTTTGCTTTTTTTGGAAAAATGATAAAAAATGTTTTTGCTCTAATCGCAAGAAAAAAATATTGTGGTTAAAGACAGTACCCTTAGCTATCCAAGTCAAAAGGAATCAAGTCGATATCTAGAAAACTAAGCAAGTTATGACCAAAACGGTAACTAGTTCTACTAAAAAGTGGCCGGAAAGAGGCAGTAGCAGAACTGGTAAAATTTTTGGTCATAACTTACTTATTTTTCTAGACATTGACTTGATTTCTACTGCGTTGGATAGGTAACAGCATTGGCTTTAATACGAAATTTTCTTTTTGCGAATAGTGGGACAAAATTTTTTTTCTTCAAAAAATACCATGGGCTACCCCCTTTGTTTTTTTTGGAAAAATGATAAAAAAATTTTTTTGCTCTAATCGCAAGAAAAAAAAATTGTGGGTAAAGACAGTGCCCTTAGCTATCCAAGTCAAAAGGAATCAATTCGATATCTAGAAAACTGAGCAAGTTATGACCAAAAAAGTAACTAGTTCTGCTAAAAAGTGGCCGGAAAGAGGCATTAGCAGAACTGGTTACATTTTGTGTCATAACTTACTTATTTTTCGAGACATCGACTTGATTTCTACTGCGTTGGATAGGTAACAGAATTGACTTTAATACGAAATTTTCTTTTTGCGAAAAGTGGGACAAAACTTTTTTTCTTCAAAAAATACCATGGGCTACCCCCTTTGCTTTTTTTGGAAAAATGATAAAAAAATTTTTTTGTTCTACCCGCAAGAAAAAAAATATTATATTTAAAGCCAGTGCCCTTAGCTATCCAAGTCAAAAGGAATCAAGTCGATATCTAGAAAACTAAGCAAGTTATGACCAAAAAGGTAACTAGTTCTACTAAAAAGTGGCCGGAAAGAGGCAGTAGCAGAACTGGTAAAATTTTTGGTCATAACTTACTTATTTTTCTAGACATTGACTTGATTTCTACTGCGTTGGATAGGTAACAGCATTGGGTTTAATACGAAATTTTCTTTTTGCGAATAGTGGGACAAAATTTTTTTTCTTCAAAAAATACCATGGGCTACCCCCTTTGCTTTTTTTGGAAAAATGATAAAAAATTTGTTTGTTCTACCCGCAAGAAAAAAAATATTATAGTTAAAGCCAGTGCCCTTAGCTATCTAAGTCAAAAGGAATCAAGTCGACATCTAGAAAACTGAGCATGTTATGACCAAAAAGGTAACTAATTCTACTAAAAAGGGGCCGGAAAGAGGCAGTAGCAGAACTGGTAAAATTTTTGGTCATAACTTACTTATTTTTCTAGACATTGACTTGATTTCTACTGCGTTGGATAGGTAACAGCATTGGCTTTAATACGAAATTTTCTTTTTGCGAATAGTGGGACAAAATTTTTTTTCTTCAAAAAATACCATGGGCTACCCCCTTTGCTTTTTTTGGAAAAATGATAAAAAATTTGTTTGTTCTACCCGCAAGAAAAAAATATTATAGTTAAAGCCAGTGCCCTTAGCTATTTAAGTCAAAAGGAATCAAGTCGACATCTAGAAAACTAAGCAAGTTATGACCAAAAAGGTAACTAGTTCTACTAAAAAGTGGCCGGAAAGAGGCAGTAGCACAACTGGTTACATTTTGGGTCATAACTTACTTATTTTTCTAGACATCGACTGGATTTCTACTGCGTTGGGTAGGTAACAGCATTGGCTTTAATACGAAATTTTCTTTTTGCGAATAGTGGGACAAAATTTTTTTTCTTAAAAAAATACCATGGGCTACCCCTTTTCCTTTTTTTGGAAAAATGATAAAAAATTTGTTTGTTCTACCCGCAAGAAAAAAATATTATAGTTAAAGCCAGTGCCCTTAGCTATTTAAGTCAAAAGGAATCAAGTCGACATCTAGAAAACTGAGCAAGTTATGACCAAAACGGTAACTAGTTCTACTAAAAAGTGGCCGGAAAGAGGCAGTAGCACAACTTTTCACATTTTGGGTCATAACTTACTTACTTTTCTAGACATCGACTTGATTTCTACTGCGTTGGATAGGTAACAGCATTGGCTTTAATACGAAATTTTCTTTTTGCGAATAGTGGGACAAAATTTTTTTTTCTTAAAAAAATACCATGGGCTACCCCCTTTGCTTTTTTTGGAAAAATGATAAAAAATTTGTTTGTTCTACCCGCAAGAAAAAAAATATTATAGTTAAAGCCAGTGCCCTTAGCTATCCAAGTCAAAAGGAATCAAGTCGATATCTAGAAAACTGAGCAAGTTATGACCAAAGAGGTAACTAATTCTACTAAAAAGTGGCCGGAAAGAGGCAGTAGCAGAACTGGTAAAATTTTTGGTCATAACTTACTTATTTTTCTAGACATTGACTTGATTTCTACTGCGTTGGATAGGTAACAGCATTGGCTTTAATACGAAATTTTCTTTTTACGAATTGTGGGACAAAATTTTTTTTCTTCAAAAAATACCATGGGCTACTCCCTTTGCTTTTTTTGGAAAAATGATAAAAAATTGTTTTGCTCTAATCGCAAGAAAAAAATATTGTTGTTAAAGACAGTGCCCTTAGCTATCCAAGTCAAAAGGAATCAAGACGATATCTAGAAAACTAAGCAAGTTATGACCAAAAAGGTAACTAGTTCTACTAAAAAGTGGCCGGAAAGAGGCAGTAGCAGAACTGGTAAAATTTTTGGTCATAACTTACTTATTTTTCTAGACATTGACTTGATTTCTACTGCGTTGGATAGGTAACAGCATTGGCTTTAATACGAAATTTTCTTTTTGCGAATAGTGGGACAAAATTTTTTTTCTTCAAAAAATACCATGGGCTACCCCCTTTGCTTTTTTTGGAAAAATGATAAAAAAATTTTTTGTTCTACCCGCAAGAAAAAAATATTGTTGTTAAAGACAGTGCCCTTAGCTATCCAAGTCAAAAGGAATCAAGTCGTTATCTAGAAAACTAAGCAAGTTATAACCAAAAAGGTAACTAGTTCTACTAAAAAGTGGCCGGAAAGAGGCAGTAGCACAACTGGTTACATTTTGGGTCATAACTTACTTACTTTTTTTGACATCGACTTGATTTCTACTGCGTTGGATAGGTAACAGCATTGGCTTTAATACGAAATTTTCTTTTTGCGAATAGTGGGACAAAATTTTTTTTCTTCAAAAAATACCATGGGCTACCCCCTTTGCTTTTTTTGGAAAAATGATAAAAAATTTTTTTGCTCTAATCAAAAGAAAAAAATATTGTGGTTAAAGACAGTGCCCTTAGCTATCCAAGTCAAAAGGAATCAAGTCGATATCTAGAAAACTAAGCAAGTTATGACCAAAAAGGTAACTAGTTCTACTAAAAAGTGGCCGGAAAGAGGCAGTAGCACAACTGGTTACATTTTGGGTCATAACTTACTTACTCTTTTTGACATCGACTTGATTTCTACTGCGTTGGATAGGTAACAGCTTTGGCTTTAATACGAAATTTTTTTTTTGCGAATAGTGGGACAAAATTTTTTTTCTTCAAAAAATACCATGGGCTACCCCCTTTGCTTTTTTTTGGAAAAATGATAAAAAAATTTTTTTGCTCTAATCGCAAGAAAAAAAAATTATGGTTAAAGACAGTGCCCTTAGCTATCCAAGTCAAAAGGAATCAATTCGATATCTAGAAAACTGAGCAAGTTATGACCAAAAAGGTAACTAGTTCTACTAAAAAGTGGCAGGAAAGAGGCAGTAGCAGAACTGGTAAAATTTTTGGTCATAACTTACTTATTTTTCAAGACATTGACTTGATTTCTACTGCGTTGGATAGGTAATAGCATTGGCTTTAATACGAAATTTTGTTTTTGCGAATAGTGGGACAAAATTTTTTTTCTTCAAAAAATACCATGGGCTACCCACTTTGCTTTATTTGGAAAAATGATAAAAAATTTTTTTGTTCTACCCGCAAGAAAAAAAATATTGTGGTTAAAGCCAGTGCCCTTAGCTATCCAAGTCAAAAGGAATCAAGTCGATATCTAGAAAACTGAGCAAGTTATGACCAAAAAGGTAACTAGTTCTACTAAAAAGTGGCCGGAAAGACGTAGTAGCAGAACTGGTAAAATTTTTGGTCATAACTTACTTATTTTTCTAGACATCGACTTGATTTCTACTGCGTTGGATAGGTAACAGCATTGGCTTTAATACGAAATTTTCTTTTTGCGAATAGTGGGACAAAATTTTTTTTCTTCAAAAAATACCATGGGCTACCCCGTTTGCTTTTTTTGGAAAAATGATAAAAAATTGTTTTGTTCTACCCGCAAGAAAAAAAAATATTATAGTTAAAGCCAGTGCCCTTATCTATCCAAGTCAAAAGGAATCAAGTCGATATCTAGAAAACTAAGCAAGTTATGACCAAAAAGGTAACTAGTTCTACTAAAAAGTGGCAGGAAAGAGGCAGTAGCAGAACTGGTAAAATTTTTGGTCATAACTTACTTATTTTTCAAGACATTGACTTGATTTCTACTGCGTTGGATAGGTAATAGCATTGGCTTTAATACGAAATTTTGTTTTTGCGAATAGTGGGACAAAATTTTTTTTCTTCAAAAAATACCATGGGCTACCCACTTTGCTTTATTTGGAAAAATGATAAAAAATTTTTTTGTTCTACCCGCAAGAAAAAAAATATTGTGGTTAAAGCCAGTGCCCTTAGCTATCCAAGTCAAAAGGAATCAAGTCGATATCTAGAAAACTGAGCAAGTTATGACCAAAAAGGTAACTAGTTCTACTAAAAAGTGGCCGGAAAGAGGCAGTAGCAGAACTGGTAAAATTTTTGGTCATAACTTACTTATTTTTCTAGACATTGACTTGATTTCTACTGCGTTGGATAGGTAACAGCATTGGCTTTAATACGAAATTTTCTTTTTGCGAATAGTGGGACAAAATTTTTTTTCTTCAAAAAATACCATGGGCTACCCCCTTTGCTTTTTTTGGAAAAATGATAAAAAAATTTTTTTGTTCTACCCGCAAGAAAAAAAATATGATAGTTAAAGCCAGTGCCCTTAGCTATCCAAGTCAAAAGTAATCAAGTCGATATCTAGAAAACTAAGCAAGTTATGACCAAAAAGGTAACTAGTTCTACTAAAAAGTGGCCGGAAAGAGGCAGTAGCACAACTGGTTACATTTTGGGTCATAACTTACTTACTCTTTTTGACATCGACTTGATTTCTACTGCGTTGGATAGGTAACAGCTTTGGCTTTAATACGAAATTTTTTTTTTGCGAATAGTGGGACAAAATTTTTTTTCTTCAAAAAATACCATGGGCTACCCCCTTTGCTTTTTTTGGAAAAATGATAAAAAAATTTTTTTGTTCTACCCGCAAGAAAAAAAATATGATAGTTAAAGCCAGTGCCCTTAGCTATTCAAGTCAAAAGGAATCAAGACGATATCTAGAAAACTAAGCAAGTTATGACCAAAAAGGTAACTAGTTCTACTAAAAAGTGGCCGGAAAGAGGCAGTAGCACAACTGGTTACATTTTGGGTCATAACTTACTTACTCTTTTTGACATCGACTTGATTTCTACTGCGTTGGATAGGTAACAGCTTTGGCTTTAATACGAAATTTTTTTTTTGCGAATAGTGGGACAAAATTTTTTTTCTTCAAAAAATACCATGGGCTACCCCCTTTGCTTTTTTTTGGAAAAATGATAAAAAAATTTTTTTGCTCTAATCGCAAGAAAAAAAAATTATGGTTAAAGACAGTGCCCTTAGCTATCCAAGTCAAAAGGAATCAATTCGATATCTAGAAAACTGAGCAAGTTATGACCAAAAAGGTAACTAGTTCTACTAAAAAGTGGCCGGAAAGAGGCAGTAGCACAACTTTTCACATTTTGGGTCATAACTTACTTACTTTTCTAGACATCGACTTGATTTCTACTGCGTTGGATAGGTAACAGCATTGGCTTTAATACGAAATTTTCTTTTCGCGAATAGTGGGACAAAATTTTTTTTCTTCAAAAAATACCATGGGCTACCCCCTTTGCTTTTTTTTGAAAAATGATAAAAAAATTTTTTTGTTCTACCCGCAAGAAAGAAAATATGATAGTTAAAGCCAGTGCCCTTAGCTATCCAAGTCAAAAGGAATCAAGTCGATATCTAGAAAACTAAGCAAGTTATGACCAAAAAGGTAACTAGTTCTACTAAAAAGTGGCCGGAAAGAGGCAGTAGCAGAACTGGTAAAATTTTTTTCATACTTACTTATTTTTCTAGACATTGACTTGATTTCTACTGCGTTGGATAGGTAACAGCATTGGCTTTAATACGAAATTTTCTTTTTGCGAATAGTGGGACAAAATTTTTTTTCTTCAAAAAATACCATGGGCTACCCCCTTTGCTTTTTTTGGAAAAATGATAAAAAAATTTTTTTGTTCTACCCGCAAGAAAAAAAATATGATAGTTAAAGCCAGTGCCCTTAGCTATCCAAGTCAAAAGTAATCAAGTCGATATCTAGAAAACTAAGCAAGTTATGACCAAAAAGGTAACTAGTTCTACTAAAAAGTGGCCGGAAAGAGGCAGTAGCAGAACTGGTAAAATTTTTGGTCATAACTTATTTATTTTTTTAGACATTGACTTGATTTCTACTGCGTTGGATAGGTAACAGCATTGGCTTTAATACGAAATTTTCTTTTTGCGAATAGTGGGACAAAATTTTTTTTCTTCAAAAAATACCATGGGCTACCCCCTTTGCTTTTTTTGGAAAAATGATAAAAAAAATTTTTTGTTCTACCCGCAAGAAAAAAAATATGATAGTTAAAGCCAGTGCCCTTAGCTATCCAAGTCAAAAGTAATCAAGTCGATATCTAGAAAACTAAGCAAGTTATGACCAAAAAGGTAACTAGTTCTACTAAAAAGTGGCCGGAAAGAGGCAGTAGCACAACTGGTTACATTTTGGGTCATAACTTACTTACTTTTTTTGACATCGACTTGATTTCTACTGCGTTGGATAGGTAACAGCATTGGCAGTAATACTAAATTTTCTTTTTGCGAATAGTGGGACAAAATTTTTTTTCTTAAAAAAATACCATGGGCTACCCCCTTTGCTTTTTTTGGAAAAATGATAAAAAAATTTTTTTGTTCTACCCGCAAAAAAAAAAATATGATAGTTAAAGCCAGTGCCCTTAGCTATCCAAGTCAAAAGTAATCAAGTCGATATCTAGAAAACTAAGCAAGTTATGACCAAAAAGGTAACTAGTTCTACTAAAAAGTGGCAGGAAAGAGGCAGTAGCAGAACTGGTAAAATTTTTGGTCATAACTTACTTATTTTTCAAGACATTGACTTGATTTCTACTGCGTTGGATAGGTAATAGCATTGGCTTTAATACGAAATTTTGTTTTTGCGAATAGTGGGACAAAATTTTTTTTCTTAAAAAAATACCATGGGCTACCCCCTTTGCTTTTTTTGGAAAAATGATAAAAAAATTTTTTTGTTCTACCCGCAAAAAAAAAAATATGATAGCTAAAGCCAGTGCCCTTAGCTATCCAAGTCAAAAGGAATCAAGTCGATATCTAGAAAACTAAGCAAGTTATGACCAAAAAGGTAACTAGTTCTACTAAAAAGTGGCCGGAAAGAGGCAGTAGCAGAACTGGTAAAATTTTTGGTCATAACTTTCTTATTTTTCTAGACATTGACTTGATTTCTACTGCGTTGGATAGGTAACAGCATTGGCTTTAATACGAAATTTTGTTTTTGCGAATAGTGGGACAAAATTTTTTTTCTTCAAAAAATACCATGGGCTACCCACTTTGCTTTATTTGGAAAAATGATAAAAAATTTTTTTGTTCTACCCGCAAGAAAAAAAATATTGTGGTTAAAGCCAGTGCCCTTAGCTATCCAAGTCAAAAGGAATCAAGTCGATATCTAGAAAACTAAGCAAGTTATGACCAAAAAGGTAACTAGTTCTACTAAAAAGTGGCCGGAAAGAGGCAGTAGCAGAACTGGTAAAATTTTTGGTCATAACTTTCTTATTTTTCTAGACATTGACTTGATTTCTACTGCGTTGGATAGGTAACAGCATTGGCTTTAATACGAAATTTTCTTTTTGCGAATAGTGGGCAAAATTTTTTTTCTTAAAAAAATACCATGGGCTACCCACTTTGCTTTATTTGGAAAAATGATAAAAAATTTTTTTGTTCTACCCGCAAGAAAAAAAATATTGTGGTTAAAGCCAGTGCCCTTAGCTATCCAAGTCAAAAGGAATCAAGTCGATATCTAGAAAACTGAGCAAGTTATGACCAAAAAGGTAACTAGTTCTACTAAAAAGTGGCCGGAAAGACGTAGTAGCAGAACTGGTAAAATTTTTGGTCATAACTTACTTATTTTTCTAGACATCGACTTGATTTCTACTGCGTTGGATAGGTAACAGCATTGGCTTTAATACGAAATTTTCTTTTTGCGAACAGTGGGACAAAATTTTTTTTCTTCAAACAATACCATGGGCTACCCCCTTTGCTTTTTTTGGAAAAATGATAAAAAATTTTTTTGTTCTACCCGCAAGAAAAAAAATATTATAGTTAAAGCCAGTGCCCTTAGCTATCCAAGTCAAAAGGAATCAAGTCGATATCTAGAAAACTAAGCAAGTTATGATCAAAAAGGTAACTAGTTCTACTAAAAAGTGGCCGGAAAGAGGCAGTAGCACAACTGGTTACATTTTGGCTCATAACTTACTTACTTTTCTAGACATCGACTTGATTTCTACTGCGTTGGATAGGTAACAGCATTGGCTTTAATACGAAATTTTCTTTTTGCGAATAGTGGGACAAAATTTTTTTTCTTCAAAAAATACCATGGGCTACCCCGTTTGCTTTTTTTGGAAAAATGATAAAAAATTGTTTTGTTCTACCCGCAAGAAAAAAAAATATTATAGTTAAAGCCAGTGCCCTTATCTATCCAAGTCAAAAGGAATCAAGTCGATATCTAGAAAACTAAGCAAGTTATGACCAAAAAGGTAACTAGTTCTACTAAAAAGTGGCCGAAAAGAGGCAGTAGCACAACTAGTTACATTTTGGGTCATAACTTACTTACTTTTCTAGACATCGACTTGATTTCTACTGCGTTAGATAGGTAACAGCATTAGCTTTAATACGAAATTTTCTTTTTGCGAATAGTGGGACAAAATTTTTTTTCTTAAAAAAATACCTTGGGCTACCCCCTTTGCTTTTTTGGAAAAATGATAAAAAATGTTTTTGTTCTACCCGCAAGAAAAAAAATATTATTGTTAAAGCCAGTGCCCTTAGCTATCCAAGTCAAAAGGAATCAAGTCGATATCTAGAAAACTGAGCAAGTTATGACCAAAAAGGTAACTAGTTCTACTAAAAAGTGGCCGGAAAGAGGCATTAGCAGAACTGGTTACATTTTGTGTCATAACTTACTTATTTTTCGAGACATCGACTTGATTTCTACTGCGTTGGATAGGTAACAGCATTGGCTTTAATACAAAATTTTCTTTTTGCGAATAGTGGGACAAAATTTTTTTTCTTAAAAAATACCATGGGCTACCCCGTTTGCTTTTTTTGGAAAAATGATAAAAAATTTTTTTGTTCTACCCGCAAGAAAAAAATATTGTGGTTAAAGACAGTGCCCTTAGCTATCCAAGTCAAAAGGAATCAAGTCGATATCTAGAAAACTAAGCAAGTTATGACCAAAAAGGTAACTAGTTCTACTAAACAGTGGCCGGAAAGAGGCAGTAGCAGAACTGGTAAAATTTTTGGTCATAACTTACTTATTTTTCTAGACATTGACTTGATTTCTACTGCGTTGGACAGGTAACAGCATTTGCTTTAATACAAAATTTTCTTTTTGCGAATAGTGGGACAAAATTTTTTTTCTTCAAAAAATACCATGGGCTACCCCCTTTGCTTTTTTTGGAAAAATGATAAAAAATTTTTTTGCTCTACTCGCAAGAAAAAAAATATTGTGGTTAAAGCCAGTGCCCTTAGCTATCCAAGTCAAAAGGAATCAAGTCGATATCTAGAAAACTGAGCAAGTTATGTCCAAAAAGGTAACTAGTTCTACTAAAAAGTGGCCGGAAAGAGGCATTAGCAGAACTGGTTACATTTTGTGTCATAACTTACTTATTTTTCGAGACATCGACTTGATTTCTACTGCGTTGGATAGGTAACAGCATTGGCTTTAATACAAAATTTTCTTTTTGCGAATAGTGGGACAAAATTTTTTTTCTTAAAAAATACCATGGGCTACCCCCTTTGCTTTTTTTGGAAAAATGATAAAAAATTTTTTTGCTCTAATCACAAGAAAAAAAAAATTGTGGGTAAAGCCAGTGCCCTTAGCTATCCAAGTCAAAAGGAATCAAGTCGATATCTAGAAAACTAAGCAAGTTATGACCAAAAAGGTAACTAGTTCTACTAAAAAGTGGCCGGAAAGAGCAGTAGCAGAACTGGTAAAATTTTTGGTCATAACTTACTTATTTTTCTAGACATTGACTTGATTTCTACTGCGTTGGATAGGTAACAGCATTGGCTTTAATACGAAATTTTGTTTTTGTGAATAGTGGGACAAAATTTTTTTTCTTCAAAAAATACCATGGGCTACCCCCTTTGCTTTTTTTGGAAAAATGATAAAAAATGTTTTTGTTCTACCCGCAAGAAAAAAAATATTGGGGTTAAAGCTAGTGCCCTTAGCTATCCAAGTCAAAAGGAATCAAGTCGATATCTAGAAAACTAAGCAAGTTATGACTAAAAAGGTAACTAGTTCTACTAAAAAGTGGCCGGAAAGAGGCAGTAGCACAACTGGTTACATTTTGGGTCATAACTTACTTACTTTTCTAGACATCGACTTGATTTCTACTACGTTGGATAGGTAACAGCATTAGCTTTAATACGAAATTTTCTTTTTGTGAATAGTGGGACAAAATTTTTTTTCTTCAAAAAATACCATGGGCTACCCCCTTTGCTTTTTTTGGAAAAATGATAAAAAATGTTTTTGTTCTACCCGCAAGAAAAAAAATATTGGGGTTAAAGCCAGTGCCCTTAGCTATCCAAATCAAAAGGAATCAAATCCATATCTAGAAAACAAACCAAGTTATGACCAAAAAGGTAACTAGTTCTACTAAAAAGTGGCCGGAAAGAGGCAGTAGCAGAACTGGTTACATTTTGTGTCATAACTTACTTACTTTTCTAGACATCGACTTGACTTCTACTGCGTTGGATAGGTAACAGCATTGGCTTTAATACGAAATTTTCTTTTTGCGAATAGTGGAACAAAATTTGTTTTCTTCAAAAAATACCATGGGCTACCCCCTTTGCTTTTTTTTGGAAAAATGATAAAAAATTTTTTTGCTCTACTCGCAAGAAAAAAAATATTGTGGTTAAAGCCAGTGCCCTTAGCTATCCAAGTCAAAAGGAATCAAGTCGATATCTAGAAAACGAAGCAAGTTATGACCAAAAAGGTAACTAGTTCTACTAAAAAGTGGCCGGCAAGAGGCAGTAGCAGAACTGGTAAAATTTTTGGTCATAACTTACTTATTTTTCTAGACATTGACTTGATTTCTACTGCGTTGGATAGGTAACAGCATTGGCTTTAATACGAAATTTTCTTTTTGCGAATAGTGTAACAAAATTTTTTTTCTTCAAAAAATACCATGGGCTACCCCCTTTGCTTTTTTTGGAAAAATGATAAAAAATTTTTTTGCTCTACTCGCAAGAAAAAAAATATTGTGGCTAAAGCCAGTGCCCTTAGCTATCCAAGTCAAAAGGAATCAAGTCGATATCTAGAAAACAAAGCAAGTTATGACCAAAAAGGTAACTAGTTCTACTAAAAAGTGGCCGGAAAGAGGCAGTAGCAGAACTGGTTACATTTTGCGTAATAACTTACTTATTTTTCTAGACATCGACTTGACTTCTACTGCGTTGGATAGGTAACAGCATTGGCTTTAATACGAAATTTTCTTTTTGCGAATAGTGTAACAAAATTTGTTTTCTTCAAAAAATACCATGGGCTACCCCCTTTGCTTTTTTTGGAAAAATGATAAAAAATTTTTTTGCTCTACTCGCAAGAAAAAAAATATTGTGGTTAAAGCCAGTGCCCTTAGCTATCCAAGTCAAAAGGAATCAAATCCATATCTAGAAAACAAACCAAGTTATGACCAAAAAGGTAACTAGTTCTACTAAAAAGTGGCCGGAAAGAGGCAGTAGCAGAACTGGTTACATTTTGTGTCATAACTTACTTACTTTTCTAGACATCGACTTGACTTCTACTGCGTTGGATAGGTAACAGCATTGGCTTTAATACGAAATTTTCTTTTTGCGAATAGTGGAACAAAATTTGTTTTCTTCAAAAAATACCATGGGCTACCCCCTTTGCTTTTTTTTGGAAAAATGATAAAAAATTTTTTTGCTCTACTCGCAAGAAAAAAAATATTGTGGTTAAAGCCAGTGCCCTTAGCTATCCAAGTCAAAAGGAATCAAGTCGATATCTAGAAAACGAAGCAAGTTATGACCAAAAAGGTAACTAGTTCTACTAAAAAGTGGCCGGAAAGAGGCAGTAGCAGAACTGGTTACATTTTGTGTCATAACTTACTTATTTTTCTAGACATCGACTTGACTTCTACTGCGTTGGATAGGTAACAGCATTGGCTTTAATACGAAATTTTCTTTTTGCGAATAGTGGAACAAAATTTTTTTTCTTAAAAAAATACCATGGGCTACCCCCATTGCTTTTTTTGGAAAAATGATAAAAAATTTTTTTGCTCTACTCGCAAGAAAAAAAATATTGTGGCTAAAGCCAGTGCCCTTAGCTATCCAAGTCAAAAGGAATCAAGTCGATATCTAGAAAACAAAGCAAGTTATGACCAAAAAGGTAACTAGTTCTACTAAAAAGTGGCCGGAAAGAGGCAGTAGCAGAACTGGTTACATTTTGTGTCATAACTTACTTATTTTTCTAGACATCGACTTGACTTCTACTGCGTTGGATAGGTAACAGCATTGGCTTTAATACGAAATTTTCTTTTTGCGAATAGTGGAACAAAATTTTTTTTCTTCAAAAAATACCATGGGCTACCCCCTTTGCTTTTTTTGGAAAAATGATAAAAAATTTTTTTGCTCTACTCGCAAGAAAAAAAGTATTGTGGTTAAAGCCAGTGCCCTTAGCTATCCAAGTCAAAAGGAATCAAGCCGATATCTAGAAAACAAAGCAAGTTATGACCAAAAAGGTAACTAGTTCTACTAAAAAGTGGCCGGAAAGAGGCAGTAGCAGAACTGGTTACATTTTGTGTCATAACTTACTTATTTTTCTAGACATCGACTTGACTTCTACTGCGTTGGATAGGTAACAGCATTGGCTTTCATACGAAATTTTCTTTTTGCGAATAGTGGAACAAAATTTGTTTTCTTCAAAAAATACCATGGGCTACCCCCTTTGCTTTTTTTGGAAAAATGATAAAAAATTTTTTTGCTCTACTCGCAAGAAAAAAAATATTGTGGTTAAAGCCAGTGCCCTTAGCTATCCAAGTCAAAAGGAATCAAGTCGATATCTAGAAAACGAAGCAAGTTATGACCAAAAAGGTAACTAGTTCTACTAAAAAGTGGCCGGAAAGAGGCAGTAGCAGAACTGGTTACATTTTGCGTAATAACTTACTTATTTTTCTAGACATCGACTTGACTTCTACTGCGTTGGATAGGTAACAGCATTGGCTTTAATACGAAATTTTCTTTTTGCGAATAGTGTAACAAAATTTGTTTTCTTCAAAAAATACCATGGGCTACCCCCTTTGCTTTTTTTGGAAAAATGATAAAAAATTTTTTTTGCTCTACTCGCAAGAAAAAAAATATTGTGGTTAAAGCCAGTGCCCTTAGCTATCCAAGTCAAAAGGAATCAAATCCATATCTAGAAAACAAACCAAGTTATGACCAAAAAGGTAACTAGTTCTACTAAAAAGTGGCCGGAAAGAGGCAGTAGCAGAACTGGTTACATTTTGTGTCATAACTTACTTACTTTTCTAGACATCGACTTGACTTCTACTGCGTTGGATAGGTAACAGCATTGGCTTTAATACGAAATTTTCTTTTTGCGAATAGTGGAACAAAATTTTTTTTCTTCAAAAAATACCATGGGCTACCCCCTTTGCTTTTTTTGGAAAAATGATAAAAAATTTTTTTGCTCTACTCGCAAGAAAAAAAATATTGTGGCTAAAGCCAGTGCCCTTAGCTATCCAAGTCAAACGGAATCAAGTCGATATCTAGAAAACAAAGCAAGTTATGACCAAAAAGGTAACTAGTTCTACTAAAAAGTGGCCGGAAAGAGGCAGTAGCAGAACTGGTTACATTTTGTGTCATAACTTACTTATTTTTCTAGACATCGACTTGACTTCTACTGCGTTGGATAGGTAACAGCATTGGCTTTAATACGAAATTTTCTTTTTGCGAATAGTGGAACAAAATTTTTTTTCTTCAAAAAATACCATGGGCTACCCCCTTTGCTTTTTTTGGAAAAATGATAAAAAATTTTTTTGCTCTACTCGCAAGAAAAAAAAATATTGTGGCTAAAGCCAGTGCCCTGAGCTATCCAAGTCAAAAGGAATCAAGTCGATATCTAGAAAACAAAGCAAGTTATGACCAAAAAGGTAACTAGTTCTACTAAAAAGTGGCCGGAAAGAGGCAGTAGCAGAACTGGTTACATTTTGCGTATTAACTTACTTATTTTTCTAGACATCGACTTGACTTCTACTGCGTTGGATAGGTAACAGCATTGGCTTTAATACGAAATTTTCTTTTTGCGAATAGTGGAACAAAATTTTTTTTCTTCAAAAAATACCATGGGCTACCCCCTTTGCTTTTTTTTGGAAAAATGATAAAAAATTTTTTTGCTTTACTCGCAAGAAAAAAATATTGTGGCTAAAGCCAGTGCCCTTAGCTGTCCAAGTCAAAAGGAATCAAGTCGATATCTAGAAAACAAAGCAAGTTATGACCAAAAAGGTAACTAGTTCTACTAAAAAGTGGCCGGAAAGAGGCAGTAGCAGAACTGGTTACATTTTGGGTAATAACTTACTTATTTTTCTAGACATCGACTTGACTTCTACTGCGTTGGATAGGTAACAGCATTGGCTTTAATACGAAATTTTCTTTTTGCGAATAGTGGGACAAAATTTGTTTTCTTCAAAAAATACCATGGGCTACCCCCTTTGCTTTTTTTGGAAAAATGATAAAAAATTTTTTTGTTCTACCCGCAAGAAAAAAAATATGATAGTTAAAGCCAGTGCCCTTAGCTATTCAAGTCAAAAGGAATCAAGACGATATCTAGAAAACTAAGCAAGTTATGACCAAAAAGGTAACTAGTTCTACTAAAAAGTGGCCGGAAAGAGGCAGTAGCACAACTGGTTACATTTTGGGTCATAACTTACTTACTCTTTTTGACATCGACTTGATTTCTACTGCGTTGGATAGGTAACAGCTTTGGCTTTAATACGAAATTTTTTTTTTGCGAATAGTGGGACAAAATTTTTTTTCTTCAAAAAATACCATGGGCTACCCCCTTTGCTTTTTTTTGGAAAAATGATAAAAAAATTTTTTTGCTCTAATCGCAAGAAAAAAAAATTATGGGTAAAGACAGTGCCCTTAGCTATCCAAGTCAAAAGGAATCAATTCGATATCTAGAAAACTGAGCAAGTTATGACCAAAAAGGTAACTAGTTCTACTAAAAAGTGGCCGAAAAGAGGCATTAGCAGAACTGGTTACATTTTGTGTCATAACTTACTTATTTTTCGAGACATCGACTTGATTTCTACTGCGTTGGATAGGTAACAGCATTGGCTTTAATACGAAATTTTCTTTTTGCGAATAGTGGGACAAAATTTTTTTTCTTCAAAAAATACCATGGGCTACCCCCTTTGCTTTTTTTTGAAAAATGATAAAAAAATTTTTTTGTTCTACCCGCAAGAAAGAAAATATGATAGTTAAAGCCAGTGCCCTTAGCTATCCAAGTCAAAAGGAATCAAGTCGATATCTAGAAAACTAAGCAAGTTATGACCAAAAAGGTAACTAGTTCTACTAAAAAGTGGCCGGAAAGAGGCAGTAGCAGAACTGGTAAAATTTTTTTCATACTTACTTATTTTTCTAGACATTGACTTGATTTCTACTGCGTTGGATAGGTAACAGCATTGGCTTTAATACGAAATTTTCTTTTTGCGAATAGTGGGACAAAATTTTTTTTCTTCAAAAAATACCATGGGCTACCCCCTTTGCTTTTTTTGGAAAAATGATAAAAAAATTTTTTTGTTCTACCCGCAAGAAAAAAAATATGATAGTTAAAGCCAGTGCCCTTAGCTATCCAAGTCAAAAGTAATCAAGTCGATATCTAGAAAACTAAGCAAGTTATGACCAAAAAGGTAACTAGTTCTACTAAAAAGTGGCCGGAAAGAGGTAGTAGCAGAACTGGTAAAATTTTTGGTCATAACTTATTAATTAATTTTTTAGACATTGACTTGATTTCTACTGCGTTGGATAGGTAACAGCATTGGCTTTAATACGAAATTTTCTTTTTGCGAATAGTGGGACAAAATTTTTTTTCTTCAAAAAATACCATGGGCTACCCCCTTTGCTTTTTTTGGAAAAATGATAAAAAAATTTTTTTGTTCTACCCGCAAGAAAAAAAATATGATAGTTAAAGCCAGTGCCCTTAGCTATCCAAGTCAAAAGTAATCAAGTCGATATCTAGAAAACTAAGCAAGTTATGACCAAAAAGGTAACTAGTTCTACTAAAAAGTGGCCGGAAAGAGGCAGTAGCACAACTGGTTACATTTCGGGTCATAACTTACTTACTTTTTTTGACATCGACTTGATTTCAACTGCGTTGGATAGGTAACAGCATTGGCTTTAATACGAAATTTTCTTTTTGCGAATAGTGGGACAAAATTTTTTTTCTTCAAAAAATACCATGGGCTACCCCCTTTGCTTTTTTTGGAAAAATGATAAAAAATTTTTTTGTTCTACCCGCAAGAAAAAAATATTGTGGTTAAAGACAGTGCCCTTAGCTATCCAAGTCAAAAGGAATCAAGTCGATATCTAGAAAACTAAGCAAGTTATGACCAAAAAGGTAACTAGTTCTACTAAAAAGTGGCCGGAAAGAGGCAGTAGCACAACTGGTTACATTTTTGGTCATAACTTACTTATTTTTCTAGACATTGACTTGATTTCTACTGCGTTGGATAGGTAACAGCATTGGCTTTAATACGAAATTTTCTTTTTGCGAATAGTGGGACAAAATTTTTTTCTTCAAAAAATACCATGGGCTACTCTTTTTGCTTTTTTTTTTAAAAATGATAAAAAAATTTTTTGTTCTACCCGCAAGAAACAAATATTGTGGTTAAAGACAGTGCCCTTAGCTATCCAAGTCAAAAGGAATCAAGTCGATATCTAGAAAACTAAGCAAGTTATGACCAAAAAGGTAACTAGTTCTACTAAAAAGTGGCAGGAAAGAGGCAGTAGCAGAACTGGTAAAATTTTTTTCATACTTACTTATTTTTCTAGACATTGACTTGATTTCTACTGCGTTGGATAGGTAACAGCATTGGCTTTAATACGAAATTTTCTTTTTGCGAATAGTGGGACAAAATTTTTTTTCTTCAAAAAATAAAATGGGCTACCCCCTTTGCTTTTTTTGGAAAAATGATAAAAAAATTTTTTTGTTCTACCCGCAAGAAAAAAAATATGATAGTTAAAGCCAGTGCCCTTAGCTATCCAAGTCAAAAGTAATCAAGTCGATATCTAGAAAACTAAGCAAGTTATGACCAAAAAGGTAACTAGTTCTACTAAAAAGTGGCAGGAAAGAGGCAGTAGCAGAACTGGTAAAATTTTTGGTCATAACTTACTTATTTTTCTAGACATTGACTTGATTTCTACTGCGTTGGACAGGTAACAGCATTGGCTTTAATACAAAATTTTCTTTTTGCGAATAGTGGGACAAAATTTTTTTTCTTCAAAAAATACCATGGGCTACCCCCTTTGCTTTTTTTGGAAAAATGATAAAAAATTTTTTTGCTCTAATCGCAAGAAAAAAAAATTGTGGGTAAAGACAGTGCCCTTCGCTATCCAAGTCAAAAGGAATCAAGTCGATATCTAGAAAACTAAGCAAGTTATGACCAAAAAGGTAACTAGTTCTACTAAAAAGTGGCCGGAAAGAGGCAGTAGCAGAACTGGTAAAATTTTTGGTCATAATTTACTTATTTTTCTATACATCGACTTGATTTCTACTGCGTCGGATAGGTAACAGCATTGGCTTTAATACGAAATTTTCTTTTTGCGAATAGTGGGACAAAATTTTTTTTTCTTAAAAAAATACCATGGGCAACCCCCTTTGCTTTTTTTGGAAAAATGATAAAAAATTTTTTTTGTTCTACCCGCAAAAAAAAAAATATGATAGTTAAAGCCAGTGCCCTTAGCTATCCAAGTCAAAAGGAATCAAGTCGATATCTAGAAAACTGAGCAAGTTATGACCAAAAAGGTAACTAGTTCTACTAAAAAGTGGCCGAAAAGAGGCAGTAGCAGAACTGGTAAAATTTTTGGTCATAACTTACTTATTTTTCTAGACATTGACTTGATTTCTACTGCGTTGGATAGGTAACAGCATTGGCTTTAATACGAAATTTTGTTTTTGCGAATAGTGGGACAAAATTTTTTTTCTTCAAAAAATACCATGGGCTACCCCCTTTGCTTTTTTTTGGAAAAATGATAAAAATTTTTTTGGTTCTAATCGCAAGAAAAAAATATTATAGTTAAAGCCAGTGCCCTTAACTATCCAAGTCAAAAGGAATCAAGTCGATATCTAGAAAACTAAGCAAGTTATGAGCAAAAAGGTAACTAGTTCTACTAAAAAGTGGCCGGAAAGAGGCAGTAGCAGAACTGGTTACATTTTGGGTAATAACTTACTTATTTTTCTAAACATCGACTTGATTTCTACTGCGTTGGATAGGTAACAGCATTGGCTTTAATACGAAATTTTCTTTTTGCGAATAGTGGGCAAAATTTTTTTTCTTAAAAAAATACCATGGGCTACCCACTTTGCTTTATTTGGAAAAATGATAAAAAATTTTTTTGTTCTACCCGCAAGAAAAAAAATATTGTGGTTAAAGCCAGTGCCCTTAGCTATCCAAGTCAAAAGGAATCAAGTCGATATCTAGAAAACTGAGCAAGTTATGACCAAAAAGGTAACTAGTTCTACTGAAAAGTGGCCGGAAAGAGGCAGTAGCAGAACTGGTAAAATTTTTGGTCATAACTTACTTATTTTTCTAGACATCGACTTGATTTCTACTGCGTTGGATAGGTAACAGCATTGGCTTTAATACGAAATTTTCTTTTTGCGAACAGTGGGACAAAATTTTTTTTCTTCAAAAAATACCATGGGCTACCCCGTTTGCTTTTTTTGGAAAAATGATAAAAAATTGTTTTGTTCTACCCGCAAGAAAAAAAAATATTATAGTTAAAGCCAGTGCCCTTATCTATCCAAGTCAAAAGGAATCAAGTCGATATCTAGAAAACTAAGCAAGTTATGACCAAAAAGGTAACTAGTTCTACTAAAAAGTGGCCGAAAAGAGGCAGTAGCACAACTAGTTACATTTTGGGTCATAACTTACTTACTTTTCTAGACATCGACTTGATTTCTACTGCGTTAGATAGGTAACAGCATTAGCTTTAATACGAAATTTTCTTTTTGCGAATAGTGGGACAAAATTTTTTTTCTTCAAAAAATACCATGGGCTACCCCCTTTGCTTTTTTTGGAAAAATGATAAAAAATTTTTTTGTTCTACCCGCAAGAAAAAAAATATTATAGTTAAAGCCAGTGCCCTTAGCTATCCAAGTCAAAAGGAATCAAGTCGATATCTAGAAAACTGAGCAAGTTATGACCAAAAAGGTAACTAGTTCTACTAAAAAGTGGCCGGAAAGAGGCATTAGCAGAACTGGTTACATTTTGTGTCATAACTTACTTATTTTTCTAGACATCGACTTGATTTCTACTGCGTTGGATAGGTAACAGCATTGGCTTTAATAAGAAATTTTCTTTTTGCGAATAGTGGGACAAAATTTTTTTTCTTAAAAAATACCATGGGCTACCCCGTTTGCTTTTTTTGGAAAAATGATAAAAAATTTTTTTGTTCTACCCGCAAGAAAAAAATATTGTGGTTAAAGACAGTGCCCTTAGCTATCCAAGTCAAAAGGATTCAAGTCGATATCTAGAAAACAAAGCAAGTTATGACCAAAAAGGTAACTAGTTCTACTAAAAAGTGGCCGGAAAGAGGCAGTAGCACAACTGGTTACATTTTGGGTCATAACTTACTTACTTTTCTAGACATCGACTTGATTTCTACTGCGTTGGATAGGTAACAGCATTGGCTTTAATACGAAATTTTCTTTTTGCGAATAGTGGGACAAAATTTTTTTTCTTCAAAAAATTCCATGGGTTACCCCCTTTGCTTTTTTTGGAAAAATGATAAAAAAATTTTTTTGTTCTACCCGCAAAAAAAAAAATATGATAGTTAAAGCCAGTGCCCTTAGCTATCCAAGTCAAAAGGAATCAAGTCGATATCTAGAAAACTAAGCAAGTTATGACCAAAAAGGTAACTAGTTCTACTAAACAGTGGCCGGAAAGAGGCAGTAGCAGAACTGGTAAAATTTTTGGTCATAACTTACTTATTTTTCTAGACATTGACTTGATTTCTACTGCGTTGGACAGGTAACAGCATTTGCTTTAATACAAAATTTTCTTTTTGCGAATAGTGGGACAAAATTTTTTTTCTTCAAAAAATACCATGGGCTACCCCCTTTGCTTTTTTTGGAAAAATGATAAAAAATTTTTTTGCTCTAATCGCAAGAAAAAAAAAATTGTGGGTAAAGCCAGTGCCCTTAGCTATCCAAGTCAAAAGGAATCAAGTCGATATCTAGAAAACTAAGCAAGTTATGACCAAAAAGGTAACTAGTTCTACTAAAAAGTGGCCGGAAAGAGGCAGTAGCACAACTGGTTACATTTTTGGTCATAACTTACTTATTTTTCTAGACATTGACTTGATTTCTACTGCGTTGGATAGGTAACAGCATTGGCTTTAATACGAAATTTTCTTTTTGTGAATAGTGGGACAAAATTTTTTTTCTTCAAAAAATACCATGGGCTACCCCCTTTGCTTTATTTGGAAAAATGATAAAAAATGTTTTTGTTCTACCCGCAAGAAAAAAAATATTGTGGTTAAAGACAGTGCCCTTAGCTATCCAAGTCAAAAGGAATCAAGTCGATATCTGGAAAACTAAGCAAGTTATGACCAAAAAGGTAACTAGTTCTACTAAAAAGTGGCCGGAAAGAGGCAGTAGCACAACTGGTTACATTTTGGCTCATAACTTACTTACTTTTCTAGACATCGACTTGATTTCTACTGCGTTGGATAGGTAACAGCATTGGCTTTAATACGAAATTTTCTTTTTGCGAATAGTGGGACAAAATTTTTTTTCTTCAAAAAATACCATGGGCTACCCCCTTTGCTTTATTTGGAAAAATGATAAAAAATTTTTTTGTTCTACCCGCAAGAAAAAAAAATATTATAGTTAAAGCCAGTGCCCTTATCTATCCAAATCAAAAGGAATCAAGTCGATATCTAGAAAACTAAGCAAGTTATGACCAAAAAGGTAACTAGTTCTACTAAAAAGTGGCCGAAAAGAGGCAGTAGCACAACTAGTTACATTTTGGCTCATAATTTACTTATTTTTCTAGACATCGACTTGATTTCTACTGCGTCGGATAGGTAACAGAATTGGCATTAATATGAAATTTTCTTTTTGCGAATAGTGGGACAAAATTTTTTTTCTTCAAAAAATTCCATGGGCTACCCCCTTTGCTTTATTTGAAAAAATGATAAAAAATTTTTTTGCTCTACCCGCAAGAAAAAAAATATTGTGGTTAAAGATAGTGCCCTTAGCTATCCAAGTCAAAAGGAATCAAGTCGATATCTAGAAAACTAAGCAAGTTATGACAAAAAAGGTAACTAGTTCTATTAAAAAGTGGCCGGAAAGAGGCAGTAGCAGAACTGGTTACATTTTGGGTCATAACTTACTTACTTTTCTAGACATCGACTTGATTTCTACTGCGTTGGATAGGTAACAGCATTGGCTTTAATAAGAAATTTTGTTTTTGCGAATAGTGGGACAACATTTTTTTTCTTCAAAAAATACCATGGGCACCCCCTTTGCTTTTTTTGGAAAAATGATAAAAAATTTTTTTGTTCTACCCGCAAGAAAAAAAAAATTATAGTTAAAGCCAGTGCCCTTAGCTATCCAAGTCAAAAGGAATCAAGTCGATATCTAGAAAACTAAGCAAGTTATGACCAAAAAGGTAACTAGTTCTACTAAAAAGTGGCCGGAAAGAGGCAGTAGCACAACTGGTTACATTTTGGCTCATAACTTACTTACTTTTCTAGACATCGACTTGATTTCTACTGCGTTGGATAGGTAACAGCATTGGCTTTAATACGAAATTTTCTTTTTGCGAATAGTGGGACAAAATTTTTTTTCTTCAAAAAATTCCATGGGCTACCCCCTTTGCTTTATTTGGAAAAATGATAACAAATTTTTTTGCTCTACCCGCAAGAAAAAAAAAATTGTGGTTAAAGATAGTGCCCTTAGCTATCCAAGTCAAAAGGAATCAAGTCGATATCTAGAAAACTAAGCAAGTTATGACCAAAAAGGTAACTAGTTCTACTAAAAAGTGGCCGGAAAGAGGCAGTAGCACAACTGGTTACATTTTGGGTCATAACTTACTTACTTTTCTAGACATCGACTTGATTTCTACAGCGTTGGATAGGTAACAGCATTGGCTTTAATATGAAATTTTCTTTTTGCGAATAGTGGGACAAAATTTTTTTTCTTAAAAAAATACCATGGGCTACCCCCTTTGCTTTTTTTGGAAAAATGATAAAAAATTTTTTTGTTCTACCCGCAAGAAAAAAAATATGATAGTTAAAGCCAGTGCCCTTATCTATCCATGTCAAAAGGATACAAGTCGATATCTAGAAAACTAAGCAAATTATGATCAAAAAGGTAACTAGTTCTACTAAAAAGTGGCCGGAAAGAGGCAGTAGCACAACTGGTTACATTTTGGCTCATAACTTACTTACTTTTCTAGACATCGACTTGATTTCTACTACGTTGGATAGGTAACAGCATTGGCTTTAATACGAAATTTTCTTTTTGCGTACAGTGGGACAAAATTTTTTTTCTTCAAAAAATACCATGGGCTACCCCCTTTGCTTTTTTTGGAAAAATGATAAAAAATTTTTTTGTTCTACCCGCAAGAAAAAAAATATTGTAGTTAAAGCCAGTGCCCTTAGCTATCCAAGTCAAAAGGAATTAAGTCGATATCTAGAAAACTAAGCAAGTTATGATCAAAAAGGTAACTAGTTCTACTAAAAAGTTTCCGGAAAGAGGCAGTAGCAGAACTGGTAAAATTTTTGGTCATAACTTACTTATTTTTCTAGACATCGACTTGATTTCTACTGCGTTGGATAGGTAACAGCATTGGCTTTAATAAGAAATTTTCTTTTTGCGAATAGTGGGACAAAATTTTTTTTCTTCAAAAAATACCATGGGCTAAACCCTTTGCTTTTTTTGGAAAAATGATAAAAAATTTTTTTGTTCTACCCGCAAGAAAAAAAAAATTATAGTTAAAGTCAGTGCCCTTAGCTATCCAAGTCAAAACGAATCAAGTCGATATCTAGAAAACTAAGCAAGTTATGACCAAAAAGGTAACTAGTTCTACTAAAAAGTTTCCGGAAAGAGGCAGTAGCAGAACTGGTTACATTTTGGGTAATAACTTACTTACTTTTCTAGACATCGACTTGATTTCTATTGCGTTGGATAGGTAACAGCATTGGCTTTAATACGAAATTTTCTTTTTGCGAATAGTGGAACAAAATTATTTTTCTTCAAAAAATATCATGGGCTACCCCCTTTTGCTTTTTTTGGAAAAATGATAAAAAATTTTTTTGTTCTACCCGCAAGAAAAAAAATATTGTAGTTAAAGACAGTGCCCTTAGCTATCCAAGTCAAAAGGAATCAAGTCGATATCTAGAAAACTAAGCAAGTTATGACCAAAAAGGTAACTAGTTCTACTAAAAAGTGGCCGGAAAGAGGCAGTAGCAGAACTGGTTACATTTTGGGTAATAACTTACTTATTTTTCTAGACATCGACTTGATTTCTACTGCGTTGGATAGGTAACAGCATTGGCTTTAATAAGAAATTTTCTTTTTGCGAATAGTGGGACAAAATTTTTTTTCTTCAAAAAATACCATGGGCTACCCCCTTTGCTTTTTTTGGAAAAATGATAAAAATTTTTTTTGTTCTACCCGCAAGAAAAAAAATATTGTAGTTAAAGACAGTGCCCTTAGCTATCCAAGTCAAAAGGAATCAAGTCGATATCTAGAAAACTAAGCAAGTTATGACCAAAAAGGTAACTAGTTCTACTAAAAAGTGGCCGGAAAGAGGCAGTAGCAGAACTGGTTACATTTTGGGTAATAACTTACTTATTTTTCTAGACATCGACTTGATTTCTACTGCGTTGGATAGGTAACAGCATTGGCTTTAATACAAAATTTTCTTTTTGCGAACAGTGGGACAAAATTTTTTTTCTTCAAAAAATACCATGGGCTACCCCCTTTGCTTTTTTTGGAAAAATGATAAAAAATTTTTTTGTTCTACCCGCAAGAAAAAAAAATATTATATTTAAAGCCAGTGCCCTTATCTATCCAAGTCAAAAGGATACAAGTCGATATCTAGAAAACTAAGCAAGTTATGATCAAAAAGGTAACTAAATCTACTAAAAAGTGGCCGGAAAGAGGCAGTAGCACAACTGGTTAAATTTTGGCTCATAACTTACTTACTTTTCTAGACATCGACTTGATTTCTACTGCGTTGGATAGGTAACAGCATTGGCTTTAATACGAAATTTTCTTTTTGCGAATAGTGGGACAAAATTTTTTTTCTTAAAAAAATACCATGGGCTACCCCGTTTGCTTTTTTTGGAAAAATGATAAAAAATTTTTTTGTTCTACCCGCAAGAAAAAAAAATATTATAGTTAAAGCCAGTGCCCTTATCTATCCAAGTCAAAAGGATACAAGTCGATATCTAGAAAACTAAGCAAGTTATGATCAAAAAGGTAACTAGTTCTACTAAAAAGTGGCCGGAAAGAGGCAGTAGCACAACTGGTTACATTTTGGGTCATAACTTACTTACTTTTCTAGACATCGACTTGATTTCTACTGCATTGGATAGGTAACAGCATTGGCTTTAATACGAAATTTTCTTTTTGCGAATAGTGGGACAAAATTTTTTTTCTTCAAAAAATACCATGGGCTACCCCCTTTGCTTTTTCTGGAAAATTGATAAAAAATTTTTTTGTTCTACCCGCAAGAAAAAAAATATTGTAGTTAAAGACAGTGCCCTTAGCTATCCAAGTCAAAAGGATACAAGTCGATATCTAGAAAACTAAGCAAGTTATGACCAAAAAGGTAACTAGTTCTACTAAAAAGTGGCCGGAAAGAGGCAGTAGCACAACTGGTTACATTTTGGGTCATAACTTACTTAATTTTCTAGACATCGACTTGATTTCTACTGCGTTGGATAGGTAACAGCATTGGCTTTAATACGAAATTTTCTTTTTGCGAATAGTGGGACAAAATTTTTTTTCTTAAAAAAATACCATGGGCTACCCCCTTTGCTTTTTTTGGAAAATTGATAAAAAATTTTTTTGTTCTACCCGCAAGAAAAAAAAATATTATAGTTAAAGCCAGTGCCCTTATCTATCCAAGTCAAAAGGATACAAGTCGATATCTAGAAAACTAAGCAAGTTATGATCAAAAAGGTAACTAGTTCTACTAAAATGTGGCCGGAAAGAGGCAGTAGCACAACTGGTTACATTTTGGATCATAACTTACTTACTTTTCTAGACATCGACTTGATTTCTACTGCATTGGATAGGTAACAGCATTGGCTTTAATACGAAATTTTCTTTTTGCGAATAGTGGGACAAAATTTTTTTTCTTCAAAAAATACCATGGGCTACCCCCTTTGCTTTTTCTGGAAAATTGATAAAAAATTTTTTTGTTCTACCCGCAAGAAAAAAAATATTATAGTTAAAGCCAGTGCCCTTAGCTATCCAAGTCAAAAGGAATCAAGTCGATATCTAGAAAACTAAGCAAGTTATGACCAAAAAGGTAACTAGTTCTACTAAAAAGTGGCCGGAAAGAGGCAGTAGCACAACTGGTTACATTTTGGGTCATAACTTACTTACTTTTCTAGACATCGACTTGATTTCTACTGCGTTGGATAGGTAACAGCATTGGCTTTAATACGAAATTTTCTTTTTGCGAATAGTGGGACAAAATTTTTTTTCTTAAAAAAATACCATGGGCTACCCCCTTTGCTTTTTTTGGAAAATTGATAAAAAAATTTTTTGTTCTACCCGCAAGAAAAAAAAAATTATAGTTAAAGCCAGTGCCCTTAGCTATCCAAGTCAAAACGAATCAAGTCGATATCTAGAAAACTGAGCAAGTTATGACCAAAAAGGTAACTAGTTCTACTAAAAAGTGGCCGGAAAGAGGCAGTAGCACAACTGGTTACATTTTGGGTCATAACTTACTTACTTTTCTAGACATCGACTTGATTTCTACTGCGTTGGATAGGTAACAGCATTGGCTTTAATACGAAATTTTCTTTTTGCGAATAGTGGGACAAAATTTTTTTTCTTAAAAAAATACCATGGGCTACCCCCTTTGCTTTTTTTGGAAAATTGATAAAAAATTTTTTTGTTCTACCCGCAAGAAAAAAAATATTGTAGTTAAATACAGTGCCCTTAGCTATCCAAGTCAAAACGAATCAAGTCGATATCTAGAAAACTGAGCAAGTTATGACCAAAAAGGTAACTAGTTCTACTAAAAAGTGGCCGGAAAGGGCAGTAGCAGAACTGGTAAAATTTTTGAATTAACTTACTTATTTTTCTAGACATCGACTTGATTTCTAATGCGTTGGATAGGTAACAGCATTGGCTTTAATAAGAAATTTTCTTTTTCCGAATAGTGGAACAAAATTTTTTTTCTTAAAAAAATACCATGGGCTACCCCCTTTGCTTTTTTTGGAAAAATTATAAAAAATTTTTTTGTTCTACCCGCAAGAAAAAAAAAATTATAGTTAAAGTCAGTGCCCTTAGCTATCCAAGTCAAAACGAATCAAGTCGATATCTAGAAAACTGAGCAAGTTATGACCAAAAAGGTAACTAGTTCTACTAAAAAGTTTCCGGAAAGAGGCAGTAGCAGAACTGGTTACATTTTGGGTAATAACTTACTTACTTTTCTAGACATCGACTTGATTTCTATTGCGTTGGATAGGTAACAGCATTGGCTTTAATACGAAATTTTCTTTTTGCGAATAGTGGAACAAAATTTTTTTTCTTCAAAAAATATCATGGGCTACCCCCTTTTGCTTTTTTTGGAAAAATGATAAAAAATTTTTTTGTTCTACCCGCAAGAAAAAAAAATTATAGTTAAAGCCAGTTCCCTTAGCTATCCAAGTCAAAAGGAATCAAGTCGATATCTAGAAAACTAAGCAAGTTATGACCAAAAAGGTAACTAGTTCTACTAAAAAGTGGCCGGAAAGGGCAGTAGCAGAACTGGTAAAATTTTTGGTCATAACTTACTTATTTTTCTAGACATCGACTTGATTTCTACTGCGTTGGATAGGTAACAGCATTGGCTTTAATAAGAAATTTTCTTTTTGCGAATAGTGGGACAAAATTTTTTTTCTTCAAAAAATACCATGGGCTACCCCCTTTGCTTTTTTTGGAAAAATGATAAAAAATTTTTTTGTTCTACCCGCAAGAAAAAAAAAATTATAGTTAAAGTCAGTGCCCTTAGCTATCCAAGTCAAAACGAATCAAGTCGATATCTAGAAAACTGAGCAAGTTATGACCAAAAAGGTAACTAGTTCTACTAAAAAGTGGCCGGAAAGAGGCAGTAGCAGAACTGGTTACATTTTGGGTAATAACTTACTTATTTTTCTAGACATCGACTTGATTTCTACTGCGTTGGACAGGTAACAGCATTGGCTTTAATATGAAATTTTCTTTTTGCGAATAGTGGGACAAAATTTTTTTTCTTAAAAAAATACCATGGGCTACCCCCTTTGCTTTTTTTGGAAAAATGATAAAAAATTTTTTTGTTCTACCCGCAAGAAAAAAAAATTATAGTTAAAGCCAGTGCCCTTAGCTATCCAAGTCAAAAGGATACAAGTCGATATCTAGAAAACTAAGCAAGTTATGACCAAAAAGGTAACTAGTTCTACTAAAAAGTGGCCGGAAAGAGGCAGTAGCACAACTGGTTACATTTTGGGTCATAACTTACTTACTTTTCTAGACATCGACTTGATTTCTACTGCGTTGGATAGGTAACAGCATTGGCTTTAATAAGAAATTTTCTTTTTGCGAATAGTGGGACAAAATTTTTTTTCTTCAAAAAATACCATGAGCTACCCCCTTTGCTTTTTTTGGAAAAATGATAAAAAATTTTTTTGTTCTACCCGCAAGAAAAAAAAAATTATAGTTAAAGCCAGTACCCTTAACTATCCAAGTCAAAACGAATCAAGTCGATATCTAGAAAACTGAGCAAGTTATGACCAAAAAGGTAACTAGTTCTACTAAAAAGTGGCCGGAAAGAGGCAGTAGCAGAACTGGTTACATTTTGTGTCATAACTTACTTATTTTTCTAGACATCGACTTGATTTCTAATGCGTTGGATAGGTAACAGCATTGGCTTTAATAAGAAATTTTCTTTTTCCGAATAGTGGAACAAAATTTTTTTTCTTAAAAAAATACCATGGGCTACCCCCTTTGCTTTTTTTGGAAAAATGATAAAAAATTTTTTTGTTCTACCCGCAAGAAAAAAAAAATTATAGTTAAAGTCAGTGCCCTTAGCTATCCAAGTCAAAACGAATCAAGTCGATATCTAGAAAACTGAGCAAGTTATGACCAAAAAGGTAACTAGTTCTACTAAAAAGTTTCCGGAAAGAGGCAGTAGCAGAACTGGTTACATTTTGGGTAATAACTTACTTACTTTTCTAGACATCGACTTGATTTCTATTGCGTTGGATAGGTAACAGCATTGGCTTTAATACGAAATTTTCTTTTTGCGAACAGTGGAACAAAATTTTTTTTCTTCAAAAAATATCATGGGCTACCCCCTTTTGCTTTTTTTGGAAAAATGATAAAAAATTTTTTTGTTCTACCCGCAAGAAAAAAAATTATAGTTAAAGCCAGTTCCCTTAGCTATCCAAGTCAAAACGAATCAAGTCGATATCTAGAAAACTGAACAAGTTATGACCAAAAAGGTAACTAGTTCTACTAAAAAGTGGCCGGAAAGAGGCAGTAGCAGAACTGGTTACATTTTGGGTAATAACTTACTTATTTTTCTAGACATCGACTTGATTTCTACTGCGTTGGACAGGTAACAGCATTGGCTTTAATATGAAATTTTCTTTTTGCGAATAGTGGGACAAAATTTTTTTTCTTAAAAAAATACCATGGGCTACCCCCTTTGCTTTTTTTGGAAAAATGATAAAAAATTTTTTTGTTCTACCCGCAAGAAAAAAAAATTATAGTTAAAGCCAGTGCCCTTAGCTATCCAAGTCAAAAGGAATCAAGTCGATATCTAGAAAACTAAGCAAGTTATGACCAAAAAGGTAACTAGTTCTACTAAAAAGTGGCCGGAAAGAGGCAGTAGCACAACTGGTTACATTTTGGGTCATAACTTACTTACTTTTCTAGACATCGACTTGATTTCTACTGCGTTGGATAGGTAACAGCATTGGCTTTAATAAGAAATTTTCTTTTTGCGAATAGTGGGACAAAATTTTTTTTCTTCAAAAAATACCATGGGCTACCCCCTTTGCTTTTTTTGGAAAAATGATAAAAAATTTTTTTGTTCTACCCGCATGAAAAATAAAATTATAGTTAAAGCCAGTGCCCTTAGCTATCTAAGTCAAAAGGAATCAAGTCGATATCTAGAAAACTAAGCAAGTTATGACCAAAAAGGTAACTAGTTCTACTAAAAAGTGGCCGGAAAGAGGCAGTAGCACAACTGGTTACATTTTGGGTCATAACTTACTTACTTTTCTAGACATCGACTTGATTTCTACTGCGTTGGATAGGTAACAGCATTGGCTTTAATATGAAATTTTCTTTTTGCGAATAGTGGGACAAAATTTTTTTTCTTCAAAAAATACCATGGGCTACCCCCTTTGCTTTATTTGGAAAAATGATAAAAAATTTTTTTTGTTCTACCCGCAAGAAAAAAAATATTGTGGTTAAAGACAGTGCCCTTAGCTATCCAAGTCAAAAGGATACAAGTCGATATCTGGAAAACTAAGCAAGTTATGACCAAAAAGGTAACTAGTTCTACTAAAAAGTGGCCGGAAAGAGGCAGTAGCACAACTGGTTACATTTTGGCTCATAACTTACTTACTTTTCTAGACATCGACTTGATTTCTACTGCGTTGGATAGGTAACAGCATTGGCTTTAATACGAAATTTTCTTTTTGCGAATAGTGGGACAAAATTTTTTTTCTTAAAAAAATACCATGGGCTACCCCGTTTGCTTTTTTTGGAAAAATGATAAAAAAATTTTTTTTTCTACCCGCAAGAAAGAAAAATATTATAGTTAAAGCCAGTGCCCTTATCTATCCAAGTCAAAAGGATACAAGTCGATATCTAGAAAACTATGCAAGTTATGATCAAAAAGGTAACTAGTTCTACTAAAAAGTGGCCGGAAAGAGGCAGTAGCACAACTGGTTACATTTTGGGTCATAACTTACTTATTTTTCTAGACATCGACTTGATTTCTACTGCATTGGATAGGTAACAGCATTGGCTTTAATACGAAATTTTCTTTTTGCGAATAGTGGGACAAAATTTTTTTTCTTCAAAAAATACCATGGGCTACCCCCTTTGCTTTTTCTGGAAAATTGATAAAAAATTTTTTTGTTCTACCCGCAAGAAAAAAAATATTGTAGTTAAAGACAGTGCCCTTAGCTATCCAAGTCAAAAGGATACAAGTCGATATCTAGAAAACTAAGCAAGTTATGACCAAAAAGGTAACTAGTTCTACTAAAAAGTGGCCGGAAAGAGGCAGTAGCACAACTGGTTACATTTTGGGTCATAACTTACTTACTTTTCTAGACATCGACTTGATTTCTACTGCGTTGGATAGGTAACAGCATTGGCTTTAATACGAAATTTTCTTTTTGCGAATAGTGGGACAAAATTTTTTTTCTTAAAAAAATACCATGGGCTACCCCCTTTGCTTTTTTTGGAAAATTGATAAAAAATTTTTTTGTTCTACCCGCAAGAAAAAAAATATTGTAGTTAAAGACAGTGCCCTTAGCTATCCAAGTCAAAAGGATACAAGTCGATATCTAGAAAACTAAGCAAGTTATGACGAAAAAGGTAACTAGTTCTACTAAAAAGTGGCCGGAAAGAGGCAGTAGCACAACTGGTTACATTTTGGGTCATAACTTACTTACTTTTCTAGACATCGACTTGATTTCTACTGCGTTGGATAGGTAACAGCATTGGCTTTAATAAGAAATTTTCTTTTTGCGAATAGTGGGACAAAATTTTTTTTCTTCAAAAAATACCATGGGCTACCCCCTTTGCTTTTTTTGGAAAAATGATAAAAAATTTTTTTGTTCTACCCGCATGAAAAAAAAAATTATAGTTAAAGCCAGTGCCCTTAGCTATCTAAGTCAAAAGGAATCAAGTCGATATCTAGAAAACTAAGCAAGTTATGACCAAAAAGGTAACTAGTTCTACTAAAAAGTGGCCGGAAAGAGGCAGTAGCACAACTGGTTACATTTTGGGTCATAACTTACTTACTTTTCTAGACATCGACTTGATTTCTACTGCGTTGGATAGGTAACAGCATTGGCTTTAATACGAAATTTTCTTTTTGCGAATAGTGGGACAAAATTTTTTTTCTTCAAAAAATACCATGGGCTACCCCCTTTGCTTTATTTGGAAAAATGATAAAAAATTTTTTTTGTTCTACCCGCAAGAAAAAAAATATTGTGGTTAAAGACAGTGCCCTTAGCTATCCAAGTCAAAAGGATACAAGTCGATATCTGGAAAACTAAGCAAGTTATGACCAAAAAGGTAACTAGTTCTACTAAAAAGTGGCCGGAAAGAGGCAGTAGCACAACTGGTTACATTTTGGCTCATAACTTACTTACTTTTCTAGACATCGACTTGATTTCTACTGCGTTGGATAGGTAACAGCATTGGCTTTAATACGAAATTTTCTTTTTGCGAATAGTGGGACAAAATTTTTTTTCTTAAAAAAATACCATGGGCTACCCCGTTTGCTTTTTTTGGAAAAATGATAAAAAATTTTTTTGTTCTACCCGCAAGAAAAAAAATATTATAGTTAAAGCCAGTGCCCTTAGCTATCCAAGTCAAAAGGAATCAAGTCGATATCTAGAAAACTAAGCAAGTTATGACCAAAAAGGTAACTAGTTCTACTAAAAAGTGGCCGGAAAGGGCAGTAGCAGAACTGGTAAAATTTTGGGTCATAACTTACTTATTTTTCTAGACATCGACTTGATTTCTACTGCGTTGGATAGGTAACAGCATTGGCTTTAATATGAAATTTTCTTTTTGCGAATAGTGGGACAAAATTTTTTTTCTTCAAAAAATACCATGGGCTACCCCCTTTGCTTTTTTTGGAAAAATGATAAAAAATTTTTTTGTTCTACCCGCAAGAAAAAAAATATTATCTTTAAAGCCAGTGCCCTTAGCTATCCAAGTCAAAAGGAATCAAGTCGATATCTAGAAAACTAAGCAAGTTATGACCAAAAAGGTAACTAGTTCTACTAAAAAGTGGCCGGAAAGAGGCAGTAGCACAACTGGTTACATTTTGGGTCATAACTTACTTACTTTTCTAGACATCGACTTGATTTCTACTGCGTTAGATAGGTAACAGCATTGGCTTTAATACGAAATTTTCTTTTTGCGAATAGTGGGACAAAATTTTTTTTCTTAAAAAAATACCATGGGCTACCCCCTTTGCTTTTTTTGGAAAAATGATAAAAAAAATTTTTTTCTCTACCCGCAAGAAAAAAAATTCTATGGTGAAAGCCAGTGCCCTTAGCTATCTAAGTCAAAAGGAATCAAGTCAATATCTAGAAAACTAAGCAAGTTATGACCAAAAAGGTAACTAGTTCTACTAAAAAGTGGCCGGAAAGAGGCAGTAGCAGAACTGGTTACATTTTGTGTCATAACTTACTTATTTTTCTAGACATCGACTTGATTTCTACTGCGTTGGATAGGTAACAGCATTGGCTTTAATAAGAAATTTTCTTTTTGCGAATAGTGGGACAAAATTTTTTTTCTTCAAAAAATACCATGGGCTACCCCCTTTGCTTTTTTTGGAAAAATGATAAAAAAATTTTTTGTTCTACCCGCAAGAAAAATAATATTATGGTTAAAGCCAGTGCCCTTAGCTATCCAAGTCAAAAGGAATCAAGTCGATATCTAGAAAACTAAGCAAGTTATGACCAAAAAGGTAACTAGTTCTACTAAAAAGTGGCCGGAAAGAGGCAGTAGCACAACTGGTTACATTTTGGGTCATAACTTACTTACTTTTCTAGACATCGACTTGATTTCTACTGCGTTGGATAGGTAACAGCATTGGCTTTAATACGAAATTTTCTTTTTGCGAATAGTGGGACAAAATTTTTTTTCTTAAAAAAATACCATGGGCTACCCCCTTTGCTTTTTTTGGAAAAATGATAAAAAAAATTTTTTTCTCTACCCGCAAGAAAAAAAATTCTATGGTGAAAGCCAGTGCCCTTAGCTATCCAAGTCAAAACGAATCAAGTCGATATCTAGAAAACTAAGCAAGTTATGACCAAAAAGGTAACTAGTTCTACTAAAAAGTGGCCGGAAAGAGGCAGTAGCAGAACTGGTTACATTTTGGGTCATAACTTACTTACTTTTCTAGACATCGACTTGATTTCTGCTGCTTTGGATAGGTAACAGCATTGGCTTTAATACGAAATTTTCTTTTTGCGAATAGTGGAACAAAATTTTTTTTCTTCAAAAAATATCATGGGCTACCCCCTTTGCTTTTTTTGGAAAAATGATAAAAAATTTTTTTGTTCTACCCGCAAGAAAAAAAATATTAAATTTAAAGCCACTGCCCTTAGCTATATAAGTCAAAAGGAATCAAGTCGATATCTAGAAAACTGAGCAAGTTATGACCAAAAAGGTAACTAGTTCTACTAAAAAGTGGCCGGAAAGAGGCAGTAGCAGAACTGGTTACATTTTGTGTCATAACTTACTTATTTTTCTAGACATCGACTTGATTTCTACTGCGTTGGATAGGTACCAGCATTGGCTTTAATAAGAAATTTTCTTTTTGCGAATAGTGGGACAAAATTTTTTTTCTTCAAAAAATACAATGGGCTACCCCCTTTGCTTTTTTTGGAAAAATGATAAAAAATTTTTTTGTTCTACCCGCAAGAAAAAAAATATTATGGTTAAAGCCAGTGCCTTAGCTATCCAAGTCAAAAAGAATCAAGTCGATATCTAGAAAACTAAGCAAGTTATGACCAAAAAGGTAACTAGTTCTACTGAAAAGTGGCCGGAAAGAGGCAGTAGCACAACTGGTTACATTTTTGGTCATAACTTACTTACTTTTCTAGACATCGACTTGATTTCTACTGCGTTGGATAGGTAACAGCATTAGCTTTAATACGAAATTTTCTTTTTGCGAATAGTGGGACAAAAATTTTTTTCTTCAAAAAATACAATGGGCTACCCCCTTTGCTTTTTTTGGAAAAATGATAAAAATTTTTTTGTTCTACCCGCAAGAAAAAAAATATTGTGATTAAATCCAGTGCCCTTAGCTATCCAAGTAAAAAGGAATCAAGTCGATATCTAGAAAAGAAAGCAAGTTATGACAAAAAAGGTAACTAATTCTAATAAAAAGTGGCCGGAAAGAGGCAGTAGCAGAACTGGTTACATTTTGGGTAATAACTTACTTATTTTTCTAGACATCGACTTGACTTCTACTGCGTTGGATAGGTAACAGCATTGGCTTTAATACGAAATTTTCTTTTTGCGACTAGTGGGACAAAATTTTTTTTCTTAAAAAAATACCATGGGCTACCCCCTTTGCTTTATTTGGAAAAATGATAAAAAATTTTTGTAACTAGTTCTACTAAAAAGTGGCCGGAAAGAGGCAGTAGCACAACTGGTTACATTTTGGGTCATAACTTACTTACTTTTCTAGACATCGGCTTGATTTCTACTGCGTTGGATAGGTAACAGCATTGGCTTTAATACGAAATTTTCTTTTTGCGAATAGTGGGACAAAATTTTTTTTCTTAAAAAAATACCATGGGCTACCCTCTTTGCTTTTTTTGGAAAAATGATAAAAAAATTTTTTGTTCTACCAGCAGGAAAAAAAATTTTTTGGGTAAAGCCAGTGCCCTTAGCTATCCAAGCCAAAAGGAATCAAGTCGATATCTAGAAAACTAAGCAAGTTATGACCAAAAAGGTAACTAGTTCTACTAAAAAGTGGCCGGAAAGAGGCAGTAGCACAACTGGTTACATTTTGGGTCATAACTTACTTACTTTTCTAGACATCGGCTTGATTTTTACTGCGTTGGATAGGTAACAGCATTGGCCTTAATACGAAATTTTCTTTTTGCGAATAGTGGGACAAAATTTTTTTTCTTAAAAAAATACCATGGGCTACCCCCTTTGCTTTATTTGGAAAAATGATAAAAAATTTTTTTGTTCTACCCGCAAGAAAAAAAATATTATAGTTAAAGCCAGTGCCCTTAGCTATCCAAGTCAAAAGGAATCAAGTTGATATCTAGAAAACTAAGCAAGTTATGACCAAAAAGGTAACTAGTTCTACTAAAAAGTGGCCGGAAAGAGGCAGTAGCACAACTGGTTACATTTTGGGTCATAACTTACTTACTTTTTTTGACATCGACTTGATTTCTACTGCGTTGGATAGGTAACAGCATTGGCTTTAAAACGAAATTTTCTTTTTGCGAATAGTGGGACAATATTTTTTTTCTTAAAAAAATACCATGGGCTACCCCCTTTACTTTTTTTAGAAAAATGATAAAAAATGTTTTTGTTCTACCCGCAAGAAAAAAAAAATTATAGTTAAAGCCAGTGCCCTTAGCTATCCAAGTCAAAACGAATCAAGTCGATATCTAGAAAACTGAGCAAGTTATGACCCAAAATGTAACCAGTTGTGCTACTGCCTCTTTCCGGCCACTTTTTAGTAGAACTAGTTACCTTTTTGGTCATAACTTGCTTAGTTTTCTAGATATCGACTTGATTCTTTTTGACTTGGATAGCTAAGGGCACTGTCTTTAACCACAATATTTTTTTTCTTGCGGGTAGAACAAAAAAATTTTTTATCATTTTTCCAAAAAAAGCAAAGGGGGTAGCCCATGGTATTTTTTTAAGAAAAAAAATTTTGTCCCACTATTCGCAAAAAGAAAATTTCGTATTAAAGCCAATGCTGTTACCTATCCAACGCAGTAGAAATCAAGCCGATGTCTAGAAAAGTAAGTAAGTTATGACCCAAAATGTAACCAGTTGTGCTACTGCCTCTTTCCGGCCACTTTTTAGTAGAACTAGTTACCTTTTTGGTCATAACTTGCTTAGTTTTCTAGATATCGACTTGATTCCTTTTGGCTTGGATAGCTAAGGGCACTGGCTTTACCCAAAAAATTTTTTTTCCTGCTGGTAGAACAAAAAAATTTTTTATCATTTTTCCAAAAAAAGCAAAGAGGGTAGCCCATGGTATTTTTTTAAGAAAAAAAATTTTGTCCCACTATTCGCAAAAAGAAAATTTCGTATTAAAGCCAATGCTGTTACCTATCCAACGCAATAGAAATCAAGTCGATGTCTAGAAAAATAAGTAAGTTATGACCCAAAATGTAACCAGTTGTGCTACTGCCTCTTTCCGGCCACTTTTTAGTAGAACTAGTTACCTTTTTGGTCATAACTTGCTTAGTTTTCTAGATATCGACTTGATTCCTTTTGACTTGGATAGCTAAGGGCACTGTCTTTAACCACAATATTTTTTTCTTGCGGGTAGAACAAAAAAAGTTTTTATCATTTTTCCAAAAAAAGCAAAGGGGGTAGCCCATGGTATTTTTTTAAGAAAAAAAATTTTGTCCCACTATTCGCAAAAAGAAAATTTCGTATTAAAGCCAATGCTGTTACCTATCCAACGCAGTAGAAATCAAGCCGATGTCTAGAAAAGTAAGTAAGTTATGACCCAAAATGTAACCAGTTGTGCTACTGCCTCTTTCCGGCCACTTTTTAGTAGAACTAGTTACCTTTTTGGTTATAACTTGCTTAGTTTTCTAGACATCGACTTGATTCCTTTTGACTTGGATAGCTAAGGGCACTGGCTTTAACTATAATATTTTTTTTCTTGCGGGTAGAACAAAAAAATTTTTTATCATTTTTCCAAAAAAAGGAAAGGGGGTAGCCCATGGTATTTTTTTTTTTTAAAAAATTTTGTCCCACTATTCGCAAAAAGAAAATTTCGTATTAAAGCCAATGCTGTTACCTATCCAACGCAGTAGAAATCAAGTCGATGTCTAGAAAAATAAGTAAGTTATGACCAAAAATTTTACCAGTTCTGCTACTGCCTTTTTCCGGCCACTTTTTAGTAGAACTAGTTACCTTTTTGCTCATAACTTGCTCAGTTTTCTAGATATCGACTTGATTCCTTTTAACCTGGATAGCTAAAGGCACTGGCTTTAACCACAATATTTTTTTCTTGCGGGTAGAACAAAAAAATTTTTTATCATTTTTCCAAAAAAAGCAAAGGGGGTAGCCCATGGTATTTTTTGAAGAAAAAAAATTTTGTCCCACTATTCGCAAAAAGAAAATTTCGTATTAAAGCCAATGCTGTTACCTATCCAACGCAGTAGAAATCAAGTCGATGTCTAGAAAAATAAGTAAGTTATGACCAAAAATTTTACCAGTTCTGCTACTGCCTCTTTCCTGCCACTTTTTAGTAGAACTAGTTACCTTTTTGGTCATAACTTGCTTAGTTTTCTAGATATCGACTTGATTCCTTTTGACTTCGATAGCTAAGGGCACTGTCTTTAACCACAATATTTTTTTTCTTGCGGGTAGAACAAAAAAATTTTTTATCATTTTTCCAAAAAAAGCAAAGGGAGTAGCCCATGGTATTTTTTGAAGAAAAAAAATTTTGTCCCACTATTCGCAAAAAGAAAATTTCGTATTAAAGCCAATGCTGTTACCTATCCAACGCAGTAGAAATCAAGCCGATGTCTAGAAAAGTAAGTAAGTTATGACCCAAAATGTAACCAGTTGTGCTACTGCCTCTTTCCGGCCACTTTTTAGTAGAACTAGTTACCTTTTTGGTCATAACTTGCTTAGTTTTCTAGATATCGACTTGATTCCTTTTGACTTGGATAGCTAAGGGCACTGTCTTTAACCACAATATTTTTTTCTTGCGGGTAGAACAAAAAAAATTTTTATCATTTTTCCAAAAAAAGCCCATGGTATTTTTTGAAGAAAAAAAATTTTGTCCCACTATTCGCAAAAAGAAAATTTCGTATTAAAGCCAATGCTGTTACCTATCCAACGCAGTAGAAATCAAGTCGATGTCTAGAAAAATAAGTAAGTTATGACCAAAAATTTTACCAGTTCTGCTACTGCCTCTTTCCTGCCACTTTTTAGTAGAACTAGTTACCTTTTTGGTCATAACTTGCTTAGTTTTCTAGATATCGACTTGATTCCTTTTGACTTCGATAGCTAAGGGCACTGTCTTTAACCACAATATTTTTTTTTTGCGGGTAGAACAAAAAAATTTTTTATCATTTTTCCAAAAAAAGCAAAGGGGGTAGCCCATGGTATTTTTTGAAGAAAAAAAATTTTGTCCCACTATTCGCAAAAAGAAAATTTCGTATTAAAGCCAATGCTGTTACCTATCCAACGCAGTAGAAATCAAGCCGATGTCTAGAAAAGTAAGTAAGTTATGACCCAAAATGTAACCAGTTGTGCTACTGCCTCTTTCCGGCCACTTTTTAGTAGAACTAGTTACCTTTTTGGTTATAACTTGCTTAGTTTTCTAGATATCGACTTGATTCCTTTTGACTTGGATAGCTAAGGGCACTGGCTTTAACTATAATATTTTTTTTCTTGCGGGTAGAACAAAAAAATTTTTTATCATTTTTCCAAAAAAAGGATAGGGGGTAGCCCATGGTATTTTTTTTTTAAAAAAAATTTTGTCCCACTATTCGCAAAAAGAAAATTTCGTATTAAAGCCAATGCTGTTACCTATCCAACGCAGTAGAAATCAAGCCGATGTCTAGAAAAGTAAGTAAGTTATGACCCAAAATGTAACCAGTTGTGCTACTGCCTCTTTCCGGCCACTTTTTAGTAGAACTAGTTACCTTTTTGTTTATAACTTGCTTAGTTTTCTAGATATCGACTTGATTCCTTTTGACTTGGATAGCTAAGGGCACTGGCTTTAACTATAATATTTTTGTTCTTGCGGGTAGAACAAAAAAATTTTTTATCATTTTTCCAAAAAAAGCAAAGGGGGTAGCCCATGGTATTTTTTGAAAAAAAAAAATTTTGTCCCACTATTCGCAAAAAGAAAATTTCGTATTAAAGCAAATGCTGTTACCTATCCAACGCAGTAGAAATCAAGCCGATGTCTAGAAAAGTAAGTAAGTTATGACCCAAAATGTAACCAGTTGTGCTACTGCCTCTTTCCGGCCACTTTTTAGTAGAACTAGTTACCTTTTTGGTCATAACTTGCTTAGTTTTCTAGATATCGACTTGATTCCTTTTGACTTGGATAGCTAAGGGCACTGTCTTTAACCACAATATTTTTTTCTTGCGGGTAGAACAAAAAATTTTTTATCATTTTTCCAAAAAAAGCAAAGGGGGTAGCCCATGGTATTTTTTGAAGAAAAAAAATTTTGTCCCACTATTCGCAAAAAGTAAATTTCGTATTAAAGCCAATGCTGTTACCTACCCAACGCAGTAGAAATCCAGTCGATGTCTAGAAAAATAAGTAAGTTATGACCCAAAATGTAACCAGTTGTGCTACTGCCTCTTTCCGGCCACTTTTTAGTAGAACTAGTTACCTTTTTGGTCATAACTTGCTTAGTTTTCTAGATATCGACTTGATTCCTTTTGACTTGGATAGTTAAGGGCACTGTCTTTAACCACAATATTTTTTTTCTTGCGGGTAGAACAAACAAATTTTTTATCATTTTTCCAAAAAAAGCAAAGGGGGTAGCCCATGGTATTTTTTTAAGAAAAAAAATTTTGTCCCACTATTCGCAAAAATAAAATTTCGTATTAAAGCCAATGCTGTTACCTATCCAACGCAGTAGAAATCAAGCCGATGTCTAGAAAAGTAAGTAAGTTATGACCCAAAATGTAACCAGTTCTGCTACTGCCTCTTTCCGGCCACTTTTTAGTAGAACTAGTTACCTTTTTGGTCATAACTTGCTTAGTTTTCTAGATATCGACTTGATTCCTTTTGACTTGGATAGCTAAGGGCACTGTCTTTAACCACAATATTTTTTTCTTGCGGGTAGAACAAAAAATTTTTTTATCATTTTTCCAAAAAAAGCAAAGGGGGTAGCCCATGGTATTTTTTGAAGAAAAAAAATTTTGTCCCACTATTCGCAAAAAGTAAATTTCGTATTAAAGCCAATGCTGTTACCTACCCTACGCAGTAGAAATCCAGTCGATGTCTAGAAAAATAAGTAAGTTATGACCCAAAATGTAACCAGTTGTGCTACTGCCTCTTTCCGGCCACTTTTTAGTAGAACTAGTTACCTTTTTGGTCATAACTTGCTTAGTTTTCTAGATATCGACTTGATTCCTTTTGACTTGGATAGCTAAGGGCACTGTCTTTAACCACAATATTTTTTTCTTGCGGGTAGAACAAAAAATTTTTTTATCATTTTTCCAAAAAAAGCAAAGGGGGTAGCCCATGGTATTTTTTGAAGAAAAAAATTTTTGTCCCACTATTCGCAAAAAGAAAATTTCGTATTAAAGCCAATGCTGTTACCTATCCAACGCAGTAGAAATCCAGTCGATGTCTAGAAAAATAAGTAAGTTATGACCCAAAATGTAACCAGTTGTGCTACTGCCTCTTTCCGGCCACTTTTTAGTAGAACTAGTTACCTTTTTGGTCATAACTTGCTTAGTTTTCTAGATATCGACTTGATTCCTTTTGAATTGGATAGCTAAGGGCACTGGCTTTAACTATAATATTTTTTTTCTTGCGGGTAGAACAAAAAAATTTTTTATCATTTTTCCAAAAAAAGGAAAGGGGGTAGCCCATGGTATTTTTTTAAGAAAAAAAATTTTGTCCCACTATTCGCAAAAAGAAAATTTCGTATTAAAGCCAATGCTGTTACCTATCCAACGCAGTAGAAATCAAGCCGACGTCTACAAAAGTAAGTAAGTTATGACCCAAAATGTAACCAGTTGTGCTACTGCCTCTTTCCGGCCACTTTTTAGTAGAACTAGTTACCTTTTTGGTCATAACTTGCTTAGTTTTCTAGATATCGACTTGATTCCTTTTGACTTGGATAGCTAAGGGCACTGTCTTTAACCACAATATTTTTTTCTTGCGGGTAGAACAAAAAAATTTTTTATCATTTTTCCAAAAAAAGCAAAGGGGGTAGCCCATGGTATTTTTTGAAGAAAAAAAATTTTGTCCCACTATTCGCAAAAACAAAATTTCGTATTAAAGCCAATGCTGTTACCTATCCAACGCAGTAGAAATCAAGTCGATGTCTAGAAAAATAAGTAAGTTATGACCAAAAATTTTACCAGTTCTGCTACTGCCTCTTTCCGGCCACTTTTTAGTAGAACTAGTTACCTTTTTGGTCATAACTTGCTCAGTTTTCTAGATATCGACTTGATTCCTTTTGACCTGGATAGCTAAGGGCACTGGCTTTAACTATAATATTTTTTTTCTTGCGGGTAGAACAAAAAAATTTTTTATCATTTTTCCAAAAAAAGCAAAGGGGGTAGCCCATGGTATTTTTTGAAGAAAAAAAATTTTGTCCCACTATTCGCAAAAAGTAAATTTCGGATTAAAGCCAATGCTGTTACCTACCCAACGCAGTAGAAATCCAGTCGATGTCTAGAAAAATAAGTAAGTTATGACCCAAAATGTAACCAGTTGTGCTACTGCCTCTTTCCGGCCACTTTTTAGTAGAACTAGTTACCTTTTTGGTCATAACTTGCTTAGTTTTCTAGATATCGACTTGATTCCTTTTGACTTGGATAGTTAAGGGCACTGTCTTTAACCACAATATTTTTTTTCTTGCGGGTAGAACAAACAAATTTTTTATCATTTTTCCAAAAAAAGGAAAGGGGGTAGCCCATGGTATTTTTTTAAGAAAAAAAATTTTGTCCCACTATTCGCAAACAGAAAATTTCGTATTAAAGCCAATGCTGTTACCTACCCAACGCAGTAGAAATCCAGTCGATGTCTAGAAAAATAAGTAAGTTATGACCCAAAACGTAACCAGTTGTGCTACTGCCTCTTTCCGGCCACTTTTTAGTAGAACTAGTTACCTTTTTGGTCATAACTTGCTTAGTTTTCTAGATATCGACTTGATTCCTTTTGAATTGGATAGCTAAGGGCACTGGCTTTAACTATAATATTTTTTTTCTTGCGGGTAGAACAAAAAAATTTTTTATCATTTTTCCAAAAAAAGCAAAGGGGGTAGCCCATGGTATTTTTTGAAGAAAAAAAATTTTGTCCCACTATTCGCAAAAACAAAATTTCGTATTAAAGCCAATGCTGTTACCTATCCAACGCAGTAGAAATCAAGTCGATGTCTAGAAAAATAAGTAAGTTATGACCAAAAATTTTACCAGTTCTGCTACTGCCTCTTTCCGGCCACTTTTTAGTAGAACTAGTTACCTTTTTGGTCATAACTTGCTCAGTTTTCTAGATATCGACTTGATTCCTTTTGACCTGGATAGCTAAGGGCACTGGCTTTAACTATAATATTTTTTTTCTTGCGGGTAGAACAAAAAAATTTTTTATCATTTTTCCAAAAAAAGGAAAGGGGGTAGCCCATGGTATTTTTTGAAGAAAAAAAATTTTGTCCCACTATTCGCAAAAAGAAAATTTCGTATTAAAGCCAATGCTGTTACCTACCCAACGCAGTAGAAATCCAGTCGATGTCTAGAAAAATAAGTAAGTTATGACCCAAAATGTAACCAGTTCTGCTACTGCCTCTTTCCGGCCACTTTTTAGTAGAACTAGTTACCTTTTTGGTCATAACTTGCTCAGTTTTCTAGATATCGACTTGATTCCTTTTGACTTGGATAGCTAAGGGCACTGTCTTTAACCACAATATTTTTTTCTTGCGGGTAGAACAAAAAAATTTTTTATCATTTTTCCAAAAAAAGCAAAGGGGGTAGCCCATGGTATTTTTTGAAGAAAAAAAATTTTGTCCCACTATTCGCAAAAAGTAAATTTCCTATTAAAGCCAATGCTGTTACCTACCCAACGCAGTAGAAATCCAGTCGATGTCTAGAAAAATAAGTAAGTTATGACCCAAAATGTAACCAGTTGTGCTACTGCCTCTTTCCGGCCACTTTTTAGTAGAACTAGTTACCTTTTTGGTCATAACTTGCTTAGTTTTCTAGATATCGACTTGATTCCTTTTGACTTGGATAGCTAAGGGCACTGTCTTTAATCACAATATTTTTTTCTTGCGGGTAGAACAAAAAATTTTTTTATCATTTTTCCAAAAAAAGCAAAAGGGGTAGCCCATGGTATTTTTTTAAGAAAAAAAATTTTGTCCCACTATTCGCAAAAATAAAATTTCGTATTAAAGCCAATGCTGTTACCTATCCAACGCAGTAGAAATCAAGCCGATGTCTAGAAAAGTAAGTAAGTTATGACCCAAAATGTAACCAGTTCTGCTACTGCCTCTTTCCGGCCACTTTTTAGTAGAACTAGTTACCTTTTTGGTCATAACTTGCTCAGTTTTCTAGATATCGACTTGATTCCTTTTGAATTGGATAGCTAAGGGCACTGGCTTTAACTATAATATTTTTTTTCTTGCGGGTAGAACAAAAAAATTTTTTATCATTTTTCCAAAAAAAGGAAAGGGGGTAGCCCATGGTATTTTTTTAAGAAAAAAAATTTTGTCCCAATATTCGCAAAAAGAAAATTTCGTATTAAAGCCAATGCTGTTACCTATCCAACGCAGTAGAAATCAAGCCGACGTCTACAAAAGTAAGTAAGTTATGACCCAAAATGTAACCAGTTGTGCTACTGCCTCTTTCCGGCCACTTTTTAGTAGAACTAGTTACCTTTTTGGTCATAACTTGCTTAGTTTTCTAGATATCGACTTGATTCCTTTTGACTTGGATAGTTAAGGGCACTGTCTTTAACCACAATATTTTTTTTCTTGCGGGTAGAACAAACAAATTTTTTATCATTTTTCCAAAAAAAGGAAAGGGGGTAGCCCATGGTATTTTTTGAAGAAAAAAAATTTTGTCCCACTATTCGCAAAAAGTAAATTTCGTATTAAAGCCAATGCTGTTACCTACCCAACGCAGTAGAAATCCAGTCGATGTCTAGAAAAATAAGTAAGTTATGACCCAAAATGTAACCAGTTGTTCTACTGCCTCTTTCCGGCCACTTTTTAGTAGAACTAGTTACCTTTTTGGTCATAACTTGCTTAGTTTTCTAGATATCGACTTGATTCCTTTTGACTTGGATAGTTAAGGGCACTGTCTTTAACCACAATATTTTTTTTCTTGCGGGTAGAACAAACAAATTTTTTATCATTTTTCCAAAAAAAGCAAAGGGGGTAGCCCATGGTATTTTTTTAAGAAAAAAAATTTTGTCCCACTATTCGCAAAAATAAAATTTCGTATTAAAGCCAATGCTGTTACCTATCCAACGCAGTAGAAATCAAGTCGGTGTCTAAAAAAATAAGTAAGTTATGACCAAAAATTTTACCAGTTCTGCTACTGCCTCTTTCCGGCCACTTTTTAGTAGAACTAGTTACCTTTTTGGTCATAACTTGCTCAGTTTTCTAGATATCGACTTGATTCCTTTTGACCTGGATAGCTAAGGGCACTGGCTTTAACTATAATATTTTTTTTCTTGCGGGTAGAACAAAAAAATTTTTTATCATTTTTCTAAAAAAAGGAAAGGGGGTAGCCCATGGTGTTTTTTTAAAAAAAAAATTTTGTCCCACTATTCGCAAAAAGAAAATTTCGTATTAAAGCCAATGCTGTTACCTACCCAACGCAGTAGAAATCCAGTCGATGTCTAGAAAAATAAGTAAGTTATGACCCAAAATGTAACCAGTTCTGCTACTGCCTCTTTCCGGCCACTTTTTAGTAGAACTAGTTACCTTTTTGGTCATAACTTGCTCAGTTTTCTAGATATCGACTTGATTCCTTTTGAATTGGATAGCTAAGGGCACTGGCTTTAACTATAATATTTTTTTTCTTGCGGGTAGAACAAACAAATTTTTTATCATTTTTCCAAAAAAAAAGGAAAGGGGGTAGCCCATGGTATTTTTTTAAGAAAAAAACTTTTGTCCCACTATTCGCAAAAAGAAAATTTCGTATTAAAGCCAATGCTGTTACCTACCCAACGCAGTAGAAATCCAGTCGATGTCTAGAAAAATAAGTAAGTTATGACCCAAAATGTAACCAGTTGTGCTACTGCCTCTTTCCGGCCACTTTTTAGTAGAACTAGTTACCTTTTTGGTCATAACTTGCTTAGTTTTCTAGATATCGACTTGATTCCTTTTGACTTGGATAGCTAAGGGCACTGTCTTTAACCACAATATTTTTTTCTTGCGGGTAGAACAAAAAAATTTTTTATCATTTTTCCAAAAAAAGCAAATTGGGTAGCCCATTGTATTTTTTGAAGAAAAAAATTTTTGTCCCACTATTCGCAAAAAGAAAATTTCGTATTAAAGCCAATGCTGTTACCTATCCAACGCAGTAGAAATCAAGCCGACGTCTACAAAAGTAAGTAAGTTATGACCCAAAATGTAACCAGTTGTGCTACTGCCTCTTTCCGGCCACTTTTTAGTAGAACTAGTTACCTTTTTGGTCATAACTTGCTTAGTTTTCTAGATATCGACTTGATTCCTTTTGACTTGGATAGCTAAGGGCACTGTCTTTAACCACAATATTTTTTTCTTGCGGGTAGAACAAAAAAATTTTTTATCGTTTTTCCAAAAAAAGCAAAGGGGGTAGCCCATGGTATTTTTTTAAGAAAAAAAATTTTGTCCCAATATTCGCAAAAAGAAAATTTCGTATTAAAGCCAATGCTGTTACCTATCCAACGCAGTAGAAATCAAGCCGATGTCTAGAAAAGTAAGTAAGTTATGACCCAAAATGTAACCAGTTGTGCTACTGCCTCTTTCCGGCCACTTTTTAGTAGAACTAGTTACCTTTTTGCTCATAACTTGCTTAGTTTTCTAGATATCGACTTGATTCCTTTTGACTTGGATAGCTAAGGGCACTGTCTTTAACCACAATATTTTTTTCTTGCGGGTAGAACAAAAAAATTTTTTATCATTTTTCCAAAAAAAGCAAATTGGGTAGCCCATGGTATTTTTTTAAGAAAAAAAATTTTGTCCCACTATTCGCAAAAAGAAAATTTCGTATTAAAGCCAATGCTGTTACCTATCCAACGCAGTAGAAATCAAGTCGATGTCTAGAAAAATAAGTAAGTTATGACCCAAAATGTAACCAGTTGTGCTACTGCCTCTTTCCGGCCACTTTTTAGTAGAACTAGTTACCTTTTTGGTCATAACTTGCTTAGTTTTCTAGATATCGACTTGATTCCTTTTGACTTGGATAGCTAAGGGCACTGTCTTTAACCACAATATTTTTTTCTTGCGGGTAGAACAAAAAAATTTTTTATCATTTTTCCAAAAAAAGCAAAGGGGGTAGCCCATGGTATTTTTTGAAGAAAAAAAATTTTGTCCCACTATTCGCAAAAAGAAAATTTCGTATTAAAGCCAATGCTGTTACCTATCCAACGCAGTAGAAATCAAGTCGATGTCTAGAAAAATAAGTAAGTTATGACCAAAAATTTTACCAGTTCTGCTACTGCCTCTTTCCGGCCACTTTTTAGTAGAACTAGTTACCTTTTTGGTCATAACTTGCTCAGTTTTCTAGATATCGACTTGATTCCTTTTGACCTGGATAGCTAAGGGCACTGGCTTTAACTATAATATTTTTTTTCTTGCGGGTAGAACAAAAAAATTTTTTATCATTTTTCCAAAAAAAATTAAAGGGGGTAGCCCATGGTATTTTTTGAAGAAAAAAAATTTTGTCCCACTATTCGCAAAAAGAAAATTTCGTATTAAAGCCAATGCTGTTACCTACCCAACGCAGTAGAAATCCAGTCGATGTCTAGAAAAATAAGTAAGTTATGACCCAAAATGTAACCAGTTCTGCTACTGCCTCTTTCCGGCCACTTTTTAGTAGAACTAGTTACCTTTTTGGTCATAACTTGCTCAGTTTTCTAGATATCGACTTGATTCCTTTTGACCTGGATAGCTAAGGGCACTGGCTTTAACTATAATATTTTTTTTCTTGCGGGTAGAGCAAAAAAATTTTTTATCATTTTTCCAAAAAAAGCAAAGGGGGTAGCCCATGGTATTTTTTGAAGAAAAAAAATTTTGTCCCACTATTCGCAAAAAGAAAATTTCGTATTAAAGCCAATGCTGTTACCTATCCAACGCAGTAGAAATCAAGTCGATGTCTAGAAAAATAAGTAAGTTATGACCAAAAATTTTACCAGTTCTGCTACTGCCTCTTTCCGGCCACTTTTTAGTAGAACTAGTTACCTTTTTGGTCATAACTTGCTTAGTTTTCTAGATATCGACTTGATTCCTTTTGACTTGGATAGCTAAGGGCACTGTCTTTAACCACAATATTTTTTTTTTGCGGGTAGAACAAAAAAATTTTTTATCATTTTTCCAAAAAAAGCAAAGGGGGTAGCCCATGGTATTTTTTGAAGAAAAAAAATTTTGTCCCACTATTCGCAAAAAGAAAATTTCGTATTAAAGCCAATGCTGTTACCTATCCAACGCAGTAGAAATCAAGCCGATGTCTAGAAAAGTAAGTAAGTTATGACCCAAAATGTAACCAGTTGTGCTACTGCCTCTTTCCGGCCACTTTTTAGTAGAACTAGTTACCTTTTTGGTCATAACTTGCTTAGTTTTCTAGATATCGACTTGATTCCTTTTGACTTGGATAGCTAAGGGCACTGTCTTTAACCACAATATTTTTTTCTTGCGGGTAGAACAAAAAAATTTTTTATCATTTTTCGAAAAAAAGCAAATTGGGTAGCCCATGGTATTTTTTTAAGAAAAAAAATTTTGTCCCACTATTCGCAAAAAGAAAATTTCGTATTAAAGCCAATGCTGTTACCTATCCAACGCAGTAGAAATCAAGTCGATGTCTAGAAAAATAAGTAAGTTATGACCCAAAATGTAACCAGTTGTGCTACTGCCTCTTTCCGGCCACTTTTTAGTAGAACTAGTTACCTTTTTGGTCATAACTTGCTTAGTTTTCTAGATATCGACTTGATTCCTTTTGACTTGGATAGCTAAGGGCACTGTCTTTAACCACAATATTTTTTTCTTGCGGGTAGAACAAAAAAATTTTTTATCATTTTTCCAAAAAAAGCAAAGGGGGTAGCCCATGGTATTTTTTGAAGAAAAAAAATTTTGTCCCACTATTCGCAAAAAGAAAATTTCGTATTAAAGCCAATGCTGTTACCTATCCAACGCAGTAGAAATCAAGTCGATGTCTAGAAAAGTAAGTAAGTTATGACCCAAAATGTAACCAGTTGTGCTACTGCCTCTTTCCGGCCACTTTTTAGTAGAACTAGTTACCTTTTTGGTCATAACTTGCTCAGTTTTCTAGATATCGACTTGATTCCTTTTGACCTGGATAGCTAAGGGCACTGGCTTTAACTATAATATTTTTTTTCTTGCGGGTAGAACAAAAAAATTTTTTATCATTTTTCCAAAAAAAGCAAAGGGGGTAGCCCATGGTATTTTTTGAAGAAAAAAAATTTTGTCCCACTATTCGCAAAAAGAAAATTTCGTATTAAAGCCAATGCTGTTACCTATCCAACGCAGTAGAAATCAAGTCGATGTCTAGAAAAATAAGTAAGTTATGACCAAAAATTTTACCAGTTCTGCTACTGCCTCTTTCCGGCCACTTTTTAGTAGAACTAGTTACCTTTTTGGTCATAACTTGCTTAGTTTTCTAGATATCGACTTGATTCCTTTTGACTTGGATAGCTAAGGGCACTGTCTTTAACCACAATATTTTTTTCTTGCGGGTAGAACAAAAAAATTTTTTATCATTTTTCCAAAAAAAGCAAAGGGGGTAGCCCATGGTATTTTTTGAAGAAAAAAAATTTTGTCCCACTATTCGCAAAAAGAAAATTTCGTATTAAAGCCAATGCTGTTACCTATCCAACGCAGTAGAAATCAAGCCGATGTCTAGAAAAGTAAGTAAGTTATGACCCAAAATGTAACCAGTTGTGCTACTGCCTCTTTCCGGCCACTTTTTAGTAGAACTAGTTACCTTTTTGCTCATAACTTGCTTAGTTTTCTAGATATCGACTTGATTCCTTTTGACTTGGATAGCTAAGGGCACTGTCTTTAACCACAATATTTTTTTCTTGCGGGTAGAACAAAAAAATTTTTTATCATTTTTCCAAAAAAAGCAAATTGGGTAGCCCATGGTATTTTTTTAAGAAAAAAAATTTTGTCCCACTATTCGCAAAAAGAAAATTTCGTATTAAAGCCAATGCTGTTACCTATCCAACGCAGTAGAAATCAAGTCGATGTCTAGAAAAATAAGTAAGTTATGACCAAAAATTTTACCAGTTCTGCTACTGCCTCTTTCCTGCCACTTTTTAGTAGAACTAGTTACCTTTTTGGTCATAACTTGCTTAGTTTTCTAGATATCGACTTGATTCCTTTTGACTTGGATAGCTAAGGGCACTGTCTTTAACCACAATATTTTTTTCTTGCGGGTAGAACAAAAAAATTTTTTATCATTTTTCCAAAAAAAGCAAAGGGGGTAGCCCATGGTATTTTTTTAAGAAAAAAAATTTTGTCCCACTATTCGCAAAAAGAAAATTTCGTATTAAAGCCAATGCTGTTACCTATCCAACGCAGTAGAAATCAAGCCGATGTCTAGAAAAGTAAGTAAGTTATGACCCAATATGTAACCAGTTGTGCTACTGCCTCTTTCCGGCCACTTTTTAGTAGAACTAGTTACCTTTTTGGTCATAACTTGCTTAGTTTTCTAGATATCGACTTGATTCCTTTTGACTTGGATAGCTAAGGGCACTGTCTTTAACCACAATATTTTTTTCTTGCGGGTAGAACAAAAAAATTTTTTATCATTTTTCCAAAAAAAGCAAAGGGGGTAGCCCATGGTATTTTTTTAAGAAAAAAAATTTTGTCCCACTATTCGCAAAAAGAAAATTTCGTATTAAAGCCAATGCTGTTACCTATCCAACGCAGTAGAAATCAAGTCGATGTCTAGAAAAATAAGTAAGTTATGACACAAAATGTAACCAGTTGTGCTACTGCCTCTTTCCTGCCACTTTTTAGTAGAACTAGTTACCTTTTTGGTCATAACTTGCTTAGTTTTCTAGATATCGACTTGATTCCTTTTGACTTCGATAGCTAAGGGCACTGTCTTTAACCACAATATTTTTTTCTTGCGGGTAGAACAAAAAAATTTTTTATCATTTTTCCAAAAAAAGCAAAGGGGGTAGCCCATGGTATTTTTTTAAGAAAAAAAATTTTGTCCCACTATTCGCAAAAAGAAAATTTCGTATTAAAGCCAATGCTGTTACCTATCCAACGCAGTAGAAATCAAGTCGATGTCTAGAAAAATAAGTAAGTTATGACACAAAATGTAACCAGTTGTGCTACTGCCTCTTTCCTGCCACTTTTTAGTAGAACTAGTTACCTTTTTGGTCATAACTTGCTTAGTTTTCTAGATATCGACTTGATTCCTTTTGACTTGGATAGCTAAGGGCACTGTCTTTAACCACAATATTTTTTTCTTGCGGGTAGAACAAAAAATTTTTTTATCATTTTTCCAAAAAAAGCAAAGGGGGTAGCCCATGGTATTTTTTTAAGAAAAAAAATTTTGTCCCACTATTCGCAAAAAGAAAATTTCGTATTAAAGCCAATGCTGTTACCTATCCAACGCAGTAGAAATCAAGCCGATGTCTAGAAAAGTAAGTAAGTTATGACCCAATATGTAACCAGTTGTGCTACTGCCTCTTTCCGGCCACTTTTTAGTAGAACTAGTTACCTTTTTGGTCATAACTTGCTTAGTTTTCTAGATATCGACTTGATTCCTTTTGACTTGGATAGCTAAGGGCACTGTCTTTAACCACAATATTTTTTTCTTGCGGGTAGAACAAAAAAATTTTTTATCATTTTTCCAAAAAAAGCAAAGGGGGTAGCCCATGGTATTTTTTTAAGAAAAAAAATTTTGTCCCACTATTCGCAAAAAGAAAATTTCGTATTAAAGCCAATGCTGTTACCTATCCAACGCAGTAGAAATCAAGTCGATGTCTAGAAAAATAAGTAAGTTATGACACAAAATGTAACCAGTTGTGCTACTGCCTCTTTCCTGCCACTTTTTAGTAGAACTAGTTACCTTTTTGGTCATAACTTGCTTAGTTTTCTAGATATCGACTTGATTCCTTTTGACTTCGATAGCTAAGGGCACTGTCTTTAACCACAATATTTTTTTCTTGCGGGTAGAACAAAAAAATTTTTTATCATTTTTCCAAAAAAAGCAAAGGGGGTAGCCCATGGTATTTTTTGAAGAAAAAAAATTTTGTCCCACTATTCGCAAAAAGAAAATTTCGTATTAAAGCCAATGCTGTTACCTATCCAACGCAGTAGAAATCAAGTCGATGTCTAGAAAAATAAGTAAGTTATGACACAAAATGTAACCAGTTGTGCTACTGCCTCTTTCCGGCCACTTTTTAGTAGAACTAGTTACCTTTTTGGTCATAACTTGCTTAGTTTTCTAGATATCGACTTGATTCCTTTTGACTTCGATAGCTAAGGGCACTGTCTTTAACCACAATATTTTTTTCTTGCGGGTAGAACAAAAAAATTTTTTATCATTTTTCCAAAAAAAGCAAAGGGGGTAGCCCATGGTATTTTTTGAAGAAAAAAAATTTTGTCCCACTATTCGCAAAAAGAAAATTTCGTATTAAAGCCAATGCTGTTACCTATCCAACGCAGTAGAAATCAAGCCGATGTCTAGAAAAGTAAGTAAGTTATGACCCAAAATGTAACCAGTTGTGCTACTGCCTCTTTCCGGCCACTTTTTAGTAGAACTAGTTACCTTTTTGGTCATAACTTGCTTAGTTTTCTAGATATCGACTTGATTCCTTTTGACTTCGATAGCTAAGGGCACTGTCTTTAACCAAAATATTTTTTTCTTGCGGGTAGAACAAAAAAATTTTTTATCATTTTTCCAAAAAAAGCAAAGGGGGTAGCCCATGGTATTTTTTGAAGAAAAAAAATTTTGTCCCACTATTCGCAAAAAGAAAATTTCGTATTAAAGCCAATGCTGTTACCTATCCAACGCAGTAGAAATCAAGCCGATGTCTAGAAAAGTAAGTAAGTTATGACCCAAAATGTAACCAGTTGTGCTACTGCCTCTTTCCGGCCACTTTTTAGTAGAACTAGTTACCTTTTTGGTCATAACTTGCTTAGTTTTCTAGATATCGACTTGACTCCTTTTGACTTGGATAGCTAAGGGCACTGTCTTTAACCACAATATTTTTTTCTTGCGGGTAGAACAAAAAAAATTTTTATCATTTTTCCAAAAAAAGCAAAGGGGGTAGCCCATGGTATTTTTTTAAGAAAAAAAATTTTGTCCCACTATTCGCAAAAAGAAAATTTCGTATTAAAGCCAATGCTGTTACCTATCCAACGCAGTAGAAATCCAGTCGATGTCTAGAAAAGTAAGTAAGTTATTACCCAAAATGTAACCAGTTCTGCTACTGCCTCTTTCCGGAAACTTTTTAGTAGAACTAGTTACCTTTTTGGTCATAACTTGCTTAGTTTTCTAGATATCGACTTGATTCGTTTTGACTTGGATAGCTAAGGGCACTGACTTTAACTATAATTTTTTTTTTCTTGCGGGTAGAACAAAAAAATTTTTTATCATTTTTCCAAAAAAAGCAAAGGGGGTAGCCCATGGTATTTTTTGAAGAAAAAAAATTTTGTCCCACTATTCGCAAAAAGAAAATTTCGTATTAAAGCCAATGCTGTTACCTATCCAACGCAGTAGAAATCAAGCCGATGTCTAGAAAAGTAAGTAAGTTATGACCCAAAATGTAACCAGTTGTGCTACTGCCTCTTTCCGGCCACTTTTTAGTAGAACTAGTTACCTTTTTGGTCATAACTTGCTTAGTTTTCTAGATATCGACTTGATTCCTTTTGACTTGGATAGCTAAGGGCACTGTCTTTAACCACAATATTTTTTTTTTTGCGGGTAGAACAAACAAATTTTTTATCATTTTTCCAAAAAAAGGAAAGGGGGTAGCCCATGGTATTTTTTTAAGAAAAAAAATTTTGTCCCACTATTCGCAAAAAGAAAATTTCGTATTAAAGCCAATGCTGTTACCTACCCAACGCAGTAGAAATCCAGTCGATGTCTAGAAAAATAAGTAAGTTATGACCCAAAATGTAACCAGTTGTGCTACTGCCTCTTTCCGGCCACTTTTTAGTAGAACTAGTTACCTTTTTGGTCATAACTTGCTTAGTTTTCTAGATATCGACTTGATTCCTTTTGACTTCGATAGCTAAGGGCACTGTCTTTAACCACAATATTTTTTTCTTGCGGGTAGAACAAAAAAATTTTTTATCATTTTTCCAAAAAAAGCAAAGGGGGTAGCCCATGGTATTTTTTGAAGAAAAAAAATTTTGTCCCACTATTCGCAAAAAGAAAATTTCGTATTAAAGCCAATGCTGTTACCTATCCAACGCAGTAGAAATCAAGTCGATGTCTAGAAAAATAAGTAAGTTATGACCAAAAATTTTACCACTTCTGCTACTGCCTCTTTCCGGCCACTTTTTAGTAGAACTAGTTACCTTTTTGGTCATAACTTGCTTAGTTTTCTAGATATCGACTTGATTCCTTTTGGCTTGGATAGCTAAGGGCACTGGCTTTACCTATAATATTTTTTTTCTTGCTGGTAGAACAAAAAATTTTTTTATCATTTTTCCAAAAAAAGCAAAGAGGGTAGCCCATGGTATTTTTTTAAGAAAAAAAATTTTGTCCCACTATTCGCAAAAAGAAAATTTCGTATTAAAGCCAATGCTGTTACCTATCCAACGCAGTAGAAATCAAGTCGATGTCTAGAAAAATACGTAAGTTATGACCCAAAATGTAACCAGTTGTGCTACGGCCTCTTTCCGGCCACTTTTTAGTAGAACTAGTTACCTTTTTGGTCATAACTTGCTTAGTTTTCTAGATATCGACTTGATTCCTTTTGACTTCGATAGCTAAGGGCACTGTCTTTAACCACAATATTTTTTTCTTGCGGGTAGAACAAAAAAATTTTTTATCATTTTTCCAAAAAAAGCAAAGGGGGTAGCCCATGGTATTTTTTGAAGAAAAAAAATTTTGTCCCACTATTCGCAAAAAGAAAATTTCGTATTAAAGCCAATGCTGTTACCTATCCAACGCAGTAGAAATCAAGTCGATGTCTAGAAAAATAAGTAAGTTATGACCAAAAATTTTACCAGTTCTGCTACTGCCTTTTTCCGGCCACTTTTTAGTAGAACTAGTTACCTTTTTGGTCATAACTTGCTCAGTTTTCCAGATATCGACTTGATTCCTTTTGACCTTGATAGCTAAGGGCACTGGCTTTAACTATAATATTTTTTTTCTTGCGGGTAGAACAAAAAAATTTTTTATCATTTTTCCAAAAAAAGCAAATTGGGTAGCCCATGGTATTTTTTGAAGAAAAAAAATTTTGTCCCACTATTCGCAAAAAGAAAATTTCGTATTAAAGCCAATGCTGTTACCTATCCAACGCAGTAGAAATCAAGTCGATGTCTAGAAAAGTAAGTAAGTTATGACCCAAAATGTAACCAGTTGTGCTACTGCCTCTTTCCGGCCACTTTTTAGTAGAACTAGTTACCTTTTTGGTCATAACTTGCTCAGTTTTCTAGATATCGACTTGATTCCTTTTGACCTGGATAGCTAAGGGCACTGGCTTTAACTATAATATTTTTTTTCTTGCGGGTAGAGCAAAAAAATTTTTTATCATTTTTCCAAAAAAAGCAAAGGGGGTAGCCCATGGTATTTTTTGAAGAAAAAAAATTTTGTCCCACTATTCGCAAAAAGAAAATTTCGTATTAAAGCCAATGCTGTTACCTATCCAACGCAGTAGAAATCAAGCCGATGTCTAGAAAAGTAAGTAAGTTATGACCCAAAATGTAACCAGTTGTGCTACTGCCTCTTTCCGGCCACTTTTTAGTAGAACTAGTTACCTTTTTGGTCATAACTTGCTTAGTTTTCTAGATATCGACTTGATTCCTTTTGACTTGGATAGCTAAGGGCACTGTCTTTAACCACAATATTTTTTTCTTGCGGGTAGAACAAAAAATATTTTTATCATTTTTCCAAAAAAAGCAAAGGGGTTAGCCCATGGTATTTTTTGAAGAAAAAAAATTTTGTCCCACTATTCGCAAAAAGAAAATTTCGTATTAAAGCCAATGCTGTTACCTATCCAACGCAGTAGAAATCAAGCCGATGTCTAGAAAAGTAAGTAAGTTATGACCCAAAATGTAACCAGTTGTGCTACTGCCTCTTTCCGGCCACTTTTTAGTAGAACTAGTTACCTTTTTGGTCATAACTTGCTTAGTTTTCTAGATATCGAGTTGATTCCTTTTGACTTGGATAGCTAAGGGCACTGTCTTTAACCACAATATTTTTTTCTTGCGGGTAGAACAAAAAAATTTTTTATCATTTTTCCAAAAAAAGCAAAGGGGGTAGCCCATGGTATTTTTTTAAGAAAAAAAATTTTGTCCCACTATTCGCAAAAAGAAAATTTCGTATTAAAGCCAATGCTGTTACCTATCCAACGCAGTAGAAATCAAGTCGATGTCTGGAAAAATAAGTAAGTTATGACCAAAAATTTTACCACTTCTGCTACTGCCTCTTTCCGGCCACTTTTTAGTAGAACTAGTTACCTTTTTGGTCATAACTTGCTTAGTTTTCTAGATATCGACTTGACTCCTTTTGACTTGGATAGCTAAGGGCACTGTCTTTAACCACAATATTTTTTTCTTGCGGGTAGAACAAAAAAAATTTTTATCATTTTTCCAAAAAAAGCAAAGGGGGTAGCCCATGGTATTTTTTTAAGAAAAAAAATTTTGTCCCACTATTCGCAAAAAGAAAATTTCGTATTAAAGCCAATGCTGTTACCTATCCAACGCAGTAGAAATCCAGTCGATGTCTAGAAAAATAAGTAAGTTATGACCAAAAATTTTACCAGTTCTGCTACTGCCTCTTTCCTGCCACTTTTTAGTAGAACTAGTTACCTTTTTGGTCATAACTTGCTTAGTTTTCTAGATATCGACTTGATTCCTTTTGACTTCGATAGCTAAGGGCACTGTCTTTAACCACAATATTTTTTTTCTTGCGGGTAGAACAAAAAAATTTTTTATCATTTTTCCAAAAAAAGCAAAGGGGGTAGCCCATGGTATTTTTTGAAGAAAAAAAATTTTGTCCCACTATTCGCAAAAAGAAAATTTCGTATTAAAGCCAATGCTGTTACCTATCCAACGCAGTAGAAATCAAGCCGATGTCTAGAAAAGTAAGTAAGTTATGACCCAAAATGTAACCAGTTGTGCTACTGCCTCTTTCCGGCCACTTTTTAGTAGAACTAGTTACCTTTTTGGTCATAACTTGCTTAGTTTTCTAGATATCGACTTGATTCCTTTTGACTTGGATAGCTAAGGGCACTGTCTTTAACCACAATATTTTTTTTTTTGCGGGTAGAACAAACAAATTTTTTATCATTTTTCCAAAAAAAGGAAAGGGGGTAGCCCATGGTATTTTTTTAAGAAAAAAAATTTTGTCCCACTATTCGCAAAAAGAAAATTTCGTATTAAAGCCAATGCTGTTACCTACCCAACGCAGTAGAAATCCAGTCGATGTCTAGAAAAATAAGTAAGTTATGACCCAAAATGTAACCAGTTGTGCTACTGCCTCTTTCCGGCCACTTTTTAGTAGAACTAGTTACCTTTTTGGTCATAACTTGCTTAGTTTTCTAGATATCGACTTGATTCCTTTTGACTTGGATAGCTAAGGGCACTGTCTTTAACCACAATATTTTTTTCTTGCGGGTAGAACAAACTAATTTTTATCATTTTTCCAAAAAAAGCAAAGGGGGTAGCCCATGGTATTTTTTTAAGAAAAAAAATTTTGTCCTACTATTCGCAAAAAGAAAATTTCGTATTAAAGCCAATGCTGTTACCTATCCAACGCAGTAGAAAACAAGTCGATGTCTAGAAAAATAAGTAAGTTATGACCAAAAATTTTACCACTTCTGCTACTGCCTCTTTCCGGCCACTTTTTAGTAGAACTAGTTACCTTTTTGGTCATAACTTGCTTAGTTTTCTAGATATCGACTTGATTCCTTTTGACTTCGATAGCTAAGGGCACTGTCTTTAACCACAATATTTTTTTTCTTGCGGGTAGAACAAAAAAATTTTTTATCATTTTTCCAAAAAAAGCAAAGGGGGTAGCCCATGGTATTTTTTGAAGAAAAAAAATTTTGTCCCACTATTCGCAAAAAGAAAATTTCGTATTAAAGCCAATGCTGTTACCTATCCAACGCAGTAGAAATCAAGTCGATGTCTAGAAAAGTAAGTAAGTTATGACCCAAAATGTAACCAGTTGTGCTACTGCCTCTTTCCGGCCACTTTTTAGTAGAACTAGTTACCTTTTTGGTCATAACTTGCTCAGTTTTCTAGATATCGACTTGATTCCTTTTGACCTGGATAGCTAAGGGCACTGGCTTTAACTATAATATTTTTTTTCTTGCGGGTAGAGCAAAAAAATTTTTTATCATTTTTCCAAAAAAAGCAAAGGGGGTAGCCCATGGTATTTTTTGAAGAAAAAAAATTTTGTCCCACTATTCGCAAAAAGAAAATTTCGTATTAAAGCCAATGCTGTTACCTATCCAACGCAGTAGAAATCAAGCCGATGTCTAGAAAAGTAAGTAAGTTATGACCCAAAATGTAACCAGTTGTGCTACTGCCTCTTTCCGGCCACTTTTTAGTAGAACTAGTTACCTTTTTGGTCATAACTTGCTTAGTTTTCTAGATATCGACTTGATTCCTTTTGACTTGGATAGCTAAGGGCACTGTCTTTAACCACAATATTTTTTTTTTTGCGGGTAGAACAAACAAATTTTTTATCATTTTTCCAAAAAAAAGGAAAGGGGGTAGCCCATGGTATTTTTTTAAGACAAAAAATTTTGTCCCACTATTCGCAAAAAGAAAATTTCGTATTAAAGCCAATGCTGTTACCTACCCAACGCAGTAGAAATCCAGTCGATGTCTAGAAAAATAAGTAAGTTATGACCCAAAATGTAACCAGTTGTGCTACTGCCTCTTTCCGGCCACTTTTTAGTAGAACTAGTTACCTTTTTGGTCATAACTTGCTTAGTTTTCTAGATATCGACTTGATTCCTTTTGACTTGGATAGCTAAGGGCACTGTCTTTAACCACAATATTTTTTTCTTGCGGGTAGAACAAAAAATATTTTTATCATTTTTCCAAAAAAAGCAAAGGGGGTAGCCCATGGTATTTTTTGAAGAAAAAAAATTTTGTCCCACTATTCGCAAAAAGAAAATTTCGTATTAAAGCCAATGCTGTTACCTATCCAACGCAGTAGAAATCAAGTCGATGTCTAGAAAAATAAGTAAGTTATGACCAAAAATTTTACCAGTTCTGCTACTACCTCTTTCCGGCCACTTTTTAGTAGAACTAGTTACCTTTTTGCTCATAACTTGCTTAGTTTTCTAGATATCGACTTGATTCCTTTTGACTTGGATAGCTAAGGGCACTGTCTTTAACCACAATATTTTTTTCTTGCGGGTAGAACAAAAAATTTTTTTATCATTTTTCCAAAAAAAGCAAAGGGGGTAGCCCATGGTATTTTTTGAAGAAAAAAAATTTTGTCCCACTATTCGCAAAAAGAAAATTTCGTATTAAAGCCAATGCTGTTACCTATCCAACGCAGTAGAAATCAAGCCGATGTCTAGAAAAGTAAGTAAGTTATGACCCAAAATGTAACCAGTTGTGCTACTGCCTCTTTCCGGCCACTTTTTAGTAGAACTAGTTACCTTTTTGGTCATAACTTGCTTAGTTTTCTAGATATCGACTTGATTCCTTTTGACTTGGATAGCCAAGGGCACTGTCTTTAACCACAATATTTTTTTCTTGCGGGTAGAACAAAAAAAATTTTTATCATTTTTCCAAAAAAAGCAAAGGGGGTAGCCCATGGTATTTTTTTAAGAAAAAAAATTTTGTCCCACTATTCGCAAAAAGAAAATTTCGTATTAAAGCCAATGCTGTTACCTATCCAACGCAGTAGAAATCAAGCCGATGTCTAGAAAAGTAAGTAAGTTATGACCCAAAATGTAACCAGTTGTGCTACTGCCTCTTTCCGGCCACTTTTTAGTAGAACTAGTTACCTTTTTGGTCATAACTTGCTTAGTTTTCTAGATATCGACTTGATTCCTTTTGACTTGGATAGCTAAGGGCACTGTCTTTAACCACAATATTTTTTTCTTGCGGGTAGAACAAAAAAATTTTTTATCATTTTTCCAAAAAAAGCAAAGGGGGTAGCCCATGGTATTTTTTGAAGAAAAAAAATTTTGTCCCACTATTCGCAAAAAGAAAATTTCGTATTAAAGCCAATGCTGTTACCTATCCAACGCAGTAGAAATCAAGCCGATGTCTAGAAAAGTAAGTAAGTTATGACCCAAAATGTAACCAGTTGTGTTACTGCCTCTTTCCGGCCACTTTTTAGTAGAACTAGTTACCTTTTTGGTCGTAACTTGCTTAGTTTTCTAGATATCGACTTGATTCCTTTTGACTTGGATAGCTAAGGGCACTGTCTTTAACCACAATATTTTTTTTCTTGCGGGTAGAACAAAAAAATTTTTTTATCATTTTTCAAAAAAAAGCAAAGGGGGTAGCCCATGGTATTTTTTGAAGAAAAAAAATTTTGTCCCACTATTCGCAAAAAGAAAATTTCGTATTAAAGCCAATGCTGTTACCTATCCAACGCAGTAGAAATCAAGTCGATGTCTAGAAAAATAAGTAAGTTATGACCAAAAATTTTACCAGTTCTGCTACTGCCTTTTTCCGGCCACTTTTTAGTAGAACTAGTTACCTTTTTGGTCATAACTTGCTTAGTTTTCTAGATATCGACTTGATTCCTTTTGACTTGGATAGCTAAGGGCACTGTCTTTAACCACAATATTTTTTTTCTTGCGGGTAGAACAAACAAATTTTTTATCATTTTTCCAAAAAAAGGAAAGGGGGTAGCCCATGGTATTTTTTGAAGAAAAAAAATTTTGTCCCACTATTCGCAAAAAGAAAATTTCGTATTAAAGCCAATGCTGTTACCTATCCAACGCAGTAGAAATCAAGTCGATGTCTAGAAAAATAAGTAAGTTATGACCAAAAATTTTACCAGTTCTGCTACTACCTCTTTCCGGCCACTTTTTAGTAGAACTAGTTACCTTTTTGCTCATAACTTGCTTAGTTTTCTAGATATCGACTTGATTCCTTTTGACTTGGATAGCTAAGGGCACTGTCTTTAACCACAATATTTTTTTCTTGCGGGTAGAACAAAAAATTTTTTTATCATTTTTCCAAAAAAAGCAAAGGGGGTAGCCCATGGTATTTTTTGAAGAAAAAAAATTTTGTCCCACTATTCGCAAAAAGAAAATTTCGTATTAAAGCCAATGCTGTTACCTATCCAACGCAGTAGAAATCAAGCCGATGTCTAGAAAAGTAAGTAAGTTATGACCCAAAATGTAACCAGTTGTGCTACTGCCTCTTTCCGGCCACTTTTTAGTAGAACTAGTTACCTTTTTGGTCATAACTTGCTTAGTTTTCTAGATATCGACTTGATTCCTTTTGACTTGGATAGCCAAGGGCACTGTCTTTAACCACAATATTTTTTTCTTGCGGGTAGAACAAAAAAAATTTTTATCATTTTTCCAAAAAAAGCAAAGGGGGTAGCCCATGGTATTTTTTTAAGAAAAAAAATTTTGTCCCACTATTCGCAAAAAGAAAATTTCGTATTAAAGCCAATGCTGTTACCTATCCAACGCAGTAGAAATCAAGCCGATGTCTAGAAAAGTAAGTAAGTTATGACCCAAAATGTAACCAGTTGTGCTACTGCCTCTTTCCGGCCACTTTTTAGTAGAACTAGTTACCTTTTTGGTCATAACTTGCTTAGTTTTCTAGATATCGACTTGATTCCTTTTGACTTGGATAGCTAAGGGCACTGTCTTTAACCACAATATTTTTTTCTTGCGGGTAGAACAAAAAAATTTTTTATCATTTTTCCAAAAAAAGCAAAGGGGGTAGCCCATGGTATTTTTTGAAGAAAAAAAATTTTGTCCCACTATTCGCAAAAAGAAAATTTCGTATTAAAGCCAATGCTGTTACCTATCCAACGCAGTAGAAATCAAGCCGATGTCTAGAAAAGTAAGTAAGTTATGACCCAAAATGTAACCAGTTGTGTTACTGCCTCTTTCCGGCCACTTTTTAGTAGAACTAGTTACCTTTTTGGTCGTAACTTGCTTAGTTTTCTAGATATCGACTTGATTCCTTTTGACTTGGATAGCTAAGGGCACTGTCTTTAACCACAATATTTTTTTTCTTGCGGGTAGAACAAAAAAATTTTTTTATCATTTTTCAAAAAAAAGCAAAGGGGGTAGCCCATGGTATTTTTTGAAGAAAAAAAATTTTGTCCCACTATTCGCAAAAAGAAAATTTCGTATTAAAGCCAATGCTGTTACCTATCCAACGCAGTAGAAATCAAGTCGATGTCTAGAAAAATAAGAAAGTTATGACCAAAAATTTTACCAGTTCTGCTACTGCCTCTTTCCTGCCACTTTTTAGTAGAACTAGTTACCTTTTTGGTCATAACTTGCTTAGTTTTCTAGATATCGACTTGATTCCTTTTGACTTGGATAGCTAAGGGCACTGTCTTTAACCACAATATTTTTTTTCTTGCGGGTAGAACAAAAAAATTTTTTATCATTTTTCCAAAAAAAGCAAAGGGAGTAGCCCATGGTATTTTTTGAAGAAAAAAAATTTTGTCCCACTATTCGCAAAAAGAAAATTTCGTATTAAAGCCAATGCTGTTACCTATCCAACGCAGTAGAAATCAAGCCGATGTCTAGAAAAGTAAGTAAGTTATGACCCAAAATGTAACCAGTTGTGCTACTGCCTCTTTCCGGCCACTTTTTAGTAGAACTAGTTACCTTTTTGGTCATAACTTGCTTAGTTTTCTAGATATCGACTTGATTCCTTTTGACTTGGATAGCTAAGGGCACTGTCTTTAACCACAATATTTTTTTCTTGCGGGTAGAACAAAAAAATTTTTTATCATTTTTCCAAAAAAAGCAAAGGGGGTAGCCCATGGTATTTTTTGAAGAAAAAAAATTTTGTCCCACTATTCGCAAAAAGAAAATTTCGTATTAAAGCCAATGCTGTTACCTATCCAACGCAGTAGAAATCAAGTCGATGTCTAGAAAAATAAGTAAGTTATGACACAAAATGTAACCAGTTGTGCTACTGCCTCTTTCCGGCCACTTTTTAGTAGAACTAGTTACCTTTTTGGTCATAACTTGCTTAGTTTTCTAGATATCGACTTGATTCCTTTTGACTTGGATAGCTAAGGGCACTGTCTTTAACCACAAAATTTTTTTCTTGCGGGTAGAACAAAAAAAATTTTTATCATTTTTCCAAAAAAAGCAAAGGGGGTAGCCCATGGTATTTTTTGAAGAAAAAAAATTTTGTCCCACTATTCGCAAAAAGAAAATTTCGTATTAAAGCCAATGCTGTTACCTATCCAACGCAGTAGAAATCAAGTCGATGTCTAGAAAAATAAGTAAGTTATGACCAAAAATTTTACCAGTTCTGCTACTACCTCTTTCCGGCCACTTTTTAGTAGAACTAGTTACCTTTTTGGTCATAACTTGCTTAGTTTTCTAGATATCGACTTGATTCCTTTTGACTTGGATAGCTAAGGGCACTGTCTTTAACCACAATATTTTTTTCTTGCGGGTAGAACAAAAAAATTTTTTATCATTTTTCCAAAAAAAGCAAAGGGGGTAGCCCATGGTATTTTTTGAAGAAAAAAAATTTTGTCCCACTATTCGCAAAAAGAAAATTTCGTATTAAAGCCAATGCTGTTACCTATCCAACGCAGTAGAAATCAAGCCGATGTCTAGAAAAGTAAGTAAGTTATGACCCAAAATGTAACCAGTTGTGCTACTGCCTCTTTCCGGCCACTTTTTAGTAGAACTAGTTACCTTTTTGGTCGTAACTTGCTTAGTTTTCTAGATATCGACCTGATTCCTTTTGACTTGGATAGCTAAGGGCACTGTCTTTAACCACAATATTTTTTTTCTTGCGGGTAGAACAAAAAAATTTTTTTATCATTTTTCAAAAAAAAGCAAAGGGGGTAGCCCATGGTATTTTTTGAAGAAAAAAAATTTTGTCCCACTATTCGCAAAAAGAAAATTTCGTATTAAAGCCAATGCTGTTACCTATCCAACGCAGTAGAAATCAAGTCGATGTCTAGAAAAATAAGAAAGTTATGACCAAAAATTTTACCAGTTCTGCTACTGCCTCTTTCCTGCCACTTTTTAGTAGAACTAGTTACCTTTTTGGTCATAACTTGCTTAGTTTTCTAGATATCGACTTGATTCCTTTTGACTTGGATAGCTAAGGGCACTGTCTTTAACCACAATATTTTTTTTCTTGCGGGTAGAACAAAAAAATTTTTTATCATTTTTCCAAAAAAAGCAAAGGGAGTAGCCCATGGTATTTTTTGAAGAAAAAAAATTTTGTCCCACTATTCGCAAAAAGAAAATTTCGTATTAAAGCCAATGCTGTTACCTATCCAACGCAGTAGAAATCAAGCCGATGTCTAGAAAAGTAAGTAAGTTATGACCCAAAATGTAACCAGTTGTGCTACTGCCTCTTTCCGGCCACTTTTTAGTAGAACTAGTTACCTTTTTGGTCATAACTTGCTTAGTTTTCTAGATATCGACTTGATTCCTTTTGACTTGGATAGCTAAGGGCACTGTCTTTAACCACAATATTTTTTTCTTGCGGGTAGAACAAAAAAATTTTTTATCATTTTTCCAAAAAAAGCAAAGGGGGTAGCCCATGGTATTTTTTGAAGAAAAAAAATTTTGTCCCACTATTCGCAAAAAGAAAATTTCGTATTAAAGCCAATGCTGTTACCTATCCAACGCAGTAGAAATCAAGTCGATGTCTAGAAAAATAAGTAAGTTATGACACAAAATGTAACCAGTTGTGCTACTGCCTCTTTCCGGCCACTTTTTAGTAGAACTAGTTACCTTTTTGGTCATAACTTGCTTAGTTTTCTAGATATCGACTTGATTCCTTTTGACTTGGATAGCTAAGGGCACTGTCTTTAACCACAAAATTTTTTTCTTGCGGGTAGAACAAAAAAAATTTTTATCATTTTTCCAAAAAAAGCAAAGGGGGTAGCCCATGGTATTTTTTTAAGAAAAAAAATTTTGTCCCACTATTCGCAAAAAGAAAATTTCGTATTAAAGCCAATGCTGTTACCTATCCAACGCAGTAGAAATCAAGTAGATGTCTAGAAAAATAAGTAAGTTATGACCAAAAATTTTACCACTTCTGCTACTGCCTCTTTCCGGCCACTTTTTAGTAGAACTAGTTACCTTTTTGGTCATAACTTGCTTAGTTTTCTAGATATCGACTTGATTCCTTTTGACTTGGATAGCTAAGGGCACTGTCTTTAACCACAATATTTTTTTCTTGCGGGTAGAATAAAAAAATTTTTTATCATTTTTCCAAAAAAAGCAAAGGGGGTAGCCCATGGTATTTTTTGAAGAAAAAAAATTTTGTCCCACTATTCGCAAAAAGAAAATTTCGTATTAAAGCCAATGCTGTTACCTATCCAACGCAGTAGAAATCAAGTCGATGTCTAGAAAAATAAGTAAGTTATGACACAAAATGTAACCAGTTGTGCTACTGCCTCTTTCCTGCCACTTTTTAGTAGAACTAGTTACCTTTTTGGTCATAACTTGCTTAGTTTTCTAGATATCGACTTGATTCCTTTTGACTTCGATAGCTAAGGGCACTGTCTTTAACCACAATATTTTTTTCTTGCGGGTAGAACAAAAAATTTTTTTATCATTTTTCCAAAAAAAGCAAAGGGGGTAGCCCATGGTATTTTTTGAAGAAAAAAAATTTTGTCCCACTATTCGCAAAAAGAAAATTTCGTATTAAAGCCAATGCTGTTACCTATCCAACGCAGTAGAAATCAAGTCGATGTCTAGAAAAATAAGTAAGTTATGACCAAAAATTTTACCAGTTCTGCTACTGCCTTTTTCCGGCCACTTTTTAGTAGAACTAGTTACCTTTTTGGTCATAACTTGCTCAGTTTTCTAGATATCGACTTGATTCCTTTTGACTTCGATAGCTAAGGGCACTGTCTTTAACCACAATATTTTTTTTCTTGCGGGTAGAACAAAAAAATTTTTTATCATTTTTCCAAAAAAAGCAAAGGGAGTAGCCCATGGTATTTTTTGAAGAAAAAAAATTTTGTCCCACTATTCGCAAAAAGAAAATTTCGTATTAAAGCCAATGCTGTTACCTATCCAACGCAGTAGAAATCAAGCCGATGTCTAGAAAAGTAAGTAAGTTATGACCCAAAATGTAACCAGTTGTGCTACTGCCTCTTTCCGGCCACTTTTTAGTAGAACTAGTTACCTTTTTGGTCATAACTTGCTTAGTTTTCTAGATATCGACTTGATTCCTTTTGACTTGGATAGCTAAGGGCACTGTCTTTAACCACAATATTTTTTTCTTGCGGGTAGAACAAAAAAATTTTTTATCATTTTTCCAAAAAAAGCAAAGGGGGTAGCCCATGGTATTTTTTGAAGAAAAAAAATTTTGTCCCACTATTCGCAAAAAGAAAATTTCGTATTAAAGCCAATGCTGTTACCTATCCAACGCAGTAGAAATCAAGTCGATGTCTAGAAAAATAAGTAAGTTATGACACAAAATGTAACCAGTTGTGCTACTGCCTCTTTCCGGCCACTTTTTAGTAGAACTAGTTACCTTTTTGGTCATAACTTGCTTAGTTTTCTAGATATCGACTTGATTCCTTTTGACTTGGATAGCTAAGGGCACTGTCTTTAACCACAAAATTTTTTTCTTGCGGGTAGAACAAAAAAAATTTTTATCATTTTTCCAAAAAAAGCAAAGGGGGTAGCCCATGGTATTTTTTTAAGAAAAAAAATTTTGTCCCACTATTCGCAAAAAGAAAATTTCGTATTAAAGCCAATGCTGTTACCTATCCAACGCAGTAGAAATCAAGTAGATGTCTAGAAAAATAAGTAAGTTATGACACAAAATGTAACCAGTTGTGCTACTGCCTCTTTCCTGCCACTTTTTAGTAGAACTAGTTACCTTTTTGGTCATAACTTGCTTAGTTTTCTAGATATCGACTTGATTCCTTTTGACTTCGATAGCTAAGGGCACTGTCTTTAACCACAATATTTTTTTTCTTGCTGGTAGAACAAAAAAATTTTTTTTCTTGCGGGTAGAACAAAAAAATTTTTTATCATTTTTCCAAAAAAAGCAAAGGGGGTAGCCCATGGTATTTTTTGAAGAAAAAAAATTTTGTCCCACTATTCGCAAAAAGAAAATTTCTTATTAAAGCCAATGCTGTTACCTATCCAACGCAGTAGAAATCAAGCCGATGTCTAGAAAAGTAAGTAAGTTATGACCCAAAATGTAACCAGTTGTGCTACTGCCTCTTTCCGGCCACTTTTTAGTAGAACTAGTTACCTTTTTGGTCATAACTTGCTTAGTTTTCTAGATATCGACTTGATTCCTTTTGACTTGGATAGCTAAGGGCACTGTCTTTAACCACAATATTTTTTTCTTGCGGGTAGAACAAAAAAATTTTTTATCATTTTTCCAAAAAAAGCAAAGGGGGTAGCCCATGGTATTTTTTGAAGAAAAAAAATTTTGTCCCACTATTCGCAAAAAGAAAATTTCGTATTAAAGCCAATGCTGTTACCTATCCAACGCAGTAGAAATCAAGTCGATGTCTAGAAAAATAAGAAAGTTATGACCAAAAATTTTACCAGTTCTGCTACTGCCTCTTTCCTGCCACTTTTTAGTAGAACTAGTTACCTTTTTGGTCATAACTTGCTTAGTTTTCTAGATATCGACTTGATTCCTTTTGACTTCGATAGCTAAGGGCACTGTCTTTAACCACAATATTTTTTTTCTTGCGGGTAGAACAAAAAAATTTTTTATCATTTTTCCAAAAAAAGCAAAGGGAGTAGCCCATGGTATTTTTTGAAGAAAAAAAATTTTGTCCCACTATTCGCAAAAAGAAAATTTCGTATTAAAGCCAATGCTGTTACCTATCCAACGCAGTAGAAATCAAGCCGATGTCTAGAAAAGTAAGTAAGTTATGACCCAAAATGTAACCAGTTGTGCTACTGCCTCTTTCCGGCCACTTTTTAGTAGAACTAGTTACCTTTTTGGTCATAACTTGCTTAGTTTTCTAGATATCGACTTGATTCCTTTTGACTTGGATAGCTAAGGGCACTGTCTTTAACCACAATATTTTTTTCTTGCGGGTAGAACAAAAAATTTTTTTATCATTTTTCCAAAAAAAGCAAAGGGGGTAGCCCATGGTATTTTTTGAAGAAAAAAAATTTTGTCCCACTATTCGCAAAAAGAAAATTTCGTATTAAAGCCAATGCTGTTACCTATCCAACGCAGTAGAAATCAAGTCGATGTCTAGAAAAATAAGTAAGTTATGACACAAAATGTAACCAGTTGTGCTACTGCCTCTTTCCGGCCACTTTTTAGTAGAACTAGTTACCTTTTTGGTCATAACTTGCTTAGTTTTCTAGATATCGACTTGATTCCTTTTGACTTGGATAGCTAAGGGCACTGTCTTTAACCACAAAATTTTTTTCTTGCGGGTAGAACAAAAAAAATTTTTATCATTTTTCCAAAAAAAGCAAAGGGGGTAGCCCATGGTATTTTTTTAAGAAAAAAAATTTTGTCCCACTATTCGCAAAAAGAAAATTTCGTATTAAAGCCAATGCTGTTACCTATCCAACGCAGTAGAAATCAAGTAGATGTCTAGAAAAATAAGTAAGTTATGACCAAAAATTTTACCACTTCTGCTACTGCCTCTTTCCGGCCACTTTTTAGTAGAACTAGTTACCTTTTTGGTCATAACTTGCTTAGTTTTCTAGATATCGACTTGATTCCTTTTGACTTGGATAGCTAAGGGCACTGTCTTTAACCACAATATTTTTTTCTTGCGGGTAGAATAAAAAAATTTTTTATCATTTTTCCAAAAAAAGCAAAGGGGGTAGCCCATGGTATTTTTTGAAGAAAAAAAATTTTGTCCCACTATTCGCAAAAAGAAAATTTCGTATTAAAGCCAATGCTGTTACCTATCCAACGCAGTAGAAATCAAGTCGATGTCTAGAAAAATAAGTAAGTTATGACACAAAATGTAACCAGTTGTGCTACTGCCTCTTTCCTGCCACTTTTTAGTAGAACTAGTTACCTTTTTGGTCATAACTTGCTTAGTTTTCTAGATATCGACTTGATTCCTTTTGACTTCGATAGCTAAGGGCACTGTCTTTAACCACAATATTTTTTTCTTGCGGGTAGAACAAAAAATTTTTTTATCATTTTTCCAAAAAAAGCAAAGGGGGTAGCCCATGGTATTTTTTGAAGAAAAAAAATTTTGTCCCACTATTCGCAAAAAGAAAATTTCGTATTAAAGCCAATGCTGTTACCTATCCAACGCAGTAGAAATCAAGTCGATGTCTAGAAAAATAAGTAAGTTATGACCAAAAATTTTACCAGTTCTGCTACTGCCTTTTTCCGGCCACTTTTTAGTAGAACTAGTTACCTTTTTGGTCATAACTTGCTCAGTTTTCTAGATATCGACTTGATTCCTTTTGACTTCGATAGCTAAGGGCACTGTCTTTAACCACAATATTTTTTTTCTTGCGGGTAGAACAAAAAAATTTTTTATCATTTTTCCAAAAAAAGCAAAGGGGGTAGCCCATGGTATTTTTTGAAGAAAAAAAATTTTGTCCCACTATTCGCAAAAAGAAAATTTCGTATTAAAGCCAATGCTGTTACCTATCCAACGCAGTAGAAATCAAGTCGATGTCTAGAAAAATAAGTAAGTTATGACCAAAAATTTTACCAGTTCTGCTACTGCCTTTTTCCGGCCACTTTTTAGTAGAACTAGTTACCTTTTTGGTCATAACTTGCTCAGTTTTCTAGATATCGACTTGATTCCTTTTGACTTCGATAGCTAAGGGCACTGTCTTTAACCACAATATTTTTTTTCTTGCGGGTAGAACAAAAAAATTTTTTATCATTTTTCCAAAAAAAGCAAAGGGAGTAGCCCATGGTATTTTTTGAAGAAAAAAAATTTTGTCCCACTATTCGCAAAAAGAAAATTTCGTATTAAAGCCAATGCTATTACCTATCCAACGCAGTAGAAATCAAGCCGATGTCTAGAAAAGTAAGTAAGTTATGATCCAAAATGTAACCAGTTGTGCTACTGCCTCTTTCCGGCCACTTTTTAGTAGAACTAGTTACCTTTTTGGTCATAACTTGCTTAGTTTTCTAGATATCGACTTGATTCCTTTTGGCTTGGATAGCTAAGGGCACTGGCTTTACCTATAATAGTTTTTTTCTTGCTGGTAGAACAAAAAAATTTTTTATCATTTTTCCAAAAAAAGCAAAGAGGGTAGCCCATGGTATTTTTTGAAGAAAAAAAATTTTGTCCCACTATTCGCAAAAAGAAAATTTCGTATTAAAGCCAATGCTGTTACCTATCCAACGCAGTAGAAATCAAGTCGATGTCTAGAAAAATAAGTAAGTTATGACCCAAAATGTAACCAGTTGTGCTACTGCCTCTTTCCGGCCACTTTTTAGTAGAACTAGTTACCTTTTTGGTCATAACTTGCTTAGTTTTCTAGATATCGACTTGATTCCTTTTGACTTGGATAGCTAAGGGCACTGTCTTTAACCACAATATTTTTTTCTTGCGGGTAGAACAAAAAAATTTTTTATCATTTTTCCAAAAAAAGGAAAGGGGGTAGCCCATGGTATTTTTTTTTTAAAAAAAATTTTGTCCCACTATTCGCAAAAAGAAAATTTCGTATTAAAGCCAATGCTGTTACCTATCCAACGCAGTAGAAATCAAGCCGATGTCTAGAAAAGTAAGTAAGTTATGACCCAAAATGTAACCAGTTGTGCTACTGCCTCTTTCCGGCCACTTTTTAGTAGAACTAGTTACCTTTTTGGTCATAACTTGCTTAGTTTTTTAGATATCGACTTGATTCCTTTTGACTTGGATAGCTAAGGGCACTGTCTTTAACCACAAAATTTTTTTCTTGCGGGTAGAACAAAAAAAATTTTTATCATTTTTCCAAAAAAAGCAAAGGGGGTAGCCCATGGTATTTTTTGAAGAAAAAAAATTTTGTCCCACTATTCGCAAAAAGAAAATTTCGTATTAAAGCCAATGCTGTTACCTATCCAACGCAGTAGAAATCAAGTCGATGTCTAGAAAAATAAGTAAGTTATGACACAAAATGTAACCAGTTGTGCTACTGCCTCTTTCCTGCCACTTTTTAGTAGAACTAGTTACCTTTTTGGTCATAACTTGCTTAGTTTTCTAGATATCGACTTGATTCCTTTTGACTTGGATAGCTAAGGGCACTGTCTTTAACCACAATATTTTTTTCTTGCGGGTAGAACAAAAAATTTTTTTATCATTTTTCCAAAAAAAGCAAAGGGGGTAGCCCATGGTATTTTTTGAAGAAAAAAAATTTTGTCCCACTATTCGCAAAAAGAAAATTTCGTATTAAAGCCAATGCTGTTACCTATCCAACGCAGTAGAAATCAAGTCGATGTCTAGAAAAATAAGTAAGTTATGACCAAAAATTTTACCAGTTCTGCTACTGCCTTTTTCCGGCCACTTTTTAGTAGAACTAGTTACCTTTTTGGTCATAACTTGCTCAGTTTTCTAGATATCGACTTGATTCCTTTTGACTTCGATAGCTAAGGGCACTGTCTTTAACCACAATATTTTTTTTCTTGCGGGTAGAACAAAAAAATTTTTTATCATTTTTCCAAAAAAAGCAAAGGGGGTAGCCCATGGTATTTTTTGAAGAAAAAAAATTTTGTCCCACTATTCGCAAAAAGAAAATTTCGTATTAAAGCCAATGCTGTTACCTATCCAACGCAGTAGAAATCAAGTCGATGTCTAGAAAAATAAGTAAGTTATGACACAAAATGTAACCAGTTGTGCTACTGCCTCTTTCCGGCCACTTTTTAGTAGAACTAGTTACCTTTTTGGTCATAACTTGCTTAGTTTTTTAGATATCGACTTGATTCCTTTTGACTTGGATAGCTTAGGGCACTGTCTTTAACCACAATATTTTTTTCTTGTGGGTAGAACAAAAAAATTTTTTATCATTTTTCCAAAAAAAGCAAAGGGGGTAGCCCATGGTATTTTTTGAAGAAAAAAAATTTTGTCCCACTATTCGCAAAAAGAAAATTTCGTATTAAAGCCAATGCTGTTACCTATCCAACGCAGTAGAAATCAAGTCGATGTCTAGAAAAATAAGTAAGTTATGACCAAAAATTTTACCAGTTCTGCTACTGCCTTTTTCCGGCCACTTTTTAGTAGAACTAGTTACCTTTTTGGTCATAACTTGCTCAGTTTTCTAGATATCGACTTGATTCCTTTTGACTTCGATAGCTAAGGGCACTGTCTTTAACCACAATATTTTTTTTCTTGCGGGTAGAACAAAAAAATTTTTTATCATTTTTCCAAAAAAAGCAAAGGGAGTAGCCCATGGTATTTTTTGAAGAAAAAAAATTTTGTCCCACTATTCGCAAAAAGAAAATTTCGTATTAAAGCCAATGCTGTTACCTATTCAACGCAGTAGAAAATAAGCCGATGTCTAGAAAAGTAAGTAAGTTATGACCCAAAATGTAACCAGTTGTGCTACTGCCTCTTTCCGGCCACTTTTTAGTAGAACTAGTTACCTTTTTGGTCATAACTTGCTTAGTTTTCTAGATATCGACTTGATTCCTTTTGGCTTGGATAGCTAAGGGCACTGGCTTTACCTATAATATTTTTTTTCTTGCTGGTAGAACAAAAAAATTTTTTATCATTTTTCCAAAAAAAGCAAAGAGGGTAGCCCATGGTATTTTTTTAAGAAAAAAAATTTTGTCCCACTATTCGCAAAAAGAAAATTTCGTATTAAAGCCAATGCTGTTACCTATCCAACGCAGTAGAAATCAAGTCGATGTCTAGAAAAGTAAGTAAGTTATGACCCAAAATGTAACCAGTTGTGCTACTGCCTCTTTCCGGCCACTTTTTAGTAGAACTAGTTACCTTTTTGGTCATAACTTGCTTAGTTTTCTAGATATCGACTTGATTCCTTTTGACTTGGATAGCTAAGGGCACTGTCTTTAACCACAATATTTTTTTCTTGCGGGTAGAACAAAAAAATTTTTTATCATTTTTCCAAAAAAAGCAAAGGGGGTAGCCCATGGTATTTTTTGAAGAAAAAAAATTTTGTCCCACTATTCGCAAAAAGAAAATTTCGTATTAAAGCCAATGCTGTTACCTATCCAACGCAGTAGAAATCAAGTCGATGTCTAGAAAAATAAGTAAGTTATGACCCAAAATGAAACCAGTTGTGCTACTGCCTCTTTCCGGCCACTTTTTAGTAGAACTAGTTACCTTTTTGGTCATAACTTGCTTAGTTTTCTAGATATCGACTTGATTCCTTTTGACTTGGATAGCTAAGGGCACTGTCTTTAACCACAATATTTTTTTCTTGCGGGTAGAACAAAAAAATTTTTTATCATTTTTCCAAAAAAAGCAAAGAGGGTAGCCCATGGTATTTTTTTAAGAAAAAAAATTTTGTCCCACTATTCGCAAAAAGAAAATTTCGTATTAAAGCCAATGCTGTTACCTATCCAACGCAGTAGAAATCAAGTCGATGTCTAGAAAAATATGTAAGTTATGACCCAAAATGAAACCAGTTGTGCTACTGCCTCTTTCCGGCCACTTTTTAGTAGAACTAGTTACCTTTTTGGTTATAACTTGCTTAGTTTTCTAGATATCGACTTGATTCCTTTTGACTTGGATAGCTAAGGGCACTGGCTTTAACTATAATATTTTTTTTCTTGCGGGTAGAACAAAAAAATTTTTTATCATTTTTCCAAAAAAAGGAAAGGGGGTAGCCCATGGTATTTTTTTTTAAAAAAAAATTTTGTCCCACTATTCGCAAAAAGAAAATTTCGTATTAAAGCCAATGCTGTTACCTATCCAACGCAGTAGAAATCAAGTCGATGTCTAGAAAAGTAAGTAAGTTATGACCCAAAATGTAACCAGTTGTGCTACTGCCTCTTTCCGGCCACTTTTTAGTAGAACTAGTTACCTTTTTGGTCATAACTTGCTTAGTTTTCTAGATATCGACTTGATTCCTTTTGACTTGGATAGCTAAGGGCACTGTCTTTAACCACAATATTTTTTTCTTGCGGGTAGAACAAAAAAATTTTTTATCATTTTTCCAAAAAAAGCAAAGGGGGTAGCCCATGGTATTTTTTGAAGAAAAAAAATGTTGTCCCACTATTCGCAAAAAGAAAATTTCGTATTAAAGCCAATGCTGTTACCTATCCAACGCAGTAGAAATCAAGCCGATGTCTAGAAAAGTAAGTAAGTTATGACCCAAAATGTAACCAGTTGTGCTACTGCCTCTTTCCGGCCACTTTTTAGTAGAACTAGTTACCTTTTTGGTCATAACTTGCTTAGTTTTCTAGATATCGACTTGATTCCTTTTGGCTTGGATAGCTAAGGGCACTGGCTTTACCTATAATATTTTTTTTCTTGCTGGTAGAACAAAAAAATTTTTTATCATTTTTCCAAAAAAAGCAAAGAAGGTAGCCCATGGTATTTTTTGAAGAAAAAAAATTTTGTCCCACTATTCGCAAAAAGAAAATTTCGTATTAAAGCCAATGCTGTTACCTATCCAACGCAGTAGAAATCAAGTCGATGTCTAGAAAAATAAGTAAGTTATGACCAAAAATTTTACCAGTTCTGCTACTACCTTTTTCCGGCCACTTTTTAGTAGAACTAGTTACCTTTTTGGTCATAACTTGTTCAGTTTTCTAGATATCGACTTGATTCCTTTTGACTTGGATAGCTAAGGGCACTGTCTTTAACCACAATATTTTTTTCTTGCGGGTAGAACAAAAAATTTTTTATCATTTTTCCAAAAAAAGGAAAGGGGGTAGCCCATGGTATTTTTTAAAGAAAAAAAATTTTGTCCCACTATTCGCAAAAAGAAAATTTCGTATTAAAGCCAATGCTGTTACCTACCCAACGCAGTAGAAATCCAGTCGATGTCTAGAAAAATAAGTAAGTTATGACCCAAAATGTAACCAGTTGTGCTACTGCCTCTTTCCGGCCACTTTTTAGTAGAACTAGTTACCTTTTTGGTCATAACTTGCTTAGTTTTCTAGATATCGACTTGATTCCTTTTGACTTGGATAGCTAAGGGCACTGTCTTTAACCACAATATTTTTTTCTTGCGGGTAGAACAAAAAATTTTTTTATCATTTTTCCAAAAAAAGCAAAGGGGGTAGCCCATGGTATTTTTTGAAGAAAAAAATTTTTGTCCCACTATTCGCAAAAAGAAAATTTCGTATTAAAGCCAATGCTGTTACCTATCCAACGCAGTAGAAATCAAGCCGATGTCTAGAAAAGTAAGTAAGTTATGACCCAAAATGTAACCAGTTGTGCTACTGCCTCTTTCCGGCCACTTTTTAGTAGAACTAGTTACCTTTTTGGTCATAACTTGCTCAGTTTTCTAGATATCGACTTGATTCCTTTTGACTTGGATAGCTAAGGGCACTGTCTTTAACCACAATATTTTTTTCTTGCGGGTAGAACAAAAAAATTTTTTATCATTTTTCCAAAAAAAGCAAAGGGGGTAGCCCATGGTATTTTTTGAAGAAAAAAAATTTTGTCCCACTATTCACAAAAAGAAAATTTCGTATTAAAGCCAATGCTGTTACCTATCCAACGCAGTAGAAATCAAGTCGATGTCTAGAAAAATAAGTAAGTTATGACCAAAAATTTTACCAGTTCTGCTACTGCCTTTTTCCGGCCACTTTTTAGTAGAACTAGTTACCTTTTTAGTCATAACTTGTTCAGTTTTCTAGATATCGACTTGATTCCTTTTGACTTGGATAGCTAAGGGCACTGTCTTTAACCACAATATTTTTTTCTTGCGGGTAGAACAAAAAATTTTTTTATCATTTTTCCAAAAAAAGCAAAGGGGGTAGCCCATGGTATTTTTTGAAGAAAAAAAATTTTGTCCCACTATTCGCAAAAAGAAAATTTCGTATTAAAGCCAATGCTGTTACCTAACCAACGCAGTAGAAATCAAGCCGATTTCTAGAAAAGTAAGTAAGTTATGACCCAAAATGTAACCAGTTGTGCTACTGCCTCTTTCCGGCCACTTTTTAGTAGAACTAGTTACCTTTTTGGTCATAACTTGCTAAGTTTTCTAGATATCGAATTGATTCCTTTTGACTTGGATAGCTAAGGGCACTGTCTTTAACCACAATATTTTTTTCTTGAGGGTAGAACAAAAAATTTTTTATCATTTTTCCAAAAAAAGGAAAGGGGGTAGCCCATGGTATTTTTTAAAGAAAAAAAATTTTGTCCCACTATTCGCAAAAAGAAAATTTCGTATTAAAGCCAATGCTGTTACCTACCCAACGCAGTAGAAATCCAGTCGATGTCTAGAAAAATAAGTAAGTTATGACCCAAAATGTAACCAGTTGTGCTACTGCCTCTTTCCGGCCACTTTTTAGTAGAACTAGTTACCTTTTTGGTCATAACTTGCTTAGTTTTCTAGATATCGACTTGATTCCTTTTGACTTGGATAGCTAAGGGCACTGTCTTTAACCACAATATTTTTTTCTTGCGGGTAGAACAAAAAAATTTTTTATCATTTTTCCAAAAAAAGGAAAGGGGGTAGCCCATGGTATTTTTTAAAGAAAAAAAATTTTGTCCCACTATTCGCAAAAAGAAAATTTCGTATTAAAGCCAATGCTGTTACCTACCCAACGCAGTAGAAATCCAGTCGATGTCTAGAAAAATAAGTAAGTTATGACCCAAAATGTAACCAGTTGTGCTACTGCCTCTTTCCGGCCACTTTTTAGTAGAACTAGTTACCTTTTTGGTCATAACTTGCTAAGTTTTCTAGATATCGACTTGATTCCTTTTGACTTGGATAGCTAAGGGCACTGTCTTTAACCACAATATTTTTTTCTTGCGGGTAGAACAAAAAATTTTTTATCATTTTTCCAAAAAAAGGAAAGGGGGTAGCCCATGGTATTTTTTAAAGAAAAAAAATTTTGTCCCACTATTCGCAAAAAGAAAATTTCGTATTAAAGCCAATGCTGTTACCTACCCAACGCAGTAGAAATCCAGTCGATGTCTAGAAAAATAAGTAAGTTATGACCCAAAATGTAACCAGTTGTGCTACTGCCTCTTTCCGGCCACTTTTTAGTAGAACTAGTTACCTTTTTGGTCATAACTTGCTTAGTTTTCTAGATATCGACTTGATTCCTTTTGACTTGGATAGCTAAGGGCACTGTCTTTAACCACAATATTTTTTTCTTGCGGGTAGAACAAAAAATTTTTTTATCATTTTTCCAAAAAAAGCAAAGGGGGTAGCCCATGGTATTTTTTGAAGAAAAAAAATTTTGTCCCACTATTCGCAAAAAGAAAATTTCGTATTAAAGCCAATGCTGTTACCTAACCAACGCAGTAGAAATCAAGCCGATTTCTAGAAAAGTAAGTAAGTTATGACCCAAAATGTAACCAGTTGTGCTACTGCCTCTTTCCGGCCACTTTTTAGTAGAACTAGTTACCTTTTTGGTCATAACTTGCTAAGTTTTCTAGATATCGAATTGATTCCTTTTGACTTGGATAGCTAAGGGCACTGTCTTTAACCACAATATTTTTTTCTTGAGGGTAGAACAAACTAATTTCTTATCATTTTTCCAAAAAAAGCAAAGGGGGTAGCCCATGGTATTTTTTTAAGAAAAAAAATTTTGTCCCACTATTCGCAAAAAGAAAATTTCGTATTAAAGCCAATGCTGTTACCTACCCAACGCAGTAGAAATCCAGTCGATGTCTAGAAAAATAAGTAAGTTATGACCCAAAATGTAACCAGTTGTGCTACTGCCTCTTTCCGGCCACTTTTTAGTAGAACTAGTTACCTTTTTGGTCATAACTTGCTTAGTTTTCTAGATATCGACTTGATTCCTTTTGACTTGGATAGCTAAGGGCACTGTCTTTAACCACAATATTTTTTTCTTGCGGGTAGAACAAAAAAATTTTTTATCATTTTTCCAAAAAAAGCAAAGGGGGTAGCCCATGGTATTTTTTGAAGAAAAAAAATTTTGTCCCACTATTCGCAAAAAGAAAATTTCGTATTAAAGCCAATGCTGTTAACTATCCAACGCAGTAGAAATCAAGTCGAAGTCTAGAAAAATAAGTAAGTTATGACCAAAAATTTTACCAGTTCTGCTACTGCCTTTTTCCGGCCACTTTTTAGTAGAACTAGTTACCTTTTTGGTCATAACTTGCTCAGTTTTCTAGATATCGACTTGATTCCTTTTGACTTGGATAGCTAAGGGCACTGTCTTTAACCACAATATTTTTTTCTTGCGGGTAGAACAAAAAAATTTTTTATCATTTTTCCAAAAAAAGCAAAGGGGGTAGCCCATGGTATTTTTTGAAGAAAAAAAATTTTGTCCCACTATTCGCAAAAAGAAAATTTCGTATTAAAGCCAATGCTGTTACCTACCCAACGCAGTAGAAATCCAGTCGATGTCTAGAAAAATAAGTAAGTTATGACCCAAAATGTAACCAGTTGTGCTACTGCCTCTTTCCGGCCACTTTTTAGTAGAACTAGTTACCTTTTTGGTCATAACTTGCTTAGTTTTCTAGATATCGACTTGATTCCTTTTGACTTGGATAGCTAAGGGCACTGTCTTTAACCACAATATTTTTTTCTTGCGGGTAGAACAAAAAATTTTTTTATCATTTTTCCAAAAAAAGCAAAGGGGGTAGCCCATGGTATTTTTTGAAGAAAAAAATTTTTGTCCCACTATTCGCAAAAAGAAAATTTCGTATTAAAGCCAAAGCTGTTACCTACCCAACGCAATAGAAATCAAGTCGATGTCTAGAAAAGTAAGTAAGTTATGACCCAAAATGTAACCAGTTGTGCTACTGCCTCTTTCCGGCCACTTTTTAGTAGAACTAGTTACCTTTTTGGTCATAACTTGCTCAGTTTTCTAGATATCGACTTGATTCCTTTTGACTTGGATAGCTAAGGGCACTGTCTTTAACCACAATATTTTTTTCTTGCGGGTAGAACAAAAAAATTTTTTATCATTTTTCCAAAAAAAGCAAAGGGGGTAGCCCATGGTATTTTTTGAAGAAAAAAAATTTTGTCCCACTATTCGCAAAAAGAAAATTTCGTATTAAAGCCAATGCTGTTACCTATCCAACGCAGTAGAAATCAAGTCGATGTCTAGAAAAATAAGTAAGTTATGACCAAAAATTTTACCAGTTCTGCTACTGCCTTTTTCCGGCCACTTTTTAGTAGAACTAGTTACCTTTTTGGTCATAACTTGTTCAGTTTTCTAGATATCGACTTGATTCCTTTTGACTTGGATAGCTAAGGGCACTGTCTTTAACCACAATATTTTTTTCTTGCGGGTAGAACAAAAATTTTTTTATCATTTTTCCAAAAAAAGGAAAGGGGGTAGCCCATGGTATTTTTTAAAGAAAAAAAATTTTGTCCCACTATTCGCAAAAAGAAAATTTCGTATTAAAGCCAATGCTGTTACCTACCCAACGCAGTAGAAATCCAGTCGATGTCTAGAAAAATAAGTAAGTTATGACCCAAAATGTAACCAGTTGTGCTACTGCCTCTTTCCGGCCACTTTTTAGTAGAACTAGTTACCTTTTTGGTCATAACTTGCTTAGTTTTCTAGATATCGACTTGATTCCTTTTGACTTGGATAGCTAAGGGCACTGTCTTTAACCACAATATTTTTTTCTTGCGGGTAGAACAAAAAATTTTTTTATCATTTTTCCAAAAAAAGCAAAGGGGGTAGCCCATGGTATTTTTTGAAGAAAAAAAATTTTGTCCCACTATTCGCAAAAAGAAAATTTCGTATTAAAGCCAATGCTGTTACCTAACCAACGCAGTAGAAATCAAGCCGATTTCTAGAAAAGTAAGTAAGTTATGACCCAAAATGTAACCAGTTGTGCTACTGCCTCTTTCCGGCCACTTTTTAGTAGAACTAGTTACCTTTTTGGTCATAACTTGCTAAGTTTTCTAGATATCGAATTGATTCCTTTTGACTTGGATAGCTAAGGGCACTGTCTTTAACCACAATATTTTTTTCTTGAGGGTAGAACAAACTAATTTCTTATCATTTTTCCAAAAAAAGCAAAGGGGGTAGCCCATGGTATTTTTTGAAGAAAAAAAATTTTGTCCCACTATTCGCAAAAAGAAAATTTCGTATTAAAGCCAATGCTGTTACCTACCCAACGCAGTAGAAATCCAGTCGATGTCTAGAAAAATAAGTAAGTTATGACCCAAAATGTAACCAGTTGTGCTACTGCCTCTTTCCGGCCACTTTTTAGTAGAACTAGTTACCTTTTTGGTCATAACTTGCTTAGTTTTCTAGATATCGACTTGATTCCTTTTGACTTGGATAGCTAAGGGCACTGTCTTTAACCACAATATTTTTTTCTTGCGGGTAGAACAAAAAAATTTTTTATCATTTTTCCAAAAAAAGCAAAAGGGGTAGCCCATGGTATTTTTTGAAGAAAAAAAATTTTGTCCCACTATTCGCAAAAAGAAAATTTCGTATTAAAGCCAATGCTGTTACCTATCCAACGCAGTAGAAATCAAGCCGACGTCTACAAAAGTAAGTAAGTTATGACCCAAAATGTAACCAGTTGTGCTACTGCCTCTTTCCGGCCACTTTTTAGTAGAACTAGTTACCTTTTTGGTCATAACTTGCTTAGTTTTCTAGATATCGACTTGATTCCTTTTGACTTGGATAGCTAAGGGCACTGTCTTTAACCACAATATTTTTTTCTTGCGGGTAGAACAAAAAATTTTTTTATCATTTTTCCAAAAAAAGCAAAGGGGGTAGCCCATGGTATTTTTTGAAGAAAAAAATTTTTGTCCCACTATTCGCAAAAAGAAAATTTCGTATTAAAGCCAATGCTGTTACCTATCCAACGCAGTAGAAATCAAGCCGATGTCTAGAAAAGTAAGTAAGTTATGACCCAAAATGTAACCAGTTGTGCTACTGCCTCTTTCCGGCCACTTTTTAGTAGAACTAGTTACCTTTTTGGTCATAACTTGCTCAGTTTTCTAGATATCGACTTGATTCCTTTTGACTTGGATAGCTAAGGGCACTGTCTTTAACCACAATATTTTTTTCTTGCGGGTAGAACAAAAAAATTTTTTATCATTTTTCCAAAAAAAGCAAAGGGGGTAGCCCATGGTATTTTTTGAAGAAAAAAAATTTTGTCCCACTATTCGCAAAAAGAAAATTTCGTATTAAAGCCAATGCTGTTACCTACCCAACGCAGTAGAAATCCAGTCGATGTCTAGAAAAATAAGTAAGTTATGACCCAAAATGTAACCAGTTGTGCTACTGCCTCTTTCCGGCCACTTTTTAGTAGAACTAGTTACCTTTTTGGTCATAACTTGCTTAGTTTTCTAGATATCGACTTGATTCCTTTTGACTTGGATAGCTAAGGGCACTGTCTTTAACCACAATATTTTTTTCTTGCGGGTAGAACAAAAAATTTTTTTATCATTTTTCCAAAAAAAGCAAAGGGGGTAGCCCATGGTATTTTTTGAAGAAAAAAATTTTTGTCCCACTATTCGCAAAAAGAAAATTTCGTATTAAAGCCAAAGCTGTTACCTACCCAACGCAATAGAAATCAAGTCGATGTCTAGAAAAATAAGTAAGTTATGACCCAAAATGTAACCAGTTGTGCTACTGCCTCTTTCCGGCCACTTTTTAGTAGAACTAGTTACCTTTTTGGTCATAACTTGCTTAGTTTTCTAGATATCGACTTGATTCCTTTTGACTTGGATAGCTAAGGGCACTGTCTTTAACCACAATATTTTTTTCTTGCGGGTAGAACAAAAAATTTTTTTTTCATTTTTCCAAAAAAAGCAAAGGGGGTAGCCCATGGTATTTTTTGAAGAAAAAAATTTTTGTCCCACTATTCGCAAAAAGAAAATTTCGTATTAAAGCCAATGCTGTTACCTATCCAACGCAGTAGAAATCAAGCCGATGTCTAGAAAAGTAAGTAAGTTATGACCCAAAATGTAACCAGTTGTGCTACTGCCTCTTTCCGGCCACTTTTTAGTAGAACTAGTTACCTTTTTGGTCATAACTTGCTTTGTTTTCTAGATATCGACTTGATTCCTTTTGACTTGGATAGCTAAGGGCACTGGCTTTAGCCACAATATTTTTTTTCTTGCGAGTAGAGCAAAAAAATTTTTTATCATTTTTCCAAAAAAAGCAAAAGGGGTAGCCCTTTTTATTTTTTTAAAAAAAAAATTTTGTCCCACTATTCGCAAAAAGAAAATTTCGTATTAAAGCCAATGCTATTACCTACCCAACGCAGTAGAAATCCAGTCGATGTCTAGAAAAATAAGTAAGTTATGACCCAAAATGTAACCAGTTCTGCTACTGCCTCTTTCCGGCCACTTTTTAGTAGAACTAGTTACCTTTTTGCTCATAACTTGCTTAGTTTTCTAGATATCGACTTGATTCCTTTTGACTTGGATAGCTAAGGGCACTGTCTTTAACCACAATATTTTTTTCTTGCGGGTAGAACAAAAAAATTTTTTATCATTTTTCCAAAAAAAGCAAAGGGGGTAGCCCATTGTATTTTTTGAAGAAAAAAATTTTTGTCCCACTATTCGCAAAAAGAAAATTTCGTATTAAAGCCAATGCTGTTACCTATCCAACGCAGTAGAAATCAAGCCGACGTCTACAAAAGTAAGTAAGTTATGACCCAAAATGTAACCAGTTGTGCTACTGCCTCTTTCCGGCCACTTTTTAGTAGAACTAGTTACCTTTTTGGTCATAACTTGCTTAGTTTTCTAGATATCGACTTGATTCCTTTTGACTTGGATAGCTAAGGGCACTGTCTTTAACCACAATATTTTTTTCTTGCGGGTAGAACAAAAAAATTTTTTATCATTTTTCCAAAAAAAGCAAAAGGGGTAGCCCATGGTATTTTTTGAAGAAAAAAAATTTTGTCCCACTATTCGCAAAAAGAAAATTTCGTATTAAAGCCAATGCTGTTACCTATCCAACGCAGTAGAAATCAAGCCGACGTCTACAAAAGTAAGTAAGTTATGACCCAAAATGTAACCAGTTGTGCTACTGCCTCTTTCCGGCCACTTTTTAGTAGAACTAGTTACCTTTTTGGTCATAACTTGCTTAGTTTTCTAGATATCGACTTGATTCCTTTTGACTTGGATAGCTAAGGGCACTGTCTTTAACCACAATATTTTTTTCTTGCGGGTAGAACAAAAAAATTTTTTATCATTTTTCCAAAAAAAGCAAAGGGGGTAGCCCATGGTATTTTTTGAAGAAAAAAAATTTTGTCCCACTATTCGCAAAAAGAAAATTTCGTATTAAAGCCAATGCTGTTACCTATCCAACGCAGTAGAAATCAAGCCGATGTCTAGAAAAGTAAGTAAGTTATGACCCAAAATGTAACCAGTTGTGCTACTGCCTCTTTCCGGCCACTTTTTAGTAGAACTAGTTACCTTTTTGGTCATAACTTGCTTAGTTTTCTAGATATCGACTTGATTCCTTTTGACTTGGATAGCTAAGGGCACTGTCTTTAACCACAATATTTTTTTCTTGCGGGTAGAACAAACTAATTTTTTATCATTTTTCCAAAAAAAGCAAAGGGGGTAGCCCATGGTATTTTTTTAAGAAAAAAAATTTTGTCCCACTATTCGCAAAAAGAAAATTTCGTATTAAAGCCAATGCTGTTACCTATCCAACGCAGTAGAAATCAAGCCGACGTCTACAAAAGTAAGAAAGTTATGACCCAAAATGTAACCAGTTGTGCTACTGCCTCTTTCCGGCCACTTTTTAGTAGAACTAGTTACCTTTTTGGTCATAACTTGCTTAGTTTTCTAGATATCGACTTGATTCCTTTTGACTTGGATAGCTAAGGGCACTGTCTTTAACCACAATATTTTTTTCTTGCGGGTAGAACAAAAAAATTTTTTATCATTTTTCCAAAAAAAGCAAAGGGGGTAGCCCATGGTATTTTTTGAAGAAAAAAAATTTTGTCCCACTATTCGCAAAAAGAAAATTTCGTATTAAAGCCAATGCTGTTACTTATCCAACGCAGTAGAAATCAAGTCGATGTCTAGAAAAATAAGTAAGTTATGACCCAAAATGTAACCAGTTGTGCTACTGCCTCTTTCCGGCCACTTTTTAGTAGAACTAGTTACCTTTTTGGTCATAACTTGCTTAGTTTTCTAGATATCGACTTGATTCCTTTTGACTTGGATAGCTAAGGGCACTGTCTTTAACCACAATATTTTTTTCTTGCGGGTAGAACAAAAAAATTTTTATCATTTTTCCAAAAAAAGCAAAGGGGGTAGCCCATGGTATTTTTTGAAGAAAAAAAATTTTGTCCCACTATTCGCAAAAAGAAAATTTCGTATTAAAGCCAATGCTGTTACCTATCCAACGCAGTAGAAATCAAGTCGATGTCTAGAAAAATAAGTAAGTTATGACACAAAATGTAACCAGTTGTGCTACTGCCTCTTTCCTGCCACTTTTTAGTAGAACTAGTTACCTTTTTGGTCATAACTTGCTTAGTTTTCTAGATATCGACTTGATTCCTTTTGACTTCGATAGCTAAGGGCAGTGTCTTTAACCACAATATTTTTTTTCTTGCGGGTAGAACAAAAAAATTTTTTATCATTTTTCCTAAAAAAGCAAAGGGCGTAGCCCATGGTATTTTTTGAAGAAAAAAATTTTTGTCCCACTATTCGCAAAAAGAAAATTTCGTATTAAAGCCAATGCTGTTACCTATCCAACGCAGTAGAAATCAAGCCGATGTCTAGAAAAGTAAGTAAGTTATGACCCAAAATGTAACCAGTTGTGCTACTGCCTCTTTCCGGCCACTTTTTAGTAGAACTAGTTACCTTTTTGGTCATAACTTGCTTAGTTTTCTAGATATCGACTTGATTCCTTTTGACTTGGATAGCTAAGGGCACTGTCTTTAACCACAATATTTTTTTCTTGCGGGTAGAACAAAAAAATTTTTTATCATTTTTCCAAAAAAAGCAAAGGGGGTAGCCCATGGTATATTTTGAAGAAAAAAAATTTTGTCCCACTATTCGCAAAAAGAAAATTTCGTATTAAAGCCAATGCTGTTACCTATCCAACGCAGTAGAAATCAAGTCGATGTCTAGAAAAATAAGTAAGTTATGACCAAAAATTTTACCAGTTCTGCTACTGCCTCTTTCCTGCCACTTTTTAGTAGAACTAGTTACCTTTTTGGTCATAACTTGCTTAGTTTTCTAGATATCGACTTGATTCCTTTTGACTTGGATAGCTAAGGGCACTGTCTTTAACCACAATATTTTTTTCTTGCGGGTAGAACAAAAAAATTTTTTTATCATTTTTCCAAAAAAAGCAAAGGGGGTAGCCCATGGTATTTTTTTAAGAAAAAAAATTTTGTCCCACTATTCGCAAAAAGAAAATTTCGTATTAAAGCCAATGCTGTTACCTATCCAACGCAGTAGAAATCAAGTCGATGTCTAGAAAAATAAGTAATTTATGACACAAAATGTAACCAGTTGTGCTACTGCCTCTTTCCGGCCACTTTTTAGTAGAACTAGTTACCTTTTTGGTCATAACTTGCTTAGTTTTCTAGATATCGACTTGATTCCTTTTGACTTGGATAGCTAAGGGCACTGTCTTTAACCACAATATTTTTTTCTTGCGGGTAGAACAAAAAAATTTTTTATCATTTTACCAAAAAAAGCAAAGGGGGTAGCCCATGGTATTTTTTATCATTTTTCCAAAAAAAGCAAAGGGGGTAGCCCATGGTATTTTTTGAAGAAAAAAAATTTTGTCCCACTATTCGCAAAAAGAAAATTTCGTATTAAAGCCAATGCTGTTACCTATCCAACGCAGTAGAAATCAAGTCGATGTCTAGAAAAATAAGTAAGTTATGACCAAAAATTTTACCAGTTCTGCTACTGCCTTTTTCCGGCCACTTTTTAGTAGAACTAGTTACCTTTTTGGTCATAACTTGCTCAGTTTTCTAGATATCGACTTGATTCCTTTTGACTTGGATAGCTAAGGGCACTGTCTTTAACCACAATATTTTTTTCTTGCGGGTAGAACAAAAAATTTTTTTATCATTTTTCCAAAAAAAGCAAAGGGGGTAGCCCATGGTATTTTTTGAAGAAAAAAATTTTTGTCCCACTATTCGCAAAAAGAAAATTTCGTATTAAAGCCAATGCTGTTACCTATCCAACGCAGTAGAAATCAAGCCGATGTCTAGAAAAGTAAGTAAGTTATGACCCAAAATGTAACCAGTTGTGCTACTGCCTCTTTCCGGCCACTTTTTAGTAGAACTAGTTACCTTTTTGGTCATAACTTGCTTAGTTTTCTAGATATCGACTTGATTCCTTTTGACTTGGATAGCTAAGGGCACTGTCTTTAACCACAATATTTTTTTCTTGCGGGTAGAACAAAAAAATTTTTTATCATTTTTCCAAAAAAAGCAAAGGGCGTAGCCCATGGTATATTTTGAAGAAAAAAAATTTTGTCCCACTATTCGCAAAAAGAAAATTTCGTATTAAAGCCAATGCTGTTACCTATCCAACGCAGTAGAAATCAAGTCGATGTCTAGAAAAATAAGTAAGTTATGACCAAAAATTTTACCAGTTCTGCTACTGCCTCTTTCCTGCCACTTTTTAGTAGAACTAGTTACCTTTTTGGTCATAACTTGCTTAGTTTTCTAGATATCGACTTGATTCCTTTTGACTTGGATAGCTAAGGGCACTGTCTTTAACCACAATATTTTTTTCTTGCGGGTAGAACAAAAAAATTTTTTTATCATTTTTCCAAAAAAAGCAAAGGGGGTAGCCCATGGTATTTTTTTAAGAAAAAAAATTTTGTCCCACTATTCGCAAAAAGAAAATTTCGTATTAAAGCCAATGCTGTTACCTATCCAACGCAGTAGAAATCAAGTCGATGTCTAGAAAAATAAGTAATTTATGACACAAAATGTAACCAGTTGTGCTACTGCCTCTTTCCGGCCACTTTTTAGTAGAACTAGTTACCTTTTTGGTCATAACTTGCTTAGTTTTCTAGATATCGACTTGATTCCTTTTGACTTGGATAGCTAAGGGCACTGTCTTTAACCACAATATTTTTTTCTTGCGGGTAGAACAAAAAAATTTTTTATCATTTTACCAAAAAAAGCAAAGGGGGTAGCCCATGGTATTTTTTATCATTTTTCCAAAAAAAGCAAAGGGGGTAGCCCATGGTATTTTTTGAAGAAAAAAAATTTTGTCCCACTATTCGCAAAAAGAAAATTTCGTATTAAAGCCAATGCTGTTACCTATCCAACGCAGTAGAAATCAAGTCGATGTCTAGAAAAATAAGTAAGTTATGACCAAAAATTTTACCAGTTCTGCTACTGCCTTTTTCCGGCCACTTTTTAGTAGAACTAGTTACCTTTTTGGTCATAACTTGCTCAGTTTTCTAGATATCGACTTGATTCCTTTTGACTTGGATAGCTAAGGGCACTGTCTTTAACCACAATATTTTTTTCTTGCGGGTAGAACAAAAAATTTTTTTATCATTTTTCCAAAAAAAGCAAAGGGGGTAGCCCATGGTATTTTTTGAAGAAAAAAATTTTTTTCCCACTATTCGCAAAAAGAAAATTTCGTATTAAAGCCAATGCTGTTACCTATCCAACGCAGTAGAAATCAAGCCGATTTCTAGAAAAGTAAGTAAGTTATGACCCAAAATGTAACCAGTTGTGCTACTGCCTCTTTCCGGCCACTTTTTAGTAGAACTAGTTACCTTTTTGGTCATAACTTGCTCAGTTTTCTAGATATCGACTTGATTCCTTTTGACTTGGATAGCTAAGGGCACTGTCTTTAACCACAATATTTTTTTCTTGCGGGTAGAACAAAAAAATTTTTTATCATTTTTCCAAAAAAAGCAAAGGGGGTAGCCCATGGTATTTTTTGAAGAAAAAAAATTTTGTCCCACTATTCGCAAAAAGAAAATTTCGTATTAAAGCCAATGCTGTTACCTATCCAACGCAGTAGAAATCAAGCCGATGTCTAGAAAAGTAAGTAAGTTATGACCCAAAATGTAACCAGTTGTGCTACTGCCTCTTTCCGGCCACTTTTTAGTAGAACTAGTTACCTTTTTGGTCATAACTTGCTTAGTTTTCTAGATATCGACTTGATTCCTTTTGACTTGGATAGCTAAGGGCACTGTCTTTAACCACAATATTTTTTTCTTGCGGGTAGAACAAACTAATTTTTTATCATTTTTCCAAAAAAAGCAAAGGGGGTAGCCCATGGTATTTTTTGAAGAAAAAAAATTTTGTCCCACTATTCGCAAAAAGAAAATTTCGTATTAAAGCCAATGCTGTTACCTATCCAACGCAGTAGAAATCAAGCCGACGTCTACAAAAGTAAGAAAGTTATGACCCAAAATGTAACCAGTTGTGCTACTGCCTCTTTCCGGCCACTTTTTAGTAGAACTAGTTACCTTTTTGGTCATAACTTGCTTAGTTTTCTAGATATCGACTTGATTCCTTTTGACTTGGATAGCTAAGGGCACTGTCTTTAACCACAATATTTTTTTCTTGCGGGTAGAGCAAAAAAATTTTTTATCATTTTTCCAAAAAAAGCAAAGGGGGTAGCCCATGGTATTTTTTGAAGAAAAAAAATTTTGTCCCACTATTCGCAAAAAGAAAATTTCGTATTAAAGCCAATGCTGTTACTTATCCAACGCAGTAGAAATCAAGTCGATGTCTAGAAAAATAAGTAAGTTATGACCCAAAATGTAACCAGTTGTGCTACTGCCTCTTTCCGGCCACTTTTTAGTAGAACTAGTTACCTTTTTGGTCATAACTTGCTTAGTTTTCTAGATATCGACTTGATTCCTTTTGACTTGGATAGCTAAGGGCACTGTCTTTAACCACAATATTTTTTTCTTGCGGGTAGAACAAAAAAATTTTTTATCATTTTTCCAAAAAAAGCAAAGGGGGTAGCCCATGGTATTTTTTGAAGAAAAAAAATTTTGGCCCACTATTCGCAAAAAGAAAATTTCGTATTAAAGCCAATGCTGTTACTTATCCAACGCAGTAGAAATCAAGTCGATGTCTAGAAAAATAAGTAAGTTATGACCCAAAATGTAACCAGTTGTGCTACTGCCTCTTTCCGGCCACTTTTTAGTAGAACTAGTTACCTTTTTGGTCATAACTTGCTTAGTTTTCTAGATATCGACTTGATTCCTTTTGACTTGGATAGCTAAGGGCACTGTCTTTAACCACAATATTTTTTTCTTGCGGGTAGAACAAAAAAATTTTTTATCATTTTTCCAAAAAAAGCAAAGGGGGTAGCCCATGGTATTTTTTGAAGAAAAAAAATTTTGTCCCACTATTCGCAAAAAGAAAATTTCGTATTAAAGCCAATGCTGTTACTTATCCAACGCAGTAGAAATCAAGTCGATGTCTAGAAAAATAAGTAAGTTATGACCCAAAATGTAACCAGTTGTGCTACTGCCTCTTTCCGGCCACTTTTTAGTAGAACTAGTTACCTTTTTGGTCATAACTTGCTTAGTTTTCTAGATATCGACTTGATTCCTTTTGACTTGGATAGCTAAGGGCACTGTCTTTAACCACAATATTTTTTTTCTTGCGGGTAGAACAAAAAAATTTTTTATCATTTTTCCTAAAAAAGCAAAGGGCGTAGCCCATGGTATTTTTTGAAGAAAAAAATTTTTGTCCCACTATTCGCAAAAAGAAAATTTCGTATTAAAGCCAATGCTGTTACCTATCCAACGCAGTAGAAATCAAGTCGATGTCTAGAAAAATAAGTAAGTTATGACCAAAAATTTTACCAGTTCTGCTACTGCCTCTTTCCTGCCACTTTTTAGTAGAACTAGTTACCTTTTTGGTCATAACTTGCTTAGTTTTCTAGATATCGACTTGATTCCTTTTGACTTGGATAGCTAAGGGCACTGTCTTTAACCACAATATTTTTTTCTTGCGGGTAGAACAAAAAAATTTTTTTATCATTTTTCCAAAAAAAGCAAAGGGGGTAGCCCATGGTATTTTTTTAAGAAAAAAAATTTTGTCCCACTATTCGCAAAAAGAAAATTTCGTATTAAAGCCAATGCTGTTACCTATCCAACGCAGTAGAAATCAAGTCGATGTCTAGAAAAATAAGTAATTTATGACACAAAATGTAACCAGTTGTGCTACTGCCTCTTTCCGGCCACTTTTTAGTAGAACTAGTTACCTTTTTGGTCATAACTTGCTTAGTTTTCTAGATATCGACTTGATTCCTTTTGACTTGGATAGCTAAGGGCACTGTCTTTAACCACAATATTTTTTTCTTGCGGGTAGAACAAAAAAATTTTTTATCATTTTACCAAAAAAAGCAAAGGGGGTAGCCCATGGTATTTTTTATCATTTTTCCAAAAAAAGCAAAGGGGGTAGCCCATGGTATTTTTTGAAGAAAAAAAATTTTGTCCCACTATTCGCAAAAAGAAAATTTCGTATTAAAGCCAATGCTGTTACCTATCCAACGCAGTAGAAATCAAGTCGATGTCTAGAAAAATAAGTAAGTTATGACCAAAAATTTTACCAGTTCTGCTACTGCCTTTTTCCGGCCACTTTTTAGTAGAACTAGTTACCTTTTTGGTCATAACTTGCTCAGTTTTCTAGATATCGACTTGATTCCTTTTGACTTGGATAGCTAAGGGCACTGTCTTTAACCACAATATTTTTTTCTTGCGGGTAGAACAAAAAATTTTTTTATCATTTTTCCAAAAAAAGCAAAGGGGGTAGCCCATGGTATTTTTTGAAGAAAAAAAATTTTGTCCCACTATTCGCAAAAAGAAAATTTCGTATTAAAGCCAATGCTGTTACCTATCCAACGCAGTAGAAATCAAGCCGATGTCTAGAAAAGTAAGTAAGTTATGACCCAAAATGTAACCAGTTGTGCTACTGCCTCTTTCCGGCCACTTTTTAGTAGAACTAGTTACCTTTTTGGTCATAACTTGCTCAGTTTTCTAGATATCGACTTGATTCCTTTTGACTTGGATAGCTAAGGGCACTGTCTTTAACCACAATATTTTTTTCTTGCGGGTAGAACAAAAAAATTTTTTATCATTTTTCCAAAAAAAGCAAAGGGGGTAGCCCATGGTATTTTTTGAAGAAAAAAAATTTTGTCCCACTATTCGCAAAAAGAAAATTTCGTATTAAAGCCAATGCTGTTACCTACCCAACGCAGTAGAAATCCAGTCGATGTCTAGAAAAATAAGTAAGTTATGACCCAAAATGTAACCAGTTGTGCTACTGCCTCTTTCCGGCCACTTTTTAGTAGAACTAGTTACCTTTTTGGTCATAACTTGCTTAGTTTTCTAGATATCGACTTGATTCCTTTTGACTTGGATAGCTAAGGGCACTGTCTTTAACCACAATATTTTTTTCTTGCGGGTAGAACAAAAAATTTTTTTATCATTTTTCCAAAAAAAGCAAAGGGGGTAGCCCATGGTATTTTTTGAAGAAAAAAATTTTTGTCCCACTATTCGCAAAAAGAAAATTTCGTATTAAAGCCAAAGCTGTTACCTACCCAACGCAATAGAAATCAAGTCGATGTCTAGAAAAGTAAGTAAGTTATGACCCAAAATGTAACCAGTTGTGCTACTGCCTCTTTCCGGCCACTTTTTAGTAGAACTAGTTACCTTTTTGGTCATAACTTGCTCAGTTTTCTAGATATCGACTTGATTCCTTTTGACTTGGATAGCTAAGGGCACTGTCTTTAACCACAATATTTTTTTCTTGCGGGTAGAACAAAAAAATTTTTTATCATTTTTCCAAAAAAAGCAAAGGGGGTAGCCCATGGTATTTTTTGAAGAAAAAAAATTTTGTCCCACTATTCGCAAAAAGAAAATTTCGTATTAAAGCCAATGCTGTTACCTATCCAACGCAGTAGAAATCAAGTCGATGTCTAGAAAAATAAGTAAGTTATGACCAAAAATTTTACCAGTTCTGCTACTGCCTTTTTCCGGCCACTTTTTAGTAGAACTAGTTACCTTTTTGGTCATAACTTGTTCAGTTTTCTAGATATCGACTTGATTCCTTTTGACTTGGATAGCTAAGGGCACTGTCTTTAACCACAATATTTTTTTCTTGCGGGTAGAACAAAAAATTTTTTATCATTTTTCCAAAAAAAGGAAAGGGGGTAGCCCATGGTATTTTTTAAAGAAAAAAAATTTTGTCCCACTATTCGCAAAAAGAAAATTTCGTATTAAAGCCAATGCTGTTACCTACCCAACGCAGTAGAAATCCAGTCGATGTCTAGAAAAATAAGTAAGTTATGACCCAAAATGTAACCAGTTGTGCTATTGCCTCTTTCCGGCCACTTTTTAGTAGAACTAGTTACCTTTTTGGTCATAACTTGCTTAGTTTTCTAGATATCGACTTGATTCCTTTTGACTTGGATAGCTAAGGGCACTGTCTTTAACCACAATATTTTTTTCTTGCGGGTAGAACAAAAAATTTTTTTATCATTTTTCCAAAAAAAGCAAAGGGGGTAGCCCATGGTATTTTTTGAAGAAAAAAAATTTTGTCCCACTATTCGCAAAAAGAAAATTTCGTATTAAAGCCAATGCTGTTACCTAACCAACGCAGTAGAAATCAAGCCGATTTCTAGAAAAGTAAGTAAGTTATGACCCAAAATGTAACCAGTTGTGCTACTGCCTTTTTCCGGCCACTTTTTAGTAGAACTAGTTACCTTTTTGGTCATAACTTGTTCAGTTTTCTAGATATCGACTTGATTCCTTTTGACTTGGATAGCTAAGGGCACTGTCTTTAACCACAATATTTTTTTCTTGCGGGTAGAACAAAAAATTTTTTATCATTTTTCCAAAAAAAGGAAAGGGGGTAGCCCATGGTATTTTTTAAAGAAAAAAAATTTTGTCCCACTATTCGCAAAAAGAAAATTTCGTATTAAAGCCAATGCTGTTACCTACCCAACGCAGTAGAAATCCAGTCGATGTCTAGAAAAATAAGTAAGTTATGACCCAAAATGTAACCAGTTGTGCTACTGCCTCTTTCCGGCCACTTTTTAGTAGAACTAGTTACCTTTTTGGTCATAACTTGCTTAGTTTTCTAGATATCGACTTGATTCCTTTTGACTTGGATAGCTAAGGGCACTGTCTTTAACCACAATATTTTTTTCTTGCGGGTAGAACAAAAAATTTTTTTATCATTTTTCCAAAAAAAGCAAAGGGGGTAGCCCATGGTATTTTTTGAAGAAAAAAAATTTTGTCCCACTATTCGCAAAAAGAAAATTTCGTATTAAAGCCAATGCTGTTACCTAACCAACGCAGTAGAAATCAAGCCGATTTCTAGAAAAGTAAGTAAGTTATGACCCAAAATGTAACCAGTTGTGCTACTGCCTCTTTCCGGCCACTTTTTAGTAGAACTAGTTACCTTTTTGGTCATAACTTGCTAAGTTTTCTAGATATCGAATTGATTCCTTTTGACTTGGATAGCTAAGGGCACTGTCTTTAACCACAATATTTTTTTCTTGAGGGTAGAACAAACTAATTTCTTATCATTTTTCCAAAAAAAGCAAAGGGGGTAGCCCATGGTATTTTTTTAAGAAAAAAAATTTTGTCCCACTATTCGCAAAAAGAAAATTTCGTATTAAAGCCAATGCTGTTACCTACCCAACGCAGTAGAAATCCAGTCAATGTCTAGAAAAATAAGTAAGTTATGACCCAAAATGTAACCAGTTGTGCTACTGCCTCTTTCCGGCCACTTTTTAGTAGAACTAGTTACCTTTTTGGTCATAACTTGCTTAGTTTTCTAGATATCGACTTGATTCCTTTTGACTTGGATAGCTAAGGGCACTGTCTTTAACCACAATATTTTTTTCTTGCGGGTAGAACAAAAAAATTTTTTATCATTTTTCCAAAAAAAGCAAAAGGGGTAGCCCATGGTATTTTTTGAAGAAAAAAAATTTTGTCCCACTATTCGCAAAAAGAAAATTTCGTATTAAAGCCAATGCTGTTACCTATCCAACGCAGTAGAAATCAAGCCGACGTCTACAAAAGTAAGTAAGTTATGACCCAAAATGTAACCAGTTGTGCTACTGCCTCTTTCCGGCCACTTTTTAGTAGAACTAGTTACCTTTTTGGTCATAACTTGCTTAGTTTTCTAGATATCGACTTGATTCCTTTTGACTTGGATAGCTAAGGGCACTGTCTTTAACCACAATATTTTTTTCTTGCGGGTAGAACAAAAAATTTTTTTATCATTTTTCCAAAAAAAGCAAAGGGGGTAGCCCATGGTATTTTTTGAAGAAAAAAATTTTTGTCCCACTATTCGCAAAAAGAAAATTTCGTATTAAAGCCAATGCTGTTACCTATCCAACGCAGTAGAAATCAAGCCGATGTCTAGAAAAGTAAGTAAGTTATGACCCAAAATGTAACCAGTTGTGCTACTGCCTCTTTCCGGCCACTTTTTAGTAGAACTAGTTACCTTTTTGGTCATAACTTGCTCAGTTTTCTAGATATCGACTTGATTCCTTTTGACTTGGATAGCTAAGGGCACTGTCTTTAACCACAATATTTTTTTCTTGCGGGTAGAACAAAAAAATTTTTTATCATTTTTCCAAAAAAAGCAAAGGGGGTAGCCCATGGTATTTTTTGAAGAAAAAAAATTTTGTCCCACTATTCGCAAAAAGAAAATTTCGTATTAAAGCCAATGCTGTTACCTACCCAACGCAGTAGAAATCCAGTCGATGTCTAGAAAAATAAGTAAGTTATGACCCAAAATGTAACCAGTTGTGCTACTGCCTCTTTCCGGCCACTTTTTAGTAGAACTAGTTACCTTTTTGGTCATAACTTGCTTAGTTTTCTAGATATCGACTTGATTCCTTTTGACTTGGATAGCTAAGGGCACTGTCTTTAACCACAATATTTTTTTCTTGCGGGTAGAACAAAAAATTTTTTTATCATTTTTCCAAAAAAAGCAAAGGGGGTAGCCCATGGTATTTTTTGAAGAAAAAAATTTTTGTCCCACTATTCGCAAAAAGAAAATTTCGTATTAAAGCCAAAGCTGTTACCTACCCAACGCAATAGAAATCAAGTCGATGTCTAGAAAAATAAGTAAGTTATGACCCAAAATGTAACCAGTTGTGCTACTGCCTCTTTCCGGCCACTTTTTAGTAGAACTAGTTACCTTTTTGGTCATAACTTGCTTTGTTTTCTAGATATCGACTTGATTCCTTTTGACTTGGATAGCTAAGGGCACTGGCTTTAGCCACAATATTTTTTTTCTTGCGAGTAGAGCAAAAAAATTTTTTATCATTTTTCCAAAAAAAGCAAAAGGGGTAGCCCATGGTATTTTTTTAAAAAAAAAATTTTGTCCCACTATTCGCAAAAAGAAAATTTCGTATTAAAGCCAATGCTATTACCTACCCAACGCAGTAGAAATCCAGTCGATGTCTAGAAAAATAAGTAAGTTATGACCCAAAATGTAACCAGTTCTGCTACTGCCTCTTTCCGGCCACTTTTTAGTAGAACTAGTTACCTTTTTGCTCATAACTTGCTTAGTTTTCTAGATATCGACTTGATTCCTTTTGACTTGGATAGCTAAGGGCACTGTCTTTAACCACAATATTTTTTTCTTGCGGGTAGAACAAAAAAATTTTTTATCATTTTTCCAAAAAAAGCAAAGGGGGTAGCCCATTGTATTTTTTGAAGAAAAAAATTTTTGTCCCACTATTCGCAAAAAGAAAATTTCGTATTAAAGCCAATGCTGTTACCTATCCAACGCAGTAGAAATCAAGCCGACGTCTACAAAAGTAAGTAAGTTATGACCCAAAATGTAACCAGTTGTGCTACTGCCTCTTTCCGGCCACTTTTTAGTAGAACTAGTTACCTTTTTGGTCATAACTTGCTTAGTTTTCTAGATATCGACTTGATTCCTTTTGACTTGGATAGCTAAGGGCACTGTCTTTAACCACAATATTTTTTTCTTGCGGGTAGAACAAAAAAATTTTTTATCATTTTTCCAAAAAAAGCAAAAGGGGTAGCCCATGGTATTTTTTGAAGAAAAAAAATTTTGTCCCACTATTCGCAAAAAGAAAATTTCGTATTAAAGCCAATGCTGTTACCTATCCAACGCAGTAGAAATCAAGCCGACGTCTACAAAAGTAAGTAAGTTATGACCCAAAATGTAACCAGTTGTGCTACTGCCTCTTTCCGGCCACTTTTTAGTAGAACTAGTTACCTTTTTGGTCATAACTTGCTTAGTTTTCTAGATATCGACTTGATTCCTTTTGACTTGGATAGCTAAGGGCACTGTCTTTAACCACAATATTTTTTTCTTGCGGGTAGAACAAAAAAATTTTTTATCATTTTTCCAAAAAAAGCAAAGGGGGTAGCCCATGGTATTTTTTGAAGAAAAAAAATTTTGTCCCACTATTCGCAAAAAGAAAATTTCGTATTAAAGCCAATGCTGTTACTTATCCAACGCAGTAGAAATCAAGTCGATGTCTAGAAAAATAAGTAAGTTATGACCCAAAATGTAACCAGTTGTGCTACTGCCTCTTTCCGGCCACTTTTTAGTAGAACTAGTTACCTTTTTGGTCATAACTTGCTTAGTTTTCTAGATATCGACTTGATTCCTTTTGACTTCGATAGCTAAGGGCACTGTCTTTAACCACAATATTTTTTTCTTGCGGGTAGAACAAAAAAATTTTTATCATTTTTCCAAAAAAAGCAAAGGGGGTAGCCCATGGTATTTTTTGAAGAAAAAAAAATTTTGTCCCACTATTCGCAAAAAGAAAATTTCGTATTAAAGCCAATGCTGTTACCTATCCAACGCAGTAGAAATCAAGTCGATGTCTAGAAAAATAAGTAAGTTATGACACAAAATGTAACCAGTTGTGCTACTGCCTCTTTCCTGCCACTTTTTAGTAGAACTAGTTACCTTTTTGGTCATAACTTGCTTAGTTTTCTAGATATCGACTTGATTCCTTTTGACTTCGATAGCTAAGGGCAGTGTCTTTAACCACAATATTTTTTTTCTTGCGGGTAGAACAAAAAAATTTTTTATCATTTTTCCTAAAAAAGCAAAGGGGGTAGCCCATGGTTTTTTTTGAAGAAAAAAATTTTTGTCCCACTATTCGCAAAAAGAAAATTTCGTATTAAAGCCAATGCTGTTACCTATCCAACGCAGTAGAAATCAAGCCGATGTCTAGAAAAGTAAGTAAGTTATGACCCAAAATGTAACCAGTTGTGCTACTGCCTCTTTCCGGCCACTTTTTAGTAGAACTAGTTACCTTTTTGGTCATAACTTGCTTAGTTTTCTAGATATCGACTTGATTCCTTTTGACTTGGATAGCTAAGGGCACTGTCTTTAACCACAATATTTTTTTTCTTGCGGGTAGAACAAAAAAATTTTTTATCATTTTTCCAAAAAAAGCAAAGGGGGTAGCCCATGGTATTTTTTGAAGAAAAAAAATTTTGTCCCACTATTCGCAAAAAGAAAATTTCGTATTAAAGCCAATGCTGTTACCTATCCAACGCAGTAGAAATCAAGTCGATGTCTAGAAAAATAAGTAAGTTATGACCAAAAATTTTACCAGTTCTGCTACTGCCTCTTTCCTGCCACTTTTTAGTAGAACTAGTTACCTTTTTGGTCATAACTTGCTTAGTTTTCTAGATATCGACTTGATTCCTTTTGACTTGGATAGCTAAGGGCACTGTCTTTAACCACAATATTTTTTTCTTGCGGGTAGAACAAAAAAATTTTTTATCATTTTTCCAAAAAAAGCAAAGGGGGTAGCCCATGGTATTTTTTTAAGAAAAAAAATTTTGTCCCACTATTCGCAAAAAGAAAATTTCGTATTAAAGCCAATGCTGTTACTTATCCAACGCAGTAGAAATCAAGTCGATGTCTAGAAAAATAAGTAAGTTATGACCCAAAATGTAACCAGTTGTGCTACTGCCTCTTTCCGGCCACTTTTTAGTAGAACTAGTTACCTTTTTGGTCATAACTTGCTTAGTTTTCTAGATATCGACTTGATTCCTTTTGACTTGGATAGCTAAGGGCACTGTCTTTAACCACAATATTTTTTTCTTGCGGGTAGAACAAAAAAATTTTTATCATTTTTCCAAAAAAAGCAAAGGGGGTAGCCCATGGTATTTTTTGAAGAAAAAAAATTTTGTCCCACTATTCGCAAAAAGAAAATTTCGTATTAAAGCCAATGCTGTTACCTATCCAACGCAGTAGAAATCAAGTCGATGTCTAGAAAAATAAGTAAGTTATGACACAAAATGTAACCAGTTGTGCTACTGCCTCTTTCCTGCCACTTTTTAGTAGAACTAGTTACCTTTTTGGTCATAACTTGCTTAGTTTTCTAGATATCGACTTGATTCCTTTTGACTTCGATAGCTAAGGGCAGTGTCTTTAACCACAATATTTTTTTTCTTGCGGGTAGAACAAAAAAATTTTTTATCATTTTTCCTAAAAAAGCAAAGGGGGTAGCCCATGGTATTTTTTGAAGAAAAAAATTTTTGTCCCACTATTCGCAAAAAGAAAATTTCGTATTAAAGCCAATGCTGTTACCTATCCAACGCAGTAGAAATCAAGCCGATGTCTAGAAAAGTAAGTAAGTTATGACCCAAAATGTAACCAGTTGTGCTACTGCCTCTTTCCGGCCACTTTTTAGTAGAACTAGTTACCTTTTTGGTCATAACTTGCTTAGTTTTCTAGATATCGACTTGATTCCTTTTGACTTGGATAGCTAAGGGCACTGTCTTTAACCACAATATTTTTTTCTTGCGGGTAGAACAAAAAAATTTTTTATCATTTTTCCAAAAAAAGCAAAGGGGGTAGCCCATGGTATTTTTTGAAGAAAAAAAATTTTGTCCCACTATTCGCAAAAAGAAAATTTCGTATTAAAGCCAATGCTGTTACCTATCCAACGCAGTAGAAATCAAGTCGATGTCTAGAAAAATAAGTAAGTTATGACCAAAAATTTTACCAGTTCTGCTACTGCCTCTTTCCTGCCACTTTTTAGTAGAACTAGTTACCTTTTTGGTCATAACTTGCTTAGTTTTCTAGATATCGACTTGATTCCTTTTGACTTGGATAGCTAAGGGCACTGTCTTTAACCACAATATTTTTTTCTTGCGGGTAGAACAAAAAAATTTTTTATCATTTTTCCAAAAAAAGCAAAAGGGGTAGCCCATGGTATTTTTTGAAGAAAAAAAATTTTGTCCCACTATTCGCAAAAAGAAAATTTCGTATTAAAGCCAATGCTGTTACCTATCCAACGCAGTAGAAATCAAGCCGACGTCTACAAAAGTAAGTAAGTTATGACCCAAAATGTAACCAGTTGTGCTACTGCCTCTTTCCGGCCACTTTTTAGTAGAACTAGTTACCTTTTTGGTCATAACTTGCTTAGTTTTCTAGATATCGACTTGATTCCTTTTGACTTGGATAGCTAAGGGCACTGTCTTTAACCACAATATTTTTTTCTTGCGGGTAGAACAAAAAAATTTTTTATCATTTTTCCAAAAAAAGCAAAGGGGGTAGCCCATGGTATTTTTTGAAGAAAAAAAATTTTGTCCCACTATTCGCAAAAAGAAAATTTCGTATTAAAGCCAATGCTGTTACCTATCCAACGCAGTAGAAATCAAGCCGATGTCTAGAAAAGTAAGTAAGTTATGACCCAAAATGTAACCAGTTGTGCTACTGCCTCTTTCCGGCCACTTTTTAGTAGAACTAGTTACCTTTTTGGTCATAACTTGCTTAGTTTTCTAGATATCGACTTGATTCCTTTTGACTTGGATAGCTAAGGGCACTGTCTTTAACCACAATATTTTTTTCTTGCGGGTAGAACAAACTAATTTTTTATCATTTTTCCAAAAAAAGCAAAGGGGGTAGCCCATGGTATTTTTTGAAGAAAAAAAATTTTGTCCCACTATTCGCAAAAAGAAAATTTCGTATTAAAGCCAATGCTGTTACCTATCCAACGCAGTAGAAATCAAGCCGACGTCTACAAAAGTAAGAAAGTTATGACCCAAAATGTAACCAGTTGTGCTACTGCCTCTTTCCGGCCACTTTTTAGTAGAACTAGTTACCTTTTTGGTCATAACTTGCTTAGTTTTCTAGATATCGACTTGATTCCTTTTGACTTGGATAGCTAAGGGCACTGTCTTTAACCACAATATTTTTTTCTTGCGGGTAGAACAAAAAAATTTTTTATCATTTTTCCAAAAAAAGCAAAGGGGGTAGCCCATGGTATTTTTTGAAGAAAAAAAATTTTGTCCCACTATTCGCAAAAAGAAAATTTCGTATTAAAGCCAATGCTGTTACCTATCCAACGCAGTAGAAATCAAGCCGATGTCTAGAAAAGTAAGTAAGTTATGACCCAAAATGTAACCAGTTGTGCTACTGCCTCTTTCCGGCCACTTTTTAGTAGAACTAGTTACCTTTTTGGTCATAACTTGCTTAGTTTTCTAGATATCGACTTGATTCCTTTTGACTTGGATAGCTAAGGGCACTGTCTTTAACCACAATATTTTTTTCTTGCGGGTAGAACAAACTAATTTTTTATCATTTTTCCAAAAAAAGCAAAGGGGGTAGCCCATGGTATTTTTTGAAGAAAAAAAATTTTGTCCCACTATTCGCAAAAAGAAAATTTCGTATTAAAGCCAATGCTGTTACCTATCCAACGCAGTAGAAATCAAGCCGACGTCTACAAAAGTAAGAAAGTTATGACCCAAAATGTAACCAGTTGTGCTACTGCCTCTTTCCGGCCACTTTTTAGTAGAACTAGTTACCTTTTTGGTCATAACTTGCTTAGTTTTCTAGATATCGACTTGATTCCTTTTGACTTGGATAGCTAAGGGCACTGTCTTTAACCACAATATTTTTTTCTTGCGGGTAGAACAAAAAAATTTTTTATCATTTTTCCAAAAAAAGCAAAGGGGGTAGCCCATGGTATTTTTTGAAGAAAAAAAATTTTGTCCCACTATTCGCAAAAAGAAAATTTCGTATTAAAGCCAATGCTGTTACTTATCCAACGCAGTAGAAATCAAGTCGATGTCTAGAAAAATAAGTAAGTTATGACCCAAAATGTAACCAGTTGTGCTACTGCCTCTTTCCGGCCACTTTTTAGTAGAACTAGTTACCTTTTTGGTCATAACTTGCTTAGTTTTCTAGATATCGACTTGATTCCTTTTGACTTGGATAGCTAAGGGCACTGTCTTTAACCACAATATTTTTTTCTTGCGGGTAGAACAAAAAAATTTTTATCATTTTTCCAAAAAAAGCAAAGGGGGTAGCCCATGGTATTTTTTGAAGAAAAAAAATTTTGTCCCACTATTCGCAAAAAGAAAATTTCGTATTAAAGCCAATGCTGTTACCTATCCAACGCAGTAGAAATCAAGTCGATGTCTAGAAAAATAAGTAAGTTATGACACAAAATGTAACCAGTTGTGCTACTGCCTCTTTCCTGCCACTTTTTAGTAGAACTAGTTACCTTTTTGGTCATAACTTGCTTAGTTTTCTAGATATCGACTTGATTCCTTTTGACTTCGATAGCTAAGGGCAGTGTCTTTAACCACAATATTTTTTTTCTTGCGGGTAGAACAAAAAAATTTTTTATCATTTTTCCTAAAAAAGCAAAGGGGGTAGCCCATGGTTTTTTTTGAAGAAAAAAATTTTTGTCCCACTATTCGCAAAAAGAAAATTTCGTATTAAAGCCAATGCTGTTACCTATCCAACGCAGTAGAAATCAAGCCGATGTCTAGAAAAGTAAGTAATTAATGACCCAAAATGTAACCAGTTGTGCTACTGCCTCTTTCCGGCCACTTTTTAGTAGAACTAGTTACCTTTTTGGTCATAACTTGCTTAGTTTTCTAGATATCGACTTGATTCCTTTTGACTTGGATAGCTAAGGGCACTGTCTTTAACCACAATATTTTTTTCTTGCGGGTAGAACAAAAAAATTTTTTATCATTTTTCCAAAAAAAGCAAAGGGGGTAGCCCATGGTATTTTTTGAAGAAAAAAAATTTTGTCCCACTATTCGCAAAAAGAAAATTTCGTATTAAAGCCAATGCTGTTACCTATCCAACGCAGTAGAAATCAAGTCGATGTCTAGAAAAATAAGTAAGTTATGACCAAAAATTTTACCAGTTCTGCTACTGCCTCTTTCCTGCCACTTTTTAGTAGAACTAGTTACCTTTTTGGTCATAACTTGCTTAGTTTTCTAGATATCGACTTGATTCCTTTTGACTTGGATAGCTAAGGGCACTGTCTTTAACCACAATATTTTTTTCTTGCGGGTAGAACAAAAAAATTTTTTTATCATTTTTCCAAAAAAAGCAAAGGGGGTAGCCCATGGTATTTTTTTAAGAAAAAAAATTTTGTCCCACTATTCGCAAAAAGAAAATTTCGTATTAAAGCCAATGCTGTTACTTATCCAACGCAGTAGAAATCAAGTCGATGTCTAGAAAAATAAGTAAGTTATGACCCAAAATGTAACCAGTTGTGCTACTGCCTCTTTCCGGCCACTTTTTAGTAGAACTAGTTACCTTTTTGGTCATAACTTGCTTAGTTTTCTAGATATCGACTTGATTCCTTTTGACTTGGATAGCTAAGGGCACTGTCTTTAACCACAATATTTTTTTCTTGCGGGTAGAACAAAAAAATTTTTATCATTTTTCCAAAAAAAGCAAAGGGGGTAGCCCATGGTATTTTTTGAAGAAAAAAAATTTTGTCCCACTATTCGCAAAAAGAAAATTTCGTATTAAAGCCAATGCTGTTACCTATCCAACGCAGTAGAAATCAAGTCGATGTCTAGAAAAATAAGTAAGTTATGACACAAAATGTAACCAGTTGTGCTACTGCCTCTTTCCTGCCACTTTTTAGTAGAACTAGTTACCTTTTTGGTCATAACTTGCTTAGTTTTCTAGATATCGACTTGATTCCTTTTGACTTCGATAGCTAAGGGCAGTGTCTTTAACCACAATATTTTTTTTCTTGCGGGTAGAACAAAAAAATTTTTTATCATTTTTCCTAAAAAAGCAAAGGGGGTAGCCCATGGTATTTTTTGAAGAAAAAAATTTTTGTCCCACTATTCGCAAAAAGAAAATTTCGTATTAAAGCCAATGCTGTTACCTATCCAACGCAGTAGAAATCAAGCCGATGTCTAGAAAAGTAAGTAAGTTATGACCCAAAATGTAACCAGTTGTGCTACTGCCTCTTTCCGGCCACTTTTTAGTAGAACTAGTTACCTTTTTGGTCATAACTTGCTTAGTTTTCTAGATATCGACTTGATTCCTTTTGACTTGGATAGCTAAGGGCACTGTCTTTAACCACAATATTTTTTTCTTGCGGGTAGAACAAAAAAATTTTTTATCATTTTTCCAAAAAAAGCAAAGGGGGTAGCCCATGGTATTTTTTGAAGAAAAAAAATTTTGTCCCACTATTCGCAAAAAGAAAATTTCGTATTAAAGCCAATGCTGTTACCTATCCAACGCAGTAGAAATCAAGTCGATGTCTAGAAAAATAAGTAAGTTATGACCAAAAATTTTACCAGTTCTGCTACTGCCTCTTTCCTGCCACTTTTTAGTAGAACTAGTTACCTTTTTGGTCATAACTTGCTTAGTTTTCTAGATATCGACTTGATTCCTTTTGACTTGGATAGCTAAGGGCACTGTCTTTAAACACAATATTTTTTTCTTGCGGGTAGAACAAAAAAATTTTTTTATCATTTTTCCAAAAAAAGCAAAGGGGGTAGCCCATGGTATTTTTTTAAGAAAAAAAATTTTGTCCCACTATTCGCAAAAAGAAAATTTCGTATTAAAGCCAATGCTGTTACCTATCCAACGCAGTAGAAATCAAGTCGATGTCTAGAAAAATAAGTAATTTATGACACAAAATGTAACCAGTTGTGCTACTGCCTCTTTCCGGCCACTTTTTAGTAGAACTAGTTACCTTTTTGGTCATAACTTGCTTAGTTTTCTAGATATCGACTTGATTCCTTTTGACTTCGATAGCTAAGGGCAGTGTCTTTAACCACAATATTTTTTTTCTTGCGGGTAGAACAAAAAAATTTTTTATCATTTTTCCTAAAAAAGCAAAGGGGGTAGCCCATGGTTTTTTTTGAAGAAAAAAATTTTTGTCCCACTATTCGCAAAAAGAAAATTTCGTATTAAAGCCAATGCTGTTACCTATCCAACGCAGTAGAAATCAAGCCGATGTCTAGAAAAGTAAGTAAGTTATGACCCAAAATGTAACCAGTTGTGCTACTGCCTCTTTCCGGCCACTTTTTAGTAGAACTAGTTACCTTTTTGGTCATAACTTGCTTAGTTTTCTAGATATCGACTTGATTCCTTTTGACTTGGATAGCTAAGGGCACTGTCTTTAACCACAATATTTTTTTCTTGCGGGTAGAACAAAAAATTTTTTTATCATTTTTCCAAAAAAAGCAAAGGGGGTAGCCCATGGTATTTTTTGAAGAAAAAAAATTTTGTCCCACTATTCGCAAAAAGAAAATTTCGTATTAAAGCCAATGCTGTTACCTATCCAACGCAGTAGAAATCAAGTCGATGTCTAGAAAAATAAGTAAGTTATGACCAAAAATTTTACCAGTTCTGCTACTGCCTCTTTCCTGCCACTTTTTAGTAGAACTAGTTACCTTTTTGGTCATAACTTGCTTAGTTTTCTAGATATCGACTTGATTCCTTTTGACTTGGATAGCTAAGGGCACTGTCTTTAACCACAATATTTTTTTCTTGCGGGTAGAACAAAAAAATTTTTTTATCATTTTTCCAAAAAAAGCAAAGGGGGTAGCCCATGGTATTTTTTTAAGAAAAAAAATTTTGTCCCACTATTCGCAAAAAGAAAATTTCGTATTAAAGCCAATGCTGTTACTTATCCAACGCAGTAGAAATCAAGTCGATGTCTAGAAAAATAAGTAAGTTATGACCCAAAATGTAACCAGTTGTGCTACTGCCTCTTTCCGGCCACTTTTTAGTAGAACTAGTTACCTTTTTGGTCATAACTTGCTTAGTTTTCTAGATATCGACTTGATTCCTTTTGACTTGGATAGCTAAGGGCACTGTCTTTAACCACAATATTTTTTTCTTGCGGGTAGAACAAAAAAATTTTTATCATTTTTCCAAAAAAAGCAAAGGGGGTAGCCCATGGTATTTTTTGAAGAAAAAAAATTTTGTCCCACTATTCGCAAAAAGAAAATTTCGTATTAAAGCCAATGCTGTTACCTATCCAACGCAGTAGAAATCAAGTCGATGTCTAGAAAAATAAGTAAGTTATGACACAAAATGTAACCAGTTGTGCTACTGCCTCTTTCCTGCCACTTTTTAGTAGAACTAGTTACCTTTTTGGTCATAACTTGCTTAGTTTTCTAGATATCGACTTGATTCCTTTTGACTTCGATAGCTAAGGGCAGTGTCTTTAACCACAATATTTTTTTTCTTGCGGGTAGAACAAAAAAATTTTTTATCATTTTTCCTAAAAAAGCAAAGGGGGTAGCCCATGGTATTTTTTGAAGAAAAAAATTTTTGTCCCACTATTCGCAAAAAGAAAATTTCGTATTAAAGCCAATGCTGTTACCTATCCAACGCAGTAGAAATCAAGCCGATGTCTAGAAAAGTAAGTAAGTTATGACCCAAAATGTAACCAGTTGTGCTACTGCCTCTTTCCGGCCACTTTTTAGTAGAACTAGTTACCTTTTTGGTCATAACTTGCTTAGTTTTCTAGATATCGACTTGATTCCTTTTGACTTGGATAGCTAAGGGCACTGTCTTTAACCACAATATTTTTTTCTTGCGGGTAGAACAAAAAAATTTTTTATCATTTTTCCAAAAAAAGCAAAGGGGGTAGCCCATGGTATTTTTTGAAGAAAAAAAATTTTGTCCCACTATTCGCAAAAAGAAAATTTCGTATTAAAGCCAATGCTGTTACCTATCCAACGCAGTAGAAATCAAGTCGATGTCTAGAAAAATAAGTAAGTTATGACCAAAAATTTTACCAGTTCTGCTACTGCCTCTTTCCTGCCACTTTTTAGTAGAACTAGTTACCTTTTTGGTCATAACTTGCTTAGTTTTCTAGATATCGACTTGATTCCTTTTGACTTGGATAGCTAAGGGCACTGTCTTTAAACACAATATTTTTTTCTTGCGGGTAGAACAAAAAAATTTTTTTATCATTTTTCCAAAAAAAGCAAAGGGGGTAGCCCATGGTATTTTTTTAAGAAAAAAAATTTTGTCCCACTATTCGCAAAAAGAAAATTTCGTATTAAAGCCAATGCTGTTACCTATCCAACGCAGTAGAAATCAAGTCGATGTCTAGAAAAATAAGTAATTTATGACACAAAATGTAACCAGTTGTGCTACTGCCTCTTTCCGGCCACTTTTTAGTAGAACTAGTTACCTTTTTGGTCATAACTTGCTTAGTTTTCTAGATATCGACTTGATTCCTTTTGACTTGGATAGCTAAGGGCACTGTCTTTAACCACAATATTTTTTTCTTGCGGGTAGAACAAAAAAATTTTTTATCATTTTACCAAAAAAAGCAAAGGGGGTAGCCCATGGTATTTTTTGAAGAAAAAAAATTTTGTCCCACTATTCGCAAAAAGAAAATTTCGTATTAAAGCCAATGCTGTTACCTATCCAACGCAGTAGAAATCAAGCCGATGTCTAGAAAAGTAAGTAAGTTATGACCCAAAATGTAACCAGTTGTGCTACTGCCTCTTTCCGGCCACTTTTTAGTAGAACTAGTTACCTTTTTGGTCATAACTTGCTTAGTTTTCTAGATATCGACTTGATTCCTTTTGACTTGGATAGCTAAGGGCACTGTCTTTAACCACAATATTTTTTTCTTGCGGGTAGAACAAAAAAATTTTTTATCATTTTACCAAAAAAAGCAAAGGGGGTAGCCCATGGTATTTTTTGAAGAAAAAAAATTTTGTCCCACTATTCGCAAAAAGAAAATTTCGTATTAAAGCCAATGCTGTTACCTATCCAACGCAGTAGAAATCAAGCCGATGTCTAGAAAAGTAAGTAAGTTATGACCCAAAATGTAACCAGTTGTGCTACTGCCTCTTTCCGGCCACTTTTTAGTAGAACTAGTTACCTTTTTGGTCATAACTTGCTTAGTTTTCTAGATATCGACTTGATTCCTTTTGGCTTGGATAGCTAAGGGCACTGGCTTTACCTATAATATTTTTTTTCTTGCGGGTAGAACAAAAAATTTTTTTATCATTTTTCCAAAAAAAGCAAAGGGGGTAGCCCATGGTATTTTTTTAAGAAAAAAAATTTTGTCCCACTATTCGCAAAAAGAAAATTTCGTATTAAAGCCAATGCTGTTACCTATCCAACGCAGTAGAAATCAAGTCGATGTCTAGAAAAATAAGTAAGTTATGACCAAAAATTTTACCAGTTCTGCTACTGCCTCTTTCCTGCCACTTTTTAGTAGAACTAGTTACCTTTTTGGTCATAACTTGCTTAGTTTTCTAGATATCGACTTGATTCCTTTTGGCTTGGATAGCTAAGGGCACTGACTTTACCTATAATATTTTTTTTCTTGCGGGTAGAACAAAAAATTTTTTTATCATTTTTCCAAAAAAAGCAAAGGGGGTAGCCCATGGTATTTTTTGAAGAAAAAAAATTTTGTCCCACTATTCGCAAAAAGAAAATTTCGTATTAAAGCCAATGCTGTTACCTATCCAACGCAGTAGAAATCAAGCCGATGTCTAGAAAAGTAAGTAAGTTATGACCCAAAATGTAACCAGTTGTGCTACTGCCTCTTTCCGGCCACTTTTTAGTAGAACTAGTTACCTTTTTGGTCATAACTTGCTTAGTTTTCTAGATATCGACTTGATTCCTTTTGGCTTGGATAGCTAAGGGCACTGACTTTACCTATAATATTTTTTTTCTTGCGGGTAGAACAAAAAATTTTTTTATCATTTTTCCAAAAAAAGCAAAGGGGGTAGCCCATGGTATTTTTTGAAGAAAAAAAATTTTGTCCCACTATTCGCAAAAAGAAAATTTCGTATTAAAGCCAATGCTGTTACCTATCCAACGCAGTAGAAATCAAGCCGATGTCTAGAAAAGTAAGTAAGTTATGACCCAAAATGTAACCAGTTGTGCTACTGCCTCTTTCCTGCCACTTTTTAGTAGAACTAGTTACCTTTTTGGTCATAACTTGCTTAGTTTTCTAGATATCGACTTGATTCCTTTTGACTTGGATAGCTAAGGGCACTGTCTTTAACCACAATATTTTTTTCTTGCGGGTAGAACAAAAAAATTTTTATAATTTTTCCAAAAAAAGCAAAGGGGGTAGCCCATGGTATTTTTTGAAGAAAAAAAATTTTGTCCCACTATTCGCAAAAAGAAAATTTCGTATTAAAGCCAATGCTGTTACCTATCCAACGCAGTAGAAATCAAGTCGATGTCTAGAAAAGTAAGTAAGTTATGACCCAAAATGTAACCAGTTGTGCTACTGCCTCTTTCCTGCCACTTTTTAGTAGAACTAGTTACCTTTTTGGTCATAACTTGCTTAGTTTTCTAGATATCGACTTGATTCCTTTTGACTTGGATAGCTAAGGGCACTGTCTTTAACCACAATATTTTTTTCTTGCGGGTAGAACAAAAAAATTTTTTATCATTTTTCCAAAAAAAGCAAAGGGGGTAGCCCATGGTATTTTTTGAAGAAAAAAATTTTTGTCCCACTATTCGCAAAAAGAAAATTTCGTATTAAAGCCAATGCTGTTACCTATCCAACGCAGTAGAAATCAAGTCGATGTCTAGAAAAATAAGTAAGTTATGACACAAAATGTAACCAGTTCTGCTACTGCCTTTTTCCGGCCACTTTTTAGTAGAACTAGTTACCTTTTTGGTCATAACTTGCTCAGTTTTCTAGATATCGACTTGATTCCTTTTGACCTGGATAGCTAAGGGCACTGGCTTTAACTATAATATTTTTTTTCTTGCGGGTAGAACAAAAAAATTTTTTATCATTTTTCCAAAAAAAGCAAAGGGGGTAGCCCATGGTATTTTTTGAAGAAAAAAATTTTTGTCCCACTATTCGCAAAAAGAAAATTTCGTATTAAAGCCAATGCTGTTACCTACCCAACGCAGTAGAAATCCAGTCGATGTCTAGAAAAATAAGTAAGTTATGACCCAAAATGTAACCAGTTGTGCTACTGCCTCTTTCCGGCCACTTTTTAGTAGAACTAGTTACCTTTTTGGTCATAACTTGCTTAGTTTTCTAGATATCGACTTGATTCCTTTTGACTTGGATAGCTAAGGGCACTGTCTTTAACCACAATATTTTTTTCTTGCGGGTAGAAAAAAAAATTTTTTTATCATTTTTCCAAAAAAAGCAAAGAGGGTAGCCCATGGTATTTTTTGAAGAAAAAAATTTTTGTCCCACTATTCGCAAAAAGAAAATTTCGTATTAAAGCCAATGCTGTTACCTATCCAACGCAGTAGAAATCAAGCCGATGTCTAGAAAAGTAAGTAAGTTATGACCCAAAATGTAACCAGTTGTGCTACTGCCTCTTTCCGGCCACTTTTTAGTAGAACTAGTTACCTTTTTGGTCATAACTTGCTCAGTTTTCTAGATATCGACTTGATTCCTTTTGACTTGGATAGCTAAGGGCATTGTCTTTAACCACAATATTTTTTTCTTGCGGGTAGAACAAAAAAATTTTTTATCATTTTTCCAAAAAAAGCAAAGGGGGTAGCCCATGGTATTTTTTGAAGAAAAAAATTTTTGTCCCACTATTCGCAAAAAGAAAATTTCGTATTAAAGCCAATGCTGTTACCTATCCAACGCAGTAGAAATCAAGCCGATGTTTAGAAAAGTAAGTAAGTTATGACCCAAAATGTAACCAGTTGTGCTACTGCCTCTTTCCGGCCACTTTTTAGTAGAACTAGTTACCTTTTTGGTCATAACTTGCTCAGTTTTCTAGATATCGACTTGATTCCTTTTGGCTTGGATAGCTAAGGGCATTGTCTTTAACCACAATATTTTTTTCTTGCGGGTAGAACAAAAAAATTTTTTATCATTTTTCCAAAAATAGCAAAGGGGGTAGCCCATGGTATTTTTTGAAGAAAAAAATTTTTGTCCCACTATTCGCAAAAAGAAAATTTCGTATTAAAGCCAATGCTGTTACCTATCCAACGCAGTAGAAATCAAGTCGATGTCTAGAAAAATAAGTAAGTTATGACACAAAATGTAACCAGTTGTGCTACTGCCTCTTTCCGGCCACTTTTTAGTAGAACTAGTTACCTTTTTGGTCATAACTTGCTTAGTTTTCTAGATATCGACTTGATTCCTTTTGACTTGGATAGCTAAGGGCACTGTCTTTAACCACAATATTTTTTTTCTTGCGGGTAGAACAAAAAAAAATTTTATCATTTTTCCAAAAAAAGCAAAGGGGGTAGCCCATGGTATTTTTTGAAGAAAAAAAATTTTGTCCCACTATTCGCAAAAAGAAAATTTCGTATTAAAGCCAATGCTGTTACCTATCCAACGCAGTAGAAATCAAGCCGATGTCTAGAAAAGTAAGTAAGTTATGACCCAAAATGTAACCAGTTGTGCTACTGCCTCTTTCCGGCCACTTTTTAGTAGAACTAGTTACCTTTTTGGTCATAACTTGCTTAGTTTTCTAGATATCGACTTGATTCCTTTTGACTTCGATAGCTAAGGGCACTGTCTTTAACCACAATATTTTTTTCTTGCGGGTAGAACAAAAAATTTTTTTATCATTTTTCCAAAAAAAGCAAAGGGGGTAGCCCATGGTATTTTTTTAAGAAAAAAAATTTTGTCCCACTATTCGCAAAAAGAAAATTTCGTATTAAAGCCAATGCTGTTACCTATCCAACGCAGTAGAAATCAAGTCGATGTCTAGAAAAATAAGTAAGTTATGACCAAAAATTTTACCAGTTCTGCTACTGCCTCTTTCCTGCCACTTTTTAGTAGAACTAGTTACCTTTTTGGTCATAACTTGCTTAGTTTTCTAGATATCGACTTGATTTCTTTTGACTTGGATAGCTAAGGGCACTGTCTTTAACCACAATATTTTTTTCTTGCGGGTAGAACAAAAAAATTTTTTTATCATTTTTCCAAAAAAAGCAAAGGGGGTAGCCCATGGTATTTTTTTAAGAAAAAAAATTTTGTCCCACTATTCGCAAAAAGAAAATTTCGTATTAAAGCCAATGCTGTTACCTATCCAACGCAGTAGAAATCAAGTCGATGTCTAGAAAAATAAGTAATTTATGACACAAAATGTAACCAGTTGTGCTACTGCCTCTTTCCGGCCACTTTTTAGTAGAACTAGTTACCTTTTTGGTCATAACTTGCTTAGTTTTCTAGATATCGACTTGATTCCTTTTGACTTGGATAGCTAAGGGCACTGTCTTTAACCACAATATTTTTTTCTTGCGGGTAGAACAAAAAAATTTTTTATCATTTTTCCAAAAAAAGCAAAGGGGGTAGCCCATGGTATTTTTTGAAGAAAAAAAATTTTGTCCCACTATTCGCAAAAAGAAAATTTCGTATTAAAGCCAATGCTGTTACCTATCCAACGCAGTAGAAATCAAGCCGATGTCTAGAAAAGTAAGTAAGTTATGACCCAAAATGTAACCAGTTGTGCTACTGCCTCTTTCCGGCCACTTTTTAGTAGAACTAGTTACCTTTTTGGTCATAACTTGCTTAGTTTTCTAGATATCGACTTGATTCCTTTTGGCTTGGATAGCTAAGGGCACTGGCTTTACCTATAATATTTTTTTTCTTGCGGGTAGAACAAAAAATTTTTTTATCATTTTTCCAAAAAAAGCAAAGGGGGTAGCCCATGGTATTTTTTTAAGAAAAAAAATTTTGTCCCACTATTCGCAAAAAGAAAATTTCGTATTAAAGCCAATGCTGTTACCTATCCAACGCAGTAAAAATCAAGTCGATGTCTAGAAAAATAAGTAAGTTATGACCAAAAATTTTACCAGTTCTGCTACTGCCTCTTTCCTGCCACTTTTTAGTAGAACTAGTTACCTTTTTGGTCATAACTTGCTTAGTTTTCTAGATATCGACTTGATTCCTTTTGACTTGGATAGCTAAGGGCACTGTCTTTAACCACAATATTTTTTTCTTGCGGGTAGAACAAAAAATTTTTTTATCATTTTTCCAAAAAAAGCAAAGGGGGTAGCCCATGGTATTTTTTGAAGAAAAAAAATTTTGTCCCACTATTCGCAAAAAGAAAATTTCGTATTAAAGCCAATGCTGTTACCTATCCAACGCAGTAGAAATCAAGCCGATGTCTAGAAAAGTAAGTAAGTTATGACCCAAAATGTAACCAGTTGTGCTACTGCCTCTCTCCGGCCACTTTTTAGTAGAACTAGTTACCTTTTTGGTCATAACTTGCTTAGTTTTCTAGATATCGACTTGATTCCTTTTGGCTTGGATAGCTAAGGGCACTGGCTTTACCTATAATATTTTTTTTCTTGCGGGTAGAACAAAAAAATTTTTTATCATTTTTCCAAAAAAAGCAAAGGGGGTAGCCCATAGTATTTTTTTTTTAAAAAAAATTTTGTCCCACTATTCGCAAAAAGAAAATTTCGTATTAAAGCCAATGCTGTTACCTATCCAACGCAGTAGAAATCAAGTCGATGTCTAGAAAAATAAGTAATTTATGACACAAAATGTAACCAGTTGTGCTACTGCCTCTTTCCGGCCACTTTTTAGTAGAACTAGTTACCTTTTTGGTCATAACTTGCTTAGTTTTCTAGATATCGACTTGATTCCTTTTGGCTTGGATAGCTAAGGGCACTTTCTTTACCTATAATATTTTTTTTCTTGCGGGTAGAACAAAAAATTTTTTTATCATTTTTCCAAAAAAAGCAAAGGGGGTAGCCCATGGTATTTTTTTAAGAAAAAAAATTTTGTCCCACTATTCGCAAAAAGAAAATTTCGTATTAAAGCCAATGCTGTTACCTATCCAACGCAGTAAAAATCAAGTCGATGTCTAGAAAAATAAGTAAGTTATGACCAAAATGTAACCAGTTGTGCTACTGCCTCTTTCCTGCCACTTTTTAGTAGAACTAGTTACCTTTTTGGTCATAACTTGCTTAGTTTTCTAGATATCGACTTGATTCCTTTTGACTTGGATAGCTAAGGGCACTGTCTCTAACCACAATATTTTTTTCTTGCGGGTAGAACAAAAAAATTTTTTATCATTTTTCCAAAAAAAGCAAAGGGGGTAGCCCATGGTATTTTTTGAAGAAAAAAAATTTTGTCCCACTATTCGCAAACAGAAAATTTTGTATTAAAGCCAATGCTGTTACCTATCCAACGCAGTAGAAATCAAGCCGATGTCTAGAAAAGTAAGTAAGTTATGACCCAAAATGTAACCAGTTGTGCTACTGCCTCTCTCCGGCCACTTTTTAGTAGAACTAGTTACCTTTTTGGTCATAACTTGCTTAGTTTTCTAGATATCGACTTGATTCCTTTTGGCTTGGATAGCTAAGGGCACTGGCTTTACCTATAATATTTTTTTTCTTGCGGGTAGAACAAAAAATTTTTTTATCATTTTTCCAAAAAAAGCAAAGGGGGTAGCCCATGGTATTTTTTTAAGAAAAAAAATTTTGTCCCACTATTCGCAAAAAGAAAATTTCATATTAAAGCCAATGCTGTTACCTATCCAACGCAGTAAAAATCAAGTCGATGTCTAGAAAAATAAGTAAGTTATGACCAAAAATTTTACCAGTTCTGCTACTGCCTCTTTCCTGCCACTTTTTAGTAGAACTAGTTACCTTTTTGGTCATAACTTGCTTAGTTTTCTAGATATCGACTTGATTCCTTTTGACTTGGATAGCTAAGGGCACTGTCTTTAACCACAATATTTTTTTCTTGCGGGTAGAACAAAAAATTTTTTATCATTTTTCCAAAAAAAGCAAAGGGGGTAGCCCATGGTATTTTTTGAAGAAAAAAATTTTTGTCCCACTATTCGCAAAAAGAAAATTTCGTATTAAAGCCAATGCTGTTACCTATCCAACGCAGTAGAAATCAAGTCGATGTCTAGAAAAATAAGTAAGTTATGACACAAAATGTAACCAGTTCTGCTACTGCCTTTTTCCGGCCACTTTTTAGTAGAACTAGTTACCTTTTTGGTCATAACTTGCTCAGTTTTCTAGATATCGACTTGATTCCTTTTGACCTGGATAGCTAAGGGCACTGGCTTTAACTATAATATTTTTTTTCTTGCGGGTAGACCAAAAAAATTTTTTATCATTTTTCCAAAAAAAGCAAAGGGGGTAGCCCATGGTATTTTTTGAAGAAAAAAATTTTTGTCCCACTATTCGCAAAAAGAAAATTTCGTATTAAAGCCAATGCTGTTACCTATCCAACGCAGTAGAAATCAAGCCGATGTCTAGAAAAATAAGTAAGTTATTACCCAAAATGTAAATAGTTCTGCTACTGCCTCTTTCCGGCCACTTTTTAGTAGAACTAGTTACCTTTTTGGTCATAACTTGCTTAGTTTTCTAGATATCGACTTGATTCCTTTTGACTTGGATAGCTAAGGGCACTGTCTTTAACCACAATATTTTTTTCTTGCGGGTAGAACAAAAAAATTTTTTATCATTTTTCCAAAAAAATCAAAGGGGGTAGCCCATTGTATTTTTTGAAGAAAAAAAATTTTGTCCCACTATTCGCAAAAAGAAAATTTCGTATTAAAGCCAATGCTGTTACCTATCCAACGCAGTAGAAATCAAGTCGATGTCTAGAAAAATAAGTAAGTTATGACACAAAATGTAACCAGTTGTGCTACTGCCTCTTTCCGGCCACTTTTTAGTAGAACTAGTTACCTTTTTGGTCATAACTTGCTTAGTTTTCTAGATATCGACTTGATTCCTTTTGACTTGGATAGCTAAGGGCACTGTCTTTAACCACAATATTTTTTTCTTGCGGGTAGAACAAAAAAATTTTTTATCATTTTTCCAAAAAAAGCAAAGGGGGTAGCCCATGGTATTTTTTGAAGAAAAAAAATTTTGTCCCACTATTCGCAAAAAGAAAATTTCGTATTAAAGCCAATGCTGTTACCTATCCAACGCAGTAGAAATCCAGTCGATGTCTAGAAAAATAAGTAAGTTATGACACAAAATGTAACCAGTTGTGCTACTGCCTCTTTCCGGCCACTTTTTAGTAGAACTAGTTACCTTTTTGGTCATAACTTGCTCAGTTTTCTAGATATCGACTTGATTCCTTTTGACCTGGATAGCTAAGGGCACTGGCTTTAACTATAATATTTTTTTTCTTGCGGGTAGACCAAAAAAATTGTTTATCATTTTTCCAAAAAAAGCAAAGGGGGTAGCCCATGGTATTTTTTGAAGAAAAAAATTTTTGTCCCACTATTCGCAAAAAGAAAATTTCGTATTAAAGCCAATGCTGTTACCTATCCAACGCAGTAGAAATCAAGCCGATGTCTAGAAAAATAAGTAAGTTATTACCCAAAATGTAAATAGTTCTGCTACTGCCTCTTTCCGGCCACTTTTTAGTAGAACTAGTTACCTTTTTGGTCATAACTTGCTTAGTTTTCTAGATATCGACTTGATTCCTTTTGACTTGGATAGCTAAGGGCACTGTCTTTAACCACAATATTTTTTTCTTGCGGGTAGAACAAAAAAATTTTTTATCATTTTTCCAAAAAAATCAAAGGGGGTAGCCCATTGTATTTTTTGAAGAAAAAAAATTTTGTCCCACTATTCGCAAAAAGAAAATTTCGTATTAAAGCCAATGCTGTTACCTATCCAACGCAGTAGAAATCAAGTCGATGTCTAGAAAAATAAGTAAGTTATGACACAAAATGTAACCAGTTGTGCTACTGCCTCTTTCCGGCCACTTTTTAGTAGAACTAGTTACCTTTTTGGTCATAACTTGCTTAGTTTTCTAGATATCGACTTGATTCCTTTTGACTTGGATAGCTAAGGGCACTGTCTTTAACCACAATATTTTTTTCTTGCGGGTAGAACAAAAAAATTTTTTATCATTTTTCCAAAAAAAGCAAAGGGGGTAGCCCATGGTATTTTTTGAAGAAAAAAAATTTTGTCCCACTATTCGCAAAAAGAAAATTTCGTATTAAAGCCAATGCTGTTACCTATCCAACGCAGTAGAAATCCAGTCGATGTCTAGAAAAATAAGTAAGTTATGACACAAAATGTAACCAGTTGTGCTACTGCCTCTTTCCGGCCACTTTTTAGTAGAACTAGTTACCTTTTTGGTTATAACTTGCTTAGTTTTCTAGATATCGACTTGATTCCTTTTGACTTGGATAGCTAAGGGCACTGTCTTTAACCACAATATTTTTTTCTTGCGGGTAGAACAAAAAAATTTTTTATCATTTTTCCAAAAAAAGCAAAGGGGGTAGGTAGCCCATGGTATTTTTTGAAGAAAAAAACTTTTGTCCCACTATTCGCAAAAAGAAAATTTCGTATTAAAGCCAATGCTGTTACCTATCCAACGCAGTAGAAATCAAGCCGATGTCTAGAAAAATAAGTAAGTTATGACACAAAATGTAACCAGTTGTGCTACTGCCTCTTTCCGGCCACTTTTTAGTAGAACTAGTTACCTTTTTGGTTATAACTTGCTTAGTTTTCTAGATATCGACTTGATTCCTTTTGACTTGGATAGCTAAGGGCACTGTCTTTAACCACAATATTTTTTTCTTGCGGGTAGAACAAAAAAATTTTTTATCATTTTTCCAAAAAAAGCAAAGGGGGTAGCCCATGGTATTTTTTGAAGAAAAAAAATTTTGTCCCACTATTCGCAAAAAGAAAATTTCGTATTAAAGCCAATGCTGTTACCTATCCAACGCAGTAGAAATCAAGCCGATGTCTAGAAAAGTAAGTAAGTTATGACCCAAAATGTAACCAGTTGTGCTACTGCCTCTTTCCGGCCACTTTTTAGTAGAACTAGTTACCTTTTTGGTTATAACTTGCTTAGTTTTCTAGATATCGACTTGATTCCTTTTGACTTGGATAGCTAAGGGCACTGTCTTTAACCACATAATTTTTTTCTTGCGGGTAGAACAAAAAAATTTTTTATCATTTTTCCAAAAAAAGCAAAGGGGGTAGGTAGCCCATGGTATTTTTTGAAGAAAAAAACTTTTGTTCCACTATTCGCAAAAAGAAAATTTCGTATTAAAGCCAATGCTGTTACCTATCCAACGCAGTAGAAATCAAGCCGATGTCTAGAAAAATAAGTAAGTTATGACACAAAATGTAACCAGTTGTGCTACTGCCTCTTTCCGGCCACTTTTTAGTAGAACTAGTTACCTTTTTGGTCATAACTTGCTTAGTTTTCTAGATATCGACTTGATTCCTTTTGACTTGGATAGCTAAGGGCACTGTCTTTAACCACAATATTTTTTTCTTGCGGGTAGAACAAAAAAATTTTTTATCATTTTTCCAAAAAAAGCAAAGAGGGTAGCCCATGGTATTTTTTAAAGAAAAAAAATTTTGTCCCACTATTCGCAAAAAGAAAATTTCGTATTAAAGCCAATGCTGTTACCTATCCAACGCAGTAGAAATCAAGCCGATGTCTAGAAAAGTAAGTAAGTTATGACCCAAAATGTAACCAGTTGTGCTACTGCCTCTTTCCGGCCACTTTTTAGTAGAACTAGTTACCTTTTTGGTTATAACTTGCTTAGTTTTCTAGATATCGACTTGACTCCTTTTGACTTGGATAGCTAAGGGCACTGTCTTTAACCACAATATTTTTTTCTTGCGGGTAGAACAAAAAAATTTTTTATCATTTTTCCAAAAAAAGCAAAGGGGGTAGCCCATGGTATTTTTTAAAGAAAAAAAATTTTGTCCCACTATTCGCAAAAAGAAAATTTCGTATTAAAGCCAATGCTGTTACCTATCCAACGCAGTAGAAATCAAGCCGATGTCTAGAAAAATAAGTAAGTTATGACACAAAATGTAACCAGTTGTGCTACTGCCTCTTTCCGGCCACTTTTTAGTAGAACTAGTTACCTTTTTGGTTATAACTTGCTTAGTTTTCTAGATATCGACTTGATTCCTTTTGACTTGGATAGCTAAGGGCACTGTCTTTAACCACAATATTTTTTTCTTGCGGGTAGAACAAAAAAATTTTTTATCATTTTTCCAAAAAAATCAAAGGGGGTAGCCCATTGTATTTTTTGAAGAAAAAAAATTTTGTCCCACTATTCGCAAAAAGAAAATTTCGTATTAAAGCCAATGCTGTTACCTATCCAACGCAGTAGAAATCAAGTCGATGTCTAGAAAAATAAGTAAGTTATGACACAAAATGTAACCAGTTGTGCTACTGCCTCTTTCCGGCCACTTTTTAGTAGAACTAGTTACCTTTTTGGTCATAACTTGCTTAGTTTTCTAGATATCGACTTGATTCCTTTTGGCTTGGATAGCTAAGGGCACTGGCTTTACCTATAATATTTTTTTTCTTGCTGATAGAACAAAAAAATTTTTTATCATTTTTCCAAAAAAAGCAAAGAGGGTAGCCCATGGTATTTTTTGAAGAAAAAAAATTTTGTCCCACTATTCGCAAAAAGAAAATTTCGTATTAAAGCCAATGCTGTTACCTATCCAACGCAGTAGAAATCAAGCCGATGTCTAGAAAAGTAAGTAAGTTATGACCCAAAATGTAACCAGTTGTGCTACTGCCTCTTTACGGCCACTTTTTAGTAGAACTAGTTACCTTTTTGGTTATAACTTGCTTAGTTTTCTAGATATCGACTTGACTCCTTTTGACTTGGATAGCTAAGGGCACTGTCTTTAACCACAATATTTTTTTCTTGCGGGTAGAACAAAAAAATTTTTTATCATTTTTCCAAAAAAAGCAAAGGGGGTAGGTAGCCCATGGTATTTTTTGAAGAAAAAAAATTTTGTCCCACTATTCGCAAAAAGAAAATTTCGTATTAAAGCCAATGCTGTTACCTATCCAACGCAGTAGAAATCAAGTCGATGTCTAGAAAAATAAGTAAGTTATGACCAAAAATTTTACCAGTTCTGCTACTGCCTTTTTCCGGCCACTTTTTAGTAGAACTAGTTACCTTTTTGGTCATAACTTGCTCAGTTTTCTAGATATCGACTTGATTCCTTTTGACCTGGATAGCTAAGGGCACTGGCTTTAACTACAATATTTTTTTTCTTGCGGGTAGAACAAAAAAATTTTTTATCATTTTTCCAAAAAAAGGAAAGGGGGTAGCCCATGGTATTTTTTAAAGAAAAAAAATTTTGTCCCACTATTCGCAAAAAGAAAATTTCGTATTAAAGCCAATGCTGTTACCTATCCAACGCAGTAGAAATCAAGCCGATGTCTAGAAAAGTAAGTAAGTTATGACGCAAAATGTAACCAGTTGTACTACTGCCTCTTTCCGGCCACTTTTTAGTAGAACTAGTTACCTTTTTGGTTATAACTTGCTTAGTTTTCTAGATATCGACTTGATTCCTTTTGACTTGGATAGCTAAGGGCACTGTCTTTAACCACAATATTTTTTTCTTGCGGGTAGAACAAAAAAATTTTATATCATTTTTCCAAAAAAAGCAAAGGGGGTAGGTAGCCCATGGTATTTTTTGAAGAAAAAAAATTTTGTCCCACTATTCGCAAAAAGAAAATTTCGTATTAAAGCCAATGCTGTTACCTATCCAACGCAGTAGAAATCAAGCCGATGTCTAGAAAAGTAAGTAAGTTATGACCCAAAATGTAACCAGTTGTGTTACTGCCTCTTTCCGGCCACTTTTTAGTAGAACTAGTTACCTTTTTGGTCATAACTTGCTTAGTTTTCTAGATATCGACTTGATTCCTTTTGGCTTGGATAGCTAAGGGCACTGGCTTTACCTATAATATTTTTTTTCTTGCTGGTAGAACAAAAAAATTTTTTATCATTTTTCCAAAAAAAGCAAAGAGGGTAGCCCATGGTATTTTTTGAAGAAAAAAAATTTTGTCCCACTATTCGCAAAAAGAAAATTTCGTATTAAAGCCAATGCTGTTACCTATCCAACGCAGTAGAAATCAAGCCGATGTCTAGAAAAGTAAGTAAGTTATGACCCAAAATGTAACCAGTTGTGCTACTGCCTCTTTCCGGCCAGTTTTTAGTAGAACTAGTTACCTTTTGGGTTATAACTTGCTTAGTTTTCTAGATATCGACTTGACTCCTTTTGACTTGGATAGCTAAGGGCACTGTCTTTAACCACAATATTTTTTTCTTGCGGGTAGAACAAAAAAATTTTTTATCATTTTTCCAAAAAAAGCAAAGGGGGTAGCCCATGGTATTTTTTATAAGAAAAAAAATTTTGTCCCACTATTCGCAAAAAGAAAATTTCGTATTAAAGCCAATGCTGTTACCTATCCAACGCAGTAGAAATCAAGTCGATGTCTAGAAAAATAAGTAAGTTATGACCAAAAATTTTACCAGTTCTGCTACTGCCTCTTTCCTGCCACTTTTTAGTAGAACTAGTTACCTTTTTGGTCATAACTTGCTTAGTTTTCTAGATATCGACTTGATTCCTTTTGACTTGGATAGCTAAGGGCACTGTCTTTAACCACAATATTTTTTTCTTGCGGGTAGAACAAAAAATTTTTTTATCATTTTTCCAAAAATAGCAAAGGGGATAGCCCATGGTATTTTTTTTAAGAAAAAAAATTTTGTCCCACTATTCGCAAAAAGAAAATTTCGTATTAAAGCCAATGCTGTTACCTATCCAACGCAGTAGAAATCAAGTCGATGTCTAGAAAAATAAGTAAGTTATGACCAAAAATTTTACCAGTTCTGCTACTGCCTCTTTCCTGCCACTTTTTAGTAGAACTAGTTACCTTTTTGGTCATAACTTGCTTAGTTTTCTAGATATCGACCTGATTCCTTTTGACTTGGATAGCTAAGGGCACTGTCTTTAACCACAATATTTTTTTCTTGCGGGTAGAACAAAAAATTTTTTATCATTTTTCCAAAAAAAGCAAAGGGGGTAGCCCATGGTATTTTTTTAAGAAAAAAAATTTTGTTCCACTATTCGCAAAAAGAAAATTTCGTATTAAAGCCAATGCTGTTACCTATCCAACGCAGTAGAAATCAAGTCGATGTCTAGAAAAATAAGTAAGTTATGACACAAAATGTAACCAGTTGTGCTACTGCCTCTTTCCGGCCACTTTTTATTAGAACTAGTTACCTTTTTGGTCATAACTTGCTTAGTTTTCTAGATATCGACTTGATTCCTTTTGACTTGGATAGCTAAGGGCACTGTCTTTAACCACAATATTTTTTTCTTGCGGGTAGAACAAAAAAATTTTTTATCATTTTTCCAAAAAAAGCAAAGGGGGTTGCCCATGGTATTTTTTAAAGAAAAAAAATTTTGTCCCACTATTCGCAAAAAGAAAATTTCGTATTAAAGCCAATGCTGTTACCTATCCAACGCAGTAGAAATCAAGCCGATGTCTAGAAAAGTAAGTAAGTTATGACCCAAAATGTAACCAGTTGTACTACTGCCTCTTTCCGGCCACTTTTTAGTAGAACTAGTTACCTTTTTGGTTATAACTTGCTTAGTTTTCTAGATATCGACTTGATTCCTTTTGACTTGGATAGCTAAGGGCACTGTCTTTAACCACAATATTTTTTTCTTGCGGGTAGAACAAAAAAATTTTTTATCATTTTTCCAAAAAAAGCAAAGGGGGTAGGTAGCCCATGGTATTTTTTGAAGAAAAAAAATTTTGTCCCACTATTCGCAAAAAGAAAATTTCGTATTAAAGCCAATGCTGTTACCTATCCAACGCAGTAGAAATCAAGCCGATGTCTAGAAAAGTAAGTAAGTTATGACCCAAAATGTAACCAGTTGTGTTACTGCCTCTTTCCGGCCACTTTTTAGTAGAACTAGTTACCTTTTTGGTCATAACTTGCTTAGTTTTCTAGATATCGACTTGATTCCTTTTGGCTTGGATAGCTAAGGGCACTGGCTTTACCTATAATATTTTTTTTCTTGCTGGTAGAACAAAAAAATTTTTTATCATTTTTCCAAAAAAAGCAAAGAGGGTAGCCCATGGTATTTTTTGAAGAAAAAAAATTTTGTCCCACTATTCGCAAAAAGAAAATTTCGTATTAAAGCCAATGCTGTTACCTATCCAACGCAGTAGAAATCAAGCCGATGTCTAGAAAAGTAAGTAAGTTATGACCCAAAATGTAACCAGTTGTGCTACTGCCTCTTTCCGGCCAGTTTTTAGTAGAACTAGTTACCTTTTGGGTTATAACTTGCTTAGTTTTCTAGATATCGACTTGACTCCTTTTGACTTGGATAGCTAAGGGCACTGTCTTTAACCACAATATTTTTTTCTTGCGGGTAGAACAAAAAAATTTTTTATCATTTTTCCAAAAAAAGCAAAGGGGGTAGCCCATGGTATTTTTTATAAGAAAAAAAATTTTGTCCCACTATTCGCAAAAAGAAAATTTCGTATTAAAGCCAATGCTGTTACCTATCCAACGCAGTAGAAATCAAGTCGATGTCTAGAAAAATAAGTAAGTTATGACCAAAAATTTTACCAGTTCTGCTACTGCCTCTTTCCTGCCACTTTTTAGTAGAACTAGTTACCTTTTTGGTCATAACTTGCTTAGTTTTCTAGATATCGACTTGATTCCTTTTGACTTGGATAGCTAAGGGCACTGTCTTTAACCACAATATTTTTTTCTTGCGGGTAGAACAAAAAAATTTTTTATCATTTTTCCAAAAAAAGCAAAGGGGGTAGCCCATGGTATTTTTTTAAGAAAAAAAATTTTGTCCCACTATTCGCAAAAAGAAAATTTCGTATTAAAGCCAATGCTGTTACCTATCCAACGCAGTAGAAATCAAGCCGATGTCTAGAAAAGTAAGTAAGTTATGACCCAAAATGTAACCAGTTGTGCTACTGCCTCTTTACGGCCACTTTTTAGTAGAACTAGTTACCTTTTTGGTTATAACTTGCTTAGTTTTCTAGATATCGACTTGACTCCTTTTGACTTGGATAGCTAAGGGCACTGTCTTTAACCACAATATTTTTTTCTTGCGGGTAGAACAAAAAAATTTTTTATCATTTTTCCAAAAAAAGCAAAGGGGGTAGGTAGCCCATGGTATTTTTTGAAGAAAAAAAATTTTGTCCCACTATTCGCAAAAAGAAAATTTCGTATTAAAGCCAATGCTGTTACCTATCCAACGCAGTAGAAATCAAGTCGATGTCTAGAAAAATAAGTAAGTTATGACCAAAAATTTTACCAGTTCTGCTACTGCCTTTTTCCGGCCACTTTTTAGTAGAACTAGTTACCTTTTTGGTCATAACTTGCTCAGTTTTCTAGATATCGACTTGATTCCTTTTGACCTGGATAGCTAAGGGCACTGGCTTTAACTACAATATTTTTTTTCTTGCGGGTAGAACAAAAAAATTTTTTATCATTTTTCCAAAAAAAGGAAAGGGGGTAGCCCATGGTATTTTTTAAAGAAAAAAAATTTTGTCCCACTATTCGCAAAAAGAAAATTTCGTATTAAAGCCAATGCTGTTACCTATCCAACGCAGTAGAAATCAAGCCGATGTCTAGAAAAGTAAGTAAGTTATGACGCAAAATGTAACCAGTTGTACTACTGCCTCTTTCCGGCCACTTTTTAGTAGAACTAGTTACCTTTTTGGTTATAACTTGCTTAGTTTTCTAGATATCGACTTGATTCCTTTTGACTTGGATAGCTAAGGGCACTGTCTTTAACCACAATATTTTTTTCTTGCGGGTAGAACAAAAAAATTTTATATCATTATTCCAAAAAAAGCAAAGGGGGTAGGTAGCCCATGGTATTTTTTGAAGAAAAAAAATTTTGTCCCACTATTCGCAAAAAGAAAATTTCGTATTAAAGCCAATGCTGTTACCTATCCAACGCAGTAGAAATCAAGCCGATGTCTAGAAAAGTAAGTAAGTTATGACCCAAAATGTAACCAGTTGTGTTACTGCCTCTTTCCGGCCACTTTTTAGTAGAACTAGTTACCTTTTTGGTCATAACTTGCTTAGTTTTCTAGATATCGACTTGATTCCTTTTGGCTTGGATAGCTAAGGGCACTGGCTTTACCTATAATATTTTTTTTCTTGCTGGTAGAACAAAAAAATTTTTTATCATTTTTCCAAAAAAAGCAAAGAGGGTAGCCCATGGTATTTTTTGAAGAAAAAAAATTTTGTCCCACTATTCGCAAAAAGAAAATTTCGTATTAAAGCCAATGCTGTTACCTATCCAACGCAGTAGAAATCAAGCCGATGTCTAGAAAAGTAAGTAAGTTATGACCCAAAATGTAACCAGTTGTGCTACTGCCTCTTTCCGGCCAGTTTTTAGTAGAACTAGTTACCTTTTGGGTTATAACTTGCTTAGTTTTCTAGATATCGACTTGACTCCTTTTGACTTGGATAGCTAAGGGCACTGTCTTTAACCACAATATTTTTTTCTTGCGGGTAGAACAAAAAAATTTTTTATCATTTTTCCAAAAAAAGCAAAGGGGGTAGCCCATGGTATTTTTTATAAGAAAAAAAATTTTGTCCCACTATTCGCAAAAAGAAAATTTCGTATTAAAGCCAATGCTGTTACCTATCCAACGCAGTAGAAATCAAGTCGATGTCTAGAAAAATAAGTAAGTTATGACCAAAAATTTTACCAGTTCTGCTACTGCCTCTTTCCTGCCACTTTTTAGTAGAACTAGTTACCTTTTTGGTCATAACTTGCTTAGTTTTCTAGATATCGACTTGATTCCTTTTGACTTGGATAGCTAAGGGCACTGTCTTTAACCACAATATTTTTTTCTTGCGGGTAGAACAAAAAATTTTTTTATCATTTTTCCAAAAAAAGCAAAGGGGATAGCCCATGGTATTTTTTTTAAGAAAAAAAATTTTGTCCCACTATTCGCAAAAAGAAAATTTCGTATTAAAGCCAATGCTGTTACCTATCCAACGCAGTAGAAATCAAGTCGATGTCTAGAAAAATAAGTAAGTTATGACCAAAAATTTTACCAGTTCTGCTACTGCCTCTTTCCTGCCACTTTTTAGTAGAACTAGTTACCTTTTTGGTCATAACTTGCTTAGTTTTCTAGATATCGACCTGATTCCTTTTGACTTGGATAGCTAAGGGCACTGTCTTTAACCACAATATTTTTTTCTTGCGGGTAGAACAAAAAATTTTTTATCATTTTTCCAAAAAAAGCAAAGGGGGTAGCCCATGGTATTTTTTTAAGAAAAAAAATTTTGTTCCACTATTCGCAAAAAGAAAATTTCGTATTAAAGCCAATGCTGTTACCTATCCAACGCAGTAGAAATCAAGTCGATGTCTAGAAAAATAAGTAAGTTATGACACAAAATGTAACCAGTTGTGCTACTGCCTCTTTCCGGCCACTTTTTAGTAGAACTAGTTACCTTTTTGGTCATAACTTGCTTAGTTTTCTAGATATCGACTTGATTCCTTTTGACTTGGATAGCTAAGGGCACTGTCTTTAACCACAATATTTTTTTCTTGCGGGTAGAACAAAAAAATTTTTTATCATTTTTCCAAAAAAAGCAAAGGGGGTTGCCCATGGTATTTTTTAAAGAAAAAAAATTTTGTCCCACTATTCGCAAAAAGAAAATTTCGTATTAAAGCCAATGCTGTTACCTATCCAACGCAGTAGAAATCAAGCCGATGTCTAGAAAAGTAAGTAAGTTATGACCCAAAATGTAACCAGTTGTACTACTGCCTCTTTCCGGCCACTTTTTAGTAGAACTAGTTACCTTTTTGGTTATAACTTGCTTAGTTTTCTAGATATCGACTTGATTCCTTTTGACTTGGATAGCTAAGGGCACTGTCTTTAACCACAATATTTTTTTCTTGCGGGTAGAACAAAAAAATTTTTTATCATTTTTCCAAAAAAAGCAAAGGGGGTAGGTAGCCCATGGTATTTTTTGAAGAAAAAAAATTTTGTCCCACTATTCGCAAAAAGAAAATTTCGTATTAAAGCCAATGCTGTTACCTATCCAACGCAGTAGAAATCAAGCCGATGTCTAGAAAAGTAAGTAAGTTATGACCCAAAATGTAACCAGTTGTGTTACTGCCTCTTTCCGGCCACTTTTTAGTAGAACTAGTTACCTTTTTGGTCATAACTTGCTTAGTTTTCTAGATATCGACTTGATTCCTTTTGGCTTGGATAGCTAAGGGCACTGGCTTTACCTATAATATTTTTTTTCTTGCTGGTAGAACAAAAAAATTTTTTATCATTTTTCCAAAAAAAGCAAAGAGGGTAGCACATGGTATTTTTTGAAGAAAAAAAATTTTGTCCCACTATTCGCAAAAAGAAAATTTCGTATTAAAGCCAATGCTGTTACCTATCCAACGCAGTAGAAATCAAGCCGATGTCTAGAAAAGTAAGTAAGTTATGACCCAAAATGTAACCAGTTGTGCTACTGCCTCTTTCCGGCCAGTTTTTAGTAGAACTAGTTACCTTTTGGGTTATAACTTGCTTAGTTTTCTAGATATCGACTTGACTCCTTTTGACTTGGATAGCTAAGGGCACTGTCTTTAACCACAATATTTTTTTCTTGCGGGTAGAACAAAAAAATTTTTTATCATTTTTCCAAAAAAAGCAAAGGGGGTAGCCCATGGTATTTTTTATAAGAAAAAAAATTTTGTCCCACTATTCGCAAAAAGAAAATTTCGTATTAAAGCCAATGCTGTTACCTATCCAACGCAGTAGAAATCAAGTCGATGTCTAGAAAAATAAGTAAGTTATGACCAAAAATTTTACCAGTTCTGCTACTGCCTCTTTCCTGCCACTTTTTAGTAGAACTAGTTACCTTTTTGGTCATAACTTGCTTAGTTTTCTAGATATCGACTTGATTCCTTTTGACTTGGATAGCTAAGGGCACTGTCTTTAACCACAATATTTTTTTCTTGCGGGTAGAACAAAAAATTTTTTTATCATTTTTCCAAAAAAAGCAAAGGGGATAGCCCATGGTATTTTTTTTAAGAAAAAAAATTTTGTCCCACTATTCGCAAAAAGAAAATTTCGTATTAAAGCCAATGCTGTTACCTATCCAACGCAGTAGAAATCAAGTCGATGTCTAGAAAAATAAGTAAGTTATGACCAAAAATTTTACCAGTTCTGCTACTGCCTCTTTCCTGCCACTTTTTAGTAGAACTAGTTACCTTTTTGGTCATAACTTGCTTAGTTTTCTAGATATCGACCTGATTCCTTTTGACTTGGATAGCTAAGGGCACTGTCTTTAACCACAATATTTTTTTCTTGCGGGTAGAACAAAAAATTTTTTATCATTTTTCCAAAAAAAGCAAAGGGGGTAGCCCATGGTATTTTTTTAAGAAAAAAAATTTTGTTCCACTATTCGCAAAAAGAAAATTTCGTATTAAAGCCAATGCTGTTACCTATCCAACGCAGTAGAAATCAAGTCGATGTCTAGAAAAATAAGTAAGTTATGACACAAAATGTAACCAGTTGTGCTACTGCCTCTTTCCGGCCACTTTTTAGTAGAACTAGTTACCTTTTTGGTCATAACTTGCTTAGTTTTCTAGATATCGACTTGATTCCTTTTGACTTGGATAGCTAAGGGCACTGTCTTTAACCACAATATTTTTTTCTTGCGGGTAGAACAAAAAAATTTTTTATCATTTTTCCAAAAAAAGCAAAGGGGGTTGCCCATGGTATTTTTTGAAGAAAAAAAATTTTGTCCCACTATTCGCAAAAAGAAAATTTCGTATTAAAGCCAATGCTGTTACCTATCCAACGCAGTAGAAATCAAGCCGATGTCTAGAAAAGTAAGTAAGTTATGACCCAAAATGTAACCAGTTGTACTACTGCCTCTTTCCGGCCACTTTTTAGTAGAACTAGTTACCTTTTTGGTTATAACTTGCTTAGTTTTCTAGATATCGACTTGATTCCTTTTGACTTGGATAGCTAAGGGCACTGTCTTTAACCACAATATTTTTTTCTTGCGGGTAGAACAAAAAAATTTTTTATCATTTTTCCAAAAAAAGCAAAGGGGGTAGGTAGCCCATGGTATTTTTTGAAGAAAAAAAATTTTGTCCCACTATTCGCAAAAAGAAAATTTCGTATTAAAGAAAATGCTGTTACCTATCCAACGCAGTAGAAATCAAGTCGATGTCTAGAAAAATAAGTAAGTTATGACCCAAAATGAAACCAGTTGTGCTACTGCCTCTTTCCGGCCACTTTTTAGTAGAACTAGTTACCTTTTTGGTCATAACTTGCTTAGTTTTCTAGATATCGACTTGATTCCTTTTGACTTGGATAGCTAAGGGCACTGCCTTTAACCACAATATTTTTTTTCTTGCTGGTAGAACAAAAAATTTTTTTATCATTTTTCCAAAAAAAGCAAAGAGGGTAGCCCATGGTATTTTTTGAAGAAAAAAAATTTTGTCCCACTATTCGCAAAAAGAAAATTTCGTATTAAAGCCAATGCTGTTACTTATCCAACGCAGTAGAAATCAAGTCGATGTCTAGAAAAATAAGTAAGTTATGACCAAAAATTTTACCAGTTCTGCTACTGCCTTTTTCCGGCCACTTTTTAGTAGAACTAGTTACCTTTTTGGTCATAACTTGTTTAGTTTTCTAGATATCGACTTGATTCCTTTCGACTTGGATAGCTAAAGACACTGTCTTTAACCACAATATTTTTTTCTTGCGGGTAGAACAAAAAAATTTTTTATCATTTTTCCAAAAAAAGCAAAGGGGGAAGCCCATGGTATTTTTTTAAGAAAAAAAATTTTGTCCCACTATTCGCAAAAAGAAAATTTCGTATTAAAGCCAATGCTGTTACCTATCCAACGCAGTAGAAATCAAGTCGATGTCTAGAAAAATAAGTAAGTTATGACCCAAAATGAAACCAGTTGTGCTACTGCCTCTTTCCGGCCACTTTTTAGTAGAACTAGTTACCTTTTTGGTCATAACTTGCTTAGTTTTCTAGATATCGACTTGATTCCTTTTGACTTGGATAGCTAAGGGCACTGGCTTTAACTATAATATTTTTTTTCTTGCGGGTAGAACAAAAATATTTTTTATCATTTTTCCAAAAAAAAGGAAAGGGGGTAGCCCATGGTATTTTTTTAAAAAAAAATTTTTTGTCCCACTATTCGCAAAAAGAAAATTTCGTATTAAAGCCAATGCTGTTACCTATCCAACGCAGTAGAAATCAAGTCGATGTCTAGAAAAATAAGTAAGTTATGACACAAAATGTAACCAGTTGTGCTACTGCCTCTTTCCGGCCACTTTTTAGTAGAACTAGTTACCTTTTTGGTCATAACTTGCTTAGTTTTCTAGATATCGACTTGATTCCTTTTGACTTGGATAGCTAAGGGCACTGTCTTTAACCACAATATTTTTTTCTTGCGGGTAGAACAAAAAAATTTTTTATCATTTTTCCAAAAAAAGCAAAGGGGGTAGCCCATGGTATTTTTTTAAGAAAAAAAATTTTGTCCCACTATTCGCAAAAAGAAAATTTCGTATTAAAGCCAATGCTGTTACCTATCCAACGCAGTAGAAATCAAGTCGATGTCTAGAAAAATAAGTAAGTTATGACACAAAATGTAACCAGTTGTGCTACTGCCTCTTTCCGGCCACTTTTTAGTAGAACTAGTTACCTTTTTGGTCATAACTTGCTTAGTTTTCTAGATATCGACTTGATTCCTTTTGACTTGGATAGCTAAGGGCACTGTCTTTAACCACAATATTTTTTTCTTGCGGGTAGAACAAAAAAATTTTTTATCATTTTTCCAAAAAAAGCAAAGGGGGTAGCCCATGGTATTTTTTGAAGAAAAAAAATTTTGTCCCACTATTCGCAAAAAGAAAATTTCGTATTAAAGCCAATGCTGTTACCTATTAAACGCAGTAGAAATCAAGCCGATGTCTAGAAAAGTAAGTAAGTTATGACCCAAAATGTAACCAGTTGTACTACTGCCTCTTTCCGGCCACTTTTTAGTAGAACTAGTTACCTTTTTGGTCATAACTTGCTTAGTTTTCTAGATATCGACTTGATTCCTTTTGGCTTGGATAGCTAAGGGCACTGGCTTTACCTATAATATTTTTTTTCTTGCTGATAGAACAAAAAAATTTTTTATCATTTTTCCAAAAAAAGCAAAGGGGGTAGCCCATGGTATTTTTTTAAGAAAAAAAATTTTGTCCCACTATTCGCAAAAAGAAAATTTCGTATTAAAGCCAATGCTGTTACCTATCCAACGCAGTAGAAATCAAGTCGATGTCTAGAAAAATAAGTAAGTTATGACACAAAATGTAACCAGTTGTGCTACTGCCTCTTTCCGGCCACTTTTTAGTAGAACTAGTTACCTTTTTGGTCATAACTTGCTTAGTTTTCTAGATATCGACTTGATTCCTTTTGACTTGGATAGCTAAGGGCACTGTCTTTAACCACAATATTTTTTTCTTGCGGGTAGAACAAAAAAATTTTTTATCATTTTTCCAAAAAAAGCAAAGGGGGTAGCCCATGGTATTTTTTGAAGAAAAAAAATTTTGTCCCACTATTCGCAAAAAGAAAATTTCGTATTAAAGCCAATGCTGTTACCTATTAAACGCAGTAGAAATCAAGCCGATGTCTAGAAAAGTAAGTAAGTTATGACCCAAAATGTAACCAGTTGTACTACTGCCTCTTTCCGGCCACTTTTTAGTAGAACTAGTTACCTTTTTGGTTATGACTTGCTTAGTTTTCTAGATATCGACTTGATTCCTTTTGACTTGGATAGCTAAGGGCACTGTCTTTAACCACAATATTTTTTTCTTGCGGGTAGAACAAAAAAATTTTTTATCATTTTTCCAAAAAAAGCAAAGGGGGTAGGTAGCCCATGGTATTTTTTGAAGAAAAAAAATTTTGTCCCACTATTCGCAAAAAGAAAATTTCGTATTAAAGCCAATGCTGTTACCTATCCAACGCAGTAGAAATCAAGCCGATGTCTAGAAAAGTAAGTAAGTTATGACCCAAAATGTAACCAGTTGTGCTACTGCCTCTTTCCGGCCACTTTTTAGTAGAACTAGTTACCTTTTTGGTCATAACTTGCTTAGTTTTCTAGATATCGACTTGATTCCTTTTGGCTTGGATAGCTAAGGGCACTGGCTTTACCTATAATATTTTTTTTCTTGCTGATAGAACAAAAAAATTTTTTATCATTTTTCCAAAAAAAGCAAAGAGGGTAGCCCATGGTATTTTTTGAAGAAAAAAAATTTTGTCCCACTATTCGCAAAAAGAAAATTTCGTATTAAAGCCAATGCTGTTACCTATCCAACGCAGTAGAAATCAAGCCGATGTCTAGAAAAGTAAGTAAGTTATGACCCAAAATGTAACCAGTTGTGCTACTGCCTCTTTACGGCCACTTTTTAGTAGAACTAGTTACCTTTTTGGTTATAACTTGCTTAGTTTTCTAGATATCGACTTGACTCCTTTTGACTTGGATAGCTAAGGGCACTGTCTTTAACCACAATATTTTTTTCTTGCGGGTAGAACAAAAAAATTTTTTATCATTTTTCCAAAAAAAAACAAAGGGGGTAGCCCATGGTATTTTTTTAAGAAAAAAAATTTTGTCCCACTATTCGCAAAAAGAAAATTTCGTATTAAAGCCAATGCTGTTACCTATCCAACGCAGTAGAAATCAAGTCGATGTCTAGAAAAATAAGTAAGTTATGACCAAAAATTTTACCAGTTCTGCTACTGCCTTTTTCCGGCCACTTTTTAGTAGAACTAGTTACCTTTTTGGTCATAACTTGCTCAGTTTTCTAGATATCGACTTGATTCCTTTTGACCTGGATAGCTAAGGGCACTGGCTTTAACTACAATATTTTTTTTCTTGCGGGTAGAACAAAAAAATTTTTTATCATTTTTCCAAAAAAAGGAAAGGGGGTAGCCCATGGTATTTTTTAAAGAAAAAAAATTTTGTCCCACTATTCGCAAAAAGAAAATTTCGTATTAAAGCCAATGCTGTTACCTATCCAACGCAGTAGAAATCAAGCCGATGTCTAGAAAAGTAAGTAAGTTATGACCCAAAATGTAACCAGTTGTGCTACTGCCTCTTTCCGGCCACTTTTTAGTAGAACTAGTTACCTTTTTGGTCATAACTTGCTTAGTTTTCTAGATATCGACTTGATTCCTTTTGACTTGGATAGCTAAGGGCACTGTCTTTAACCACAATATTTTTTTCTTGCGGGTAGAACAAAAAATTTTTTTATCATTTTTCCAAAAAAAGCAAAGGGGGTAGGTAGCCCATGGTATTTTTTGAAGAAAAAAAATTTTGTCCCACTATTCGCAAAAAGAAAATTTCGTATTAAAGCCAATGCTGTTACCTATCCAACGCAGTAGAAATCAAGCCGATGTCTAGAAAAGTAAGTAAGTTATGACCCAAAATGTAACCAGTTGTGCTACTGCCTCTTTCCGGCCACTTTTTAGTAGAACTAGTTACCTTTTTGGTCATAACTTGCTTAGTTTTCTAGATATCGACTTGATTCCTTTTGGCTTGGATAGCTAAGGGCACTGGCTTTAACTATAATATTTTTTTTCTTGCGGGTAGAACAAAAAAATTTTTTATCATTTTTCCAAAAAAAGCAAAGGGGGTAGCCCATGGTATTTTTTTAAGAAAAAAAATTTTGTCCCACTATTCGCAAAAAGAAAATTTCGTATTAAAGCCAATGCTGTTACCTATCCAACGCAGTAGAAATCAAGTCGATGTCTAGAAAAATAAGTAAGTTATGACCAAAAATTTTACCAGTTCTGCTACTGCCTTTTTCCGGCCACTTTTTAGTAGAACTAGTTACCTTTTTGGTCATAACTTGCTCAGTTTTCTAGATATCGACTTGATTCCTTTTGACCTGGATAGCTAAGGGCACTGGCTTTAACTACAATATTTTTTTTCTTGCGGGTAGAACAAAAAATTTTTTTATCATTTTTCCAAAAAAAGGAAAGGGGGTAGCCCATGGTATTTTTTAAAGAAAAAAAATTTTGTCCCACTATTCGCAAAAACAAAATTTCGTATTAAAGCCAATGCTGTTACCTATCCAACGCAGTAGAAATCAAGCCGATGTCTAGAAAAGTAAGTAAGTTATGACCCAAAATGTAACCAGTTGTGCTACTGCCTCTTTCCGGCCACTTTTTAGTAGAACTAGTTACCTTTTTGGTCATAACTTGCTTAGTTTTCTAGATATCGACTTGATTCCTTTTGGCTTGGATAGCTAAGGGCACTGGCTTTAACTATAATATTTTTTTTCTTGCGGGTAGAACAAAAATATTTTTTATCATTTTTCCAAAAAAAGGAAAGGGGGTAGCCCATGGTATTTTTTAAAAAAAAAAATTTTTGTCCCACTATTCGCAAAAAGAAAATTTCGTATTAAAGCCAATGCTGTTACCTATCCAACGCAGTAGAAATCAAGTCGATGTCTAGAAAAATAAGTAAGTTATGACCAAAAATTTTACCAGTTCTGCTACTGCCTTTTTCCGGCCACTTTTTAGTAGAACTAGTTACCTTTTTGGTCATAACTTGCTCAGTTTTCTAGATATCGACTTGATTCCTTTTGACCTGGATAGCTAAGGGCACTGGCTTTAACCACAATATTTTTTTCTTGCGGGTAGAACAAAAAAATTTTTTATCATTTTTCCAAAAAAAGCAAAGGGGGTAGCCCATGGTATTTTTTTAAGAAAAAAAATTTTGTCCCACTATTCGCAAAAAGAAAATTTCGTATTAAAGCCAATGCTGTTACCTATCCAACGCAGTAGAAATCAAGTCGATGTCTAGAAAAATAAGTAAGTTATGAAAAAAATTTTACCAGTTCTGCTACTGCCTTTTTCCGGCCACTTTTTAGTAGAACTAGTTACCTTTTTGGTCATAACTTGCTCAGTTTTCTAGATATCGACTTGATTCCTTTTGACCTGGATAGCTAAGGGCACTGGCTTTAACTACAATATTTTTTTTCTTGCGGGTAGAACAAAAAAATTTTTTATCATTTTTCCAAAAAAAGGAAAGGGGGTAGCCCATGGTATTTTTTAAAGAAAAAAAATTTTGTCCCACTATTCGCAAAAAGAAAATTTCGTATTAAAGCCAATGCTGTTACCTATCCAACGCAGTAGAAATCAAGTCGATGTCTAGAAAAATAAGTAAGTTATGACCAAAAATTTTACCAGTTCTGCTACTGCCTCTTTCCTGCCACTTTTTAGTAGAACTAGTTACCTTTTTGGTCATAACTTGCTTAGTTTTCTAGATATCGACTTGATTCCTTTTGACTTGGATAGCTAAGGGCACTGTCTTTAACCACAATATTTTTTTCTTGCGGGTAGAACAAAAAATTTTTTTATCATTTTTCCAAAAAAAGCAAAGGGGGTAGCCCATGGTATTTTTTTAAGAAAAAAAATTTTGTCCCACTATTCGCAAAAAGAAAATTTCGTATTAAAGCCAATGCTGTTACCTATCCAACGCAGTAGAAATCAAGTCGATGTCTAGAAAAATAAGTAAGTTATGACACAAAATGTAACCAGTTGTGCTACTGCCTCTTTCCGGCCACTTTTTAGTAGAACTAGTTACCTTTTTGGTCATAACTTGCTTAGTTTTCTAGATATCGACTTGATTCCTTTTGACTTGGATAGCTAAGGGCACTGTCTTTAACCACAATATTTTTTTCTTGCGGGTAGAACAAAAAAATTTTTTATCATTTTTCCAAAAAAAGCAAAGGGGGTAGGTAGCCCATGGTATTTTTTGAAGAAAAAAAATTTTGTCCCACTATTCGCAAAAAGAAAATTTCGTATTAAAGCCAATGCTGTTACCTATCCAACGCAGTAGAAATCAAGCCGATGTCTAGAAAAGTAAGTAAGTTATGACCCAAAATGTAACCAGTTGTGCTACTGCCTCTTTCCGGCCACTTTTTAGTAGAACTAGTTACCTTTTTGGTCATAACTTGCTTAGTTTTCTAGATATCGACTTGATTCCTTTTGGCTTGGATAGCTAAGGGCACTGGCTTTAACTACAATATTTTTTTTCTTGCGGGTAGAACAAAAAAATTTTTTATCATTTTTCCAAAAAAAGGAAAGGGGGTAGCCCATGGTATTTTTTAAAGAAAAAAAATTTTGTCCCACTATTCGCAAAAAGAAAATTTCGTATTAAAGCCAATGCTGTTACCTATCCAACGCAGTAGAAATCAAGCCGATGTCTAGAAAAGTAAGTAAGTTATGACCCAAAATGTAACCAGTTGTGCTACTGCCTCTTTCCGGCCACTTTTTAGTAGAACTAGTTACCTTTTTGGTTATAACTTGCTTAGTTTTCTAGATATCGAATTGATTCCTTTTGACTTGGATAGCTAAGGGCACTGTCTTTAACCACTATATTTTTTCTTGCTGGTAGAACAAAAAAAATTTTTATCATTTTTCCAAAAAAAGCAAAGAGGGTAGCCCATGGTATTTTTTGAAGAAAAAAAATTTTGTCCCACTATTCGCAAAAAGAAAATTTCGTATTAAAGCCAATGCTGTTACCTATCCAACGCAGTAGAAATCAAGCCGATGTCTAGAAAAGTAAGTAAGTTATGACCCAAAATGTAACCAGTTGTGCTACTGCCTCTTTCCGGCCAGTTTTTAGTAGAACTAGTTACCTTTTGGGTTATAACTTGCTTAGTTTTCTAGATATCGACTTGACTCCTTTTGACTTGGATAGTTAAGGGCACTGTCTTTAACCACAATATTTTTTTCTTGCGGGTAGAACAAAAAAATTTTTTATCATTTTTCCAAAAAAAGCAAAGGGGGTAGGTAGCCCATGGTATTTTTTGAAGAAAAAAAATTTTGTCCCACTATTCGCAAAAAGAAAATTTCGTATTAAAGCCAATGCTGTTACCTATCCAACGCAGTAGAAATCAAGTCGATGTCTAGAAAAATAAGTAAGTTATGACCCAAAATGAAACCAGTTGTGCTACTGCCTCTTTCCGGCCACTTTTTAGTAGAACTAGTTACCTTTTTGGTCATAACTTGCTTAGTTTTCTAGATATCGACTTGATTCCTTTTGACTTGGATAGCTAAGGGCACTGTCTTTAACCACAATATTTTTTTTCTTGCTGGTAGAACAAAAAATTTTTTTATCATTTTTCCAAAAAAAGCAAAGAGGGTAGCCCATGGTATTTTTTGAAGAAAAAAAATTTTGTCCCACTATTCGCAAAAAGAAAATATCGTATTAAAGCCAATACTGTTACCTATCCAACGCAGTAGAAATCAAGTCGATGTCTAGAAAAATAAGTAAGTTATGACCAAAAATTTTACCAGTTCTGCTACTGCCTTTTTCCGGCCACTTTTTAGTAGAACTAGTTACCTTTTTGGTCATAACTTGCTCAGTTTTCTAGATATCGACTTGATTCCTTTTGACCTGGATAGCTAAGCGCACTGTCTTTAACCACAATATTTTTTTCTTGCGGGTAGAACAAAAAAATTTTTTATCATTTTTCCAAAAAAAAGCAAAGGGGGTAGCCCATGGTATTTTTTTAAGAAAAAAAATTTTGTCCCACTATTCGCAAAAAGAAAATTTCGTATTAAAGCCAATGCTGTTACCTATCCAACGCAGTAGAAATCAAGTCGATGTCTAGAAAAATAAGTAAGTTATGACACAAAATGTAACCAGTTGTGCTACTGCCTCTTTCCGGCCACTTTTTAGTAGAACTAGTTACCTTTTTGGTCATAACTTGCTTAGTTTTCTAGATATCGACTTGATTCCTTTTGACTTGGATAGCTAAAGACACTGTCTTTAACCACAATATTTTTTTCTTGCGGGTAGAACAAAAAAATTTTTTATCATTTTTCCAAAAAAAGCAAAGGGGGTAGCCCATGGTATTTTTTTAAGAAAAAAAATTTTGTCCCACTATTCGCAAAAAGAAAATTTCGTATTAAAGCCAATGCTGTTACCTATCCAACGCAGTAGAAATCAAGTCGATGTCTAGAAAAATAAGTAAGTTATGACCCAAAATGAAACCAGTTGTGCTACTGCCTCTTTCCGGCCACTTTTTAGTAGAACTAGTTACCTTTTTGGTTATAACTTGCTTAGTTTTCTAGATATCGACTTGATTCCTTTTGACTTGGATAGCTAAGGGCACTGGCTTTAACTATAATATTTTTTTTCTTGCGGGTAGAACAAAAATATTTTTTATCATTTTTCCAAAAAAAGGAAAGGGGGTAGCCCATGGTATTTTTTAAAAAAAAAAATTTTTTGTCCCAGTATTCGCAAAAAGAAAATTTCGTATTAAAGCCAATGCTGTTACCTATCCAACGCAGTAGAAATCAAGCCGATGTCTAGAAAAGTTAGTAAGTTATGACCCAAAATGTAACCAGTTGTGCTACTGCCTCTTTCCGGCCACTTTTTAGTAGAACTAGTTACCTTTTTGGTCATAACTTGCTTAGTTTTCTAGATATCGACTTGATTCCTTTTGACTTGGATAGCTAAGGGCACTGTCTTTAACCACAATATTTTTTTCTTGCGGGTAGAACAAAAAAATTTTTTATCATTTTTCCAAAAAAAGCAAAGGGGGTAGCCCATGGTATTTTTTGAAGAAAAAAAATTTTGTCCCACTATTCGCAAAAAGAAAATTTCGTATTAAAGCCAATGCTGTTACCTATCCAACGCAGTAGAAATCAAGCCGATGTCTAGAAAAGTAAGTAAGTTATGACCCAAAATGTAACCAGTTGTGCTACTGCCTCTTTCCGGCCACTTTTTAGTAGAACTAGTTACCTTTTTGGTTATAACTTGCTTAGTTTTCTAGATATCGACTTGATTCCTTTTGACTTGGATAGCTAAGGGCACTGTCTTTAACCACAATATTTTTTTCTTGCTGGTAGAACAAAAAAATTTTTTATCATTTTTCCAAAAAAAGCAAAGGGGGTAGGTAGCCCATGGTATTTTTTGAAGAAAAAAAATTTTGTCCCACTATTCGCAAAAAGAAAATTTCGTATTAAAGCCAATGCTGTTACCTATCCAACGCAGTAGAAATCAAGCCGATGTCTAGAAAAGTAAGTAAGTTATGACCCAAAATGTAACCAGTTGTGCTACTGCCTCTTTCCGGCCACTTTTTAGTAGAACTAGTTACCTTTTTGGTTATAACTTGCTTAGTTTTCTAGATATCGACTTGATTCCTTTTGACTTGGATAGCTAAGGGCACTGTCTTTAACCACAATATTTTTTTCTTGCGGGTAGAACAAAAAAATTTTTTATCATTTTTCCAAAAAAAGCAAAGGGGGTAGCCCATGGTATTTTTTTAAGAAAAAAAATTTTGTCCCACTATTCGCAAAAAGAAAATTTCGTATTAAAGCCAATGCTGTTACCTATCCAACGCAGTAGAAATCAAGTCGATGTCTAGAAAAATAAGTAAGTTATGACACAAAATGTAACCAGTTGTGCTACTGCCTCTATCCGGCCACTTTTTAGTAGAACTAGTTACCTTTTTGGTCATAACTTGCTTAGTTTTCTAGATATTGACTTGATTCCTTTTGACTTGGATAGCTAAGGACACTGTCTTTAACCACAATATTTTTTTCTTGCGGGTAGAACAAAAAAATTTTTTATCATTTTTCCAAAAAAAGGAAAGGGGATAGCCCATGGTATTTTTTTAAGAAAAAAAATTTTGTCCCACTATTCGCAAAAAGAAAATTTCGTATTAAAGCCAATGCTGTTACCTATCCAACGCAGTAGAAATCAAGTCGATGTCTAGAAAAATAAGTAAGCTATGACACAAAATGTAACCAGTTGTGCTACTGCCTCTTTCCGGCCACTTTTTAGTAGAACTAGTTACCTTTTTGGTCATAACTTGCTTAGTTTTCTAGATATCGACTTGATTCCTTTTGACTTGGATAGCTAAGGGCACTGTCTTTAACCACAATATTTTTTTCTTGCGGGTAGAACAAAAAAATTTTTTATCATTTTTCCAAAAAAAGCAAAGGGGGTAGCCCATGGTATTTTTTGAAGAAAAAAAATTTTGTCCCACTATTCGCAAAAAGAAAATTTCGTATTAAAGCCAATGCTGTTACCTATCCAACGCAGTAGAAATCAAGCCGATGTCTAGAAAAGTAAGTAAGTTATGACCCAAAATGTAACCAGTTGTGCTACTGCCTCTTTCCGGCCACTTTTTAGTAGAACTAGTTACCTTTTTGGTCATAACTTGCTTAGTTTTCTAGATATCGACTTGATTCCTTTTGACTTGGATAGCTAAGGGCACTGTCTTTAACCACAATATTTTTTTCTTGCGGGTAGAACAAAAAAATTTTTTATCATTTTTCCAAAAAAAGCAAAGGGGGTAGGTAGCCCATGGTATTTTGTGAAGAAAAAAAATGTTGTCCCACTATTCGCAAAAAGAAAATTTCGTATTAAAGCCAATGCTGTTACCTATCCAACGCAGTAGAAATCAAGCCGATGTCTAGAAAAGTAAGTAAGTTATGACCCAAAATGTAACCAGTTGTGCTACTGCCTCTTTACGGCCAGTTTTTAGTAGAACTAGTTACCTTTTTGGTTATAACTTGCTTAGTTTTCTAGATATCGACTTGACTCCTTTTGACTTGGATAGCTAAGGGCACTGTCTTTAACCACAATATTTTTTTCTTGCGGGTAGAACAAAAAAATTTTTTATCATTTTTCCAAAAAAAGCAAAGGGGGTAGCCCATGGTATTTTTTTAAGAAAAAAAATTTTGTCCCACTATTCGCAAAAAGAAAATTTCGTATTAAAGCCAATGCTGTTACCTATCCAACGCAGTAGAAATCAAGCCGATGTCTAGAAAAGTAAGTAAGTTATGACCCAAAATGTAACCAGTTGTGCTACTGCCTCTTTCCGGCCACTTTTTAGTAGAACTAGTTACCTTTTTGGTTATAACTTGCTTAGTTTTCTAGATATCGACTTGATTCCTTTTGACTTGGATAGCTAAGGGCACTGTCTTTAACCACAATATTTTTTTCTTGCGGGTAGAACAAAAAAAATTTTTATCATTTTTCCAAAAAAAGCAAAGGGGGTAGCCCATGGTATTTTTTTAAGAAAAAAAATTTTGTCCCACTATTCGCAAAAAGAAAATTTCGTATTAAAGCCAATGCTGTTACCTATCCAACGCAGTAGAAATCAAGTCGATGTCTAGAAAAATAAGTAAGTTATGACCAAAAATTTTACCAGTTCTGCTACTGCCTTTTTCCGGCCACTTTTTAGTAGAACTAGTTACCTTTTTGGTCATAACTTGCTTAGTTTTCTAGATATCGACTTGATTTCTTTTGGCTTGGATAGCTAAGGGCACTGGCTTTACCTATAATATTTTTTTTCTTGCTGGTAGAACAAAAAAATTTTTTATCATTTTTCCAAAAAAAGCAAAGAGGGTAGCCCATGGTATTTTTTTAAGAAAAAAAATTTTGTCCCACTATTCGCAAAAAGAAAATTTCGTATTAAAGCCAATGCTGTTACCTATCCAACGCAGTAGAAATCAAGTCGATGTCTAGAAAAATAAGTAAGTTATGACCCAAAATGTAACCAGTTGTGCTACTGCCTCTTTCCGGCCACTTTTTAGTAGAACTAGTTACCTTTTTGGTCATAACTTGCTTAGTTTTCTAGATATCGACTTGATTCCTTTTGACCTGGATAGCTAAGGGCACTGGCTTTAACTATAATATTTTTTTTCTTGCGGGTAGAACAAAAAAATTTTTTATCATTTTTCCAAAAAAAGGAAAGGGGGTAGCCCATGGTATTTTTTTAAAAAAAAAAATTTTGTCCCACTATTCGCAAAAAGAAAATTTCGTATTAAAGCCAATGCTGTTACCTATCCAACGCAGTAGAAATCAAGCCGATGTCTAGAAAAGTAAGTAAGTTATGACCCAAAATGTAACCAGTTGTGCTACAGCCTCTTTCCGGCCACTTTTCAGTAGAACTAGTTACCTTTTTGGTTATAACTTGCTTAGTTTTCTAGATATCGACTTGATTCCTTTTGACTTGGATAGCTAAGGGCACTGGCTTTAACTATAATATTTTTTTTCTTGCGGGTAGAACAAAAATATTTTTTATCATTTTTCCAAAAAAAGGAAAGGGGGTAGCCCATGGTATTTTTAAAAAAAAAAAATTTTGTCCCACTATTCGCAAAAAGAAAATTTCGTATTAAAGCCAATGCTGTTACCTATCCAACGCAGTAGAAATCAAGCCGATGTCTAGAAAAGTAAGTAAGTTATGACACAAAATGTAACCAGTTCTGCTACTGCCTTTTTCCGGCCACTTTTTAGTAGAACTAGTTACCTTTTTGGTCATAACTTGCTCAGTTTTCTAGATATCGACTTGATTCCTTTTGACCTGGATAGCTAAGGGCACTGGCTTTAACTGTAATATTTTTTTTCTTGCGGGTAGAGCTAAAAATTTTTTATCATTTTTCCAAAAAAAGCAAAGGGGGTAGCCCATGGTATTTTTTGAAGAAAAAAATTTTTGTCCCACTATTCGCAAAAAGAAAATTTCGTATTAAAGCCAATGCTGTTACCTATCCAACGCAGTAGAAATCCAGTCGATGTCTAGAAAAATAAGTAAGTTATGACCCAAAATGTAACCAGTTGTGCTACTGCCTCTTTCCGGCCACTTTTTAGTAGAACTAGTTACCTTTTTGGTCATAACTTGCTTAGTTTTCTAGATATCGACTTGATTCCTTTTGACTTGGATAGCTAAGGGCACTGTCTTTAACCACAATATTTTTTTCTTGCGGGTAGAACAAAAAATTTTTTTATCATTTTTCCAAAAAAAGCAAAGGGGGTAGCCCATGGTATTTTTTGAAGAAAAAAATTTTTGTCCCACTATTCGCAAAAAGAAAATTTCGTATTAAAGCCAATGCTGTTACCTATCCAACGCAGTAGAAATCAAGCCGATGTCTAGAAAAATAAGTAAGTTATTACCCAAAATGTAAATAGTTCTGCTACTGCCTCTTTCCGGCCACTTTTTAGTAGAACTAGTTACCTTTTTGGTCATAACTTGCTTAGTTTTCTAGATATCGACTTGATTCCTTTTGACTTGGATAGCTAAGGGCACTGTCTTTAACCACAATATTTTTTTCTTGCGGGTAGAACAAAAAAATGTTTTATCATTTTTCCAAAAAAATCAAAGGGGGTAGCCCATTGTATTTTTTGAAGAAAAAAAATTTTGTCCCACTATTCGCAAAAAGAAAATTTCGTATTAAAGCCAATGCTGTTACCTATCCAACGCAGTAGAAATCAAGTCGATGTCTAGAAAAATAAGTAAGTTATGACACAAAATGTAACCAGTTGTGCTACTGCCTCTTTCCGGCCACTTTTTAGTAGAACTAGTTACCTTTTTGGTCATAACTTGCTTAGTTTTCTAGATATCGACTTGATTCCTTTTGACTTGGATAGCTAAGGGCACTGTCTTTAACCACAATATTTTTTTCTTGCGGGTAGAACAAAAAAATTTTTTATCATTTTTCCAAAAAAAGCAAAGGGGGTAGCCCATGGTATTTTTTGAAGAAAAAAAATTTTGTCCCACTATTCGCAAAAAGAAAATTTCGTATTAAAGCCAATGCTGTTACCTATCCAACGCAGTAGAAATCAAGCCGATGTCTAGAAAAGTAAGTAAGTTATGACCCAAAATGTAACCAGTTGTGCTACTGCCTCTTTCCGGCCACTTTTTAGTAGAACTAGTTACCTTTTTGGTTATAACTTGCTTAGTTTTCTAGATATCGACTTGATTCCTTTTGACTTGGATAGCTAAGGGCACTGTCTTTAACCACAATATTTTTTTCTTGCGGGTAGAACAAAAAAATTTTTTATCATTTTTCCAAAAAAAGCAAAGGGGGTAGGTAGCCCATGGTATTTTTTGAAGAAAAAAAATTTTGTCCCACTATTCGCAAAAAGAAAATTTCGTATTAAAGCCAATGCTGTTACCTATCCAACGCAGTAGAAATCAAGCCGATGTCTAGAAAAGTAAGTAAGTTATGACCCAAAATGTAACCAGTTGTGCTACTGCCTCTTTCCGGCCACTTTTTAGTAGAACTAGTTACCTTTTTGGTCATAACTTGCTTAGTTTTCTAGATATCGACTTGATTCCTTTTGGCTTGGATAGCTAAGGGCACTGGCTTTACCTATAATATTTTTTTTCTTGCTGATAGAACAAAAAAATTTTTTATCATTTTTCCAAAAAAAGCAAAGGGGGTAGCCCATGGTATTTTTTGAAGAAAAAAAATTTTGTCCCACTATTCGCAAAAAGAAAATTTCGTATTAAAGCCAATGCTGTTACCTATCCAACGCAGTAGAAATCAAGCCGATGTCTAGAAAAGTAAGTAAGTTATGACCCAAAATGTAACCAGTTGTGCTACTGCCTCTTTCCGGCCACTTTTTAGTAGAACTAGTTACCTTTTTGGTTATAACTTGCTTAGTTTTCTAGATATCGACTTGATTCCTTTTGACTTGGATAGCTAAGGGCACTGTCTTTAACCACAATATTTTTTTCTTGCGGGTAGAACAAAAAAATTTTTTATCATTTTTCCAAAAAAAGCAAAGGGGGTAGGTAGCCCATGGTATTTTTTGAAGAAAAAAAATTTTGTCCCACTATTCGCAAAAAGAAAATTTCGTATTAAAGCCAATGCTGTTACCTATTAAACGCAGTAGAAATCAAGTCGATGTCTAGAAAAATAAGTAAGTTATGACACAAAATGTAACCAGTTGTGCTACTGCCTCTTTCCGGCCACTTTTTAGTAGAACTAGTTACCTTTTTGGTCATAACTTGCTTAGTTTTCTAGATATCGACTTGATTCCTTTTGACTTGGATAGCTAAGGGCACTGTCTTTAACCACAATATTTTTTTCTTGCGGGTAGAACAAAAAATTTTTTTATCATTTTTCCAAAAAAAGCAAAGGGGGTAGGTAGCCCATGGTATTTTTTGAAGGAAAAAAATTTTGTCCCACTATTCGCAAAAAGAAAATTTCGTATTAAAGCCAATGCTGTTACCTATCCAACGCAGTAGAAATCAAGCCGATGTCTAAAAAAATAAGTAAGTTATGACCCAAAATGAAACCAGTTGTGCTACTGCCTCTTTCCGGCCACTTTTTAGTAGAACTAGTTACCTTTTTGGTTATAACTTGCTTAGTTTTCTAGATATCGACTTGATTCCTTTTGACTTGGATAGCTAAGGGCACTGGCTTTAACTATAATATTTTTTTTCTTGCGGGTAGAACAAAAATATTTTTTATCATTTTTCCAAAAAAAGGAAAGGGGGTAGCCCATGGTATTTTTTAAAAAAAAAAATTTTTGTCCCACTATTCGCAAAAAGAAAATTTCGTATTAAAGCCAATGCTGTTACCTATCCAACGCAGTAGAAATCAAGTCGATGTCTAGAAAAATAAGTAAGTTATGACCAAAAATTTTACCAGTTCTGCTACTGCCTTTTTCCGGCCACTTTTTAGTAGAACTAGTTACCTTTTTGGTCATAACTTGCTTAGTTTTCTAGATATCGACTTGATTCCTTTTGACTTGGATAGCTAAGGGCACTGTCTTTAACCACAATATTTTTTTCTTGCGGGTAGAACAAAAAAATTTTTTATCATTTTTCCAAAAAAAAGCAAAGGGGGTAGCCCATGGTATTTTTTTAAGAAAAAAAATTTTGTCCCACTATTCGCAAAAAGAAAATTTCGTATTAAAGCCAATGCTGTTACCTATCCAACGCAGTAGAAATCAAGTCGATGTCTAGAAAAATAAGTAAGTTATGACACAAAATGTAACCAGTTGTGCTACTGCCTCTTTCCGGCCACTTTTTAGTAGAACTAGTTACCTTTTTGGTCATAACTTGCTTAGTTTTCTAGATATCGACTTGATTCCTTTTGACTTGGATAGCTAAGGGCACTGTCTTTAACCACAATATTTTTTTCTTGCGGGTAGAACAAAAAATTTTTTTATCATTTTTCCAAAAAAAGCAAAGGGGGTAGCCCATGGTATTTTTTTAAGAAAAAAAATTTTGTCCCACTATTCGCAAAAAGAAAATTTCGTATTAAAGCCAATGCTGTTACCTATCCAACGCAGTAGAAATCAAGTCGATGTCTAGAAAAATAAGTAAGTTATGACACAAAATGTAACCAGTTGTGCTACTGCCTCTTTCCGGCCACTTTTTAGTAGAACTAGTTACCTTTTTGGTCATAACTTGCTTAGTTTTCTAGATATCGACTTGATTCCTTTTGACTTGGATAGCTAAGGGCACTGTCTTTAACCACAATATTTTTTTCTTGCGGGTAGAACAAAAATATTTTTTATCATTTTTCCAAAAAAAGCAAAGGGGGTAGCCCATGGTATTTTTTGAAGAAAAAAATTTTTGTCCCACTATTCGCAAAAAGAAAATTTCGTATTAAAGCCAATGCTGTTACCTACCCAACGCAGTAGAAATCCAGTCGATGTCTAGAAAAGTAAGTAAGTTATGACCCAAAATGTAACCAGTTGTGCTACTGCCTCTTCCCGGCCACTTTTTAGTAGAACTAGTTACCTTTTTGGTCATAACTTGCTCAGTTTTCTAGATATCGACTTGATTCCTTTTGACTTGGATAGCTAAGGGCATTGTCTTTAACCACAATATTTTTTTCTTGCGGGTAGAACAAAAAAATTTTTTTATCATTTTTCCAAAAAAAGCAAAGGGGGTAGCCCATGGTATTTTTTGAAGAAAAAAATTTTTGTCCCACTATTCGCAAAAAGAAAATTTCGTATTAAAGCCAATGCTGTTACCTATCCAACGCAGTAGAAATCAAGCCGATGTCTAGAAAAATAAGTAAGTTATTACCCAAAATGTAAATAGTTCTGCTACTGCCTCTTTCCGGCCACTTTTTAGTAGAACTAGTTACCTTTTTGGTCATAACTTGCTTAGTTTTCTAGATATCGACTTGATTCCTTTTGACTTGGATAGCTAAGGGCACTGTCTTTAACCACAATATTTTTTTCTTGCGGGTAGAACAAAAAAATTTTTTATCATTTTTCCAAAAAAAGCAAAGGGGGTAGCCCATGGTATTTTTTGAAGAAAAAAAATTTTGTCCCACTATTCGCAAAAAGAAAATTTCGTATTAAAGCCAATGCTGTTACCTATCCAACGCAGTAGAAATCAAGCCGATGTCTAGAAAAGTAAGTAAGTTATGACCCAAAATGTAACCAGTTGTGCTACTGCCTCTTTCCGGCCACTTTTTAGTAGAACTAGTTACCTTTTTGGTCATAACTTGCTTAGTTTTCTAGATATCGACTTGACTCCTTTTGACTTGGATAGCTAAGGGCACTGTCTTTAACCACAATATTTTTTTCTTGCGGGTAGAACAAAAAAATTTTTTATCATTTTTCCAAAAAAAGCAAAGGGGGTAGCCCATGGTATTTTTTTAAGAAAAAAAATTTTGTCCCACTATTCGCAAAAAGAAAATTTCGTATTAAAGCCAATGCTGTTACCTATCCAACGCAGTAGAAATCAAGCCGATGTCTAGAAAAGTAAGTAAGTTATGACCCAAAATGTAACCAGTTGTGCTACTGCCTCTTTCCGGCCACTTTTTAGTAGAACTAGTTACCTTTTTGGTTATAACTTGCTTAGTTTTCTAGATATCGACTTGATTCCTTTTGACTTGGATAGCTAAGGGCACTGTCTTTAACCACAATATTTTTTTCTTGCGGGTAGAACAAAAAAATTTTTTATCATTTTTCCAAAAAAAGCAAAGGGGGTAGCCCATGGTATTTTTTTAAGAAAAAAAATTTTGTCCCACTATTCGCAAAAAGAAAATTTCGTATTAAAGCCAATGCTGTTACCTATCCAACGCAGTAGAAATCAAGTCGATGTCTAGAAAAATAAGTAAGTTATGACCAAAAATTTTACCAGTTCTGCTACTGCCTCTTTCCTGCCACTTTTTAGTAGAACTAGTTACCTTTTTGGTCATAACTTGCTTAGTTTTCTAGATATCGACTTGATTCCTTTTGACTTGGATAGCTAAGGGCACTGTCTTTAACCACAATATTTTTTTCTTGCGGGTAGAACAAAAAATTTTTTTATCATTTTTCTAAAAAAAGCAAAGGGGGTAGCCCATGGTATTTTTTTAAGAAAAAAAATTTTGTCCCACTATTCGCAAAAAGAAAATTTCGTATTAAAGCCAATGCTGTTACCTATCCAACGCAGTAGAAATCAAGTCGATGTCTAGAAAAATAAGTAAGTTATGACACAAAATGTAACCAGATGTGCTACTGCCTCTTTCCGGCCACTTTTTAGTAGAACTAGTTACCTTTTTGGTCATAACTTGCTTAGTTTTCTAGATATCGACTTGATTCCTTTTGACTTGGATAGCTAAGGGCACTGTCTTTATCCACAATATTTTTTTCTTGCGGGTAGAACAAAAAAATTTTTTATCATTTTTCCAAAAAAAGCAAAGGGGGTAGGTAGCCCATGGTATTTTTTGAAGAAAAAAAATTTTGTCCCACTATTCGCAAAAAGAAAATTTCGTATTAAAGCCAATGCTGTTACCTATCCAACGCAGTAGAAATCAAGTCGATGTCTAGAAAAATAAGTAAGTTATGACACAAAATGTAACCAGATGTGCTACTGCCTCTTTCCGGCCACTTTTTAGTAGAACTAGTTACCTTTTTGGTCATAACTTGCTTAGTTTTCTAGATATCGACTTGATTCCTTTTGACTTGGATAGCTAAGGGCACTGTCTTTAACCACAATATTTTTTTCTTGCGGGTAGAACAAAAAATTTTTTTATCATTTTTCCAAAAAAAGCAAAGGGGGTAGCCCATGGTATTTTTTTAAGAAAAAAAATTTTGTCCCACTATTCGCAAAAAGAAAATTTCGTATTAAAGCCAATGCTGTTACCTATCCAACGCAGTAGAAATCAAGTCGATGTCTAGAAAAATAAGTAAGTTATGACACAAAATGTAACCAGATGTGCTACTGCCTCTTTCCGGCCACTTTTTAGTAGAACTAGTTACCTTTTTGGTCATAACTTGCTTAGTTTTCTAGATATCGACTTGATTCCTTTTGACTTGGATAGCTAAGGGCACTGTCTTTATCCACAATATTTTTTTCTTGCGGGTAGAACAAAAAAATTTTTTATCATTTTTCCAAAAAAAGCAAAGGGGGTAGGTAGCCCATGGTATTTTTTGAAGAAAAAAAATTTTGTCCCACTATTCGCAAAAAGAAAATTTCGTATTAAAGCCAATGCTGTTACCTATCCAACGCAGTAGAAATCAAGTCGATGTCTAGAAAAATAAGTAAGTTATGACACAAAATGTAACCAGTTGTGCTACTGCCTCTTTCCGGCCACTTTTTAGTAGAACTAGTTACCTTTTTGGTTATAACTTGCTTAGTTTTCTAGATATCGACTTGATTCCTTTTCACTTGGATAGCTAAGGGCACTGGCTTTAACTATAATATTTTTTTTCTTGCGGGTAGAACAAAAATATTTTTTATCATTTTTCCAAAAAAAGGAAAGGGGGTAGCCCATGGTATTTTTTTAAAAAAAAAATTTTTGTCCCACTATTCGCAAAAAGAAAATTTCGTATTAAAGCCAATGCTGTTACCTATCCAACGCAGTAGAAATCAAGTCGATGTCTAGAAAAATAAGTAAGTTATGACCAAAAATTTTACCAGTTCTGCTATTGCCTTTTTCCGGCCACTTTTTAGTAGAACTAGTTACCTTTTTGGTCATAACTTGCTTAGTTTTCTAGATATCGACTTGATTTCTTTTGGATTGGATAGCTAAGGGCACTGGCTTTACCTATAATATTTTTTTTCTTGCTGGTAGAACAAAAAAATTTTTTATCATTTTTCCAAAAAAAGGAAAGGGGGTAGCCCATGGTATTTTTTAAAGAAAAAAAATTTTGTCCCACTATTCGCAAAAAGAAAACTTCGTATTAAAGCCAATGCTGTTACCTATCCAACGCAGTAGAAATCAAGCCGATGTCTAGAAAAGTAAGTAAGTTATGACCCAAAATGTAACCAGTTGTGCTACTGCCTCTTTCCGGCCACTTTTTAGTAGAACTAGTTACCTTTTTGGTTATAACTTGCTTAGTTTTCTAGATATCGACTTGATTCCTTTTCACTTGGATAGCTAAGGGCACTGGCTTTAACTATAATATTTTTTTTCTTGCGGGTAGAACAAAAAAATTTTTTATCATTTTTCCAAAAAAAGGAAAGGGGGTAGCCCATGGTATTTTTTTTAAAAAAAAAATTTTGTCCCACTATTCGCAAAAAGAAAATTTCGTATTAAAGCCAATGCTGTTACCTATCCAACGCAATAGAAATCAAGCCGATGTCTAGAAAAGTAAGTAAGTTATGACCCAAAATGTAACCAGTTGTGCTACAGCCTCCTTCCGGCCACTTTTTAGTAGAACTAGTTACCTTTTTGGTCATAACTTGCTTAGTTTTCTAGATATCGACTTGATTCCTTTTGACTTGGATAGCTAAGGGCACTGTCTTTAACCACAATATTTTTTTCTTGCGGGTAGAACAAAAAATTTTTTTATCATTTTTCTAAAAAAAGCAAAGGGGGTAGCCCATGGTATTTTTTTAAGAAAAAAAATTTTGTCCCACTATTCGCAAAAAGAAAATTTCGTATTAAAGCCAATGCTGTTACCTATCCAACGCAGTAGAAATCAAGTCGATGTCTAGAAAAATAAGTAAGTTATGACACAAAATGTAACCAGTTGTGCTACTGCCTCTTTCCGGCCACTTTTTAGTAGAACTAGTTACCTTTTTGGTCATAACTTGCTTAGTTTTCTAGATATCGACTTGATTCCTTTTGACTTGGATAGCTAAGGGCACTGTCTTTAACCACAATATTTTTTTCTTGCGGGTAGAACAAAAAAATTTTTTATCATTTTTCCAAAAAAAGCAAAGGGGGTAGGTAGCCCATGGTATTTTTTGAAGAAAAAAAATTTTGTCCCACTATTCGCAAAAAGAAAATTTCGTATTAAAGCCAATGCTGTTACCTATCCAACGCAGTAGAAATCAAGCCGATGTCTAGAAAAATAAGTAAGTTATTACCCAAAATGTAAATAGTTCTGCTACTGCCTCTTTCCGGCCACTTTTTAGTAGAACTAGTTACCTTTTTGGTCATAACTTGCTTAGTTTTCTAGATATCGACTTGATTCCTTTTGACTTGGATAGCTAAGGGCACTGTCTTTAACCACAATATTTTTTTCTTGCGGGTAGAACAAAAATATTTTTTATCATTTTTCCAAAAAAAGCAAAGGGGGTAGCCCATGGTATTTTTTGAAGAAAAAAATTTTTGTCCTACTATTCGCAAAAAGAAAATTTCGTATTAAAGCCAATGCTGTTACCTACCCAACGCAGTAGAAATCCAGTCGATGTCTAGAAAAGTAAGTAAGTTATGACCCAAAATGTAACCAGTTGTGCTACTGCCTCTTCCCGGCCACTTTTTAGTAGAACTAGTTACCTTTTTGGTCATAACTTGCTCAGTTTTCTAGATATCGACTTGATTCCTTTTGACTTGGATAGCTAAGGGCATTGTCTTTAACCACAATATTTTTTTCTTGCGGGTAGAACAAAAAAATTTTTTTATCATTTTTCCAAAAAAAGCAAAGGGGGTAGCCCATGGTATTTTTTGAAGAAAAAAATTTTTGTCCCACTATTCGCAAAAAGAAAATTTCGTATTAAAGCCAATGCTGTTACCTATCCAACGCAGTAGAAATCAAGCCGATGTCTAGAAAAATAAGTAAGTTATTACCCAAAATGTAAATAGTTCTGCTACTGCCTCTTTCCGGCCACTTTTTAGTAGAACTAGTTACCTTTTTGGTCATAACTTGCTTAGTTTTCTAGATATCGACTTGATTCCTTTTGACTTGGATAGCTAAGGGCACTGTCTTTAACCACAATATTTTTTTCTTGCGGGTAGAACAAAAAAATTTTTTATCATTTTTCCAAAAAAATCAAAGGGGGTAGCCCATTGTATTTTTTGAAGAAAAAAAATTTTGTCCCACTATTCGCAAAAAGAAAATTTCGTATTAAAGCCAATGCTGTTACCTATCCAACGCAGTAGAAATCAAGTCGATGTCTAGAAAAATAAGTAAGTTATGACACAAAATGTAACCAGTTGTGCTACTGCCTCTTTCCGGCCACTTTTTAGTAGAACTAGTTACCTTTTTGGTCATAACTTGCTTAGTTTTCTAGATATCGACTTGATTCCTTTTGACTTGGATAGCTAAGGGCACTGTCTTTAACCACAATATTTTTTTCTTGCGGGTAGAACAAAAAAATTTTTTATCATTTTTCCAAAAAAAGCAAAGGGGGTAGCCCATGGTATTTTTTGAAGAAAAAAAATTTTGTCCCACTATTCGCAAAAAGAAAATTTCGTATTAAAGCCAATGCTGTTACCTATCCAACGCAGTAGAAATCAAGTCGATGTCTAGAAAAATAAGTAAGTTATGACCAAAAATTTTACCAGTTCTGCTACTGCCTTTTTCCGGCCACTTTTTAGTAGAACTAGTTACCTTTTTGGTCATAACTTGCTCAGTTTTCTAGATATCGACTTGATTCCTTTTGACCTGGATAGCTAAGGGCACTGGCTTTAACTACAATATTTTTTTTCTTGCGGGTAGAACAAAAAAATTTTTTATCATTTTTCCAAAAAAAGGAAAGGGGGTAGCCCATGGTATTTTTTAAAGAAAAAAAATTTTGTCCCACTATTCGCAAAAAGAAAACTTCGTATTAAAGCCAATGCTGTTACCTATCCAACGCAGTAGAAATCAAGCCGATGTCTAGAAAAGTAAGTAAGTTATGACCCAAAATGTAACCAGTTGTGCTACTGCCTCTTTCCGGCCACTTTTTAGTAGAACTAGTTACCTTTTTGGTTATAACTTGCTTAGTTTTCTAGATATCGACTTGATTCCTTTTGACTTGGATAGCTAAGGGCACTGTCTTTAACCACAATATTTTTTTCTTGCGGGTAGAACAAAAAAATTTTTTATCATTTTTCCAAAAAAAGCAAAGGGGGTAGCCCATGGTATTTTTTTAAGAAAAAAAATTTTGGCCCACTATTCGCAAAAAGAAAATTTCGTATTAAAGCCAATGCTGTTACCTATCCAACGCAGTAGAAATCAAGTCGATGTCTAGAAAAATAAGTAAGTTATGACACAAAATGTAACCAGTTGTGCTACTGCCTCTTTCCGGCCACTTTTTAGTAGAACTAGTTACCTTTTTGGTCATAACTTGCTTAGTTTTCTAGATATCGACTTGATTCCTTTTGACTTGGATAGCTAAGGGCACTGTCTTTAACCACAATATTTTTTTCTTGCGGGTAGAACAAAAAAATTTTTTATCATTTTTCCAAAAAAAGCAAAGGGGGTAGGTAGCCCATGGTATTTTTTGAAGAAAAAAAATTTTGTCCCACTATTCGCAAAAAGAAAATTTCGTATTAAAGCCAATGCTGTTACCTATCCAACGCAGTAGAAATCAAGTCGATGTCTAGAAAAATAAGTAAGTTATGACACAAAATGTAACCAGTTGTGCTACTGCCTCTTTCCGGCCACTTTTTAGTAGAACTAGTTACCTTTTTGGTTATAACTTGCTTAGTTTTCTAGATATCGACTTGATTCCTTTTCACTTGGATAGCTAAGGGCACTGGCTTTAACTATAATATTTTTTTTCTTGCGGGTAGAACAAAAATATTTTTTATCATTTTTCCAAAAAAAGGAAAGGGGGTAGCCCATGGTATTTTTTTAAAAAAAAAATTTTTGTCCCACTATTCGCAAAAAGAAAATTTCGTATTAAAGCCAATGCTGTTACCTATCCAACGCAGTAGAAATCAAGTCGATGTCTAGAAAAATAAGTAAGTTATGACCAAAAATTTTACCAGTTCTGCTATTGCCTTTTTCCGGCCACTTTTTAGTAGAACTAGTTACCTTTTTGGTCATAACTTGCTTAGTTTTCTAGATATCGACTTGATTTCTTTTGGCTTGGATAGCTAAGGGCACTGGCTTTACCTATAATATTTTTTTTCTTGCTGGTAGAACAAAAAAATTTTTTATCATTTTTCCAAAAAAAGCAAAGAGGGTAGCCCATGGTATTTTTTTAAGAAAAAAAATTTTGTCCCACTATTCGCAAAAAGAAAATTTCGTATTAAAGCCAATGCTGTTACCTATCCAACGCAGTAGAAATCAAGTCGATGTCTAGAAAAATAAGTAAGTTATGACCCAAAATGTAACCAGTTGTGCTACTGCCTCTTTCCGGCCACTTTTTAGTAGAACTAGTTACCTTTTTGGTCATAACTTGCTTAGTTTTCTAGATATCGACTTGATTCCTTTTGACCTGGATAGCTAAGGGCACTGGCTTTAACTATAATATTTTTTTTCTTGCGGGTAGGACAAAAAAATTTTTTATCATTTTTCCAAAAAAAGGAAAGGGGGTAGCCCATGGTATTTTTTTTAAAAAAAAAATTTTGTCCCACTATTCGCAAAAAGAAAATTTCGTATTAAAGCCAATGCTGTTACCTATCCAACGCAGTAGAAATCAAGCCGATGTCTAGAAAAGTAAGTAAGTTATGACCCAAAATGTAACCAGTTGTGCTACTGCCTCTTTCCGGCCACTTTTTAGTAGAACTAGTTACCTTTTTGGTCATAACTTGCTTAGTTTTCTAGATATCGACTTGATTCCTTTTGACTTGGATAGCTAAGGGCACTGTCTTTAACCACAATATTTTTTTCTTGCGGGTAGAACAAAAAAATTTTTTATCATTTTTCCAAAAAAAGCAAAGGGGGTAGCCCATGGTATTTTTTGAAGAAAAAAAATTTTGTCCCACTATTCGCAAAAAGAAAATTTCGTATTAAAGCCAATGCTGTTACCTATCCAACGCAGTAGAAATCAAGCCGATGTCTAGAAAAGTAAGTAAGTTATGACCCAAAATGTAACCAGTTGTGCTACTGCCTCTTTCCGGCCACTTTTTAGTAGAACTAGTTACCTTTTTGGTTATAACTTGCTTAGTTTTCTAGATATCGACTTGATTCCTTTTGACTTGGATAGCTAAGGGCACTGGCTTTAACCAGAATATTTTTTTTCTTGCTGGTAGAACAAAAATATTTTTTATCATTTTTCCAAAAAAAGGAAAGGGGGTAGCCCATGGTATTTTTTTAAAAAAAAAAATTTTGTCCCACTATTCGCAAAAAGAAAATTTCATATTAAAGCCAATGCTGTTACCTATCCAACGCAGTAGAAATCAAGTCGATGTCTAGAAAAATAAGTAAGTTATGACACAAAATGTAACCAGTTGTGCTACTGCCTCTTTCCGGCCACTTTTTAGTAGAACTAGTTACCTTTTTGGTCATAACTTGCTTAGTTTTCTAGATATCGACTTGATTCCTTTTGACTTGGATAGCTAAGGGCACTGTCTTTAACCACAATATTTTTTTCTTGCGGGTAGAACAAAAAAATTTTTTATCATTTTTCCAAAAAAAGCAAAGGGGGTAGCCCATGGTATTTTTTGAAGAAAAAAAATTTTGTCCCACTATTCGCAAAAAGAAAATTTCGTATTAAAGCCAATGCTGTTACCTATCCAACGCAGTAGAAATCAAGTCGATGTCTAGAAAAATAAGTAAGTTATGACCAAAAATTTTACCAGTTCTGCTACTGCCTTTTTCCGGCCACTTTTTAGTAGAACTAGTTACCTTTTTGGTCATAACTTGCTCAGTTTTCTAGATATCGACTTGATTCCTTTTGACCTGGATAGCTAAGGGCACTGGCTTTAACTACAATATTTTTTTTCTTGCGGGTAGAACAAAAAAATTTTTTATCATTTTTCCAAAAAAAGGAAAGGGGGTAGCCCATGGTATTTTTTAAAGAAAAAAAATTTTGTCCCACTATTCGCAAAAAGAAAACTTCGTATTAAAGCCAATGCTGTTACCTATCCAACGCAGTAGAAATCAAGCCGATGTCTAGAAAAGTAAGTAAGTTATGACCCAAAATGTAACCAGTTGTGCTACTGCCTCTTTCCGGCCACTTTTTAGTAGAACTAGTTACCTTTTTGGTTATAACTTGCTTAGTTTTCTAGATATCGACTTGATTCCTTTTGACTTGGATAGCTAAGGGCACTGTCTTTAACCACAATATTTTTTTCTTGCGGGTAGAACAAAAAAATTTTTTATCATTTTTCCAAAAAAAGCAAAGGGGGTAGCCCATGGTATTTTTTTAAGAAAAAAAATTTTGTCCCACTATTCGCAAAAAGAAAATTTCGTATTAAAGCCAATGCTGTTACCTATCCAACGCAGTAGAAATCAAGTCGATGTCTAGAAAAATAAGTAAGTTATGACACAAAATGTAACCAGTTGTGCTACTGCCTCTTTCCGGCCACTTTTTAGTAGAACTAGTTACCTTTTTGGTCATAACTTGCTTAGTTTTCTAGATATCGACTTGATTCCTTTTGACTTGGATAGCTAAGGGCACTGTCTTTAACCACAATATTTTTTTCTTGCGGGTAGAACAAAAAAATTTTTTATCATTTTTCCAAAAAAAGCAAAGGGGGTAGGTAGCCCATGGTATTTTTTGAAGAAAAAAAATTTTGTCCCACTATTCGCAAAAAGAAAATTTCGTATTAAAGCCAATGCTGTTACCTATCCAACGCAGTAGAAATCAAGTCGATGTCTAGAAAAATAAGTAAGTTATGACACAAAATGTAACCAGTTGTGCTACTGCCTCTTTCCGGCCACTTTTTAGTAGAACTAGTTACCTTTTTGGTTATAACTTGCGTAGTTTTCTAGATATCGACTTGATTCCTTTTCACTTGGATAGCTAAGGGCACTGGCTTTAACTATAATATTTTTTTTCTTGCGGGTAGAACAAAAATATTTTTTATCATTTTTCCAAAAAAAGGAAAGGGGGTAGCCCATGGTATTTTTTTAAAAAAAAAATTTTTGTCCCACTATTCGCAAAAAGAAAATTTCGTATTAAAGCCAATGCTGTTACCTATCCAACGCAGTAGAAATCAAGTCGATGTCTAGAAAAATAAGTAAGTTATGACCAAAAATTTTACCAGTTCTGCTATTGCCTTTTTCCGGCCACTTTTTAGTAGAACTAGTTACCTTTTTGGTCATAACTTGCTTAGTTTTCTAGATATCGACTTGATTTCTTTTGGCTTGGATAGCTAAGGGCACTGGCTTTACCTATAATATTTTTTTTCTTGCTGGTAGAACAAAAAAATTTTTTATCATTTTTCCAAAAAAAGCAAAGAGGGTAGCCCATGGTATTTTTTTAAGAAAAAAATTTTGTCCCACTATTCGCAAAAAGAAAATTTCGTATTAAAGCCAATGCTGTTACCTATCCAACGCAGTAGAAATCAAGTCGATGTCTAGAAAAATAAGTAAGTTATGACCCAAAATGTAACCAGTTGTGCTACTGCCTCTTTCCGGCCACTTTTTAGTAGAACTAGTTACCTTTTTGGTCATAACTTGCTTAGTTTTCTAGATATCGACTTGATTCCTTTTGACCTGGATAGCTAAGGGCACTGGCTTTAACTATAATATTTTTTTTCTTGCGGGTAGGACAAAAAAATTTTTTATCATTTTTCCAAAAAAAGGAAAGGGGGTAGCCCATGGTATTTTTTTTAAAAAAAAAATTTTGTCCCACTATTCGCAAAAAGAAAATTTCGTATTAAAGCCAATGCTGTTACCTATCCAACGCAGTAGAAATCAAGCCGATGTCTAGAAAAGTAAGTAAGTTATGACCCAAAATGTAACCAGTTGTGCTACTGCCTCTTTCCGGCCACTTTTTAGTAGAACTAGTTACCTTTTTGGTTATAACTTGCTTAGTTTTCTAGATATCGACTTGATTCCTTTTGACTTGGATAGCTAAGGGCACTGGCTTTAACCAGAATATTTTTTTTCTTGCTGGTAGAACAAAAATATTTTTTATCATTTTTCCAAAAAAAGGAAAGGGGGTAGCCCATGGTATTTTTTTAAAAAAAAAAATTTTGTCCCACTATTCGCAAAAAGAAAATTTCGTATTAAAGCCAATGCTGTTACCTATCCAACGCAGTAGAAATCAAGCCGATGTCTAGAAAAGTAAGTAAGTTATGACACAAAATGTAACCAGTTGTGCTACTGCCTCTTTCCGGCCACTTTTTAGTAGAACTAGTTACCTTTTTGGTCATAACTTGCTCAGTTTTCTAGATATCGACTTGATTCCTTTTGACTTGGATAGCTAAGGGCACTGTCTTTAACCACAATATTTTTTTCTTGCGGGTAGAACAAAAAAATTTTTTATCATTTTTCCAAAAAAATCAAAGGGGGTAGCCCATTGTATTTTTTGAAGAAAAAAAATTTTGTCCCACTATTCGCAAAAAGAAAATTTCATATTAAAGCCAATGCTGTTACCTATCCAACGCAGTAGAAATCAAGTCGATGTCTAGAAAAATAAGTAAGTTATGACACAAAATGTAACCAGTTGTGCTACTGCCTCTTTCCGGCCACTTTTTAGTAGAACTAGTTACCTTTTTGGTCATAACTTGCTTAGTTTTCTAGATATCGACTTGATTCCTTTTGACTTGGATAGCTAAGGGCACTGTCTTTAACCACAATATTTTTTTCTTGCGGGTAGAACAAAAAAATTTTTTATCATTTTTCCAAAAAAAGCAAAGGGGGTAGCCCATGGTATTTTTTTAAGAAAAAAAATTTTGTCCCACTATTCGCAAAAAGAAAATTTCGTATTAAAGCCAATGCTGTTACCTATCCAACGCAGTAGAAATCAAGTCGATGTCTAGAAAAATAAGTAAGTTATGACCAAAAATTTTACCAGTTCTGCTACTGCCTCTTTCCTGCCACTTTTTAGTAGAACTAGTTACCTTTTTGGTCATAACTTGCTTAGTTTTCTAGATATCGACTTGATTCCTTTTGACTTGGATAGCTAAGGGCACTGTCTTTAACCACAATATTTTTTTCTTGCGGGTAGAACAAAAAAATTTTTTATCATTTTTCCAAAAAAAGCAAAGGGGGTAGGTAGCCCATGGTATTTTTTGAAGAAAAAAAATTTTGTCCCACTATTCGCAAAAAGAAAATTTCGTATTAAAGCCAATGCTGTTACCTATCCAACGCAGTAGAAATCAAGCCGATGTCTAGAAAAGTAAGTAAGTTATGACCCAAAATGTAACCAGTTGTGCTACTGCCTCTTTCCGGCCACTTTTTAGTAGAACTAGTTACCTTTTTGGTCATAACTTGCTTAGTTTTCTAGATATCGACTTGATTCCTTTTGGCTTGGATAGCTAAGGGCACTGGCTTTACCTATAATATTTTTTTTCTTGCTGGTAGAACAAAAAAATTTTTTATCATTTTTCCAAAAAAAGCAAAGAGGGTAGCCCATGGTATTTTTTGAAGAAAAAAAATTTGGTCCCACTATTCGCAAAAAGAAAATTTCGTATTAAAGCCAATGCTGTTACCTATCCAACGCAGTAGAAATCAAGCCGATGTCTAGAAAAGTAAGTAAGTTATGACCCAAAATGTAACCAGTTGTGCTACTGCCTCTTTCCGGCCACTTTTTAGTAGAACTAGTTACCTTTTTGGTTATAACTTGCTTAGTTTTCTAGATATCGACTTGATTCCTTTTGACTTGGATAGCTAAGGGCACTGGCTTTAACTATAATATTTTTTTCCTTGCGGGTAGAACAAAAAAATTTTTTATCATTTTTCCAAAAAAAGCAAAGGGGGTAGCCCATGGTATTTTTTTAAGAAAAAAAATTTTGTCCCACTATTCGCAAAAAGAAAATTTCGTATTAAAGCCAATGCTGTTACCTATCCAACGCAGTAGAAATCAAGTCGATGTCTAGAAAAATAAGTAAGTTATGACCAAAAATTTTACCAGTTCTGCTACTGCCTCTTTCCTGCCACTTTTTAGTAGAACTAGTTACCTTTTTGGTCATAACTTGCTTAGTTTTCTAGATATCGACTTGATTCCTTTTGACTTGGATAACTAAGGGCACTGTCTTTAACCACAATATTTTTTTCTTGCGGGTAGAACAAAAAATTTTTTTATCATTTTTCCAAAAAAAGCATAGGGGGTAGCCCATGGTATTTTTTTAAGAAAAAAAATTTTGTCCCACTATTCGCAAAAAGAAAATTTCGTATTAAAGCCAATGCTGTTACCTATCCAACGCAGTAGAAATCAAGTCGATGTCTAGAAAAATAAGTAAGTTATGACACAAAATGTAACCAGTTGTGCTACTGCCTCTTTCCGGCCACTTTTTAGTAGAACTAGTTACCTTTTTGGTCATAACTTGCTTAGTTTTCTAGATATCGACTTGATTCCTTTTGACTTGGATAGCTAAGGGCACTGTCTTTAACCACAATATTTTTTTCTTGCGGGTAGAACAAAAAAATTTTTTATCATTTTTCCAAAAAAAGCAAAGGGGGTAGCCCATGGTATTTTTTGAAGAAAAAAAATTTTGTCCCACTATTCGCAAAAAGAAAATTTCGTATTAAAGCCAATGCTGTTACCTATTAAACGCAGTAGAAATCAAGCCGATGTCTAGAAAAGTAAGTAAGTTATGACCCAAAATGTAACCAGTTGTACTACTGCCTCTTTCCGGCCAGTTTTTAGTAGAACTAGTTACCTTTTGGGTTATAACTTGCTTAGTTTTCTAGATATCGACTTGACTCCTTTTGACTTGGATAGCTAAGGGCACTGTCTTTAACCACAATATTTTTTTCTTGCGGGTAGAACAAAAAAATTTTTTATCATTTTTCCAAAAAAAGGAAAGGGGGTAGCCCATGGTATTTTTTAAAGAAAAAAAATTTTGTCCCACTATTCGCAAAAAGAAAATTTCGTATTAAAGCCAATGCTGTTACCTATCCAACGCAGTAGAAATCAAGTCGATGTCTAGAAAAATAAGTAAGTTATGACCCAAAATGAAACCAGTTGTGCTACTGCCTCTTTCCGGCCACTTTTTAGTAGAACTAGTTACCTTTTTGGTTATAACTTGCTTAGTTTTCTAGATATCGACTTGATTCCTTTTGACTTGGATAGCTAAGGGCACTGGCTTTAACTATAATATTTTTTTCTTGCGGGTAGAACAAAAAAATTTTTTATCATTTTTCCAAAAAAAGCAAAGGGGGTAGCCCATGGTATTTTTTTAAGAAAAAAAATTTTGTCCCACTATTCGCAAAAAGAAAATTTCGTATTAAAGCCAATGCTGTTACCTATCCAACGCAGTAGAAATCAAGTCGATGTCTAGAAAAATAAGTAAGTTATGACCCAAAATGAAACCAGTTGTGCTACTGCCTCTTTCCGGCCACTTTTTAGTAGAACTAGTTACCTTTTTGGTCATAACTTGCTTAGTTTTCTAGATATCGACTTGATTTCTTTTGACTTGGATAGCTAAGGGCACTGTCTTTAACCACAATATTTTTTTTCTTGCTGGTAGAACAAAAAATTTTTTTATCATTTTTCCAAAAAAAGCAAAGAGGGTAGCCCATGGTATTTTTTGAAGAAAAAAAATTTTGTCCCACTATTCGCAAAAAGAAAATTTCGTATTAAAGCCAATGCTGTTACTTATCCAACGCAGTAGAAATCAAGTCGATGTCTAGAAAAATAAGTAAGTTATGACCAAAAATTTTACCAGTTCTGCTACTGCCTTTTTCCGGCCACTTTTTAGTAGAACTAGTTACCTTTTTGGTCATAACTTGCTCAGTTTTCTAGATATCGACTTGATTCCTTTTGACCTGGATAGCTAAGCGCACTGGCTTTAACCATAATATTTTTTTTCTTGCGGGTAGAACAAAAAAATTTTTTATCATTTTTCCAAAAAAAGGAAAGGGGGTAGCCCATGGTATTTTTTTAAAAAAAAAATTTTTGTCCCACTATTCGCAAAAAGAAAATTTCGTATTAAAGCCAATGCTGTTACCTATCCAACGCAGTAGAAATCAAGCCGATGTCTAGAAAAGTAAGTAAGTTATGACCCAAAATGTAACCAGTTGTGCTACTGCCTCTTTCCGGCCACTTTTTAGTAGAACTAGTTACCTTTTTGGTTATAACTTGCTTAGTTTTCTAGATATCGACTTGATTCCTTTTGACTTGGATAGCTAAGGGCACTGGCTTTAACTATAATATTTTTTTCCTTGCGGGTAGAACAAAAAAATTTTTTATCATTTTTCCAAAAAAAGCAAAGGGGGTAGCCCATGGTATTTTTTTAAGAAAAAAAATTTTGTCCCACTATTCGCAAAAAGAAAATTTCGTATTAAAGCCAATGCTGTTACCTATCCAACGCAGTAGAAATCAAGTCGATGTCTAGAAAAATAAGTAAGTTATGACCAAAAATTTTACCAGTTCTGCTACTGCCTCTTTCCTGCCACTTTTTAGTAGAACTAGTTACCTTTTTGGTCATAACTTGCTTAGTTTTCTAGATATCGACTTGATTCCTTTTGACTTGGATAGCTAAGGGCACTGTCTTTAACCACAATATTTTTTTCTTGCGGGTAGAACAAAAAATTTTTTTATCATTTTTCCAAAAAAAGCATAGGGGGTAGCCCATGGTATTTTTTTAAGAAAAAAAATTTTGTCCCACTATTCGCAAAAAGAAAATTTCGTATTAAAGCCAATGCTGTTACCTATCCAACGCAGTAGAAATCAAGTCGATGTCTAGAAAAATAAGTAAGTTATGACACAAAATGTAACCAGTTGTGCTACTGCCTCTTTCCGGCCACTTTTTAGTAGAACTAGTTACCTTTTTGGTCATAACTTGCTTAGTTTTCTAGATATCGACTTGATTCCTTTTGACTTGGATAGCTAAGGGCACTGTCTTTAACCACAATATTTTTTTCTTGCGGGTAGAACAAAAAAATTTTTTATCATTTTTCCAAAAAAAGCAAAGGGGGTAGGTAGCCCATGGTATTTTTTGAAGAAAAAAAATTTTGTCCCACTATTCGCAAAAAGAAAATTTCGTATTAAAGCCAATGCTGTTACCTATCCAACGCAGTAGAAATCAAGCCGATGTCTAGAAAAGTAAGTAAGTTATGACCCAAAATGTAACCAGTTGTGCTACTGCCTCTTTCCGGCCACTTTTTAGTAGAACTAGTTACCTTTTTGGTCATAACTTGCTTAGTTTTCTAGATATCGACTTGATTCCTTTTGGCTTGGATAGCTAAGGGCACTGGCTTTACCTATAATATTTTTTTTCTTGCTGGTAGAACAAAAAAATTTTTTATCATTTTTCCAAAAAAAGCAAAGAGGGTAGCCCATGGTATTTTTTGAAGAAAAAAAATTTTGTCCCACTATTCGCAAAAAGAAAATTTCGTATTAAAGCCAATGCTGTTACCTATCCAACGCAGTAGAAATCAAGCCGATGTCTAGAAAAGTAAGTAAGTTATGACCCAAAATGTAACCAGTTGTGCTACTGCCTCTTTCCGGCCAGTTTTTAGTAGAACTAGTTACCTTTTGGGTTATAACTTGCTTAGTTTTCTAGATATCGACTTGACTCCTTTTGACTTGGATAGCTAAGGGCACTGTCTTTAACCACAATATTTTTTTCTTGCGGGTAGAACAAAAAAATTTTTTATCATTTTTCCAAAAAAAGCAAAGGGGGTAGCCCATGGTATTTTTTTAAGAAAAAAAATTTTGTCCCACTATTCGCAAAAACAAAATTTCGTATTAAAGCCAATGCTGTTACCTATCCAACGCAGTAGAAATCAAGTCGATGTCTAGAAAAATAAGTAAGTTATGACCCAAAATGAAACCAGTTGTGCTACTGCCTCTTTCCGGCCACTTTTTAGTAGAACTAGTTACCTTTTTGGTCATAACTTGCTTAGTTTTCTAGATATCGACTTGATTCCTTTTGACTTGGATAGCTAAGGGCACTGTCTTTAACCACAATATTTTTTTTCTTGCTGGTAGAACAAAAAATTTTTTTATCATTTTTCCAAAAAAAGCAAAGAGGGTAGCCCATGGTATTTTTTGAAGAAAAAAAATTTTGTCCCACTATTCGCAAAAAGAAAATTTCGTATTAAAGCCAATGCTGTTACCTATCCAACGCAGTAGAAATCAAGTCGATGTCTAGAAAAATAAGTAAGTTATGACCCAAAATGTAACCAGTTGTGCTACTGCCTCTTTCCGGCCACTTTTTAGTAGAACTAGTTACCTTTTTGGTCATAACTTGCTTAGTTTTCTAGATATCGACTTGATTCCTTTTGACTTGGATAGCTAAGGGCACTGTCTTTAACCACAATATTTTTTTCTTGCTGGTAGAACAAAAAAATTTTTTATCATTTTTCCAAAAAAAGCAAAGGGGGTAGGTAGCCCATGGTATTTTTTGAAGAAAAAAAATTTTGTCCCACTATTCGCAAAAAGAAAATTTCGTATTAAAGCCAATGCTGTTACCTATCCAACGCAGTAGAAATCAAGCCGATGTCTAGAAAAGTAAGTAAGTTATGACCCAAAATGAAACCAGTTGTGCTACTGCCTCTTTCCGGCCACTTTTTAGTAGAACTAGTTACCTTTTTGGTTATAACTTGCTTAGTTTTCTAGATATCGACTTGATTCCTTTTGACTTGGATAGCTAAGGACACTGTCTTTAACCACAATATTTTTTTCTTGCGGGTAGAACAAAAAAATTTTTTATCATTTTTCCAAAAAAAGGAAAGGGGATAGCCCATGGTATTTTTTTAAGAAAAAAAATTTTGTCCCACTATTCGCAAAAAGAAAATTTCGTATTAAAGCCAATGCTGTTACCTATCCAACGCAGTAGAAATCAAGTCGATGTCTAGAAAAATAAGTAAGTTATGACACAAAATGTAACCAGTTGTGCTACTGCCTCTTTCCGGCCACTTTTTAGTAGAACTAGTTACCTTTTTGGTCATAACTTGCTTAGTTTTCTAGATATCGACTTGATTCCTTTTGACTTGGATAGCTAAGGGCACTGTCTTTAACCAAAATATTTTTTTCTTGCGGGTAGAACAAAAAAATTTTTTATCATTTTTCCAAAAAAAGCAAAGGGGGTAGCCCATGGTATTTTTTGAAGAAAAAAAATTTTGTCCCACTATTCGCAAAAAGAAAATTTCGTATTAAAGCCAATGCTGTTACCTATCCAACGCAGTAGAAATCAAGCCGATGTCTAGAAAAGTAAGTAAGTTATGATCCAAAATGTAACCAGTTGTGCTACTGCCTCTTTCCGGCCACTTTTTAGTAGAACTAGTTACCTTTTTGGTCATAACTTGCTTAGTTTTCTAGATATCGACTTGATTCCTTTTGACTTGGATAGCTAAGGGCACTGTCTTTAACCAAAATATTTTTTTCTTGCGGGTAGAACAAAAAAATTTTTTATCATTTTTCCAAAAAAAGCAAAGGGGGTAGCCCATGGTATTTTTTGAAGAAAAAAAATTTTGTCCCACTATTCGCAAAAAGAAAATTTCGTATTAAAGCCAATGCTGTTACCTATTCAACGCAGTAGAAATCAAGCCGATGTCTAGAAAAGTAAGTAAGTTATGACCCAAAATGTAACCAGTTGTGCTACTGCCTCTTTCCGGCCACTTTTTAGTAGAACTAGTTACCTTTTTGGTCATAACTTGCTTAGTTTTCTATATATCGACTTGATTCCTTTTGGCTTGGATAGCTAAGGGCACTGGCTTTACCTATAATATTTTTTTTCTTGCTGGTAGAACAAAAAATTTTTTTATCATTTTTCCAAAAAAAGCAAAGGGGGTAGGTAGCCCATGGTATTTTTTGAAGAAAAAAAATTTTGTCCCACTATTCGCAAAAAGAAAATTTCGTATTAAAGCCAATGCTGTTACCTATCCAACGCAGTAGAAATCAAGCCGATGTCTAGAAAAGTAAGTAAGTTATGACCCAAAATGTAACCAGTTGTGCTACTGCCTCTTTCCGGCCACTTTTTAGTAGAACTAGTTACCTTTTTGGTTATAACTTGCTTAGTTTTCTAGATATCGACTTGACTCCTTTTGACTTGGATAGCTAAGGGCACTGTCTTTAACCACAATATTTTTTTCTTGCGGGTAGAACAAAAAAATTTTTTATCATTTTTCCAAAAAAAGCAAAGGGGGTAGCCCATGGTATTTTTTTAAGAAAAAAAATTTTGTCCCACTATTCGCAAAAAGAAAATTTCGTATTAAAGCCAATGCTGTTACCTATCCAACGCAGTAGAAATCAAGTCGATGTCTAGAAAAATAAGTAAGTTATGACCCAAAATGAAACCAGTTGTGCTACTGCCTCTTTCCGGCCACTTTTTAGTAGAACTAGTTACCTTTTTGGTTATAACTTGCTTAGTTTTCTAGATATCGACTTGATTCCTTTTGACTTGGATAGCTAAGGACACTGTCTTTAACCACAATATTTTTTTCTTGCGGGTAGAACAAAAAAATTTTTTATCATTTTTCCAAAAAAAGGAAAGGGGATAGCCCATGGTATTTTTTTAAGAAAAAAAATTTTGTCCCACTATTCGCAAAAAGAAAATTTCGTATTAAAGCCAATGCTGTTACCTATCCAACGCAGTAGAAATCAAGCCGATGTCTAGAAAAATAAGTAAGTTATGACACAAAATGTAACCAGTTGTGCTACTGCCTCTTTCCGGCCACTTTTTAGTAGAACTAGTTACCTTTTTGGTCATAACTTGCTTAGTTTTCTAGATATCGACTTGATTCCTTTTGACTTGGATAGCTAAGGACACTGTCTTTAACCACAATATTTTTTTCTTGCGGGTAGAACAAAAAAATTTTTTATCATTTTTCCAAAAAAAGGAAAGGGGATAGCCCATGGTATTTTTTTAAGAAAAAAAATTTTGTCCCACTATTCGCAAAAAGAAAATTTCGTATTAAAGCCAATGCTGTTACCTATCCAACGCAGTAGAAATCAAGTCGATGTCTAGAAAAATAAGTAAGTTATGACACAAAATGTAACCAGTTGTGCTACTGCCTCTTTCCGGCCACTTTTTAGTAGAACTAGTTACCTTTTTGGTCATAACTTGCTTAGTTTTCTAGATATCGACTTGATTCCTTTTGACTTGGATAGCTAAGGGCACTGTCTTTAACCAAAATATTTTTTTCTTGCGGGTAGAACAAAAAAATTTTTTATCATTTTTCCAAAAAAAGCAAAGGGGGTAGCCCATGGTATTTTTTGAAGAAAAAAAATTTTGTCCCACTATTCGCAAAAAGAAAATTTCGTATTAAAGCCAATGCTGTTACCTATTCAACGCAGTAGAAATCAAGCCGATGTCTAGAAAAGTAAGTAAGTTATGACCCAAAATGTAACCAGTTGTGCTACTGCCTCTTTCCGGCCACTTTTTAGTAGAACTAGTTACCTTTTTGGTCATAACTTGCTTAGTTTTCTATATATCGACTTGATTCCTTTTGGCTTGGATAGCTAAGGGCACTGGCTTTACCTATAATATTTTTTTTCTTGCTGGTAGAACAAAAAAATTTTTTATCATTTTTCCAAAAAAAGCAAAGAGGGTAGCCCATGGTATTTTTTGAAGAAAAAAAATTTTGTCCCACTATTCGCAAAAAGAAAATTTCGTATTAAAGCCAATGCTGTTACCTATCCAACGCAGTAGAAATCAAGTCGATGTCTAGAAAAATAAGTAAGTTATGACCCAAAATGAAACCAGTTGTGCTGCTGCCTCTTTCCGGCCACTTTTTAGTAGAACTAGTTACCTTTTTGGTTATAACTTGCTTAGTTTTCTAGATATCGACTTGATTCCTTTTGACTTGGATAGCTAAGGGCACTGGCTTTAACTATAATATTATTTTTCTTGCGGGTAGAACAAAAATATTTTTTATCATTTTTCCAAAAAAAGCAAAGGGGGTAGCCCATGGTATTTTTTGAAGAAAAAAAATTTTGTCCCACTATTCGCAAAAAGAAAATTTCGTATTAAAGCCAATGCTGTAGCCTATCCAACGCAGTAGAAATCAAGCCGATGTCTAGAAAAGTAAGTAAGTTATGACCCAAAATGTAACCAGTTGTGCTACTGCCTCTTTCCGGCCACTTTTTAGTAGAACTAGTTACCTTTTTGGTCATAACTTGCTTAGTTTTCTATATATCGACTTGATTCCTTTTGGCTTGGATAGCTAAGGGCACTGGCTTTACCTATAATATTTTTTTTCTTGCTGGTAGAACAAAAAAATTTTTTATCATTTTTCCAAAAAAAGCAAAGAGGGTAGCCCATGGTATTTTTTTAAAAAAAAAAATTTTGTCCCACTATTCGCAAAAAGAAAATTTCGTATTAAAGCCAATGCTGTTACCTATCCAACGCAGTAGAAATCAAGTCGATGTCTAGAAAAATAAGTAAGTTATGACCCAAAATGAAACCAGTTGTGCTACTGCCTCTTTCCGGCCACTTTTTAGTAGAACTAGTTACCTTTTTGGTCATAACTTGCTTAGTTTTCTAGATATCGACTTGATTCCTTTTGACTTGGATAGCTCAGGGCACTGGCTTTAACTATAATATTTTTTTTCTTGCGGGTAGAACAAAAATATTTTTTATCATTTTTCCAAAAAAAGGAAAGGGGGTAGCCCATGGTATTTTTTTAAAAAAAAAATTTTTGTCCCACTATTCGCAAAAAGAAAATTTCGTATTAAAGCCAATGCTGTTACCTATCCAACGCAGTAGAAATCAAGCCGATGTCTAGAAAAGTAAGTAAGTTATGACACAAAATGTAACCAGTTGTGCTACTGCCTCTTTCCGGCCACTTTTTAGTAGAACTAGTTACCTTTTTGGTCATAACTTGCTTAGTTTTCTAGATATCGACTTGATTCCTTTTGACTTGGATAGCTAAGGGCACTGTCTTTAACCACAATATTTTTTTCTTGCGGGTAGAACAAAAAAATTTTTTATCATTTTTCCAAAAAAAGCAAAGGGGGTAGCCCATGGTATTTTTTTAAGAAAAAAAATTTTGTCCCACTATTCGCAAAAAGAAAATTTCGTATTAAAGCCAATGCTGTTACCTATCCAACGCAGTAGAAATCAAGTCGATGTCTAGAAAAATAAGTAAGTTATGACACAAAATGTAACCAGTTGTGCTACTGCCTCTTTCCGGCCACTTTTTAGTAGAACTAGTTACCTTTTTGGTCATAACTTGCTTAGTTTTCTAGATATCGACTTGATTCCTTTTGACCTGGATAGCTAAGGACACTGTCTTTAACCACAATATTTTTTTCTTGCGGGTAGAACAAAAAAATTTTTTATCATTTTTCCAAAAAAAGCAAAGGGGGTAGCCCATGGTATTTTTTTAAGAAAAAAAATTTTGTCCCACTATTCGCAAAAAGAAAATTTCGTATTAAAGCCAATGTGTTACCTATCCAACGCAGTAGAAATCAAGTCGATGTCTAGAAAAATAAGTAAGTTATGACCCAAAATGAAACCAGTTGTGCTACTGCCTCTTTCCGGCCACTTTTTAGTAGAACTAGTTACCTTTTTGGTTATAACTTGCTTAGTTTTCTAGATATCGACTTGATTCCTTTTGACTTGGATAGCTAAGGGCACTGGCTTTAACTATAATATTTTTTTTCTTGCGGGTAGAACAAAAATATTTTTTATCATTTTTCCAAAAAAAGGAAAGGGGGTAGCCCATGGTATTTTTTAAAAAAAAAAATTTTTGTCCCACTATTCGCAAAAAGAAAATTTCGTATTAAAGCCAATGCTGTTACCTATCCAACGCAGTAGAAATCAAGCCGATGTCTAGAAAAGTAAGTAAGTTATGACACAAAATGTAACCAGTTGTGCTACTGCCTCTTTCCGGCCACTTTTTAGTAGAACTAGTTACCTTTTTGGTCATAACTTGCTTAGTTTTCTAGATATCGACTTGATTCCTTTTGACTTGGATAGCTAAGGGCACTGTCTTTAACCACAATATTTTTTTCTTGCGGGTAGAACAAAAAAATTTTTTATCATTTTTCCAAAAAAAGCAAAGGGGGTAGCCCATGGTATTTTTTTAAGAAAAAAAATTTTGTCCCACTATTCGCAAAAAGAAAATTTCGTATTAAAGCCAATGCTGTTACCTATCCAACGCAGTAGAAATCAAGTCGATGTCTAGAAAAATAAGTAAGTTATGACCCAAAATGAAACCAGTTGTGCTACTGCCTCTTTCCGGCCACTTTTTAGTAGAACTAGTTACCTTTTTGGTTATAACTTGCTTAGTTTTCTAGATATCGACTTGATTCCTTTTGACTTGGATAGCTAAGGGCACTGGCTTTAACTATAATATTTTTTTTCTTGCGGGTAGAACAAAAATATTTTTTATCATTTTTCCAAAAAAAGGAAAGGGGGTAGCCCATGGTATTTTTTTAAAAAAAAAATTTTTGTCCCACTATTCGCAAAAAGAAAATTTCGTATTAAAGCCAATGCTGTTACCTATCCAACGCAGTAGAAATCAAGCCGATGTCTAGAAAAGTAAGTAAGTTATGACCCAAAATGTAACCAGTTGTGCTACTGCCTCTTTCCGGCCACTTTTTAGTAGAACTAGTTACCTTTTTGGTCATAACTTGCTTAGTTTTCTAGATATCGACTTGATTCCTTTTGACTTGGATAGCTAAGGGCACTGTCTTTAACCACAATATTTTTTTCTTGCGGGTAGAACAAAAAAATTTTTTATCATTTTTCCAAAAAAAGCAAAGAGGGTAGCCCATGGTATTTTTTGAAGAAAAAAAATTTTGTCCCACTATTCGCAAAAAGAAAATTTCGTATTAAAGCCAATGCTGTTACCTATCCAACGCAGTAGAAATCAAGTCGATGTCTAGAAAAATAAGTAAGTTATGACCAAAAATTTTACCAGTTCTGCTACTGCCTTTTTCCGGCCACTTTTTAGTAGAACTAGTTACCTTTTTGGTCATAACTTGCTTAGTTTTCTAGATATCGACTTGATTTCTTTTGGCTTGGATAGCTAAGGGCACTGGCTTTACCTATAATATTTTTTTTCTTGCTGGTAGAACAAAAAAATTTTTTATCATTTTTCCAAAAAAAGCAAAGAGGGTAGCCCATGGTATTTTTTTAAGAAAAAAAATTTTGTCCCACTATTCGCAAAAAGAAAATTTCGTATTAAAGCCAATGCTGTTACCTATCCAACGCAGTAGAAATCAAGTCGATGTCTAGAAAAATAAGTAAGTTATGACCCAAAATGTAACCAGTTGTGCTACTGCCTCTTTCCGGCCACTTTTTAGTAGAACTAGTTACCTTTTTGGTCATAACTTGCTTAGTTTTCTAGATATCGACTTGATTCCTTTTGACCTGGATAGCTAAGGGCACTGGCTTTAACTATAATATTTTTTTTCTTGCGGGTAGAACAAAAAAATTTTTTTTCATTTTTTCAAAAAAAGGAAAGGGGGTAGCCCATGGTATTTTTTGAAGAAAAAAAATTTTGTCCCACTATTCGCAAAAAGAAAATTTCGTATTAAAGCCAATGCTGTTACCTATCCAACGCAGTAGAAATCAAGCCGATGTCTAGAAAAGTAAGTAAGTTATGACCCAAAATGTAACCAGTTGTGCTACTGCCTCTTTCCGGCCACTTTTTAGTAGAACTAGTTACCTTTTTGGTTATAACTTGCTTAGTTTTCTAGATATCGACTTGATTCCTTTTGACTTGGATAGCTAAGGGCACTGGCTTTAACTATAATATTTTTTTTCTTGCGGGTAGAACAAAAATATTTTTTATCATTTTTCCAAAAAAAGGAAAGGGGGTAGCCCATGGTATTTTTTTAAAAAAAAAAATTTTGTCCCACTATTCGCAAAAAGAAAATTTCGTATTAAAGCCAATGCTGTTACCTATCCAACGCAGTAGAAATCAAGCCGATGTCTAGAAAAGTAAGTAAGTTATGACCCAAAATGTAACCAGTTGTGCTACTGCCTCTTTCCGGCCACTTTTTAGTAGAACTAGTTACCTTTTTGGTCATAACTTGCTTAGTTTTCTAGATATCGACTTGATTCCTTTTGACTTGGATAGCTAAGGGCACTGTCTTTAACCACAATATTTTTTTCTTGCGGGTAGAACAAAAAAATTTTTTATCATTTTTCCAAAAAAAGCAAAGGGGGTAACCCATGGTATTTTTTGAAGAAAAAAAATTTTGTCCCACTATTCGCAAAAAGAAAATTTCGTATTAAAGCCAATGCTGTTACCTATCCAACGCAGTAGAAATCAAGTCGATGTCTAGAAAAATAAGTAAGTTATGACCAAAAATTTTACCAGTTCTGCTACTGCCTTTTTCCGGCCACTTTTTAGTAGAACTAGTTACCTTTTTGGTCATAACTTGCTCAGTTTTCTAGATATCGACTTGATTCCTTTTGACCTGGATAGCTAAGGGCACTGGCTTTAACTATAATATTTTTTTTCTTGCGGGTAGAACAAAAAAATTTTTTATCATTTTTCCAAAAAAAGGAAAGGGGGTAGCCCATGGTATTTTTTTAAGAAAAAAAATTTTGTCCCACTATTCGCAAAAAGAAAATTTCGTATTAAAGCCAATGCTGTTACCTATCCAACGCAGTAGAAATCCAGTCGATGTCTAGAAAAATAAGTAAGTTATGACCCAAAATGTAACCAGTTGTGCTACTGCCTCTTTCCGGCCACTTTTTAGTAGAACTAGTTACCTTTTTGGTCATAACTTGCTTAGTTTTCTAGATATCGACTTGATTCCTTTTGACTTGGATAGCTAAGGGCACTGTCTTTAACCACAATATTTTTTTCTTGCGGGTAGAACAAAAAATTTTTTTATCATTTTTCCAAAAAAAGCAAAGGGGGTAGCCCATGGTATTTTTTTAAGAAAAAAAATTTTGTCCCACTATTCGCAAAAAGAAAATTTCGTATTAAAGCCAATGCTGTTACCTATCCAACGCAGTAGAAATCAAGCCGATGTCTAGAAAAGTAAGTAAGTTATGACCCAAAATGTAACCAGTTGTGCTACTGCCTCTTTCCGGCCACTTTTTAGTAGAACTAGTTACCTTTTTGGTCATAACTTGCTTAGTTTTCTAGATATCGACTTGATTCCTTTTGACTTGGATAGCTAAGGGCACTGGCTTTAACTATAATATTTTTTTTCTTGCGGGTAGAACAAAAAAATTTTTTATCATTTTTCCAAAAAAAGCAAAGGGGGTAGCCCATGGTATTTTTTTAAGAAAAAAAATTTTGTCCCACTATTCGCAAAAAGAAAATTTCGTATTAAAGCCAATGCTGTTACCTACCCAACGCAGTAGAAATCCAGTCGATATCTAGAAAAATAAGTAAGTTATTACCCAAAATGTAAATAGTTCTGCTACTGCCTCTTTCCGGCCACTTTTTAGTAGAACTAGTTACCTTTTTGGTCATAACTTGCTTAGTTTTCTAGATATCGACTTGATTCCTTTTGACTTGGATAGCTAAGGGCACTGTCTTTAACCACAATATTTTTTTCTTGCGGGTAGAACAAAAAATTTTTTATCATTTTTCCAAAAAAAGGAAAGGGGGTAGCCCATGGTATTTTTTAAAGAAAAAAAATTTTGTCCCACTATTCGCAAAAAGAAAATTTCGTATTAAAGCCAATGCTGTTACCAACCCAACGCAGTAGAAATCCAGTCGATGTCTAGAAAAGTAAGTAAGTTATGACCCAAAATGTAACCAGTTGTGCTACTGCCTCTTTCCGGCCACTTTTTAGTAGAACTAGTTACCTTTTTGGTCATAACTTGCTTAGTTTGCTAGATATCGACTTGATTCCTTTTGACTTGGATAGCTAAGGGCACTGTCTTTAACAACAATATTTTTTTCTTGCGGGTAGAACAAAAAATTTTTTTATCATTTTTCCAAAAAAAGCAAAGGGGGTAGCCCATGGTATTTTTTGAAGAAAAAAATTTTTGTCCCACTATTCGCAAAAAGAAAATTTCGTATTAAAGCCAATGCTGTTACCTATCCAACGCAGTAGAAATCAAGCCGATGTCTAGAAAAATAAGTAAGTTATTACCCAAAATGTAAATAGTTCTGCTACTGCCTCTTTCCGGCCACTTTTTAGTAGAACTAGTTACCTTTTTGGTTATAACTTGCTTAGTTTTCTAGATATCGACTTGATTCCTTTTGACTTGGATAGCTAAGGGCACTGTCTTTAACCACAATATTTTTTTCTTGCGGGTAGAACAAAAAATTTTTTATCATTTTTCCAAAAAAAGGAAAGGGGGTAGCCCATGGTATTTTTTGAAGAAAAAAAATTTTGTCCCACTATTCGCAAAAAGAAAAATTCGTATTAAAGCCAATGCTGTTACCTATCCAACGCAGTAGAAATCAAGCCGATGTCTAGAAAAGTAAGTAAGTTATGACCCAAAATGTAACCAGTTGTGCTACTGCCTCTTTCCGGCCACTTTTTAGTAGAACTAGTTACCTTTTTGGTCATAACTTGCTTAGTTTTCTAGATATCGACTTGAATCCTTTTGAATTGGATAGCTAAGGGCACTGGCTTAAACTATAATATTTTTTTTCTTGCGGGTAGAACAAAAAAATTTTTTATCATTTTTCCAAAAAAAGGAAAGGGAGTAGCCCATGGTATTTTTTTTTTAAAAAAAATTTTGTCCCACTATTCGCAAAAAGAAAATTTCGTATTAAAGCCAATGCTGTTACCTATCCAACGCAGTAGAAATCAAGTCGATGTCTAGAAAAGTAAGTAAGTTATGACCCAAAATGTAACCAGTTGTGCTACTGCCTCTTTCCGGCCACTTTTTAGTAGAACTAGTTACCTTTTTGGTCATAACTTGCTTAGTTTTCTAGATATCGACTTGATTCCTTTTGACTTGGATAGCTAAGGGCACTGTCTTTAACCACAATATTTTTTTCTTGCGGTAGAACAAAAAAATTTTTTATCATTTTTCCAAAAAAAGGAAAGGGGGTAGCCCATGGTATTTTTTGAAGAAAAAAAATTTTGTCCCACTATTCGCAAAAAGAAAATTTCGTATTAAAGCCAATGCTGTTACCTATCCAACGCAGTAGAAATCAAGCCGATGTCTAGAAAAGTAAGTAAGTTATGACCCAAAATGTAACCAGTTGTGCTACTGCTTCTTTCCGGCCACTTTTTAGTAGAACTAGTTACCTTTTTGGTCATAACTTGCTTAGTTTTCTAGATATCGACTTGATTCCTTTTGACTTGGATAGCTAAGGGCACTGTCTTTAACCACAATATTTTTTTCCTGCGGGTAGAACAAAAAAATTTTTTTATCATTTTTCCAAAAAAAGCAAAGGGGGTAGCCCATGGTATTTTTTGAAGAAAAAAAATTTTGTCCCACTATTCGCAAAAAGAAAAATTCGTATTAAAGCCAATGCTGTTACCTATCCAACGCAGTAGAAATCAAGCCGATGTCTAGAAAAGTAAGTAAGTTATGACCCAAAATGTAACCAGTTGTGCTTCTGCCTCTTTCCGGCCACTTTTTAGTAGAACTAGTTACCTTTTTGGTCATAACTTGCTTAGTTTTCTAGATATCGACTTGATTCCTTTTGACTTGGATAGCTAAGGGCACTGGCTTTAACTGTAATATTTTTTTTCTTGCGGGTAGAACAAAAAAATTTTTTATCATTTTTCCAAAAAAAGCAAAGGGGGTAGCCCATGGTATTTTTTGAAGAAAAAAAATTTTGTCCCACTATTCGCAAAAAGAAAAATTCGTATTAAAGCCAATGCTGTTACCTATCCAACGCAGTAGAAATCAAGCCGATGTCTAGAAAAGTAAGTAAGTTATGACCCAAAATGTAACCAGTTGTGCTACTGCCTCTTTCCGGCCACTTTTTAGTAGAACTAGTTACCTTTTTGGTCATAACTTGCTTAGTTTTCTAGATATCGACTTGAATCCTTTTGAATTGGATAGCTAAGGGCACTGGCTTAAACTATAATATTTTTTTTCTTGCGGGTAGAACAAAAAAATTTTTTATCATTTTTCCAAAAAAAGGAAAGGGGGTAGCCCATGGTATTTTTTGAAGAAAAAAAATTTTGTCCCACTATTCGCAAAAAGAAAAATTCGTATTAAAGCCAATGCTGTTACCTATCCAACGCAGTAGAAATCAAGCCGATGTCTAGAAAAGTAAGTAAGTTATGACCCAAAATGTAACCAGTTGTGCTACTGCCTCTTTCCGGCCACTTTTTAGTAGAACTAGTTACCTTTTTGGTCATAACTTGCTTATTTTTCTAGATATCGACTTGAATCCTTTTGAATTGGATAGCTAAGGGCACTGGCTTAAACTATAATATTTTTTTTCTTGCGGGTAGAACAAAAAAAATTTTTATCATTTTTCCAAAAAAAGGAAAGGGAGTAGCCCATGGTATTTTTTTTTTAAAAAAAATTTTGTCCCACTATTCGCAAAAAGAAAATTTCGTATTAAAGCCAATGCTGTTACCTATCCAACGCAGTAGAAATCAAGTCGATGTCTAGAAAAGTAAGTAAGTTATGACCCAAAATGTAACCAGTTGTGCTACTGCCTCTTTCCGGCCACTTTTTAGTAGAACTAGTTACCTTTTTGGTCATAACTTGCTTAGTTTTCTAGATATCGACTTGATTCCTTTTGACTTGGATAGCTAAGGGCACTGTCTTTAACCACAATATTTTTTTCTTGCGGGTAGAACAAAAAAATTTTTTATCATTTTTCCAAAAAAAGGAAAGGGGGTAGCCCATGGTATTTTTTGAAGAAAAAAAATTTTGTCCCACTATTCGCAAAAAGAAAATTTCGTATTAAAGCCAATGCTGTTACCTATCCAACGCAGTAGAAATCAAGCCGATGTCTAGAAAAGTAAGTAAGTTATGACCCAAAATGTAACCAGTTGTGCTACTGCTTCTTTCCGGCCACTTTTTAGTAGAACTAGTTACCTTTTTGGTCATAACTTGCTTAGTTTTCTAGATATCGACTTGATTCCTTTTGACTTGGATAGCTAAGGGCACTGTCTTTAACCACAATATTTTTTTCCTGCGGGTAGAACAAAAAAATTTTTTTATCATTTTTCCAAAAAAAGCAAAGGGGGTAGCCCATGGTATTTTTTGAAGAAAAAAAATTTTGTCCCACTATTCGCAAAAAGAAAATTTCGTATTAAAGCCAATGCTGTTACCTATCCAACGCAGTAGAAATCAAGCCGATGTCCAGAAAAATAAGTAAGTTATTACCCAAAATGTAAATAGTTCTGCTACTGCCTCTTTCCGGCCACTTTTTAGTAGAACTAGTTACCTTTTTGGTTATAACTTGCTTAGTTTTCTAGATATCGACTTGATTCCTTTTGACTTGGATAGCTAAGGGCACTGGCTTTAACTGTAATATTTTTTTTCTTGCGGGTAGAACAAAAAAATTTTTTATCATTTTTCCAAAAAAAGGAAAGGGGGTAGCCCATGGTATTTTTTGAAGAAAAAAAATTTTGTCCCACTATTCGCAAAAAGAAAATTTCGTATTAAAGCCAATGCTGTTACCTATCCAACGCAGTAGAAATCAAGTCGATGTCTAGAAAAATAAGTAAGTTATGACCCAAAATGTAACCAGTTGTGCTACTGCCTCTTTCCGGCCACTTTTTAGTAGAACTAGTTACCTTTTTGGTCATAACTTGCTTAGTTTTCTAGATATCGACTTGATTCCTTTTGACTTGGATAGCTAAGGGCACTGTCTTTAACCACAATATTTTTTTCTTGCGGGTAGAACAAAAAAATTTTTTATCATTTTTCCAAAAAAAGGAAAGGGGGTAGCCCATGGTATTTTTTGAAGAAAAAAAATTTTGTCCCACTATTCGCAAAAAGAAAATTTCGTATTAAAGCCAATGCTGTTACCTATCCAACGCAGTAGAAATCAAGCCGATGTCTAGAAAAGTAAGTAAGTTATGACCCAAAATGTAACCAGTTGTGCTACTGCCTCTTTCCGGCCACTTTTTAGTAGAACTAGTTACCTTTTTGGTCATAACTTTCTTAGTTTTCTAGATATCGACTTGATTCCTTTTGACTTGGATAGCTAAGGGCACTGTCTTTAACCACAATATTTTTTTCCTGCGGGTAGAACAAAAAAATTTTTTATCATTTTTCCAAAAAAAGGAAAGGGGGTAGCCCATGGTATTTTTTGAAGAAAAAAAATTTTGTCCCACTATTCGCAAAAAGAAAATTTCGTATTAAAGCCAATGCTGTTACCTATCCAACGCAGTAGAAATCAAGCCGATGTCTAGAAAAGTAAGTAAGTTATGACCCAAAATGTAACCAGTTGTGCTACTGCCTCTTTCCGGCCACTTTTTAGTAGAACTAGTTACCTTTTTGGTCATAACTTTCTTAGTTTTCTAGATATCGACTTGATTCCTTTTGACTTGGATAGCTAAGGGCACTGTCTTTAACCACAATATTTTTTTCCTGCGGGTAGAACAAAAAAATTTTTGATCATTTTTCCAAAAAAAGCAAAGGGGGTAGCCCATGGTATTTTTTGAAGAAAAAAAATTTTGTCCCACTATTCGCAAAAAGAAAATTTCGTATTAAAGCCAATGCTGTTACCTATCCAACGCAGTAGAAATCAAGCCGATGTCTAGAAAAGTAAGTAAGTTATGACCCAAAATGTAACCAGTTGTGCTACTGCTTCTTTCCGGCCACTTTTTAGTAGAACTAGTTACCTTTTTGGTCATAACTTGCTTAGTTTTCTAGATATCGACTTGATTCCTTTTGACTTGGATAGCTAAGGGCACTGTCTTTAACCACAATATTTTTTTCCTGCGGGTAGAACAAAAAAATTTTTGATCATTTTTCCAAAAAAAGCAAAGGGGGTAGCCCATGGTATTTTTTGAAGAAAAAAAATTTTGTCCCACTATTCGCAAAAAGAAAATTTCGTATTAAAGCCAATGCTGTTACCTATCCAACGCAGTAGAAATCAAGCCGATGTCTAGAAAAGTAAGTAAGTTATGACCCAAAATGTAACCAGTTGTGCTACTGCCTCTTTCCGGCCACTTTTTAGTAGAACTAGTTACCTTTTTGGTCATAACTTTCTTAGTTTTCTAGATATCGACTTGATTCCTTTTGACTTGGATAGCTAAGGGCACTGTCTTTAACCACAATATTTTTTTCCTGCGGGTAGAACAAAAAAATTTTTGATCATTTTTCCAAAAAAAGCAAAGGGGGTAGCCCATGGTATTTTTTGAAGAAAAAAAATTTTGTCCCACTATTCGCAAAAAGAAAATTTCGTATTAAAGCCAATGCTGTTACCTATCCAACGCAGTAGAAATCAAGCCGATGTCCAGAAAAATAAGTAAGTTATTACCCAAAATGTAAATAGTTCTGCTACTGCCTCTTTCCGGCCACTTTTTAGTAGAACTAGTTACCTTTTTGGTTATAACTTGCTTAGTTTTCTAGATATCGACTTGATTCCTTTTGACTTGGATAGCTAAGGGAACTGGCTTTAACTGTAATATTTTTTTTCTTGCGGGTAGAACAAAAAAATTTTTTATCATTTTTCCAAAAAAAGCAAAGGGGGTAGCCCATGGTATTTTTTGAAGAAAAAAAATTTTGTCCCACTATTCGCAAAAAGAAAAATTCGTATTAAAGCCAATGCTGTTACCTATCCAACGCAGTAAAAATCAAGCCGATGTCTAGAAAAGTAAGTAAGTTATGACCCAAAATGTAACCAGTTGTGCTACTGCCTCTTTCCGGCCACTTTTTAGTAGAACTAGTTACCTTTTTGGTTATAACTTGCTTAGTTTTCTAGATATCGACTTGAATCCTTTTGAATTGGATAGCTAAGGGCACTGGCTTTAACTATAATATTTTTTTTCTTGCGGGTAGAACAAAAAAATTTTTTATCATTTTTCCAAAAAAAGGAAAGGGGGTAGCCCATAGTATTTTTTTTTTAAAAAAAATTTTGTCCCACTATTCGCAAAAAGAAAATTTCGTATTAAAGCCAATGCTGTTACCTATCCAACGCAGTAGAAATCAAGTCGATGTCTAGAAAAGTAAGTAAGTTATGACCCAAAATGTAACCAGTTGTGCTACTGCCTCTTTCCGGCCACTTTTTAGTAGAACTAGTTACCTTTTTGGTCATAACTTGCTTAGTTTTCTAGATATCGACTTGATTCCTTTTGACTTGGATAGCTAAGGGCACTGTCTTTAACCACAATATTTTTTCCTTGCGGGTAGAACAAAAAAATTTTTTATCATTTTTCCAAAAAAAGCAAAGGGGGTAGCCCATGGTATTTTTTGAAGAAAAAAAATTTTGTCCCACTATTCGCAAAAAGAAAATTTCGTATTAAAGCCAATGCTGTTACCTATCCAACGCAGTAGAAATCAAGTCGATGTCTAGAAAAATAAGTAAGTTATGACCAAAAATTTTACCAGTTCTGCTACTGCCTTTTTCCGGCCACTTTTTAGTAGAACTAGTTACCTTTTGGTTTTTTGCTGTTACCTATCCAACGCAGTAGAAATCAAGCCGATGTCTAGAAAAGTAAGTAAGTTATGACCCAAAATGTAACCAGTTGTGCTACTGCCTCTTTCCGGCCACTTTTTAGTAGAACTAGTTACCTTTTTGGTTATAACTTGCTTAGTTTTCTAGATATCGACTTGATTCCTTTTGACTTGGATAGCTAAGGGCACTGGCTTTAACTGTAATATTTTTTTTCTTGCGGGTAGAACAAAAAAATTTTTTATCATTTTTCCAAAAAAAGCAAAGGGGGTAGCCCATGGTATTTTTTGAAGAAAAAAAATTTTGTCCCACTATTCGCAAAAAGAAAAATTCGTATTAAAGCCAATGCTGTTACCTATCCAACGCAGTAGAAATCAAGTCGATGTCTAGAAAAGTAAGTAAGTTATGACCCAAAATGTAACCAGTTGTGCTACTGCCTCTTTCCGGCCACTTTTTAGTAGAACTAGTTACCTTTTTGGTCATAACTTGCTTAGTTTTCTAGATATCGACTTGATTCCTTTTGACTTGGATAGCTAAGGGCACTGTCTTTAACCACAATTTTTTTTTCTTGCGGGTAGAACAAAAAAATTTTTTATCATTTTTCCAAAAAAAGGAAAGGGGGTAGCCCATGGTATTTTTTGAAGAAAAAAAATTTTGTCCCACTATTCGCAAAAAGAAAATTTCGTATTAAAGCCAATGCTGTTACCTATCCAACGCAGTAGAAATCAAGCCGATGTCTAGAAAAGTAAGTAAGTTATGACCCAAAATGTAACCAGTTGTGCTACTGCCTCTTTCCGGCCACTTTTTAGTAGAACTAGTTACCTTTTTGGTCATAACTTGCTCAGTTTTCTAGATATCGACTTGATTCCTTTTGACTTGGATAGCTAAGGGCACTGTCTTTAACCACAATATTTTTTTCTTGCGGGTAGAACAAAAAAATTTTTTATCATTTTTCCAAAAAAAGCAAAGGGGGTAGCCCATGGTATTTTTTGAAGAAAAAAATTTTTGTCCCACTATTCGCAAAAACAAAATTTCGTATTAAAGCCAATGCTGTTACCTATCCAACGCAGTAGAAATCAAGCCGATGTCTAGAAAAGTAAGTAAGTTATGACCCAAAATGTAATTAGTTGTGCTACTGCCTCTTTCCGGCCACTTTTTAGTAGAACTAGTTACCTTTTTGGTTATAACTTGCTTAGTTTTCTAGATATCGACTTGATTCCTTTTGACTTGGATAGCTAAGGGCACTGGCTTTAACTCTAATATTTTTTTTCTTGCGGGTAGAACAAAAAAATTTTTTATCATTTTTCCAAAAAAAGGAAAGGGGGTAGCCCATGGTATTTTTTTTTTTTTAAAAATTTTGTCCCACTATTCGCAAAAAGAAAATTTCGTATTAAAGCCAATGCTGTTACCTACCCAACGCAGCAGAAATCCAGTCGATGTCTAGAAAAATAAGTAAGTTATGACCCAAAATGTAACCAGTTGTGCTACTGCCTCTTTCCGGCCACTTTTTAGTAGAACTAGTTACCTTTTTGGTCATAACTTGCTTAGTTTTCTAGATATCGACTTGATTCCTTTTGACTTGGATAGCTAAGGGCACTGTCTTTAACCACAATATTTTTTTCTTGCGGGTAGAACAAAAAATTTTTTTATCATTTTTCCAAAAAAAGCAAAGGGGGTAGCCCATGGTATTTTTTGAAGAAAAAAATTTTTGTCCCACTATTCGCAAAAACAAAATTTCGTATTAAAGCCAATGCTGTTACCTATCCAACGCAGTAGAAATCAAGCCGATATCTAGAAAAGTAAGTAAGTTATGACCCAAAATGTAACCAGTTGTGCTACTGCCTCTTTCCGGCCACTTTTTAGTAGAACTAGTTACCTTTTTGGTCATAACTTGCTCAGTTTTCTAGATATCGACTTGATTCCTTTTGACCTGGATAGCTAAGGGCACTGGCTTTAACCACAATATTTTTTTTCTTGCGGGTAGAACAAAAAAATTTTTTATCATTTTTCCAAAAAAAGGAAAGGGGGTAGCCCATGGTATTTTTTTAAGAAAAAAAATTTTGTCCCACTATTCGCAAAAAGAAAATTTCGTATTAAAGCCAATGCTGTTACCTACCCAACGCAGTAGAAATCCAGTCGATGTCTAGAAAAATAAGTAAGTTATGACCCAAAATGTAACCAGTTGTGCTACTGCCTCTTTCCGGCCACTTTTTAGTAGAACTAGTTACCTTTTTGGTCATAACTTGCTTAGTTTTCTAGATATCGACTTGATTCCTTTTGACTTGGATAGCTAAGGGCACTGTCTTTAACCACAATATTTTTTTTTTGCGGGTAGAACAAAAAAATTTTTTATCATTTTTCCAAAAAAAGCAAAGGGGGTAGCCCATGGTATTTTTTGAAGAAAAAAATTTTTGTCCCACTATTCGCAAAAACAAAATTTCGTATTAAAGCCAATGCTGTTACCTATCCAACGCAGTAGAAATCAAGCCGATGTCTAGAAAAGTAAGTAAGTTATGACCCAAAATGTAACCAGTTGTGCTACTGCCTCTTTCCGGCCACTTTTTAGTAGAACTAGTTACCTTTTTGGTTATAACTTGCTTAGTTTTCTAGATATCGACTTGATTCCTTTTGACTTGGATAGCTAAGGGCACTGGCTTTAACTATAATATTTTTTTTCTTGCGGGTAGAACAAAAAAATTTTTTATCATTTTTCCAAAAAAAGGAAAGGGGGTAGCCCATGGTATTTTTTTTTTTTAAAAAAATTTTGTCCCACTATTCGCAAAAAGAAAATTTCGTATTAAAGCCAATGCTGTTACCTACCCAACGCAGCAGAAATCCAGTCGATGTCTAGAAAAATAAGTAAGTTATGACCCAAAATGTAACCAGTTGTGCTACTGCCTCTTTCCGGCCACTTTTTAGTAGAACTAGTTACCTTTTTGGTCATAACTTGCTTAGTTTTCTAGATATCGACTTGATTCCTTTTGACTTGGATAGCTAAGGGCACTGTCTTTAACCACAATATTTTTTTCTTGCGGGTAGAACAAAAAATTTTTTTATCATTTTTCCAAAAAAAGCAAAGGGGGTAGCCCATGGTATTTTTTGAAGAAAAAAATTTTTGTCCCACTATTCGCAAAAACAAAATTTCGTATTAAAGCCAATGCTGTTACCTATCCAACGCAGTAGAAATCAAGCCGATATCTAGAAAAGTAAGTAAGTTATGACCCAAAATGTAACCAGTTGTGCTACTGCCTCTTTCCGGCCACTTTTTAGTAGAACTAGTTACCTTTTTGGTCATAACTTGCTCAGTTTTCTAGATATCGACTTGATTCCTTTTGACCTGGATAGCTAAGGGCACTGGCTTTAACTATAATATTTTTTTTCTTGCGGGTAGAACAAAAAAATTTTTTATCATTTTTCCAAAAAAAGGAAAGGGGGTAGCCCATGGTATTTTTTTAAGAAAAAAAATTTTGTCCCACTATTCGCAAAAAGAAAATTTCGTATTAAAGCCAATGCTGTTACCTACCCAACGCAGTAGAAATCCAGTCGATGTCTAGAAAAATAAGTAAGTTATTACCCAAAACGTAAATAGTTCTGCTACTGCCTCTTTCCGGCCACTTTTTAGTAGAACTAGTTACCTTTTTGGTCATAACTTGCTTAGTTTTCTAGATATCGACTTGATTCCTTTTGACTTGGATAGCTAAGGGCACTGGCTTTAACTGTAATATTTTTTTTCTTGCGGGTAGAACAAAAAAATTTTTTATCATTTTTCCAAAAAAAGCAAAGGGGGTAGCCCATGGTATTTTTTGAAGAAAAAAAATTTTGTCCCACTATTCGCAAAAAGAAAAATTCGTATTAAAGCCAATGCTGTTACCTATCCAACGCAGTAGAAATCAAGCCGATGTCTAGAAGAGTAAGTAAGTTATGACCCAAAATGTAACCAGTTGTGCTACTGCCTCTTTCCGGCCACTTTTTAGTAGAACTAGTTACCTTTTTGGTCATAACTTGCTTAGTTTTCTAGATATCGACTTGATTCCTTTTGACTTGGATAGCTAAGGGCACTGTCTTTAACCACAATATTTTTTTCTTGCGGGTAGAACAAAAAAATTTTTTATCATTTTTCCAAAAAAAGCAAAGGGGGTAGCCCATGGTATTTTTTTAAGAAAAAAAATTTTGTCCCACTATTCGCAAAAAGAAAATTTCGTATTAAAGCCAATGCTGTTACCTACCCAACGCAGTAGAAATCCAGTCGATGTCTAGAAAAATAAGTAAGTTATTACCCAAAACGTAAATAGTTCTGCTACTGCCTCTTTCCGGCCACTTTTTAGTAGAACTAGTTACCTTTTTGGTCATAACTTGCTTAGTTTTCTAGATATCGACTTGATTCCTTTTGACTTGGATAGCTAAGGGCACTGGCTTTAACTGTAATATTTTTTTTCTTGCGGGTAGAACAAAAAAATTTTTTATCATTTTTCCAAAAAAAGCAAAGGGGGTAGCCCATGGTATTTTTTGAAGAAAAAAAATTTTGTCCCACTATTCGCAAAAAGAAAAATTCGTATTAAAGCCAATGCTGTTACCTATCCAACGCAGTAGAAATCAAGCCGATGTCTAGAAAAGTAAGTAAGTTATGACCCAAAATGTAACCAGTTGTGCTACTGCCTCTTTCCGGCCACTTTTTAGTAGAACTTGTTACCTTTTTGGTCATAACTTGCTTAGTTTTCTAGATATCGACTTGATTCCTTTTGACTTGGATAGCTAAGGGCACTGTCTTTAACCACAATATTTTTTTCTTGCGGGTAGAACAAAAAAATTTTTTATCATTTTTCCAAAAAAAGCAAAGGGGGTAGCCCATGGTATTTTTTTAAGAAAAAAAATTTTGTCCCACTATTCGCAAAAAGAAAATTTCGTATTAAAGCCAATGCTGTTACCTACCCAACGCAGTAGAAATCCAGTCGATGTCTAGAAAAATAAGTAAGTTATTACCCAAAACGTAAATAGTTCTGCTACTGCCTCTTTCCGGCCACTTTTTAGTAGAACTAGTTACCTTTTTGGTCATAACTTGCTTAGTTTTCTAGATATCGACTTGATTCCTTTTGACTTGGATAGCTAAGGGCACTGGCTTTAACTGTAATATTTTTTTTCTTGCGGGTAGAACAAAAAAATTTTTTATCATTTTTCCAAAAAAAGCAAAGGGGGTAGCCCATGGTATTTTTTGAAGAAAAAAAATTTTGTCCCACTATTCGCAAAAAGAAAAATTCGTATTAAAGCCAATGCTGTTACCTATCCAACGCAGTAGAAATCAAGCCGATGTCTAGAAAAGTAAGTAAGTTATGACCCAAAATGTAACCAGTTGTGCTACTGCCTCTTTCCGGCCACTTTTTAGTAGAACTAGTTACCTTTTTGGTCATAACTTGCTTAGTTTTCTAGATATCGACTTGATTCCTTTTGACTTGGATAGCTAAGGGCACTGTCTTTAACCACAATATTTTTTTCTTGCGGGTAGAACAAAAAAATTTTTTATCATTTTTCCAAAAAAAGGAAAGGGGGTAGCCCATGGTATTTTTTGAAGAAAAAAAATTTTGTCCCACTATTCGCAAAAAGAAAATTTCGTATTAAAGCCAATGCTGTTACCTATCCAACGCAGTAGAAATCAAGCCGATGTCTAGAAAAGTAAGTAAGTTATGACCCAAAATGTAACCAGTTGTGCTACTGCCTCTTTCCGGCCACTTTTTAGTAGAACTAGTTACCTTTTTGGTCATAACTTGCTTAGTTTTCTAGATATCGACTTGATTCCTTTTGACTTGGATAGCTAAGGGCACTGTCTTTAACCACAATATTTTTTTCTTGCGGGTAGAACAAAAAAATTTTTTATCATTTTTCCAAAAAAAGGAAAGGGGGTAGCCCATGGTATTTTTTGAAGAAAAAAAATTTTGTCCCACTATTCGCAAAAAGAAAATTTCGTATTAAAGCCAATGCTGTTACCTATCCAACGCAGTAGAAATCAAGCCGATGTCTAGAAGAGTAAGTAAGTTATGACCCAAAATGTAACCAGTTGTGCTACTGCCTCTTTCCGGCCACTTTTTAGTAGAACTAGTTACCTTTTTGGTCATAACTTTCTTAGTTTTCTAGATATCGACTTGATTCCTTTTGACTTGGATAGCTAAGGGCACTGTCTTTAACCACAATATTTTTTTCCTGCGGGTAGAACAAAAAAATTTTTGATCATTTTTCCAAAAAAAGCAAAGGGGGTAGCCCATGGTATTTTTTGAAGAAAAAAAAAATTTTGTCCCACTATTCGCAAAAAGAAAATTTCGTATTAAAGCCAATGCTGTTACCTATCCAACGCAGTAGAAATCAAGCCGATGTCTAGAAAAGTAAGTAAGTTATGACCCAAAATGTAACCAGTTGTGCTACTGCTTCTTTCCGGCCACTTTTTAGTAGAACTAGTTACCTTTTTGGTCATAACTTGCTTAGTTTTCTAGATATCGACTTGATTCCTTTTGACTTGGATAGCTAAGGGCACTGTCTTTAACCACAATATTTTTTTCCTGCGGGTAGAACAAAAAAATTTTTTTTATCATTTTTCCAAAAAAAGCAAAGGTAGCCCATGGTATTTTTTGAAGAAAAAAATTTTTGTCCCACTATTCGCAAAAAGAAAATTTCGTATTAAAGCCAATGCTGTTACCTATCCAACGCAGTAGAAATCAAGCCGATGTCCAGAAAAATAAGTAAGTTATTACCCAAAATGTAAATAGTTCTGCTACTGCCTCTTTCCGGCCACTTTTTAGTAGAACTAGTTACCTTTTTGGTTATAACTTGCTTAGTTTTCTAGATATCGACTTGATTCCTTTTGACTTGGATAGCTAAGGGCACTGGCCTTAACTGTAATATTTTTTTTCTTGCGGGTAGAACAAAAAAATTTTTTATCATTTTTCCAAAAAAAGCAAAGGGGGTAGCCCATGGTATTTTTTGAAGAAAAAAAATTTTGTCCCACTATTCGCAAAAAGAAAAATTCGTATTAAAGCCAATGCTGTTACCTATCCAACGCAGTAGAAATCAAGCCGATGTCTAGAAAAGTAAGTAAGTTATGACCCAAAATGTAACCAGTTGTGCTACTGCCTCTTTCCGGCCACTTTTTAGTAGAACTAGTTACCTTTTTGGTCATAACTTGCTTAGTTTTCTAGATATCGACTTGAATCCTTTTGAATTGGATAGCTAAGGGCACTGGCTTTAACTATAATATTTTTTTTCTTGCGGGTAGAACAAAAAAATTTTTTATCATTTTTCCAAAAAAAGGAAAGGGGGTAGCCCATGGTATTTTTTTTTTTAAAAAAAATTTTGTCCCACTATTCGCAAAAAGAAAATTTCGTATTAAAGCCAATGCTGTTACCTATCCAACGCAGTAGAAATCAAGTCGATGTCTAGAAAAGTAAGTAAGTTATGACCCAAAATGTAACCAGTTGTGCTACTGCCTCTTTCCGGCCACTTTTTAGTAGAACTAGTTACCTTTTTGGTCATAACTTGCTTAGTTTTCTAGATATCGACTTGATTCCTTTTGACTTGGATAGCTAAGGGCACTGTCTTTAACCACAATATTTTTTTCTTGCGGGTAGAACAAAAAATTTTTTTATCATTTTTCCAAAAAAAGCAAAGGGGGTAGCCCATGGTATTTTTTGAAGAAAAAAATTTTTGTCCCACTATTCGCAAAAACAAAATTTCGTATTAAAGCCAATGCTGTTACCTATCCAACGCAGTAGAAATCAAGCCGATATCTAGAAAAGTAAGTAAGTTATGACCCAAAATGTAACCAGTTGTGCTACTGCCTCTTTCCGGCCACTTTTTAGTAGAACTAGTTACCTTTTTGGTCATAACTTGCTCAGTTTTCTAGATATCGACTTGATTCCTTTTGACCTGGATAGCTAAGGGCACTGGCTTTACTATAATATTTTTTTTCTTGCGGGTAGAACAAAAAAATTTTTTATCATTTTTCCAAAAAAAGGAAAGGGGGTAGCCCATGGTATTTTTTGAAGAAAAAAAATTTTGTCCCACTATTCGCAAAAAGAAAATTTCGTATTAAAGCCAATGCTGTTACCTATCCAACGCAGTAGAAATCAAGCCGATGTCTAGAAAAGTAAGTAAGTTATGACCCAAAATGTAACCAGTTGTGCTACTGCCTCTTTCCGGCCACTTTTTAGTAGAACTAGTTACCTTTTTGGTCATAACTTGCTTAGTTTTCTAGATATCGACTTGATTCCTTTTGACTTGGATAGCTAAGGGCACTGTCTTTAACCACAATATTTTTTTCTTGCGGGTAGAACAAAAAAATTTTTTATCATTTTTCCAAAAAAAGGAAAGGGGGTAGCCCATGGTATTTTTTGAAGAAAAAAAATTTTGTCCCACTATTCGCAAAAAGAAAATTTCGTATTAAAGCCAATGCTGTTACCTATCCAACGCAGTAGAAATCAAGCCGATGTCTAGAAAAGTAAGTAAGTTATGACCCAAAATGTAACCAGTTGTGCTACTGCCTCTTTCCGGCCACTTTTTAGTAGAACTAGTTACCTTTTTGGTCATAACTTGCTTAGTTTTCTAGATATCGACTTGATTCCTTTTGACTTGGATAGCTAAGGGCACTGTCTTTAACCACAATATTTTTTTCTTGCGGGTAGAACAAAAAAATTTTTTATCATTTTTCCAAAAAAAGGAAAGGGGGTAGCCCATGGTATTTTTTTAAGAAAAAAAATTTTGTCCCACTATTCGCAAAAAGAAAATTTCGTATTAAAGCCAATGCTGTTACCTATCCAACGCAGTAGAAATCAAGTCGATGTCTAGAAAAATAAGTAAGTTATGACCAAAAATTTTACCAGTTCTGCTACTGCCTCTTTCCTGCCACTTTTTAGTAGAACTAGTTACCTTTTTGGTCATAACTTGCTTAGTTTTCTAGATATCGACTTGATTCCTTTTGACTTGGATAGCTAAGGGCACTGTCTTTAACCACAATATTTTTTTCTTGCGGGTAGAACAAAAAATTTTTTTATCATTTTTCCAAAAAAAGGAAAGGGGGTAGCCCATGGTATTTTTTGAAGAAAAAAAATTTTGTCCCACTATTCGCAAAAACAAAATTTCGTATTAAAGCCAATGCTGTTACCTATCCAACGCAGTAGAAATCAAGCCGATATCTAGAAAAGTAAGTAAGTTATGACCCAAAATGTAACCAGTTGTGCTACTGCCTCTTTCCGGCCACTTTTTAGTAGAACTAGTTACCTTTTTGGTCATAACTTGCTCAGTTTTCTAGATATCGACTTGATTCCTTTTGACCTGGATAGCTAAGGGCACTGGCTTTACTATAATATTTTTTTTCTTGCGGGTAGAACAAAAAAATTTTTTATCATTTTTCCAAAAAAAGGAAAGGGGGTAGCCCATGGTATTTTTTGAAGAAAAAAAATTTTGTCCCACTATTCGCAAAAAGAAAATTTCGTATTAAAGCCAATGCTGTTACCTATCCAACGCAGTAGAAATCAAGCCGATGTCTAGAAAAGTAAGTAAGTTATGACCCAAAATGTAACCAGTTGTGCTACTGCCTCTTTCCGGCCACTTTTTAGTAGAACTAGTTACCTTTTTGGTCATAACTTGCTTAGTTTTCTAGATATCGACTTGATTCCTTTTGACTTGGATAGCTAAGGGCACTGTCTTTAACCACAATATTTTTTTCTTGCGGGTAGAACAAAAAAATTTTTTATCATTTTTCCAAAAAAAGGAAAGGGGGTAGCCCATGGTATTTTTTGAAGAAAAAAAATTTTGTCCCACTATTCGCAAAAAGAAAATTTCGTATTAAAGCCAATGCTGTTACCTATCCAACGCAGTAGAAATCAAGCCGATGTCTAGAAAAGTAAGTAAGTTATGACCCAAAATGTAACCAGTTGTGCTACTGCCTCTTTCCGGCCACTTTTTAGTAGAACTAGTTACCTTTTTGGTCATAACTTGCTTAGTTTTCTAGATATCGACTTGATTCCTTTTGACTTGGATAGCTAAGGGCACTGTCTTTAACCACAATATTTTTTTCTTGCGGGTAGAACAAAAAAATTTTTTATCATTTTTCCAAAAAAAGGAAAGGGGGTAGCCCATGGTATTTTTTGAAGAAAAAAAATTTTGTCCCACTATTCGCAAAAAGAAAATTTCGTATTAAAGCCAATGCTGTTACCTATCCAACGCAGTAGAAATCAAGCCGATATCTAGAAAAGTAAGTAAGTTATGACCCAAAATGTAACCAGTTGTGCTACTGCCTCTTTCCGGCCACTTTTTAGTAGAACTAGTTACCTTTTTGGTCATAACTTGCTCAGTTTTCTAGATATCGACTTGATTCCTTTTGACCTGGATAGCTAAGGGCACTGGCTTTACTATAATATTTTTTTTCTTGCGGGTAGAACAAAAAAATTTTTTATCATTTTTCCAAAAAAAGGAAAGGGGGTAGCCCATGGTATTTTTTGAAGAAAAAAAATTTTGTCCCACTATTCGCAAAAAGAAAATTTCGTATTAAAGCCAATGCTGTTACCTATCCAACGCAGTAGAAATCAAGCCGATGTCTAGAAAAGTAAGTAAGTTATGACCCAAAATGTAACCAGTTGTGCTACTGCCTCTTTCCGGCCACTTTTTAGTAGAACTAGTTACCTTTTTGGTCATAACTTGCTTAGTTTTCTAGATATCGACTTGATTCCTTTTGACCTGGATAGCTAAGGGCACTGGCTTTTTTTTATAATATTTTTTTTCTTGCGGGTAGAACAAAAAAATTTTTTATCATTTTTCCAAAAAAAGGAAAGGGGGTAGCCCATGGTATTTTTTTAAGAAAAAAAATTTTGTCCCACTATTCGCAAAAAGAAAATTTCGTATTAAAGCCAATGCTGTTACCTATCCAACGCAGTAGAAATCAAGTCGATGTCTAGAAAAATAAGTAAGTTATGACCAAAAATTTTACCAGTTCTGCTACTGCCTCTTTCCTGCCACTTTTTAGTAGAACTAGTTACCTTTTTGGTCATAACTTGCTTAGTTTTCTAGATATCGACTTGATTCCTTTTGACTTGGATAGCTAAGGGCACTGTCTTTAACCACAATATTTTTTTCCTGCGGGTAGAACAAAAAAATTTTTTTATCATTTTTCCAAAAAAAGCAAAGGTAGCCCATGGTATTTTTTGAAGAAAAAAATTTTTGTCCCACTATTCGCAAAAAGAAAATTTCGTATTAAAGCCAATGCTGTTACCTATCCAACGCAGTAGAAATCAAGCCGATGTCCAGAAAAATAAGTAAGTTATTACCCAAAATGTAAATAGTTCTGCTACTGCCTCTTTCCGGCCACTTTTTAGTAGAACTAGTTACCTTTTTGGTTATAACTTGCTTAGTTTTCTAGATATCGACTTGATTCCTTTTGACTTGGATAGCTAAGGGCACTGGCTTTAACTGTAATATTTTTTTTCTTGCGGGTAGAACAAAAAAATTTTCGTTAAAAAATTCGTATTAAAGCCAATGCTGTTACCTATCCAACGCAGTAGAAATCAAGCCGATGTCTAGAAAAGTAAGTAAGTTATGACCCAAAATGTAACCAGTTGTGCTACTGCCTCTTTCCGGCCACTTTTTAGTAGAACTAGTTACCTTTTTGGTCATAACTTGCTTAGTTTTCTAGATATCAACTTGAATCCTTTTGAATTGGATAGCTAAGGGCACTGGCTTTAACTATAATATTTTTTTTCTTGCGGGTAGAACAAAAAAATTTTTTATCATTTTTCCAAAAAAAGGAAAGGGGGTAGCCCATGGTATTTTTTTTTTTAAAAAAAATTTTGTCCCACTATTCGCAAAAAGAAAATTTCGTATTAAAGCCAATGCTGTTACCTATCCAACGCAGTAGAAATCAAGTCGATGTCTAGAAAAGTAAGTAAGTTATGACCCAAAATGTAACCAGTTGTGCTACTGCCTCTTTCCGGCCACTTTTTAGTAGAACTAGTTACCTTTTTGGTTATAACTTGCTTAGTTTTCTAGATATCGACTTGATTCCTTTTGACTTGGATAGCTAAGGGCACTGGCTTTAACTATAATATTTTTTTTCTTGCGGGTAGAACAAAAAAATTTTTTATCATTTTTCCAAAAAAAGGAAAGGGGGTAGCCCATGGTATTTTTTTTTTAAAAAAAATTTTGTCCCACTATTCGCAAAAAGAAAATTTCGTATTAAAGCCAATGCTGTTACCTACCCAACGCAGCAGAAATCCAGTCGATGTCTAGAAAAATAAGTAAGTTATGACCCAAAATGTAACCAGTTGTGCTACTGCCTCTTTCCGGCCACTTTTTAGTAGAACTAGTTACCTTTTTGGTCATAACTTGCTTAGTTTTCTAGATATCGACTTGATTCCTTTTGACTTGGATAGCTAAGGGCACTGTCTTTAACCACAATATTTTTTTCTTGCGGGTAGAACAAAAAATTTTTTTATCATTTTTCCAAAAAAAGCAAAGGGGGTAGCCCATGGTATTTTTTGAAGAAAAAAATTTTTGTCCCACTATTCGCAAAAACAAAATTTCGTATTAAAGCCAATGCTGTTACCTATCCAACGCAGTAGAAATCAAGCCGATATCTAGAAAAGTAAGTAAGTTATGACCCAAAATGTAACCAGTTGTGCTACTGCCTCTTTCCGGCCACTTTTTAGTAGAACTAGTTACCTTTTTGGTCATAACTTGCTCAGTTTTCCAGATATCGACTTGAATCCTTTTGACCTGGATAGCTAAGGGCACTGGCTTTAACTGTAATATTTTTTTTCTTGCGGGTAGAACAAAAAAATTTTTTATCATTTTTCCAAAAAAAGGAAAGGGGGTAGCCCATGGTATTTTTTTAAGAAAAAAAATTTTGTCCCACTATTCGCAAAAAGAAAATTTCGTATTAAAGCCAATGCTGTTACCTACCCAACGCAGTAGAAATCCAGTCGATGTCTACAAAAATAAGTAAGTTATGACCCAAAATGTAACCAGTTGTGCTACTGCCTCTTTCCGGCCACTTTTTAGTAGAACTAGTTACCTTTTTGGTCATAACTTGCTTAGTTTTCTAGATATCGACTTGATTCCTTTTGACTTGGATAGCTAAGGGCACTGTCTTTAACCACAATATTTTTTTCTTGCGGGTAGAACAAAAAATTTTTTTATCATTTTTCCAAAAAAAGCAAAGGGGGTAGCCCATGGTATTTTTTGAAGAAAAAAATTTTTGTCCCACTATTCGCAAAAAGAAAATTTCGTATTAAAGCCAATGCTGTTACCTATCCAACGCAGTAGAAATCAAGCCGATGTCTAGAAAAGTAAGTAAGTTATGACACAAAATGTAACCAGTTGTGCTACTGCCTCTTTCCGGCCACTTTTTAGTAGAACTAGTTACCTTTTTGGTCATAACTTGCTTAGTTTTCTAGATATCGACTTGATTCCTTTTGACTTGGATAGCTAAGGGCACTGTCTTTAACCACAATATTTTTTTCCTGCGGGTAGAACAAAAAAATTTTTTTATCATTTTTCCAAAAAAAGCAAAGGTAGCCCATGGTATTTTTTGAAGAAAAAAATTTTTGTCCCACTATTCGCAAAAAGAAAATTTCGTATTAAAGCCAATGCTGTTACCTATCCAAAGCAGTAGAAATCAAGCCGATGTCCAGAAAAATAAGTAAGTTATTACCCAAAATGTAAATAGTTCTGCTACTGCCTCTTTCCGGCCACTTTTTAGTAGAACTAGTTACCTTTTTGGTTATAACTTGCTTAGTTTTCTAGATATCGACTTGATTCCTTTTGACTTGGATAGCTAAGGGCACTGGCTTTAACTGTAATATTTTTTTTCTTGCGGGTAGAACAAAAAAAGTTTCGTTAAAAAATTCGTATTAAAGCCAATGCTGTTACCTATCCAACGCAGTAGAAATCAAGCCGATGTCTAGAAAAGTAAGTAAGTTATGACCCAAAATGTAACCAGTTGTGCTACTGCCTCTTTCCGGCCACTTTTTAGTAGAACTAGTTACCTTTTTGGTCATAACTTGCTTAGTTTTCTAGATATCGACTTGAATCCTTTTGAATTGGATAGCTAAGGGCACTGGCTTTAACTATAATATTTTTTTTCTTGCGGGTAGAACAAAAAAATTTTTTATCATTTTTCCAAAAAAAGGAAAGGGGGTAGCCCATGGTATTTTTTTTTTAAAAAAAAATTTTGTCCCACTATTCGCAAAAAGAAAATTTCGTATTAAAGCCAATGCTGTTACCTATCCAACGCAGTAGAAATCAAGTCGATGTCTAGAAAAGTAAGTAAGTTATGACCCAAAATGTAACCAGTTGTGCTACTGCCTCTTTCCGGCCACTTTTTAGTAGAACTAGTTACCTTTTTGGTTATAACTTGCTTAGTTTTCTAGATATCGACTTGATTCCTTTTGACTTGGATAGCTAAGGGCACTGGCTTTAACTGTAATATTTTTTTTCTTGCGGGTAGAACAAAAAAATTTTCGTTAAAAAATTCGTATTAAAGCCAATGCTGTTACCTATCCAACGCAGTAGAAATCAAGCCGATGTCTAGAAAAGTAAGTAAGTTATGACCCAAAATGTAACCAGTTGTGCTACTGCCTCTTTCCGGCCACTTTTTAGTAGAACTAGTTACCTTTTTGGTCATAACTTGCTCAGTTTTCCAGATATCGACTTGATTCCTTTTGACCTGGATAGCTAAGGGCACTGGCTTTAACTATAATATTTTTTTTCTTGCGGGTAGAACAAAAAAATTTTTTATCATTTTTCCAAAAAAAGGAAAGGGGGTAGCCCATGGTATTTTTTTAAGAAAAAAAATTTTGTCCCACTATTCGCAAAAAGAAAATTTCGTATTAAAGCCAATGCTGTTACCTACCCAACGCAGTAGAAATCCAGTCGATGTCTAGAAAAATAAGTAAGTTATGACCCAAAATGTAACCAGTTGTGCTACTGCCTCTTTCCGGCCACTTTTTAGTAGAACTAGTTACCTTTTTGGTCATAACTTGCTTAGTTTTCTAGATATCGACTTGATTCCTTTTGACTTGGATAGCTAAGGGCACTGTCTTTAACCACAATATTTTTTTCTTGCGGGTAGAACAAAAAATTTTTTTATCATTTTTCCAAAAAAAGCAAAGGGGGTAGCCCATGGTATTTTTTGAAGAAAAAAATTTTTGTCCCACTATTCGCAAAAAGAAAATTTCGTATTAAAGCCAATGCTGTTACCTATCCAACGCAGTAGAAATCAAGCCGATGTCTAGAAAAGTAAGTAAGTTATGACCCAAAATGTAACCAGTTGTGCTACTGCCTCTTTCCGGCCACTTTTTAGTAGAACTAGTTACCTTTTTGGTCATAACTTGCTTAGTTTTCTAGATATCGACTTGATTCCTTTTGACTTGGATAGCTAAGGGCACTGTCTTTAACCACAATATTTTTTTCTTGCGGGTAGAACAAAAAAATTTTTTATCATTTTTCCAAAAAAAGGAAAGGGGGTAGCCCATGGTATTTTTTAAAGAAAAAAAATTTTGTCCCACTATTCGCAAAAAGAAAATTTCGTATTAAAGCCAATGCTGTTACCTATCCAACGCAGTAGAAATCAAGCCGATGTCTAGAAAAATAAGTAAGTTATTACCCAAAATGTAACCAGTTGTGCTACTGCCTCTTTCCGGCCACTTTTTAGTAGAACTAGTTACCTTTTTGGTCATAACTTGCTCAGTTTTCCAGATATCGACTTGATTCCTTTTGACCTGGATAGCTAAGGGCACTGGCTTTAACTATAATATTTTTTTTCTTGCGGGTAGAACAAAAAAATTTTTTATCATTTTTCCAAAAAAAGGAAAGGGGGTAGCCCATGGTATTTTTTTAAGAAAAAAAATTTTGTCCCACTATTCGCAAAAAGAAAATTTCGTATTAAAGCCAATGCTGTTACCTACCCAACGCAGTAGAAATCCAGTCGATGTCTAGAAAAATAAGTAAGTTATGACCCAAAATGTAACCAGTTGTGCTACTGCCTCTTTCCGGCCACTTTTTAGTAGAACTAGTTACCTTTTTGGTCATAACTTGCTTTCTTTTCTAGATATCGACTTGATTCCTTTTTACTTGGATAGCTAAGGCCACTGGATTTAATCACAATATTTTTTTTCTTGCGGGTAGAACAAAAAAATTTTTATCATTTTTCCAAAAAAAGCAAAGGGGGTAGCCCATGGTATTTTTTGAAGAAAAAAATTTTTGTCCCACTATTCGCAAAAACAAAATTTCGTATTAAAGCCAATGCTGTTACCTATTCAACGCAGTAGAAGTCAAGTCGATGTCTAGAAAAATAAGTAAGTTATTACCCAAAATGTAACCAGTTCTGCTACTGCCTCTTTCCGGCCACTTTTTAGTAGAACTAGTTACCTTTTTGGTCATAACTTGCTTAGTTTTCTAGATATCGACTTGATTCCTTTTGACTTGGATAGCTAAGGGCACTGTCTTTAACCACAATATTTTTTTCTTGCGGGTAGAACAAAAAAATTTTTTATCATTTTTCCAAAAAAAGGAAAGGGGGTAGCCCATGGTATTTTTTGAAGAAAAAAATTTTTGTCCCACTATTCGCAAAAACAAAATTTCGTATTAAAGCCAATGCTGTTACCTATTCAACGCAGTAGAAGTCAAGTCGATGTCTAGAAAAATAAGTAAGTTATTACCCAAAATGTAACCAGTTCTGCTACTGCCTCTTTCCGGCCACTTTTTAGTAGAACTAGTTACCTTTTTGGTCATAACTTGCTTAGTTTGCTAGATATCGACTTGATTCCTTTTGACTTGGATAGCTAAGGGCACTGTCTTTAACAACAATATTTTTTTCTTGCGGGTAGAACAAAAAATTTTTTAATCATTTTTCCAAAAAAAGCAAAGGGGGTAGCCCATGGTATTTTTTGAAGAAAAAATTTTTGTCCCACTATTCGCAAAAAGAAAATTTCGTATTAAAGCCAATGCTGTTACCTATCCAACGCAGTAGAAATCAAGCCGATGTCTAGAAAAATAAGTAAGTTATTACCCAAAATGTAAATAGTTCTGCTACTGCCTCTTTCCGGCCACTTTTTAGTAGAACTAGTTACCTTTTTGGTTATAACTTGCTTAGTTTTCTAGATATCGACTTGATTCCTTTTGACTTGGATAGCTAAGGGCACTGGCTTTAACCACAATATTTTTTTCTTGCGGGTAGAACAAAAAATTTTTTTATCATTTTTCCAAAAAAAGCAAAGGGGGTAGCCCATGGTATTTTTTGAAGAAAAAAAATTTTGTCCCACTATTCGCAAAAAGAAAAATTCGTATTAAAGCCAATGCTGTTACCTATCCAACGCAGTAGAAATCAAGCCGATGTCTAGAAAAGTAAGTAAGTTATGACCCAAAATGTAACCAGTTGTGCTACTGCTTCTTTCCGGCCACTTTTTAGTAGAACTAGTTACCTTTTTGGTTATAACTTGCTTAGTTTTCTAGATATCGACTTGATTCCTTTTGACTTGGATAGCTAAGGGCACTGGCTTTAACCACAATATTTTTTTCTTGCGGGTAGAACAAAAAATTTTTTTATCATTTTTCCAAAAAAAGCAAAGGGGGTAGCCCATGGTATTTTTTGAAGAAAAAAAATTTTGTCCCACTATTCGCAAAAAGAAAAATTCGTATTAAAGCCAATGCTGTTACCTATCCAACGCAGTAGAAATCAAGCCGATGTCTAGAAAAATAAGTAAGTTATTACCCAAAATGTAAATAGTTCTGCTACTGCCTCTTTCCGGCCACTTTTTAGTAGAACTAGTTACCTTTTTGGTTATAACTTGCTTAGTTTTCTAGATATCGACTTGATTCCTTTTGACTTGGATAGCTAAGGGCACTGGCTTTAACCACAATATTTTTTTCTTGCGGGTAGAACAAAAAATTTTTTTATCATTTTTCCAAAAAAAGCAAAGGGGGTAGCCCATGGTATTTTTTGAAGAAAAAAAATTTTGTCCCACTATTCGCAAAAAGAAAAATTCGTATTAAAGCCAATGCTGTTACCTATCCAACGCAGTAGAAATCAAGCCGATGTCTAGAAAAGTAAGTAAGTTATGACCCAAAATGTAACCAGTTGTGCTACTGCTTCTTTCCGGCCACTTTTTAGTAGAACTAGTTACCTTTTTGGTCATAACTTGCTTAGTTTTCTAGATATCGACTTGATTCCTTTTGACTTGGATAGCTAAGGGCACTGTCTTTAACCACAATATTTTTTTCCTGCGGGTAGAACAAAAAAATTTTTTTATCATTTTTCCAAAAAAAGCAAAGGGGGTAGCCCATGGTATTTTTTGAAGAAAAAAATTTTTGTCCCACTATTCGCAAAAAGAAAATTTCGTATTAAAGCCAATGCTGTTACCTATCCAACGCAGTAGAAATCAAGCCGATGTCTAGAAAAGTAAGTAAGTTATGACCCAAAATGTAACCAGTTGTGCTACTGCCTCTTTCCGGCCACTTTTTAGTAGAACTAGTTACCTTTTTGGTCATAACTTTCTTAGTTTTCTAGATATCGACTTGATTCCTTTTGACTTGGATAGCTAAGGGCACTGTCTTTAACCACAATATTTTTTTCCTGCGGGTAGAACAAAAAAATTTTTGATCATTTTTCCAAAAAAAGCAAAGGGGGTAGCCCATGGTATTTTTTGAAGAAAAAAAAAATTTTGTCCCACTATTCGCAAAAAGAAAATTTTGTATTAAAGCCAATGCTGTTACCTATCCAACGCAGTAGAAATCAAGCCGATGTCTAGAAAAGTAAGTAAGTTATGACCCAAAATGTAACCAGTTGTGCTACTGCTTCTTTCCGGCCACTTTTTAGTAGAACTAGTTACCTTTTTGGTCATAACTTGCTTAGTTTTCTAGATATCGACTTGATTCCTTTTGACTTGGATAGCTAAGGGCACTGTCTTTAACCACAATATTTTTTTCCTGCGGGTAGAACAAAAAAATTTTTTTATCATTTTTCCAAAAAAAGCAAAGGGGGTAGCCCATGGTATTTTTTGAAGAAAAAAATTTTTGTCCCACTATTCGCAAAAAGAAAATTTCGTATTAAAGCCAATGCTGTTACCTATCCAACGCAGTAGAAATCAAGCCGATGTCTAGAAAAGTAAGTAAGTTATGACCCAAAATGTAACCAGTTGTGCTACTGCCTCTTTCCGGCCACTTTTTAGTAGAACTAGTTACCTTTTTGGTCATAACTTGCTTAGTTTTCTAGATATCGACTTGAATCCTTTTGAATTGGATAGCTAAGGGCACTGGCTTTAACTATAATATTTTTTTTCTTGCGGGTAGAACAAAAAAATTTTTTATCATTTTTCCAAAAAAAGCAAAGGGGGTAGCCCATGGTATTTTTTTTTTAAAAAAAATTTTGTCCCACTATTCGCAAAAAGAAAATTTCGTATTAAAGCCAATGCTGTTACCTATCCAACGCAGTAGAAATCAAGTCGATGTCTAGAAAAGTAAGTAAGTTATGACCCAAAATGTAACCAGTTGTGCTACTGCCTCTTTCCGGCCACTTTTTAGTAGAACTAGTTACCTTTTTGGTCATAACTTGCTTAGTTTTCTAGATATCGACTTGATTCCTTTTGACTTGGATAGCTAAGGGCACTGTCTTTAACCACAATATTTTTTTCCTGCGGGTAGAACAAAAAAATTTTTGATCATTTTCCAAAAAAAGCAAAGGGGGTAGCCCATGGTATTTTTTGAAGAAAAAAAAAATTTTGTCCCACTATTCGCAAAAAGAAAATTTTGTATTAAAGCCAATGCTGTTACCTATCCAACGCAGTAGAAATCAAGCCGATGTCTAGAAAAGTAAGTAAGTTATGACCCAAAATGTAACCAGTTGTGCTACTGCTTCTTTCCGGCCACTTTTTAGTAGAACTAGTTACCTTTTTGGTCATAACTTGCTTAGTTTTCTAGATATCGACTTGATTCCTTTTGACTTGGATAGCTAAGGGCACTGTCTTTAACCACAATATTTTTTTCCTGCGGGTAGAACAAAAAAATTTTTTTATCATTTTTCCAAAAAAAGCAAAGGGGGTAGCCCATGGTATTTTTTGAAGAAAAAAATTTTTGTCCCACTATTCGCAAAAAGAAAATTTCGTATTAAAGCCAATGCTGTTACCTATCCAACGCAGTAGAAATCAAGCCGATGTCTAGAAAAGTAAGTAAGTTATGACCCAAAATGTAACCAGTTGTGCTACTGCCTCTTTCCGGCCACTTTTTAGTAGAACTAGTTACCTTTTTGGTCATAACTTGCTTAGTTTTCTAGATATCGACTTGAATCCTTTTGAATTGGATAGCTAAGGGCACTGGCTTTAACTATAATATTTTTTTTCTTGCGGGTAGAACAAAAAAATTTTTTATCATTTTTCCAAAAAAAGGAAAGGGGGTAGCCCATGGTATTTTTTTTTTAAAAAAAAATTTTGTCCCACTATTCGCAAAAAGAAAATTTCGTATTAAAGCCAATGCTGTTACCTATCCAACGCAGTAGAAATCAAGTCGATGTCTAGAAAAGTAAGTAAGTTATGACCCAAAATGTAACCAGTTGTGCTACTGCCTCTTTCCGGCCACTTTTTAGTAGAACTAGTTACCTTTTTGGTCATAACTTGCTTAGTTTTCTAGATATCGACTTGAATCCTTTTGAATTGGATAGCTAAGGGCACTGGCTTTAACTATAATATTTTTTTTCTTGCGGGTAGAACAAAAAAATTTTTTATCATTTTTCCAAAAAAAGCAAAGGGGGTAGCCCATGGTATTTTTTTTTTTTAAAAAAATTTTGTCCCACTATTCGCAAAAAGAAAATTTCGTATTAAAGCCAATGCTGTTACCTATCCAACGCAGTAGAAATCAAGTCGATGTCTAGAAAAGTAAGTAAGTTATGACCCAAAATGTAACCAGTTGTGCTACTGCCTCTTTCCGGCCACTTTTTAGTAGAACTAGTTACCTTTTTGGTCATAACTTGCTTAGTTTTCTAGATATCGACTTGATTCCTTTTGACTTGGATAGCTAAGGGCACTGTCTTTAACCACAATATTTTTTTCCTGCGGGTAGAACAAAAAAATTTTTGATCATTTTCCAAAAAAAGCAAAGGGGGTAGCCCATGGTATTTTTTGAAGAAAAAAAAAATTTTGTCCCACTATTCGCAAAAAGAAAATTTCGTATTAAAGCCAATGCTGTTACCTATCCAACGCAGTAGAAATCAAGCCGATGTCTAGAAAAGTAAGTAAGTTATGACAGAAAATGTAACCAGTTGTGCTACTGCTTCTTTCCGGCCACTTTTTAGTAGAACTAGTTACCTTTTTGGTCATAACTTGCTTAGTTTTCTAGATATCGACTTGATTCCTTTTGACTTGGATAGCTAAGGGCACTGTCTTTAACCAAAATATTTTTTTCCTGCGGGTAGAACAAAAAAATTTTTTTATCATTTTTCCAAAAAAAGCAAAGGGGGTAGCCCATGGTATTTTTTGAAGAAAAAAATTTTTGTCCCACTATTCGCAAAAAGAAAATTTCGTATTAAAGATAATGCTGTTACCTATCCAACGCAGTAGAAATCAAGCCGATGTCTAGAAAAGTAAGTAAGTTATGACCCAAAATGTAACCAGTTGTGCTACTGCCTCTTTCCGGCCACTTTTTAGTAGAACTAGTTACCTTTTTGGTCATAACTTGCTTAGTTTTCTAGATATCGACTTGAATCCTTTTGAATTGGATAGCTAAGGGCACTGGCTTTAGCTATAATATTTTTTTTCTTGCGGGTAGAACAAAAAAATTTTTTATCATTTTTCCAAAAAAAGGAAAGGGGGTAGCCCATGGTATTTTTTTTTTAAAAAAAAATTTTGTCCCACTATTCGCAAAAAGAAAATTTCGTATTAAAGCCAATGCTGTTACCTATCCAACGCAGTAGAAATCAAGTCGATGTCTAGAAAAGTAAGTAAGTTATGACCCAAAATGTAACCAGTTGTGCTACTGCCTCTTTCCGGCCACTTTTTAGTAGAACTAGTTACCTTTTTGGTCATAACTTGCTTAGTTTTCTAGATATCGACTTGATTCCTTTTGACTTGGATAGCTAAGGGCACTGTCTTTAACCACAATATTTTTTTCTTGCGGGTAGAACAAAAAAATTTTTTATCATTTTTCCAAAAAAAGGAAAGGGGGTAGCCCATGGTATTTTTTGAAGAAAAAAAATTTTGTCCCACTATTCGCAAAAAGAAAATTTCGTATTAAAGCCAATGCTGTTACCTATCCAACGCAGTAGAAATCAAGCCGATGTCTAGAAAAGTAAGTAAGTTATGACCCAAAATGTAACCAGTTGTGCTACTGCCTCTTTCCGGCCACTTTTTAGTAGAACTAGTTACCTTTTTGGTCATAACTTGCTTAGTTTTCTAGATATCGACTTGATTCCTTTTGACTTGGATAGCTAAGGGCACTGTCTTTAACCACAATATTTTTTTCCTGCGGGTAGAACAAAAAAATTTTTGATCATTTTTCCAAAAAAAGCAAAGGGGGTAGCCCATGGTATTTTTTGAAGAAAAAAAAAATTTTGTCCCACTATTCGCAAAAAGAAAATTTCGTATTAAAGCCAATGCTGTTACCTATCCAACGCAGTAGAAATCAAGCCGATGTCTAGAAAAGTAAGTAAGTTATGACCCAAAATGTAACCAGTTGTGCTACTGCCTCTTTCCGGCCACTTTTTAGTAGAACTAGTTACCTCTTTGGTTATAACTTGCTTAGTTTTCTAGATATCGACTTGATTCCTTTTGACTTGGATAGCTAAGGGCACTGGCTTTAACTATAATATTTTTTTTCTTGCGGGTAGAACAAAAAAATTTTTTATCATTTTTCCAAAAAAAGGAAAGGGGGTAGCCCATGGTATTTTTTTTATAAAAAAAATTTTTGTCCCACTATTCGCAAAAAGAAAATTTCGTATTAAAGCCAATGCTGTTACCTATCCAACGCAGTAGAAATCAAGCCGATGTCTAGAAAAGTAAGTAAGTTATGACCCAAAATGTAACCAGTTGTGCTACTGCCTCTTTCCGGCCACTTTTTAGTAGAACTAGTTACCTTTTTGGTCATAACTTGCTCAGTTTTCTAGATATCGACTTGATTCCTTTTGACTTGGATAGCTAAGGGCACTGTCTTTAACCACAATATTTTTTTCTTGCGGGTAGAACAAAAAAATTTTTTATCATTTTTCCAAAAAAAGCAAAGGGGGTAGCCCATGGTATTTTTTGAAGAAAAAAATTTTTGTCCCACTATTCGCAAAAACAAAATTTCGTATTAAAGCCAATGCTGTTACCTATCCAACGCAGTAGAAATCAAGCCGATGTCTAGAAAAGTAAGTAAGTTATGGCCCAAAATGTAACCAGTTGTGCTACTGCCTCTTTCCGGCCACTTTTTAGTAGAACTAGTTACCTTTTTGGTTATAACTTGCTTAGTTTTCTAGATATCGACTTGATTCCTTTTGACTTGGATAGCTAAGGGCACTGGCTTTAACTATAATATTTTTTTTCTTGCGGGTAGAACAAAAAATTTTTTTATCATTTTTCCAAAAAAAGCAAAGGGGGTAGCCCATGGTATTTTTTGAAGAAAAAAATTTTTGTCCCACTATTCGCAAAAAGAAAATTTCGTATTAAAGCCAATGCTGTTACCTATCCAACGCAGTAGAAATCAAGCCGATGTCTAGAAAAGTAAGTAAGTTATGACCCAAAATGTAACCAGTTGTGCTACTGCCTCTTTCCGGCCACTTTTTAGTAGAACTAGTTACCTTTTTGGTTATAACTTGCTTAGTTTTCTAGATAACGACTTGATTCCTTTTGACTTGGATAGCTAAGGGCACTGTCTTTAACAACAATATTTTTTTCTTGCGGGTAGAACAAAAAATTTTTTTATCATTTTTCCAAAAAAAGCAAAGGGGGTAGCCCATGGTATTTTTTGAAGAAAAAAAATTTTGTCCCACTATTCGCAAAAAGAAAATTTCGTATTAAAGCCAATGCTGTTACCTATCCAACGCAGTAGAAATCAAGCCGATGTCTAGAAAAGTAAGTAAGTTATGACCCAAAATGTAACCAGTTGTGCTACTGCCTCTTTCCGGCCACTTTTTAGTAGAACTAGTTACCTTTTTGGTCATAACTTGCTTAGTTTTCTAGATATCGACTTGATTCCTTTTGACTTGGATAGCTAAGGGCACTGTCTTTAACCACAATATTTTTTTCCTGCGGGTAGAACAAAAAAATTTTTGATCATTTTTCCAAAAAAAGCAAAGGGGGTAGCCCATGGTATTTTTTGAAGAAAAAAAAAATTTTGTCCCACTATTCGCAAAAAGAAAATTTCGTATTAAAGCCAATGCTGTTACCTATCCAACGCAGTAGAAATCAAGCCGATGTCTAGAAAAGTAAGTAAGTTATGACCCAAAATGTAACCAGTTGTGCTACTGCCTCTTTCCGGCCACTTTTTAGTAGAACTAGTTACCTTTTTGGTCATAACTTGCTTAGTTTTCTAGATATCGACTTGAATCCTTTTGAATTGGATAGCTAAGGGCACTGGCTTTAACTATAATATTTTTTTTCTTGCGGGTAGAACAAAAAAATTTTTTATCATTTTTCCAAAAAAAGGAAAGGGGGTAGCCCATGGTATTTTTTTTTTAAAAAAAAATTTTGTCCCACTATTCGCAAAAAGAAAATTTCGTATTAAAGCCAATGCTGTTACCTATCCAACGCAGTAGAAATCAAGTCGATGTCTAGAAAAGTAAGTAAGTTATGACCCAAAATGTAACCAGTTGTGCTACTGCCTCTTTCCGGCCACTTTTTAGTAGAACTAGTTACCTTTTTGGTCATAACTTGCTTAGTTTTCTAGATATCGACTTGATTCCTTTTGACTTGGATAGCTAAGGGCACTGTCTTTAACCACAATATTTTTTTCTTGCGGGTAGAACAAAAAAATTTTTTATCATTTTTCCAAAAAAAGGAAAGGGGGTAGCCCATGGTATTTTTTGAAGAAAAAAAATTTTGTCCCACTATTCGCAAAAAGAAAATTTCGTATTAAAGCCAATGCTGTTACCTATCCAACGCAGTAGAAATCAAGCCGATGTCTAGAAAAGTAAGTAAGTTATGACCCAAAATGTAACCAGTTGTGCTACTGCCTCTTTCCGGCCACTTTTTAGTAGAACTAGTTACCTTTTTGGTCATAACTTGCTTAGTTTTCTAGATATCGACTTGATTCCTTTTGACTTGGATAGCTAAGGGCACTGTCTTTAACCACAATATTTTTTTCCTGCGGGTAGAACAAAAAAATTTTTGATCATTTTTCCAAAAAAAGCAAAGGGGGTAGCCCATGGTATTTTTTGAAGAAAAAAAAAATTTTGTCCCACTATTCGCGAAAAGAAAAATTCGTATTAAAGCCAATGCTGTTACCTATCCAACGCAGTAGAAATCAAGCCGATGTCTAGAAAAGTAAGTAAGTTATGACCCAAAATGTAACCAGTTGTGCTACTGCCTCTTTCCGGCCACTTTTTAGTAGAACTAGTTACCTTTTTGGTTATAACTTGCTTAGTTTTCTAGATATCGACTTGATTCCTTTTGACTTGGATAGCTAAGGGCACTGGCTTTAACTATAATATTTTTTTTCTTGCGGGTAGAACAAAAAAATTTTTTATCATTTTTCCAAAAAAAGGAAAGGGGGTAGCCCATGGTATTTTTTTTATAAAAAAAATTTTTGTCCCACTATTCGCAAAAAGAAAATTTCGTATTAAAGCCAATGCTGTTACCTATCCAACGCAGTAGAAATCAAGCCGATGTCTAGAAAAGTAAGTAAGTTATGACCCAAAATGTAACCAGTTGTGCTACTGCCTCTTTCCGGCCACTTTTTAGTAGAACTAGTTACCTTTTTGGTCATAACTTGCTCAGTTTTCTAGATATCGACTTGATTCCTTTTGACTTGGATAGCTAAGGGCACTGTCTTTAACCACAATATTTTTTTCTTGCGGGTAGAACAAAAAAATTTTTTATCATTTTTCCAAAAAAAGCAAAGGGGGTAGCCCATGGTATTTTTTGAAGAAAAAAATTTTTGTCCCACTATTCGCAAAAACAAAATTTCGTATTAAAGCCAATGCTGTTACCTATCCAACGCAGTAGAAATCAAGCCGATGTCTAGAAAAGTAAGTAAGTTATGACCCAAAATGTAACCAGTTGTGCTACTGCCTCTTTCCGGCCACTTTTTAGTAGAACTAGTTACCTTTTTGGTTATAACTTGCTTAGTTTTCTAGATATCGACTTGATTCCTTTTGACTTGGATAGCTAAGGGCACTGGCTTTAACTATAATATTTTTTTTCTTGCGGGTAGAACAAAAAATTTTTTTATCATTTTTCCAAAAAAAGCAAAGGGGGTAGCCCATGGTATTTTTTGAAGAAAAAAATTTTTGTCCCACTATTCGCAAAAAGAAAATTTCGTATTAAAGCCAATGCTGTTACCTATCCAACGCAGTAGAAATCAAGCCGATGTCTAGAAAAGTAAGTAAGTTATGACCCAAAATGTAACCAGTTGTGCTACTGCCTCTTTCCGGCCACTTTTTAGCAGAACTAGTTACCTTTTTGGTTATAACTTGCTTAGTTTTCTAGATAACGACTTGATTCCTTTTGACTTGGATAGCTAAGGGCACTGTCTTTAACAACAATATTTTTTTCTTGCGGGTAGAACAAAAAATTTTTTTATCATTTTTCCAAAAAAAGCAAAGGGGGTAGCCCATGGTATTTTTTGAAGAAAAAAATTTTTGTCCCACTATTCGCAAAAACAAAATTTCGTATTAAAGCCAATGCTGTTACCTATCCAACGCAGTAGAAATCAAGCCGATGTCTAGAAAAGTAAGTAAGTTATGACCCAAAATGTAACCAGTTGTGCTACTGCCTCTTTCCGGCCACTTTTTAGTAGAACTAGTTACCTTTTTGGTCATAACTTGCTTAGTTTTCTAGATATCGACTTGATTCCTTTTGACTTGGATAGCTAAGGGCACTGTCTTTAACCACAATATTTTTTTCCTGCGGGTAGAACAAAAAAATTTTTGATCATTTTTCCAAAAAAAGCAAAGGGGGTAGCCCATGGTATTTTTTGAAGAAAAAAAAAATTTTGTCCCACTATTCGCAAAAAGAAAATTTCGTATTAAAGCCAATGCTGTTACCTATCCAACGCAGTAGAAATCAAGCCGATGTCTAGAAAAGTAAGTAAGTTATGACCCAAAATGTAACCAGTTGTGCTACTGCCTCTTTCCGGCCACTTTTTAGTAGAACTAGTTACCTTTTTGGTCATAACTTGCTTAGTTTTCTAGATATCGACTTGATTCCTTTTGACTTGGATAGCTAAGGGCACTGTCTTTAACCACAATATTTTTTTCTTGCGGGTAGAACAAAAAAATTTTTTATCATTTTTCCAAAAAAAGGAAAGGGGGTAGCCCATGGTATTTTTTGAAGAAAAAAAATTTTGTCCCACTATTCGCAAAAAGAAAATTTCGTATTAAAGCCAATGCTGTTACCTATCCAACGCAGTAGAAATCAAGTCGATGTCTAGAAAAATAAGTAAGTTATGACACAAAATGTAACCAGTTGTGCTACTGCCTCTTTCCGGCCACTTTTTAGTAGAACTAGTTACCTTTTTGGTCATAACTTGCTTAGTTTTCTAGATATCGACTTGATTCCTTTTGACTTGGATAGCTAAGGGCACTGTCTTTAACCACAATATTTTTTTCCTGCGGGTAGAACAAAAAAATTTTTGATCATTTTTCCAAAAAAAGGAAAGGGGGTAGCCCATGGTATTCTTTGAAGAAAAAAAATTTTGTCCCACTATTCGCAAAAAGAAAATTTCGTATTAAAGCCAATGCTGTTACCTATCCAACGCAGTAGAAATCAAGCCGATGTCTAGAAAAGTAAGTAAGTTATGACCCAAAATGTAACCAGTTGTGCTACTGCCTCTTTCCGGCCACTTTTTAGTAGAACTAGTTACCTTTTTGGTTATAACTTGCTTAGTTTTCTAGATATCGACTTGATTCCTTTTGACTTGGATAGCTAAGGGCACTGGCTTTAACTATAATATTTTTTTTCTTGCGGGTAGAACAAAAAAATTTTTTATCATTTTTCCAAAAAAAGGAAAGGGGGTAGCCCATGGTATTTTTTTTTTAAAAAAAAATTTTGTCCCACTATTCGCAAAAAGAAAATTTCGTATTAAAGCCAATGCTGTTACCTATCCAACGCAGTAGAAATCAAGTCGATGTCTAGAAAAGTAAGTAAGTTATGACCCAAAATGTAACCAGTTGTGCTACTGCCTCTTTCCGGCCACTTTTTAGTAGAACTAGTTACCTTTTTGGTCATAACTTGCTTAGTTTTCTAGATATCGACTTGATTCCTTTTGACTTGGATAGCTAAGGGCACTGTCTTTAACCACAATATTTTTTTCTTGCGGGTAGAACAAAAAAATTTTTTATCATTTTTCCAAAAAAAGGAAAGGGGGTAGCCCATGGTATTTTTTGAAGAAAAAAAATTTTGTCCCACTATTCGCAAAAAGAAAATTTCGTATTAAAGCCAATGCTGTTACCTATCCAACGCAGTAGAAATCAAGTCGATGTCTAGAAAAATAAGTAAGTTATGACACAAAATGTAACCAGTTGTGCTACTGCCTCTTTCCGGCCACTTTTTAGTAGAACTAGTTACCTTTTTGGTCATAACTTGCTTAGTTTTCTAGATATCGACTTGATTCCTTTTGACTTGGATAGCTAAGGGCACTGTCTTTAACCACAATATTTTTTTCCTGCGGGTAGAACAAAAAAATTTTTGATCATTTTTCCAAAAAAAGGAAAGGGGGTAGCCCATGGTATTCTTTGAAGAAAAAAAATTTTGTCCCACTATTCGCAAAAAGAAAATTTCGTATTAAAGCCAATGCTGTTACCTATCCAACGCAGTAGAAATCAAGCCGATGTCTAGAAAAGTAAGTAAGTTATGACCCAAAATGTAACCAGTTGTGCTACTGCCTCTTTCCGGCCACTTTTTAGTAGAACTAGTTACCTTTTTGGTCATAACTTGCTTAGTTTTCTAGATATCGACTTGATTCCTTTTGACTTGGATAGCTAAGGGCACTGTCTTTAACCACAATATTTTTTTCCTGCGGGTAGAACAAAAAATTTTTTTATCATTTTTCCAAAAAAAGCAAAGGGGGTAGCCCATGGTATTTTTTGAAGAAAAAAAATTTTGTCCCACTATTCGCAAAAAGAAAATTTCGTATTAAAGCCAATGCTGTTACCTATCCAACGCAGTAGAAATCAAGCCGATGTCTAGAAAAGTAAGTAAGTTATGACCCAAAATGTAACCAGTTGTGCTACTGCCTCTTTCCGGCCACTTTTTAGTAGAACTAGTTACCTTTTTGGTCATAACTTGCTTAGTTTTCTAGATATCGACTTGATTCCTTTTGACTTGGATAGCTAAGGGCACTGTCTTTAACCACAATATTTTTTTCCTGCGGGTAGAACAAAAAAATTTTTGATCATTTTTCCAAAAAAAGCAAAGGGGGTAGCCCATGGTATTTTTTGAAGAAAAAAAAAATTTTGTCCCACTATTCGCAAAAAGAAAATTTCGTATTAAAGCCAATGCTGTTACCTATCCAACGCAGTAGAAATCAAGCCGATGTCTAGAAAAGTAAGTAAGTTATGACCCAAAATGTAACCAGTTGTGCTACTGCCTCTTTCCGGCCACTTTTTAGTAGAACTAGTTACCTTTTTGGTCATAACTTGCTTAGTTTTCTAGATATCGACTTGAATCCTTTTGAATTGGATAGCTAAGGGCACTGGCTTTAACTATAATATTTTTTTTCTTGCGGGTAGAACAAAAAAATTTTTTATCATTTTTCCAAAAAAAGGAAAGGGGGTAGCCCATGGTATTTTTTTTTTAAAAAAAAATTTTGTCCCACTATTCGCAAAAAGAAAATTTCGTATTAAAGCCAATGCTGTTACCTATCCAACGCAGTAGAAATCAAGTCGATGTCTAGAAAAGTAAGTAAGTTATGACCCAAAATGTAACCAGTTGTGCTACTGCCTCTTTCCGGCCACTTTTTAGTAGAACTAGTTACCTTTTTGGTCATAACTTGCTTAGTTTTCTAGATATCGACTTGATTCCTTTTGACTTGGATAGCTAAGGGCACTGTCTTTAACCACAATATTTTTTTCTTGCGGGTAGAACAAAAAAATTTTTTATCATTTTTCCAAAAAAAGGAAAGGGGGTAGCCCATGGTATTTTTTGAAGAAAAAAAATTTTGTCCCACTATTCGCAAAAAGAAAATTTCGTATTAAAGCCAATGCTGTTACCTATCCAACGCAGTAGAAATCAAGTCGATGTCTAGAAAAATAAGTAAGTTATGACACAAAATGTAACCAGTTGTGCTACTGCCTCTTTCCGGCCACTTTTTAGTAGAACTAGTTACCTTTTTGGTCATAACTTGCTTAGTTTTCTAGATATCGACTTGATTCCTTTTGACTTGGATAGCTAAGGGCACTGTCTTTAACCACAATATTTTTTTCCTGCGGGTAGAACAAAAAAATTTTTGATCATTTTTCCAAAAAAAGGAAAGGGGGTAGCCCATGGTATTCTTTGAAGAAAAAAAATTTTGTCCCACTATTCGCAAAAAGAAAATTTCGTATTAAAGCCAATGCTGTTACCTATCCAACGCAGTAGAAATCAAGCCGATGTCTAGAAAAGTAAGTAAGTTATGACCCAAAATGTAACCAGTTGTGCTACTGCCTCTTTCCGGCCACTTTTTAGTAGAACTAGTTACCTTTTTGGTTATAACTTGCTTAGTTTTCTAGATATCGACTTGATTCCTTTTGACTTGGATAGCTAAGGGCACTGGCTTTAACTATAATATTTTTTTTCTTGCGGGTAGAACAAAAAAATTTTTTATCATTTTTCCAAAAAAAGGAAAGGGGGTAGCCCATGGTATTTTTTTTTAAAAAAAAAATTTTGTCCCACTATTCGCAAAAAGAAAATTTCGTATTAAAGCCAATGCTGTTACCTATCCAACGCAGTAGAAATCAAGTCGATGTCTAGAAAAGTAAGTAAGTTATGACCCAAAATGTAACCAGTTGTGCTACTGCCTCTTTCCGGCCACTTTTTAGTAGAACTAGTTACCTTTTTGGTCATAACTTGCTTAGTTTTCTAGATATCGACTTGATTCCTTTTGACTTGGATAGCTAAGGGCACTGTCTTTAACCACAATATTTTTTTCTTGCGGGTAGAACAAAAAAATTTTTTATCATTTTTCCAAAAAAAGGAAAGGGGGTAGCCCATGGTATTTTTTGAAGAAAAAAAATTTTGTCCCACTATTCGCAAAAAGAAAATTTCGTATTAAAGCCAATGCTGTTACCTATCCAACGCAGTAGAAATCAAGTCGATGTCTAGAAAAATAAGTAAGTTATGACACAAAATGTAACCAGTTGTGCTACTGCCTCTTTCCGGCCACTTTTTAGTAGAACTAGTTACCTTTTTGGTCATAACTTGCTTAGTTTTCTAGATATCGACTTGATTCCTTTTGACTTGGATAGCTAAGGGCACTGTCTTTAACCACAATATTTTTTTCCTGCGGGTAGAACAAAAAAATTTTTGATCATTTTTCCAAAAAAAGGAAAGGGGGTAGCCCATGGTATTCTTTGAAGAAAAAAAATTTTGTCCCACTATTCGCAAAAAGAAAATTTCGTATTAAAGCCAATGCTGTTACCTATCCAACGCAGTAGAAATCAAGCCGATGTCTAGAAAAGTAAGTAAGTTATGACCCAAAATGTAACCAGTTGTGCTACTGCCTCTTTCCGGCCACTTTTTAGTAGAACTAGTTACCTTTTTGGTTATAACTTGCTTAGTTTTCTAGATATCGACTTGATTCCTTTTGACTTGGATAGCTAAGGGCACTGGCTTTAACTATAATATTTTTTTTCTTGCGGGTAGAACAAAAAAATTTTTTATCATTTTTCCAAAAAAAGGAAAGGGGGTAGCCCATGGTATTTTTTTTTAAAAAAAAAATTTTGTCCCACTATTCGCAAAAAGAAAATTTCGTATTAAAGCCAATGCTGTTACCTATCCAACGCAGTAGAAATCAAGTCGATGTCTAGAAAAGTAAGTAAGTTATGACCCAAAATGTAACCAGTTGTGCTACTGCCTCTTTCCGGCCACTTTTTAGTAGAACTAGTTACCTTTTTGGTCATAACTTGCTTAGTTTTCTAGATATCGACTTGATTCCTTTTGACTTGGATAGCTAAGGGCACTGTCTTTAACCACAATATTTTTTTCTTGCGGGTAGAACAAAAAAATTTTTTATCATTTTTCCAAAAAAAGGAAAGGGGGTAGCCCATGGTATTTTTTGAAGAAAAAAAATTTTGTCCCACTATTCGCAAAAAGAAAATTTCGTATTAAAGCCAATGCTGTTACCTATCCAACGCAGTAGAAATCAAGTCGATGTCTAGAAAAATAAGTAAGTTATGACACAAAATGTAACCAGTTGTGCTACTGCCTCTTTCCGGCCACTTTTTAGTAGAACTAGTTACCTTTTTGGTCATAACTTGCTTAGTTTTCTAGATATCGACTTGATTCCTTTTGACTTGGATAGCTAAGGGCACTGTCTTTAACCACAATATTTTTTTCCTGCGGGTAGAACAAAAAAATTTTTGATCATTTTTCCAAAAAAAGGAAAGGGGGTAGCCCATGGTATTCTTTGAAGAAAAAAAATTTTGTCCCACTATTCGCAAAAAGAAAATTTCGTATTAAAGCCAATGCTGTTACCTATCCAACGCAGTAGAAATCAAGCCGATGTCTAGAAAAGTAAGTAAGTTATGACCCAAAATGTAACCAGTTGTGCTACTGCCTCTTTCCGGCCACTTTTTAGTAGAACTAGTTACCTTTTTGGTCATAACTTGCTTAGTTTTCTAGATATCGACTTGATTCCTTTTGACTTGGATAGCTAAGGGCACTGTCTTTAACCACAATATTTTTTTCCTGCGGGTAGAACAAAAAATTTTTTTATCATTTTTCCAAAAAAAGCAAAGGGGGTAGCCCATGGTATTTTTTGAAGAAAAAAAATTTTGTCCCACTATTCGCAAAAAGAAAATTTCGTATTAAAGCCAATGCTGTTACCTATCCAACGCAGTAGAAATCAAGCCGATGTCTAGAAAAGTAAGTAAGTTATGACCCAAAATGTAACCAGTTGTGCTACTGCCTCTTTCCGGCCACTTTTTAGTAGAACTAGTTACCTTTTTGGTCATAACTTGCTTAGTTTTCTAGATATCGACTTGATTCCTTTTGACTTGGATAGCTAAGGGCACTGTCTTTAACCACAATATTTTTTTCCTGCGGGTAGAACAAAAAAATTTTTGATCATTTTTCCAAAAAAAGCAAAGGGGGTAGCCCATGGTATTTTTTGAAGAAAAAAAAAATTTTGTCCCACTATTCGCAAAAAGAAAATTTCGTATTAAAGCCAATGCTGTTACCTATCCAACGCAGTAGAAATCAAGCCGATGTCTAGAAAAGTAAGTAAGTTATGACCCAAAATGTAACCAGTTGTGCTACTGCCTCTTTCCGGCCACTTTTTAGTAGAACTAGTTACCTTTTTGGTCATAACTTGCTTAGTTTTCTAGATATCGACTTGAATCCTTTTGAATTGGATAGCTAAGGGCACTGGCTTTAACTATAATATTTTTTTTCTTGCGGGTAGAACAAAAAATTTTTTTATCATTTTTCCAAAAAAAGGAAAGGGGGTAGCCCATGGTATTTTTTTTTTAAAAAAAAATTTTGTCCCACTATTCGCAAAAAGAAAATTTCGTATTAAAGCCAATGCTGTTACCTATCCAACGCAGTAGAAATCAAGTCGATGTCTAGAAAAGTAAGTAAGTTATGACCCAAAATGTAACCAGTTGTGCTACTGCCTCTTTCCGGCCACTTTTTAGTAGAACTAGTTACCTTTTTGGTCATAACTTGCTTAGTTTTCTAGATATCGACTTGATTCCTTTTGACTTGGATAGCTAAGGGCACTGTCTTTAACCACAATATTTTTTTCTTGCGGGTAGAACAAAAAAATTTTTTATCATTTTTCCAAAAAAAGGAAAGGGGGTAGCCCATGGTATTTTTTGAAGAAAAAAAATTTTGTCCCACTATTCGCAAAAAGAAAATTTCGTATTAAAGCCAATGCTGTTACCTATCCAACGCAGTAGAAATCAAGCCGATGTCTAGAAAAGTAAGTAAGTTATGACCCAAAATGTAACCAGTTGTGCTACTGCCTCTTTCCGGCCACTTTTTAGTAGAACTAGTTACCTTTTTGGTCATAACTTGCTTAGTTTTCTAGATATCGACTTGATTCCTTTTGACTTGGATAGCTAAGGGCACTGTCTTTAACCACAATATTTTTTTCCTGCGGGTAGAACAAAAAAATTTTTGATCATTTTTCCAAAAAAAGCAAAGGGGGTAGCCCATGGTATTTTTTGAAGAAAAAAAAAATTTTGTCCCACTATTCGCAAAAAGAAAAATTCGTATTAAAGCCAATGCTGTTACCTATCCAACGCAGTAGAAATCAAGCCGATGTCTAGAAAAGTAAGTAAGTTATGACCCAAAATGTAACCAGTTGTGCTACTGCCTCTTTCCGGCCACTTTTTAGTAGAACTAGTTACCTTTTTGGTTATAACTTGCTTAGTTTTCTAGATATCGACTTGATTCCTTTTGACTTGGATAGCTAAGGGCACTGGCTTTAACTATAATATTTTTTTTCTTGCGGGTAGAACAAAAAAATTTTTTATCATTTTTCCAAAAAAAGGAAAGGGGGTAGCCCATGGTATTTTTTTTATAAAAAAAATTTTTGTCCCACTATTCGCAAAAAGAAAATTTCGTATTAAAGCCAATGCTGTTACCTATCCAACGCAGTAGAAATCAAGCCGATGTCTAGAAAAGTAAGTAAGTTATGACCCAAAATGTAACCAGTTGTGCTACTGCCTCTTTCCGGCCACTTTTTAGTAGAACTAGTTACCTTTTTGGTCATAACTTGCTCAGTTTTCTAGATATCGACTTGATTCCTTTTGACTTGGATAGCTAAGGGCACTGTCTTTAACCACAATATTTTTTTCTTGCGGGTAGAACAAAAAAATTTTTTATCATTTTTCCAAAAAAAGCAAAGGGGGTAGCCCATGGTATTTTTTGAAGAAAAAAATTTTTGTCCCACTATTCGCAAAAACAAAATTTCGTATTAAAGCCAATGCTGTTACCTATCCAACGCAGTAGAAATCAAGCCGATGTCTAGAAAAGTAAGTAAGTTATGACCCAAAATGTAACCAGTTGTGCTACTGCCTCTTTCCGGCCACTTTTTAGTAGAACTAGTTACCTTTTTGGTTATAACTTGCTTAGTTTTCTAGATATCGACTTGATTCCTTTTGACTTGGATAGCTAAGGGCACTGGCTTTAACTATAATATTTTTTTTCTTGCGGGTAGAACAAAAAATTTTTTTATCATTTTTCCAAAAAAAGCAAAGGGGGTAGCCCATGGTATTTTTTGAAGAAAAAAATTTTTGTCCCACTATTCGCAAAAAGAAAATTTCGTATTAAAGCCAATGCTGTTACCTATCCAACGCAGTAGAAATCAAGCCGATGTCTAGAAAAGTAAGTAAGTTATGACCCAAAATGTAACCAGTTGTGCTACTGCCTCTTTCCGGCCACTTTTTAGCAGAACTAGTTACCTTTTTGGTTATAACTTGCTTAGTTTTCTAGATAACGACTTGATTCCTTTTGACTTGGATAGCTAAGGGCACTGTCTTTAACAACAATATTTTTTTCTTGCGGGTAGAACAAAAAATTTTTTTATCATTTTTCCAAAAAAAGCAAAGGGGGTAGCCCATGGTATTTTTTGAAGAAAAAAATTTTTGTCCCACTATTCGCAAAAACAAAATTTCGTATTAAAGCCAATGCTGTTACCTATCCAACGCAGTAGAAATCAAGCCGATGTCTAGAAAAGTAAGTAAGTTATGACCCAAAATGTAACCAGTTGTGCTACTGCCTCTTTCCGGCCACTTTTTAGTAGAACTAGTTACCTTTTTGGTCATAACTTGCTTAGTTTTCTAGATATCGACTTGATTCCTTTTGACTTGGATAGCTAAGGGCACTGTCTTTAACCACAATATTTTTTTCCTGCGGGTAGAACAAAAAAATTTTTGATCATTTTTCCAAAAAAAGCAAAGGGGGTAGCCCATGGTATTTTTTGAAGAAAAAAAAAATTTTGTCCCACTATTCGCAAAAAGAAAATTTCGTATTAAAGCCAATGCTGTTACCTATCCAACGCAGTAGAAATCAAGCCGATGTCTAGAAAAGTAAGTAAGTTATGACCCAAAATGTAACCAGTTGTGCTACTGCCTCTTTCCGGCCACTTTTTAGTAGAACTAGTTACCTTTTTGGTCATAACTTGCTTAGTTTTCTAGATATCGACTTGAATCCTTTTGAATTGGATAGCTAAGGGCACTGGCTTTAACTATAATATTTTTTTTCTTGCGGGTAGAACAAAAAAATTTTTTATCATTTTTCCAAAAAAAGGAAAGGGGGTAGCCCATGGTATTTTTTTTTAAAAAAAAAATTTTGTCCCACTATTCGCAAAAAGAAAATTTCGTATTAAAGCCAATGCTGTTACCTATCCAACGCAGTAGAAATCAAGTCGATGTCTAGAAAAGTAAGTAAGTTATGACCCAAAATGTAACCAGTTGTGCTACTGCCTCTTTCCGGCCACTTTTTAGTAGAACTAGTTACCTTTTTGGTCATAACTTGCTTAGTTTTCTAGATATCGACTTGATTCCTTTTGACTTGGATAGCTAAGGGCACTGTCTTTAACCACAATATTTTTTTCTTGCGGGTAGAACAAAAAAATTTTTTATCATTTTTCCAAAAAAAGGAAAGGGGGTAGCCAATGGTATTTTTTGAAGAAAAAAAATTTTGTCCCACTATTCGCAAAAAGAAAATTTCGTATTAAAGCCAATGCTGTTACCTATCCAACGCAGTAGAAATCAAGTCGATGTCTAGAAAAATAAGTAAGTTATGACACAAAATGTAACCAGTTGTGCTACTGCCTCTTTCCGGCCACTTTTTAGTAGAACTAGTTACCTTTTTGGTCATAACTTGCTTAGTTTTCTAGATATCGACTTGATTCCTTTTGACTTGGATAGCTAAGGGCACTGTCTTTAACCACAATATTTTTTTCCTGCGGGTAGAACAAAAAAATTTTTGATCATTTTTCCAAAAAAAGGAAAGGGTAGCCCATGGTATTCTTTGAAGAAAAAAAATTTTGTCCCACTATTCGCAAAAAGAAAATTTCGTATTAAAGCCAATGCTGTTACCTATCCAACGCAGTAGAAATCAAGCCGATGTCTAGAAAAGTAAGTAAGTTATGACCCAAAATGTAACCAGTTGTGCTACTGCCTCTTTCCGGCCACTTTTTAGTAGAACTAGTTACCTTTTTGGTTATAACTTGCTTAGTTTTCTAGATATCGACTTGATTCCTTTTGACTTGGATAGCTAAGGGCACTGGCTTTAACTATAATATTTTTTTTCTTGCGGGTAGAACAAAAAAATTTTTTATCATTTTTCCAAAAAAAGGAAAGGGGGTAGCCCATGGTATTTTTTTTATAAAAAAAATTTTTGTCCCACTATTCGCAAAAAGAAAATTTCGTATTAAAGCCAATGCTGTTACCTATCCAACGCAGTAGAAATCAAGCCGATGTCTAGAAAAGTAAGTAAGTTATGACCCAAAATGTAACCAGTTGTGCTACTGCCTCTTTCCGGCCACTTTTTAGTAGAACTAGTTACCTTTTTGGTCATAACTTGCTCAGTTTTCTAGATATCGACTTGATTCCTTTTGACTTGGATAGCTAAGGGCACTGTCTTTAACCACAATATTTTTTTCTTGCGGGTAGAACAAAAAAATTTTTTATCATTTTTCCAAAAAAAGCAAAGGGGGTAGCCCATGGTATTTTTTGAAGAAAAAAATTTTTGTCCCACTATTCGCAAAAACAAAATTTCGTATTAAAGCCAATGCTGTTACCTATCCAACGCAGTAGAAATCAAGCCGATGTCTAGAAAAGTAAGTAAGTTATGACCCAAAATGTAACCAGTTGTGCTACTGCCTCTTTCCGGCCACTTTTTAGTAGAACTAGTTACCTTTTTGGTTATAACTTGCTTAGTTTTCTAGATATCGACTTGATTCCTTTTGACTTGGATAGCTAAGGGCACTGGCTTTAACTATAATATTTTTTTTCTTGCGGGTAGAACAAAAAATTTTTTTATCATTTTTCCAAAAAAAGCAAAGGGGGTAGCCCATGGTATTTTTTGAAGAAAAAAATTTTTGTCCCACTATTCGCAAAAAGAAAATTTCGTATTAAAGCCAATGCTGTTACCTATCCAACGCAGTAGAAATCAAGCCGATGTCTAGAAAAGTAAGTAAGTTATGACCCAAAATGTAACCAGTTGTGCTACTGCCTCTTTCCGGCCACTTTTTAGTAGAACTAGTTACCTTTTTGGTCATAACTTGCTCAGTTTTCTAGATAACGACTTGATTCCTTTTGACTTGGATAGCTAAGGGCACTGTCTTTAACAACAATATTTTTTTCTTGCGGGTAGAACAAAAAATTTTTTTATCATTTTTCCAAAAAAAGCAAAGGGGGTAGCCCATGGTATTTTTTGAAGAAAAAAAATTTTGTCCCCCTATTCGCAAAAAGAAAATTTCGTATTAAAGCCAATGCTGTTACCTATCCAACGCAGTAGAAATCAAGCCGATGTCTAGAAAAATAAGTAAGTTATTACCCAAAATGTAAATAGTTCTGCTACTGCCTCTTTCCGGCCACTTTTTAGTAGAACTAGTTACCTTTTTGGTCATAACTTGCTCAGTTTTCTAGATATCGACTTGATTCCTTTTGACCTGGATAGCTAAGGGCACTGGCTTTAACTATAATATTTTTTTTCTTGCGGGTAGAACAAAAAAATTTTTTATCATTTTTCCAAAAAAAAGGAAAGGGGGTAGCCCATGGTATTTTTTTAAGAAAAAAAATTTTGTCCCACTATTCGCAAAAAGAAAATTTCGTATTAAAGCCAATGCTGTTACCTACCCAACGCAGCAGAAATCCAGTCGATGTCTAGAAAAATAAGTAAGTTATGACCCAAAATGTAACCAGTTGTGCTACTGCCTCTTTCCGGCCACTTTTTAGTAGAACTAGTTACCCTTTTGGTCATAACTTGCTTAGTTTTCTAGATATCGACTTGATTCCTTTTGACTTGGATAGCTAAGGGCACTGGCTTTAACTATAATATTTTTTTTCTTGCGGGTAGAACAAAAAAATTTTTTATCATTTTTCCAAAAAAAGCAAAGGGGGTAGCCCATGGTATTTTTTGAAGAAAAAAAATTTTGTCCCACTATTCGCAAAAAGAAAAATTCTTATTAAAGCCAATGCTGTTACCTATCCAACGCAGTAGAAATCAAGCCGATGTCTAGAAAAGTAAGTAAGTTATGACCCAAAATGTAACCAGTTGTGCTACTGCCTCTTTCCGGCCACTTTTTAGTAGAACTAGTTACCTTTTTGGTTATAACTTGCTTAGTTTTCTAGATATCGACTTGATTCCTTTTGACTTGGATAGCTAAGGGCACTGGCTTTAACTATAATATTTTTTTTCTTGCGGGTAGAACAAAAAAATTTTTTATCATTTTTCCAAAAAAAGCAAAGGGGGTAGCCCATGGTATTTTTTGAAGAAAAAAAATTTTGTCCCACTATTCGCAAAAAGAAAAATTCGTATTAAAGCCAATGCTGTTACCTATCCAACGCAGTAGAAATCAAGCCGATGTCTAGAAAAGTAAGTAAGTTATGACCCAAAATGTAACCAGTTGTGCTACTGCCTCTTTCCGGCCACTTTTTAGTAGAACTAGTTACCTTTTTGGTCATAACTTGCTTAGTTTTCTAGATATCGACTTGATTCCTTTTGACTTGGATAGCTAAGGGCACTGGCTTTAACTATAATATTTTTTTTCTTGCGGGTAGAACAAAAAAATTTTTTATCATTTTTCCAAAAAAAGCAAAGGGGGTAGCCCATGGTATTTTTTGAAGAAAAAAAATTTTGTCCCACTATTCGCAAAAAGAAAAATTCTTATTAAAGCCAATGCTGTTACCTATCCAACGCAGTAGAAATCAAGCCGATGTCTAGAAAAGTAAGTAAGTTATGACCCAAAATGTAACCAGTTGTGCTACTGCCTCTTTCCGGCCACTTTTTAGTAGAACTAGTTACCTTTTTGGTCATAACTTGCTTAGTTTTCTAGATATCGACTTGATTCCTTTTGACTTGGATAGCTAAGGGCACTGACTTTAACTATAATATTTTTTTTCTTGCGGGTAGAACAAAAAAATTTTTTATCATTTTTCCAAAAAAAGCAAAGGGGGTAGCCCATGGTATTTTTTGAAGAAAAAAAATTTTGTCCCACTATTCGCAAAAAGAAAAATTCGTATTAAAGCCAATGCTGTTACCTATCCAACGCAGTAGAAATCAAGCCGATGTCTAGAAAAGTAAGTAAGTTATGACCCAAAATGTAACCAGTTGTGCTACTGCCTCTTTCCGGCCACTTTTTAGTAGAACTAGTTACCTTTTTGGTCATAACTTGCTTAGTTTTCTAGATATCGACTTGATTCCTTTTGACTTGGATAGCTAAGGGCACTGGCTTTAACTATAATATTTTTTTTCTTGCGGGTAGAACAAAAAAATTTTTGATCATTTTTCCAAAAAAAGCAAAGGGGGTAGCCCATGGTATTTTTTGAAGAAAAAAAATTTTGTCCCACTATTCGCAAAAAGAAAAATTCGTATTAAAGCCAATGCTGTTACCTATCCAACGCAGTAGAAATCAAGCCGATGTCTAGAAAAGTAAGTAAGTTATGACCCAAAATGTAACCAGTTGTGCTACTGCCTCTTTCCGGCCACTTTTTAGTAGAACTAGTTACCTTTTTGGTTATAACTTGCTTAGTTTTCTAGATATCGACTTGATTCCTTTTGACTTGGATAGCTAAGGGCACTGGCTTTAACTATAATATTTTTTTTCTTGCGGGTAGAACAAAAAAATTTTTTATCATTTTTCCAAAAAAAGGAAAGGGGGTAGCCCATGGTATTTTTTTTTTTTTAAAAATTTTGTCCCACTATTCGCAAAAAGAAAATTTCGTATTAAAGCCAATGCTGTTACCTACCCAACACAGCAGAAATCCAGTCGATGTCTAGAAAAATAAGTAAGTTATGACCCAAAATGTAACCAGTTGTGCTACTGCCTCTTTCCGGCCACTTTTTAGTAGAACTAGTTACCTTTTTGGTCATAACTTGCTTAGTTTTCTAGATATCGACTTGATTCCTTTTGACTTGGATAGCTAAGGGCACTGTCTTTAACCACAATATTTTTTTCTTGCGGGTAGAACAAAAAAATTTTTTATCATTTTTCCAAAAAAAGCAAAGGGGGTAGCCCATGGTATTTTTTGAAGAAAAAAAATTTTGTCCCACTATTCGCAAAAAGAAAAATTCGTATTAAAGCCAATGCTGTTACCTATCCAACGCAGTAGAAATCAAGCCGATATCTAGAAAAGTAAGTAAGTTATGACCCAAAATGTAACCAGTTGTGCTACTGCCTCTTTCCGGCCACTTTTTAGTAGAACTAGTTACCTTTTTGGTCATAACTTGCTCAGTTTTCTAGATATCGACTTTATTCCTTTTGACTTGGATAGCTAAGGGAACTGTCTTTAACCACAATATTTTTTTCTTGCGGGTAGAACAAAAAAATTTTTTATCATTTTTCCAAAAAAAGCAAAGGGGGTAGCCCATGGTATTTTTTGAAGAAAAAAATTTTTGTCCCACTATTCGCAAAAACAAAATTTCGTATTAAAGCCAATGCTGTTACCTATCCAACGCAGTAGAAATCAAGCCGATGTCTAGAAAAGTAAGTAAGTTATGACCCAAAATGTAACCAGTTGTGCTACTGCCTCTTTCCGGCCACTTTTTAGTAGAACTAGTTACCTTTTTGGTCATAACTTGCTTAGTTTTCTAGATATCGACTTGATTCCTTTTGACTTGGATAGCTAAGGGCACTGTCTTTAACCACAATATTTTTTTCTTGCGGGTAGAACAAAAAATTTTTTTATCATTTTTCCAAAAAAAGCAAAGGGGGTAGCCCATGGTATTTTTTGAAGAAAAAAATTTTTGTCCCACTATTCGCAAAAACAAAATTTCGTATTAAAGCCAATGCTGTTACCTATCCAACGCAGTAGAAATCAAGCCGATGTCTAGAAAAGTAAGTAAGTTATGACCCAAAATGTAACCAGTTGTGCTACTGCCTCTTTCCGGCCACTTTTTAGTAGAACTAGTTACCTTTTTGGTCATAACTTGCTTAGTTTTCTAGATATCGACTTGATTCCTTTTGACTTGGATAGCTAAGGGCACTGTCTTTAACCACAATATTTTTTTCTTGCGGGTAGAACAAAAAATTTTTTTATCATTTTTCCAAAATAAGCAAAGGGGGTAGCCCATGGTATTTTTTGAAGAAAAAAATTTTTGTCCCACTATTCGCAAAAACAAAATTTCGTATTAAAGCCAATGCTGTTACCTATCCAACGCAGTAGAAATCAAGCCGATATCTAGAAAAGTAAGTAAGTTATGACCCAAAATGTAACCAGTTGTGCTACTGCCTCTTTCCGGCCACTTTTTAGTAGAACTAGTTACCTTTTTGGTCATAACTTGCTCAGTTTTCTAGATATCGACTTGATTCCTTTTGACTTGGATAGCTAAGGGCACTGTCTTTAACCACAATATTTTTTTCTTGCGGGTAGAACAAAAAAATTTTTTATCATTTTTCCAAAAAAAGCAAAGGGGGTATCCCATGGTATTTTTTGAAGAAAAAAATTTTTGTCCCACTATTCGCAAAAAGAAAATTTCGTATTAAAACCAATGCTGTTACCTATCCAACGCAGTAGAAATCAAGCCGATGTCTAGAAAAATAAGTAAGTTATTACCCAAAATATAAATAGTTCTGCTACTGCCTCTTTCCGGCCACTTTTTAGTAGAACTAGTTACCTTTTTGGTCATAACTTGCTCAGTTTTCTAGATATCGACTTGATTCCTTTTGACTTGGATAGCTAAGGGCACTGTCTTTAACCACAATATTTTTTTTCTTGCGGGTAGAACAAAAAAATTTTTTATCATTTTTCCAAAAAAAGGAAAGGGGGTAGCCCATGGTATTTTTTAAAGAAAAAAAATTTTGTCCCACTATTCGCAAAAAGAAAATTTCGTATTAAAGCCAATGCTGTTACCTATCCAACGCAGTAGAAATCAAGCCGATATCTAGAAAAGTAAGTAAGTTATGACCCAAAATGTAACCAGTTGTGCTACTGCCTCTTTCCGGCCACTTTTTAGTAGAACTAGTTACCTTTTTGGTCATAACTTGCTCAGTTTTCTAGATATCGACTTGATTCCTTTTGACTTGGATAGCTAAGGGCACTGTCTTTAACCACAATATTTTTTTTCTTGCGGGTAGAACAAAAAAATTTTTTATCATTTTTCCAAAAAAAGGAAAGGGGGTAGCCCATGGTATTTTTTAAAGAAAAAAAATTTTGTCCCACTATTCGCAAAAAGAAAATTTCGTATTAAAGCCAATGCTGTTACCTACCCAACGCAGTAGAAATCCAGTCGATGTCTAGAAAAATAAGTAAGTTATGACCCAAAATGTAACCAGTTGTGCTACTGCCTCTTTCCGGCCACTTTTTAGTAGAACTAGTTACCTTTTTGGTCATAACTTGCTTAGTTTTCTAGATATCGACTTGATTCCTTTTGACTTGGATAGCTAAGGGCACTGTCTTTTACAACAATATTTTTTTCTTGCGGGTAGAACAAAAAATTTTTTTATCATTTTTCCAAAAAAAGCAAAGGGGGTAGCCCATGGTATTTTTTGAAGAAAAAAATTTTTGTCCCACTATTCGCAAAAAGAAAATTTCGTATTAAAGCCAATGCTGTTACCTATCCAACGCAGTAGAAATCAAGCCTATGTCTAGAAAAGTAAGTAAGTTATGACCCAAAATGTAACCAGTTGTGCTACTGCCTCTTTCCGGCCACTTTTTAGTAGAACTAGTTACCTTTTTGGTCATAACTTGCTCAGTTTTCTAGATATCGACTTGATTCCTTTTGACTTGGATAGCTAAGGGCACTGTCTTTAACCACAATATTTTTTTCTTGCGGGTAGAACAAAAAATTTTTTTATCATTTTTCCAAAAAAAGCAAAGGGGGTAGCCCATGGTATTTTTTGAAGAAAAAAAATTTTGTCCCACTATTCGCAAAAAGAAAAATTCGTATTAAAGCCAATGCTGTTACCTATCCAACGCAGTAGAAATCAAGCCGATGTCTAGAAAAGTAAGTAAGTTATGACCCAAAATGTAACCAGTTGTGCTACTGCCTCTTTCCGGCCACTTTTTAGTAGAACTAGTTACCTTTTTGGTCATAACTTGCTTAGTTTTCTAGATATCGACTTGATTCCTTTTGACTTGGATAGCTAAGGGCACTGGCTTTAAAAACAATATTTTTTTTCTTGCGGGTAGAGCAAAAAAATTTTTTATCATTTTTCCAAAAAAAGCAAAGGGGGTAGCCCATGGTATTTTTTGAAGAAAAAAAATTTTGTCCCACTATTCGCAAAAAGAAAATTTCGTATTAAAGCCAATGCTGTTACCTATCCAACGCAGTAGAAATCAAGCCGATGTCTAGAAAAGTAAGTAAGTTATGACCCAAAATGTAACCAGTTGTGCTACTGCCTCTTTCCGGCCACTTTTTAGTAGAACTAGTTACCTTTTTGGTCATAACTTGCTCAGTTTTCTAGATATCGACTTGATTCCTTTTGACTTGGATAGCTAAGGGCACTGTCTTTAACCACAATATTTTTTTCTTGCGGGTAGAACAAAAAAATTTTTTATCATTTTTCCAAAAAAAGCAAAGGGGGTAGCCCATGGTATTTTTTGAAGAAAAAAATTTTTGTCCCACTATTCGCAAAAAGAAAATTTCGTATTAAAACCAATGCTGTTACCTATCCAACGCAGTAGAAATCAAGCCGATGTCTAGAAAAATAAGTAAGTTATTACCCAAAATGTAAATAGTTCTGCTACTGCCTCTTTCCGGCCACTTTTTAGTAGAACTAGTTACCTTTTTGGTTATAACTTGCTTAGTTTTCTAGATATCGACTTGATTCCTTTTGACTTGGATAGCTAAGGGCACTGTCTTTAACCACAATATTTTTTTCTTGCGGGTAGAACAAAAAATTTTTTTATCATTTTTCCAAAATAAGCAAAGGGGGTAGCCCATGGTATTTTTTGAAGAAAAAAATTTTTGTCCCACTATTCGCAAAAACAAAATTTCGTATTAAAGCCAATGCTGTTACCTATCCAACGCAGTAGAAATCAAGCCGATATCTAGAAAAGTAAATAAGTTATGACCCAAAATGTAACCAGTTGTGCTACTGCCTCTTTCCGGCCACTTTTTAGTAGAACTAGTTACCTTTTTGGTCATAACTTGCTCAGTTTTCTAGATATCGACTTGATTCCTTTTGACTTGGATAGCTAAGGTCACTGTCTTTAACCACAATATTTTTTTCTTGCGGGTAGAACAAAAAAATTTTTTATCATTTTTCCAAAAAAAGCAAAGGGGGTAGCCCATGGTATTTTTTGAAGAAAAAAATTTTTGTCCCACTATTCGCAAAAAGAAAATTTCGTATTAAAACCAATGCTGTTACCTATCCAACGCAGTAGAAATCAAGCCGATGTCTAGAAAAATAAGTAAGTTATTACCCAAAATGTAAATAGTTCTGCTACTGCCTCTTTCCGGCCACTTTTTAGTAGAACTAGTTACCTTTTTGGTTATAACTTGCTTAGTTTTCTAGATATCGACTTGATTCCTTTTGACTTGGATAGCTAAGGGCACTGTCTTTAACCACAATATTTTTTTTCTTGCGGGTAGAACAAAAAAATTTTTTATCATTTTTCCAAAAAAAGGAAAGGGGGTAGCCCATGGTATTTTTTAAAGAAAAAAAATTTTGTCCCACTATTCGCAAAAAGAAAATTTCGTATTAAAGCCAATGCTGTTACCTACCCAACGCAGTAGAAATCCAGTCGATGTCTAGAAAAATAAGTAAGTTATGACCCAAAATGTAACCAGTTGTGCTACTGCCTCTTTCCGGCCACTTTTTAGTAGAACTAGTTACCTTTTTGGTCATAACTTGCTTAGTTTTCTAGATATCGACTTGATTCCTTTTGACTTGGATAGCTAAGGGCACTGTCTTTAACAACAATATTTTTTTCTTGCGGGTAGAACAAAAAATTTTTTTATCATTTTTCCAAAAAAAGCAAAGGGGGTAGCCCATAGTATTTTTTGAAGAAAAAAATTTTTGTCCCACTATTCGCAAAAAGAAAATTTCGTATTAAAGCCAATGCTGTTACCTATCCAACGCAGTAGAAATCAAGCCTATGTCTAGAAAAGTAAGTAAGTTATGACCCAAAATGTAACCAGTTGTGCTACTGCCTCTTTCCGGCCACTTTTTAGTAGAACTAGTTACCTTTTTGGTCATAACTTGCTCAGTTTTCTAGATATCGACTTGATTCCTTTTGACTTGGATAGCTAAGGGCACTGTCTTTAACCACAATATTTTTTTCTTGCGGGTAGAACAAAAAATTTTTTTATCATTTTTCCAAAAAAAGCAAAGGGGGTAGCCCATGGTATTTTTTGAAGAAAAAAAATTTTGTCCCACTATTCGCAAAAAGAAAAATTCGTATTAAAGCCAATGCTGTTACCTATCCAACGCAGTAGAAATCAAGCCGATGTCTAGAAAAGTAAGTAAGTTATGACCCAAAATGTAACCAGTTGTGCTACTGCCTCTTTCCGGCCACTTTTTAGTAGAACTAGTTACCTTTTTGGTTATAACTTGCTTAGTTTTCTAGATATCGACTTGATTCCTTTTGACTTGGATAGCTAAGGGCACTGGCTTTAACTATAATATTTTTTTTCTTGCGGGTAGAACAAAAAAATTTTTTATCATTTTTCCAAAAAAAGCAAAGGGGGTAGCCCATGGTATTTTTTGAAGAAAAAAAATTTTGTCCCACTATTCGCAAAAAGAAAAATTCGTATTAAAGCCAATGCTGTTACCTATCCAACGCAGTAGAAATCAAGCCGATGTCTAGAAAAGTAAGTAAGTTATGACCCAAAATGTAACCAGTTGTGCTACTGCCTCTTTCCGGCCACTTTTTAGTAGAACTAGTTACCTTTTTGGTCATAACTTGCTTAGTTTTCTAGATATCGACTTGATTCCTTTTGACTTGGATAGCTAAGGGCACTGGCTTTAAAAACAATATTTTTTTTCTTGCGGGTAGAGCAAAAAAATTTTTTATCATTTTTCCAAAAAAAGCAAAGGGGGTAGCCCATGGTATTTTTTGAAGAAAAAAAATTTTGTCCCACTATTCGCAAAAAGAAAATTTCGTATTAAAGCCAATGCTGTTACCTATCCAACGCAGTAGAAATCAAGCCGATGTCTAGAAAAGTAAGTAAGTTATGACCCAAAATGTAACCAGTTGTGCTACTGCCTCTTTCCGGCCACTTTTTAGTAGAACTAGTTACCTTTTTGGTCATAACTTGCTCAGTTTTCTAGATATCGACTTGATTCCTTTTGACTTGGATAGCTAAGGGCACTGTTTTTAACCACAATATTTTTTTCTTGCGGGTAGAACAAAAAAATTTTTTATCATTTTTCCAAAAAAAGCAAAGGGGGTAGCCCATGGTATTTTTTGAAGAAAAAAATTTTTGTCCCACTATTCGCAAAAAGAAAATTTCGTATTAAAACCAATGCTGTTACCTATCCAACGCAGTAGAAATCAAGCCGATGTCTAGAAAAATAAGTAAGTTATTACCCAAAATGTAAATAGTTCTGCTACTGCCTCTTTCCGGCCACTTTTTAGTAGAACTAGTTACCTTTTTGGTTATAACTTGCTTAGTTTTCTAGATATCGACTTGATTCCTTTTGACTTGGATAGCTAAGGGCACTGTCTTTAACCACAATATTTTTTTTCTTGCGGGTAGAACAAAAAAATTTTTTATCATTTTTCCAAAAAAAGGAAAGGGGGTAGCCCATGGTATTTTTTAAAGAAAAAAAATTTTGTCCCACTATTCGCAAAAAGAAAATTTCGTATTAAAGCCAATGCTGTTACCTACCCAACGCAGTAGAAATCCAGTCGATGTCTAGAAAAATAAGTAAGTTATGACCCAAAATGTAACCAGTTGTGCTACTGCCTCTTTCCGGCCACTTTTTAGTAGAACTAGTTACCTTTTTGGTCATAACTTGCTTAGTTTTCTAGATATCGACTTGATTCCTTTTGACTTGGATAGCTAAGGGCACTGTCTTTTACAACAATATTTTTTTCTTGCGGGTAGAACAAAAAATTTTTTTATCATTTTTCCAAAAAAAGCAAAGGGGGTAGCCCATGGTATTTTTTGAAGAAAAAAATTTTTGTCCCACTATTCGCAAAAAGAAAATTTCGTATTAAAGCCAATGCTGTTACCTATCCAACGCAGTAGAAATCAAGCCTATGTCTAGAAAAGTAAGTAAGTTATGACCCAAAATGTAACCAGTTGTGCTACTGCCTCTTTCCGGCCACTTTTTAGTAGAACTAGTTACCTTTTTGGTCATAACTTGCTCAGTTTTCTAGATATCGACTTGATTCCTTTTGACTTGGATAGCTAAGGGCACTGTCTTTAACCACAATATTTTTTTCTTGCGGGTAGAACAAAAAATTTTTTTATCATTTTTCCAAAAAAAGCAAAGGGGGTAGCCCATGGTATTTTTTGAAGAAAAAAAATTTTGTCCCACTATTCGCAAAAAGAAAAATTCGTATTAAAGCCAATGCTGTTACCTATCCAACGCAGTAGAAATCAAGCCGATGTCTAGAAAAGTAAGTAAGTTATGACCCAAAATGTAACCAGTTGTGCTACTGCCTCTTTCCGGCCACTTTTTAGTAGAACTAGTTACCTTTTTGGTTATAACTTGCTTAGTTTTCTAGATATCGACTTGATTCCTTTTGACTTGGATAGCTAAGGGCACTGGCTTTAACTATAATATTTTTTTTCTTGCGGGTAGAACAAAAAAATTTTTTATCATTTTTCCAAAAAAAGCAAAGGGGGTAGCCCATGGTATTTTTTGAAGAAAAAAAATTTTGTCCCACTATTCGCAAAAAGAAAAATTCGTATTAAAGCCAATGCTGTTACCTATCCAACGCAGTAGAAATCAAGCCGATGTCTAGAAAAGTAAGTAAGTTATGACCCAAAATGTAACCAGTTGTGCTACTGCCTCTTTCCGGCCACTTTTTAGTAGAACTAGTTACCTTTTTGGTCATAACTTGCTTAGTTTTCTAGATATCGACTTGATTCCTTTTGACTTGGATAGCTAAGGGCACTGGCTTTAAAAACAATATTTTTTTTCTTGCGGGTAGAGCAAAAAAATTTTTTATCATTTTTCCAAAAAAAGCAAAGGGGGTAGCCCATGGTATTTTTTGAAGAAAAAAAATTTTGTCCCACTATTCGCAAAAAGAAAATTTCGTATTAAAGCCAATGCTGTTACCTATCCAACGCAGTAGAAATCAAGCCGATGTCTAGAAAAGTAAGTAAGTTATGACCCAAAATGTAACCAGTTGTGCTACTGCCTCTTTCCGGCCACTTTTTAGTAGAACTAGTTACCTTTTTGGTCATAACTTGCTCAGTTTTCTAGATATCGACTTGATTCCTTTTGACTTGGATAGCTAAGGGCACTGTCTTTAACCACAATATTTTTTTCTTGCGGGTAGAACAAAAAAATTTTTTATCATTTTTCCAAAAAAAGCAAAGGGGGTAGCCCATGGTATTTTTTGAAGAAAAAAATTTTTGTCCCACTATTCGCAAAAAGAAAATTTCGTATTAAAACCAATGCTGTTACCTATCCAACGCAGTAGAAATCAAGCCGATGTCTAGAAAAATAAGTAAGTTATTACCCAAAATGTAAATAGTTCTGCTACTGCCTCTTTCCGGCCACTTTTTAGTAGAACTAGTTACCTTTTTGGTTATAACTTGCTTAGTTTTCTAGATATCGACTTGATTCCTTTTGACTTGGATAGCTAAGGGCACTGTCTTTAACCACAATATTTTTTTCTTGCGGGTAGAACAAAAAATTTTTTTATCATTTTTCCAAAATAAGCAAAGGGGGTAGCCCATGGTATTTTTTGAAGAAAAAAATTTTTGTCCCACTATTCGCAAAAACAAAATTTCGTATTAAAGCCAATGCTGTTACCTATCCAACGCAGTAGAAATCAAGCCGATATCTAGAAAAGTAAATAAGTTATGACCCAAAATGTAACCAGTTGTGCTACTGCCTCTTTCCGGCCACTTTTTAGTAGAACTAGTTACCTTTTTGGTCATAACTTGCTCAGTTTTCTAGATATCGACTTGATTCCTTTTGACTTGGATAGCTAAGGTCACTGTCTTTAACCACAATATTTTTTTCTTGCGGGTAGAACAAAAAAATTTTTTATCATTTTTCCAAAAAAAGCAAAGGGGGTAGCCCATGGTATTTTTTGAAGAAAAAAATTTTTGTCCCACTATTCGCAAAAAGAAAATTTCGTATTAAAACCAATGCTGTTACCTATCCAACGCAGTAGAAATCAAGCCGATGTCTAGAAAAATAAGTAAGTTATTACCCAAAATGTAAATAGTTCTGCTACTGCCTCTTTCCGGCCACTTTTTAGTAGAACTAGTTACCTTTTTGGTTATAACTTGCTTAGTTTTCTAGATATCGACTTGATTCCTTTTGACTTGGATAGCTAAGGGCACTGTCTTTAACCACAATATTTTTTTTCTTGCGGGTAGAACAAAAAAATTTTTTATCATTTTTCCAAAAAAAGGAAAGGGGGTAGCCCATGGTATTTTTTAAAGAAAAAAAATTTTGTCCCACTATTCGCAAAAAGAAAATTTCGTATTAAAGCCAATGCTGTTACCTACCCAACGCAGTAGAAATCCAGTCGATGTCTAGAAAAATAAGTAAGTTATGACCCAAAATGTAACCAGTTGTGCTACTGCCTCTTTCCGGCCACTTTTTAGTAGAACTAGTTACCTTTTTGGTCATAACTTGCTTAGTTTTCTAGATATCGACTTGATTCCTTTTGACTTGGATAGCTAAGGGCACTGTCTTTAACAACAATATTTTTTTCTTGCGGGTAGAACAAAAAATTTTTTTATCATTTTTCCAAAAAAAGCAAAGGGGGTAGCCCATAGTATTTTTTGAAGAAAAAAATTTTTGTCCCACTATTCGCAAAAAGAAAATTTCGTATTAAAGCCAATGCTGTTACCTATCCAACGCAGTAGAAATCAAGCCTATGTCTAGAAAAGTAAGTAAGTTATGACCCAAAATGTAACCAGTTGTGCTACTGCCTCTTTCCGGCCACTTTTTAGTAGAACTAGTTACCTTTTTGGTCATAACTTGCTCAGTTTTCTAGATATCGACTTGATTCCTTTTGACTTGGATAGCTAAGGGCACTGTCTTTAACCACAATATTTTTTTCTTGCGGGTAGAACAAAAAATTTTTTTATCATTTTTCCAAAAAAAGCAAAGGGGGTAGCCCATGGTATTTTTTGAAGAAAAAAAATTTTGTCCCACTATTCGCAAAAAGAAAAATTCGTATTAAAGCCAATGCTGTTACCTATCCAACGCAGTAGAAATCAAGCCGATGTCTAGAAAAGTAAGTAAGTTATGACCCAAAATGTAACCAGTTGTGCTACTGCCTCTTTCCGGCCACTTTTTAGTAGAACTAGTTACCTTTTTGGTTATAACTTGCTTAGTTTTCTAGATATCGACTTGATTCCTTTTGACTTGGATAGCTAAGGGCACTGGCTTTAACTATAATATTTTTTTTCTTGCGGGTAGAACAAAAAAATTTTTTATCATTTTTCCAAAAAAAGCAAAGGGGGTAGCCCATGGTATTTTTTGAAGAAAAAAAATTTTGTCCCACTATTCGCAAAAAGAAAAATTCGTATTAAAGCCAATGCTGTTACCTATCCAACGCAGTAGAAATCAAGCCGATGTCTAGAAAAGTAAGTAAGTTATGACCCAAAATGTAACCAGTTGTGCTACTGCCTCTTTCCGGCCACTTTTTAGTAGAACTAGTTACCTTTTTGGTCATAACTTGCTTAGTTTTCTAGATATCGACTTGATTCCTTTTGACTTGGATAGCTAAGGGCACTGGCTTTAAAAACAATATTTTTTTTCTTGCGGGTAGAGCAAAAAAATTTTTTATCATTTTTCCAAAAAAAGCAAAGGGGGTAGCCCATGGTATTTTTTGAAGAAAAAAAATTTTGTCCCACTATTCGCAAAAAGAAAATTTCGTATTAAAGCCAATGCTGTTACCTATCCAACGCAGTAGAAATCAAGCCGATGTCTAGAAAAGTAAGTAAGTTATGACCCAAAATGTAACCAGTTGTGCTACTGCCTCTTTCCGGCCACTTTTTAGTAGAACTAGTTACCTTTTTGGTCATAACTTGCTCAGTTTTCTAGATATCGACTTGATTCCTTTTGACTTGGATAGCTAAGGGCACTGTTTTTAACCACAATATTTTTTTCTTGCGGGTAGAACAAAAAAATTTTTTATCATTTTTCCAAAAAAAGCAAAGGGGGTAGCCCATGGTATTTTTTGAAGAAAAAAATTTTTGTCCCACTATTCGCAAAAAGAAAATTTCGTATTAAAACCAATGCTGTTACCTATCCAACGCAGTAGAAATCAAGCCGATGTCTAGAAAAATAAGTAAGTTATTACCCAAAATGTAAATAGTTCTGCTACTGCCTCTTTCCGGCCACTTTTTAGTAGAACTAGTTACCTTTTTGGTTATAACTTGCTTAGTTTTCTAGATATCGACTTGATTCCTTTTGACTTGGATAGCTAAGGGCACTGTCTTTAACCACAATATTTTTTTCTTGCGGGTAGAACAAAAAAATTTTTTATCATTTTTCCAAAAAAAGGAAAGGGGGTAGCCCATGGTATTTTTTAAAGAAAAAAAATTTTGTCCCACTATTCGCAAAAAGAAAATTTCGTATTAAAGCCAATGCTGTTTTCTACCCAACGCAGTAGAAATCCAGTCGATGTCTAGAAAAATAAGTAAGTTATGACCCAAAATGTAACCAGTTGTGCTACTGCCTCTTTCCGGCCACTTTTTAGTAGAACTAGTTACCTTTTTGGTCATAACTTGCTTAGTTTTCTAGATATCGACTTGATTCCTTTTGAATTGGATAGCTAAGGGCACTGGCTTTAACTATAATATTTTTTTTCTTGCGGGTAGAACAAACAAATTTTTTATCATTTTTCCAAAAAAAGGAAAGGGGATAGCCCATGGTATTTTTTTAAGAAAAAAAATTTTGTCCCAATATTCGCAAAAAGAAAATTTCGTATTAAAGCCAATGCTGTTACCTATCCAACGCAGTAGAAATCAAGCCGATGTCTAGAAAAGTAAGTAAGTTATGACCCAAAATGTAACCAGTTGTGCTACTGCCTCTTTCCGGCCACTTTTTAGTAGAACTAGTTACCTTTTTGGTCATAACTTGCTTAGTTTTCTAGATATCGACTTGATTCCTTTTGACTTGGATAGCTAAGGGCACTGGCTTTAACTATAATATTTTTTTTCTTGCGGGTAGAACAAACAAATTTTTTATCATTTTTCCAAAAAAAGGAAAGGGGATAGCCCATGGTATTTTTTTAAGAAACAAAATTTTGTCCCAATATTCGCAAAAAGAAAATTTCGTATTAAAGCCAATGCTGTTACCTATCCAACGCAGTAGAAATCAAGCCGATGTCTAGAAAAGTAAGTAAGTTATGACCCAAAATGTAACTAGTTGTGCTACTGCCTCTTTCCGGCCACTTTTTAGTAGAACTAGTTACCTTTTTGGTCATAACTTGCTTAGTTTTCTAGATATCGACTTGATTCCTTTTGACTTGGATAGCTAAGGGCACTGTCTTTAACCACAATATTTTTTTCTTGCGGGTAGAACAAAAAAATTTTTTATCATTTTTCCAAAAAAAGCAAAGGGGATAGCCCATGGTATTTTTTTAAGAAAAAAAATTTTGTCCCACTATTCGCAAAAAGAAAATTTCGTATTAAAGCCAATGCTGTTACCTATCCAACGCAGTAGAAATCAAGTCGATGTCTAGAAAAATAAGTAAGTTATGACCCAAAATGTAACCAGTTGTGCTACTGCCTCTTTCCGGCCACTTTTTAGTAGAACTAGTTACCTTTTTGGTCATAACTTGCTTAGTTTTCTAGATATCGACTTGATTCCTTTTGAATTGGATAGCTAAGGGCACTGGCTTTAACTATAATATTTTTTTTCTTGCGGGTAGAACAAACAAATTTTTTATCATTTTTCCAAAAAAAGCAAAGAGGGTAGCCCATGGTATTTTTTTAAGAAAAAAAATTTTGTCCCACTATTCGCAAAAAGAAAATTTCGTATTAAAGCCAATGCTGTTACCTATCCAACGCAGTAGAAATCAAGTCGATGTCAAAAAGAGTAAGTAAGTTATGACCCAAAATGTAACCAGTTGTGCTACTGCCTCTTTCCGGCCACTTTTTAGTAGAACTAGTTACCTTTTTGGTCATAACTTGCTTAGTTTTCTAGATATCGACTTGATTCCTTTTGAATTGGATAGCTAAGGGCACTGGCTTTACCTATATTATTTTTTTTCTTGCTGGTAGAACAAAAAAATTTTTTATCATTTTTCCAAAAAAAGCAAAGAGGGTAGCCCATGGTATTTTTTTAAGAAAAAAAATTTTGTCCCACTATTCGCAAAAAGAAAATTTCGTATTAAAGCCAATGCTGTTACCTATCCAACGCAGTAGAAATCAAGTCGATGTCTAGAAAAATAAGTAAGTTATGACCCAAAATGTAACCAGTTGTGCTACTGCCTCTTTCCGGCCACTTTTTAGTAGAACTAGTTACCTTTTTGGTCATAACTTGCTTAGTTTTCTAGATATCGACTTGATTCCTTTTGAATTGGATAGCTAAGGGCACTGGCTTTAACTATAATATTTTTTTCTTGCGGGTAGAACAAACAAATTTTTTATCATTTTTCCAAAAAAAGGAAAGGGGATAGCCCATGGTATTTTTTTAAGAAAAAAAAATTTGTCCCAATATTCGCAAAAAGAAAATTTCGTATTAAAGCCAATGCTGTTACCTATCCAACGCAGTAGAAATCAAGCCGATGTCTAGAAAAGTAAGTAAGTTATGACCCAAAATGTAACCAGTTGTGCTACTGCCTCTTTCCGGCCACTTTTTAGTAGAACTAGTTACCTTTTTGGTCATAACTTGCTTAGTTTTCTAGATATCGACTTGATTCCTTTTGACTTGGATAGCTAAGGGCACTGTCTTTAACCACAATATTTTTTTCTTGCGGGTAGAACAAAAAAATTTTTTATCATTTTTCCAAAAAAAGCAAAGGGGGTAGCCCATTGTATTTTTTGAAGAAAAAAATTTTTGTCCCACTATTCGCAAAAAGAAAATTTCGTATTAAAGCCAATGCTGTTACCTATCCAACGCAGTAGAAATCAAGTCGATGTCTAGAAATATAAGTAAGTTATGACCAAAAATTTTACCAGTTCTGCTACTGCCTCTTTCCGGCCACTTTTTAGTAGAACTAGTTACCTTTTTGGTCATAACTTGCTCAGTTTTCTAGATATCGACTTGATTCCTTTTGACCTGGATAGCTAAGGGCACTGGCTTTAACTATAATATTTTTTTTCTTGCGGGTAGAACAAAAAAATTTTTTATCATTTTTCCAAAAAAAGGAAAGGGGGTAGCCCATGGTATTTTTTAACAAAAAAAAATTTGGTCCCACTATTCGCAAAAAGAAAATTTCGTATTAAAGCCAATGCTGTTACCTATCCAACGCAGTAGAAATCAAGCCGATGTCTAGAAAAGTAAGTAAGTTATGACCCAAAATGTAACCAGTTGTGCTACTGCCTCTTTCCGGCCACTGTTTAGTAGAACTAGTTACCTTTTTGGTCATAACTTGCTTAGTTTTCTAGATATCGACTTGATTCCTTTTGACTTGAATAGCTAAGGGCACTGTCTTTAACCACAATATTTTTTTCTTGCGGGTAGAACAAAAAAATTTTTTTATCATTTTTCCAAAAAAAGCAAAGGGGATAGCCCATTGTATTTTTTGAAGAAAAAAATTTTGTCCCACTATTCGCAAAAAGAAAATTTCGTATTAAAGCCAATGCTGTTACCTATCTAACGCAGTCGAAATCAAGCCGATGTCTAGAAAAGTAAGTAAGTTATGACACAAAATGTAACCAGTTGTGCTACTGCCTCTTTCCGGCCACTTTTTAGTAGAACTAGTTACCTTTTTTGTCATAACTTGCTTAGTTTTCTAGATATCGACTTGATTCCTTTTGACTTGGATAGCTAAGGGCACTGGCTTTAACTATAATATTTTTTTTCTTGCGGGTAGAACAAACAAATTTTTTATCATTTTTCCAAAAAAAGCAAAGGGGGTAGCCCATGGTATTTTTTGAAGAAAAAAAATTTTGTCCCACTATTCGCAAAAAGAAAATTTCGTATTAAAGCCAATGCTGTTACCTGTCCAACGCAGTAGAAATCAAGTCGATGTCTAGAAAAGTAAGTAAGTTATGACACAAAATGTAACCAGTTGTGCTACTGCCTCTTTCCGGCCACTTTTTAGTAGAACTAGTTACCTTTTTGGTCATAACTTGCTTAGTTTTCTAGATATCAACTTGATTCCTTTTGACTTGGATAGCTAAGGGCACTGGCTTTAACTATAATATTTTTTTTCTTGCGGGTAGAACAAACAAATTTTTTATCATTTTTCCAAAAAAAGGAAAGGGGGTAGCCCATGGTAATTTTTTAAGAAAAAAAATTTTGTCCCAATATTCGCAAAAAGAAAATTTCGTATTAAAGCCAATGCTGTTACCTATCCAACGCAGTAGAAATCAAGTCGATGTCTAGAAAAATAAGTAAGTTATGACCCAAAATGTAACCAGTTGTGCTACTGCCTCTTTCCGGTAACTTTTTAGTAGAACTAGTTACCTTTTTGGTCATAACTTGCTTAGTTTTCTAGATATCGACTTGATTCCTTTTGAATTGGATAGCTAAGGGCACTGGCTTTAACTATAATATTTTTTTTCTTGCGGGTAGAACAAACAAATTTTTTATCATTTTTCCAAAAAAAGGAATGGGGATAGCCCATGGTATTTTTTTAAGAAAAAAAATTTTGTCCCAATATTCGCAAAAAGAAAATTTCGTATTAAAGCCAATGCTGTTACCTATCCAACGCAGTAGAAATCAAGCCGATGTCTAGAAAAGTAAGTAAGTTATGACCCAAAATGTAACCAGTTGTGCTACTGCCTCTTTCCGGCCACTTTTTAGTAGAACTAGTTACCTTTTTGGTCATAACTTGCTTAGTTTTCTAGATATCGACTTGATTCCTTTTGACTTAGATAGCTAAGGGCACTGTCTTTAACCACAATATTTTTTTCTTGCGGGTAGAACAAAAAACTTTTTTATCATTTTTCCAAAAAAAGCAAAGGGGGTAGCCCATTGTATTTTTTTAAGAAAAAAAATTTTGTCCCAATATTCGCAAAAAGAAAATTTCGTATTAAAGCCAATGCTGTTACCTATCCAACGCAGTATAAATCAAGCCGATGTCTAGAAAAGTAAGTAAGTTATGACCCAAAATGTAACCAGTTGTGCTACTGCCTCTTTCCGGCCACTTTTTAGTAGAACTAGTTACCTTTTTGGTCATAACTTGCTTAGTTTTCTAGATATCGACTTGATTCCTTTTGAATTGGATAGCTAAGGGCACTGTCTTTAACCACAATATTTTTTTTCTTGCGTTTAGAACAAACAAATTTTTTATCATTTTTCCAAAAAAAGGAAAGGGGGTAGCCCATGGTATTTTTTTAAGAAAAAAAATTTTGTCATAATATTCGCAAAAAGAAAATTTCGTATTAAAGCCAATGCTGTTACCTATCCAACGCAGTAGAAATCAAGTCGATGTCTAGAAAAATAAGTAAGTTATGACCCAAAATGTAACCAGTTGTGCTACTGCCTCTTTCCGGCCACTTTTTAGTAGAACTAGTTACCTTTTTGGTCATAACTTGCTTAGTTTTCTAGATATCGACTTGATTCCTTTTGAATTAAATAGCTAAGGGCACTGGCTTTAACTGTAATATTTTTTTTCTTGCGGGTAGAACAAACAAATTTTTTATCATTTTTCCAAAAAAAGGAAAGGGGATAGCCCATGGTATTTTTTTAAGAAAAAAAATTTTATCCCAATATTCGCAAAAAGAAAATTTCGTATTAAAGTCAATGCTGTTACCTATCCAACGCAGTAGAAATCAAGCCGATGTCTAGAAAAGTAAGTAAGTTATGACCCAAAATGTAACCAGTTGTGCTACTGCCTCTTTCCGGCCACTTTTTAGTAGAACTAGTTACCTTTTTGGTCATAACTTGCTTAGTTTTCTAGATATCGACTTGATTCCTTTTGAATTGGATAGCTAAGGGCACTGGCTTTAACTATAATATTTTTTTTCTTGCGGGTAGAACAAACAAATTTTTTATCATTTTTCCAAAAAAAGGAAAGGGGATAGCCCATGGTATTTTTTTAAGAAAAAAAATTTTGTCCCAATATTCGCAAAAAAAAAATTTCGTATTAAAGCCAAAGCTGTTACCTCTCCAACGCAGTAGAAATCAAGTCGATGTCAAAAAGAGTAAGTAAGTTATGACCCAAAATGTAACCAGTTGTGCTACTGCCTCTTTCCGGCCACTTTTTAGTAGAACTAGTTACCTTTTTGGTCATAACTTGCTTAGTTTTCTAGATATCGACTTGATTCCTTTTGACTTGGATAGCTAACGGCACTGTCTTTACCCACAATATTTTTTTCTTGCGAGTAGAACAAAAAATTTTTTTATCATTTTTCCAAAAAAAGCAAAGGGGGTAGCCCATGGTATTTTTTGAAGAAAAAAATTTTTGTCCCACTATTCGCAAAAAGAAAATTTCGTATTAAAGCCAATGCTGTTACCTATCCAACGCAGTAGAAATCAAGCCGATGTCTAGAAAAGTAAGTAAGTTATGACCCAAAATGTAACCAGTTGTGCTACTGCCTCTTTCCGGCCACTTTTTAGTAGAACTAGTTACCTTTTTGGTCATAACTTGCTTAGTTTTCTAGATATCGACTTGATTCCTTTTGAATTGGATAGCTAAGGGCACTGGCTTTAACTATAATATTTTTTTCTTGCGGGTAGAACAAACAAATTTTTTATCATTTTTCCAAAAAAAGGAAAGGGGGTAGCCCATGGTATTTTTTTAAGAAAAAAAATTTTGTCATAATATTCGCAAAAAGAAAATTTCGTATTAAAGCCAATGCTGTTACCTATCCAACGCAGTAGAAATCAAGTCGATGTCTAGAAAAATAAGTAAGTTATGACCCAAAATGTAACCAGTTGTGCTACTGCCTCTTTCCGGCCACTTTTTAGTAGAACTAGTTACCTTTTTGGTCATAACTTGCTTAGTTTTCTAGATATCGACTTGATTCCTTTTGACTTGGATAGCTAAGGGCACTGGCTTTAACTATAACATTTTTTTTCTTGCGGGTAGAACAAACAAATTTTTTATCATTTTTCCAAAAAAAGCAAAGGGGGTAGCCCATTGTATTTTTTGAAGAAAAAAATTTTTGTCCCACTATTCGCAAAAAGAAAATTTCGTATTAAAGCCAATGCTGTTACCTATCCAACGCAGTAGAAATCAAGTCGATGTCTAGAAAAATAAGTAAGTTATGACCCAAAATGTAACCAGTTGTGCTACTGCCTCTTTCCGGCCACTTTTTAGTAGAACTAGTTACCTTTTTGGTCATAACTTGCTTAGTTTTCTAGATATCGACTTGATTCCTTTTGACTTGGATAGCTAAGGGCACTGGCTTTAACTATAACATTTTTTTTCTTGCGGGTAGAACAAACAAATTTTTTATCATTTTTCCAAAAAAAGCAAAGGGGGTAGCCCATGGTATTTTTTGAAGAAAAAAAATTTTGTCCCACTATTCGCAAAAAGAAAATTTCGTATTAAAGCCAATGCTGTTACCTGTCCAACGTAGTAGAAATCAAGTCGATGTCTAGAAAAGTAAGTAAGTTATGACACAAAATGTAACCAGTTGTGCTACTGCCTCTTTCCGGCCACTTTTTAGTAGAACTAGTTACCTTTTTGGTCATAACTTGCTTAGTTTTCTAGATATCGACTTGATTCCTTTTGACTTGGATAGCTAAGGGTACTGGCTTTAACTATAATATTTTTTTTCTTGCGGGTAGAACAAACAAATTTTTTATCATTTTTCCAAAAAAAGGAAAGGGGGTAGCCCATGGTATTTTTTTTAAAAAAAAATTTTTGTCCCACTATTCGCAAAAAGAAAATTTCGTATTAAAGCCAATGCTGTTACCTATCCAACGCAGTAGAAATCAAGCCGATGTCTAGAAAAGTAAGTAAGTTATGACCCAAAATGTAACCAGTTGTGCTACTGCCTCTTTCCGGCCACTTTTTAGTAGAACTAGTTACCTTTTTGGTCATAACTTGCTTAGTTTTCTAGATATCGACTTGATTCCTTTTGGCTTGGATAGCTAAGGGCACTGGCTTTACCTATTATATTTTTTTTCTTGCTGGTAGAACAAAAAAATTTTTTATCAATTTTCCAGAAAAAGCAAAGGGGGTAGCCCATGGCATTTTTTGAAGAAAAAAAATTTTGTCCCACTATTCGCAAAAAGAAAATTTCTTATTAAAGCCAATGCTGTTACCTATCCAACGCAGTAGAAATCAAGTAGATGTCTAGAAAAGTAAGTAAGTTATGACCCAAAATGTAACCAGTTCTGCTACTGCCTCTTTCCGGCCACTTTTTAGTAGAACTAGTTACCTTTTTGGTCATAACTTGCTTAGTTTTCTAGATATCGACTTGATTCCTTTTGACTTGGATAGCTAAGGGCACTGTCTTTAACCACAATATTTTTTTCTTGCGGGTAGAACAAAAAAATTTTTTATCATTTTTCCAAAAAAAAGCAAAGGGGGTAGCCCATTGTATTTTTTGAAGAAAAAAATTTTTGTCCCACTACTCGCAAAAAGAAAATTTCGTATTAAAGCCAATGCTGTTACCTATCCAACACAGTACAAATCAAGTCGTTGTCTAGAAAAATAAGTAAGTTATGACCAAAAATTTTACCAGTTCTGCTACTGCCCTTTCCGGCCACTTTTTAGTAGAACTAGTTACCTTTTTGGTCATAACTTGCTTAGTTTTCTAGATATCGACTTGATTCCTTTTGGCTTGGATAGCTAAGGGCACTGGCTTTACCTATTATATTTTTTTTCTTGCTGGTAGAACAAAAAAATTTTTTATCAATTTTCCAGAAAAAGCAAAGGGGGTAGCCCATGGCATTTTTTGAAGAAAAAAAATTTTGTCCCACTATTCGCAAAAAGAAAATTTCTTATTAAAGCCAATGCTGTTACCTATCCAACGCAGTAGAAATCAAGTAGATGTCTAGAAAAGTAAGTAAGTTATGACCCAAAATGTAACCAGTTCTGCTACTGCCTCTTTCCGGCCACTTTTTAGTAGAACTAGTTACCTTTTTGGTCATAACTTGCTTAGTTTTCTAGATATCGACTTGATTCCTTTTGACTTGGATAGCTAAGGGCACTGGCTTTAACTATAATTTTTTTTTTCTTGCGGGTAGAACAAAAAAATTTTTTATCATTTTTCCAAAAAAAGGAAAGGGGGTAGCCCATGGTATTTTTTAAAAAAAAAATTTTGTCCCACTATTCGCAAAAAGAAAATTTCGTATTAAAGCCAATGCTGTTACCTACCCAACGCAGTAGAAATCCAGTCGATGTCTAGAAAATTAAGTAACTTATGACCCAAAATGTAACCAGTTCTGCTACTGCCTCTTTCCGGCCACTTTTTAGTAGAACTAGTTACCTTTTTGGTCATAACTTGCTTAGTTTTCTAGATATCGACTTGATTCCTTTTGACTTGGATAGCTAAGGGCACTGTCTTTAACCACAATATTTTTTTCTTGCGGGTAGAACAAAAAAATTTTTTATCATTTTCCCAAAAAAAGGCAAAGGGGGTAGCCCATTGTATTTTTTGAAGAAAAAAATTTTTGTCCCACTACTCGCAAAAAGAAAATTTCGTATTAAAGCCAATGCTGTTACCTATCCAACACAGTACAAATCAAGTCGTTGTCTAGAAAAATAAGTAAGTTATGACCAAAAATTTTACCAGTTCTGCTACTGCCTCTTTCCGGCCACTTTTTAGTAGAACTAGTTACCTTTTTGGTCATAACTTGCTCAGTTTTCTAGATATCGACTTGATTCCTTTTGACCTGGATAGCTAAGGGCACTGGCTTTAACTGTAATATTTTTTTTCTTGCGGGTAGAACAAAAAAATTTTTTATCATTTTTCCAAAAAAAGGAAAGGGGGTAGCCCATTGTATTTTTTTAAGAAAAAAAATTTTGTCCCACTATTCGCAAAAAGAAAATTTCGTATTAAAGCCAATGCTGTTACCTACCCAACGCAGTAGAAATCCAGTCGATGTCTAGAAAATTAAGTAAGTTATGACCCAAAATGTAACCAGTTCTGCTACTGCCTCTTTCCGGCCACTTTTTAGTAGAACTAGTTACCTTTTTGGTCATAACTTGCTTAGTTTTCTAGATATCGACTTGATTCCTTTTGACTTGGATAGCTAAGGGCACTGTCTTTAACCACAATATTTTTTTCTTGCGGGTAGAACAAAAAAATTTTTTATCATTTTTCCAAAAAAAAGCAAAGGGGGTAGCCCATTGTATTTTTTGAAGAAAAAAATTTTTGTCCCACTACTCGCAAAAAGAAAATTTCGTATTAAAGCCAATGCTGTTACCTACCCAACGCAGTAGAAATCCAGTCGATGTCTAGAAAAATAAGTAAGTTATGACCAAAAATGTAACCAGTTCTGCTACTGCCTCTTTCCGGCCACTTTTTAGTAGAACTAGTTACCTTTTTGGTCATAACTTGCTTAGTTTTCTAGATATCGACTTGATTCCTTTTGACTTGGATAGCTAAGGGCACTGGCTTTAACTATAAAATTTTTTTTCTTGCGGGTAGAACAAACAAATTTTTTATCATTTTTCCAAAAAAAGCAAAGGGGGTAGCCCATGGTATTTTTTGAAGAAAAAAAATTTTGTCCCACTATTCGCAAAAAGAAAATTTCGTATTAAAGCCAATGCTGTTACCTATACAACGCAGTAGAAATCAAGCCGATGTCTAGAAAAGTAAGTAAGTTATTACGCAAAATGTAACCAGTTGTGCTACTGCCTCTTTCCGGCCACTTTTTAGTAGAACTAGTTACCTTTTTGGTCATAACTTGCTTAGTTTTCTAGATATCGACTTGATTCCTTTTGACTTGGATAGCTTAGGGCACTGGCTTTAACTATAATATTTTTTTTCTTGCGGGTAGAACAAACAAATTTTTTATCATTTTTCCAAAAAAAGCAAAGGGGGTAGCCCGTGGTATTTTTTGAAGAAAAAAAATTTTGTCCCACTATTCGCAAAAAGAAAATTTCGTATTAAAGCCAATGCTGTTACCCATCCAACGCAGTAGAAATCAAGCCGATGTCTAGAAAAGTAAGTAAGTTATGACCCAAAATGTAACCAGTTGTGCTACTGCCTCTTTCCGGCCACTTTTTAGTAGAACTAGTTACCTTTTTGGTCATAACTTGCTTAGTTTTCTAGATATCGACTTGAATCCTTTTGAATTGGATAGCTAAGGGCACTGGCTTTAACTATAATATTTTTTTTCTTGCGGTAGAACAAAAAAATTTTTTATCATTTTTCCAAAAAAAGGAAAGGGGGTAGCCCATGGTATTTTTTTAAGAAAAAAAATTTTGTCCCACTATTCGCAAAAAGAAAATTTCGTATTAAAGCCAATGCTGTTACCTACCCAACGCAGTAGAAATCCAGTCGATGTCTAGAAAAATAAGTAAGTTATGACCCAAAATGTAACCAGTTCTGCTACTGCCTCTTTCCGGCCACTTTTTAGTAGAACTAGTTACCTTTTTGGTCATAACTTGCTTAGTTTTCTAGATATCGACTTGAATCCTTTTGAATTGGATAGCTAAGGGCACTGGCTTTAACTTAAATATTTTTTTTCTTGCGGGTAGAACAAACAAATTTTTTATCATTTTTCCAAAAAAAGGAAAGGGGGTAGCCCATGGTATTTTTTTAAGTAAAAAAATTTTGTCCCACTATTCGCAAAAAGAAAATTTCGTATTAAAGCCAATGCTGTTACCTATCCAACGCAGTAGAAATCAAGCCGATGTCTAGAAAAGTAAGTAAATTATGACCCAAAATGTAACCAGTTCTGCTACTGCCTCTTTCCGGCCACTTTTTAGTAGAACTAGTTACCTTTTTGGTCATAACTTGCTTAGTTTTCTAGATATCGACTTGATTCCTTTTGACTTGGATAGCTAAGGGCACTGGCTTTAACAACAATATTTTTTTTCTTGCGGGTAGAACAAACAAATTTTTTATCATTTTTCCAAAAAAAGCAAAGGGGGTAGCCCATGGTATTTTTTGAAGAAAAAAAATTTTGTCCCACTATTCGCAAAAAGAAAATTTCGTATTAAAGCCAATGCTGTTACCTATCCAACGCAGTAGAAATCAAGCCGATGTCTAGAAAAGTAAGTAAGTTATGACCCAAAATGTAACCAGTTGTGCTACTGCCTCTTTCCGGCCACTTTTTAGTAGAACTAGTTACCTTTTTGGTCATAACTTGCTTAGTTTTCTAGATATCGACTTGAATCCTTTTGAATTGGATAGCTAAGGGCACTGGCTTTAACTATAATATTTTTTTTCTTGCGGGTAGAACAAACAAATTTTTTATCATTTTTCCAAAAAAAGGAAAGGGGGTAGCCCATGGTATTTTTTTAAGAAAAAAAATTTTGTCCCAATATTCGCAAAAGGAAAATTTCGTATTAAAGCCAATGCTGTTACCTATCCAACACAGTAGAAATCAAGCCGATGTCTATAAAAGTAAGTAAGTTATGACCCAAAATGTAACCAGTTGTGCTACTGCCTCTTTCCGGCCACTTTTTAGTAGAACTAGTTACCTTTTTGGTCATAACTTGCTTAGTTTTCTAGATATCGACTTGAATCCTTTTGAATTGGATAGCTAAGGGCACTGGCTTTAACTATAATATTTTTTTTCTTGCGGGTAGAACAAACAAATTTTTTATCATTTTTCCAAAAAAAGGAAAGGGGGTAGCCCATGGTATTTTTTTAAGAAAAAAAATTTTGTCCCACTATTCGCAAAAAGAAAATTTCGTATTAAAGCCAATGCTGTTACCTACCCAACGCAGTAGAAATCCAGTCGATGTCTAGAAAAATAAGTAAGTTATGACCCAAAATGTAACCAGTTCTGCTACTGCCTCTTTCCGGCCACTTTTTAGTAGAACTAGTTACCTTTTTGGTCATAACTTGCTTAGTTTTCTAGATATCGACTTGAATCCTTTTGAATTGGATAGCTAAGGGCACTGGCTTTAACTACAATATTTTTTTTCTTGCGGGTAGAACAAACAAATTTTTTATCATTTTTCCAAAAAAAGGAAAGGGGGTAGCCCATGGTATTTTTTTAAGAAAAAAAATTTTGTCCCAATATTCGCAAAAAGAAAATTTCGTATTAAAGCCAATGCTGTTACCTATCCAACACAGTAGAAATCAAGCCGATGTCTAGAAAAGTAAGTAAGTTATGACCCAAAATGTAACCAGTTATGCTACTGCCTCTTTCCGGCCACTTTTTAGTAGAACTAGTTACCTTTTTGGTCATAACTTGCTTAGTTTTCTAGATATCGACTTGATTCCTTTTGACTTGGATAGCTAAGGGCACTGTCTTTAACCACAATATTTTTTTCTTGCGGGTAGAACAAAAAAATTTTTTATCATTTTTCCAAAAAAAGCAAAGGGGGTAGCCCATTGTATTTTTTGAAGAAAAAAATTTTTGTCCCACTATTCGCAAAAAGAAAATTTCGTATTAAAGCCAATGCTGTTACCTATCCAACGCAGTAGAAATCAAGTCGATGTCTAGAAAAGTAAGTAAGTTATGACCAAAAATTTTACCAGTTCTGCTACTGCCTCTTTCCGGCCACTTTTTAGTAGAACTAGTTACCTTTTTGGTCATAACTTGCTCAGTTTTCTAGATATCGACTTGATTCCTTTTGACCTGGATAGCTAAGGGCACTGGCTTTAACTATAATATTTTTTTTCTTGCGGGTAGAACAAACAAATTTTTTATCATTTTTCCAAAAAAAGGAAAGGGGGTAGCCCATGGTATTTTTTAAAAAAAAAAATTTTGTCCCACTATTCGCAAAAAGAAAATTTCGTATTAAAGCCAATGCTGTTACCTATCCAACGCAGTAGAAATCAAGCCGATGTCTAGAAAAGTAAGTAAGTTATGACCCAAAATGTAACCAGTTGTGCTACTGCCTCTTTCCGGCCACTGTTTAGTAGAACTAGTTACCTTTTTGGTCATAACTTGCTTAGTTTTCTAGATATCGACTTGATTCCTTTTGACTTGAATAGCTAAGGGCACTGTCTTTAACAACAATATTTTTTTCTTGCGGGTAGAACAAAAAAATTTTTTTATCATTTTTCCAAAAAAAGCATAGGGGGTAGCCCATTGTATTTTTTGAAGAAAAAAATTTTGTCCCACTATTCGCAAAAAGAAAATTTCGTATTAAAGCCAATGCTGTTACCTATCTAACGCAGTCGAAATCAAGCCGATGTCTAGAAAAGTAAGTAAGTTATGACACAAAATGTAACCAGTTGTGCTACTGCCTCTTTCCGGCCACTTTTTAGTAGAACTAGTTACCTTTTTGGTCATAACTTGCTCAGTTTTCTAGATATCGACTTGATTCCTTTTGACCTGGATAGCTAAGGGCACTGTCTTTAACTATAATATTTTTTTTCTTGCGGGTAGAACAAAAAAATTTTTTATCATTTTTCCAAAAAAAGGAAAGGGGGTAGCCCATGGTATTTTTTTAAGAAAAAAAATTTTGTCCCACTATTCGCAAAAAGAAAGTTTCGTATTAAAGCCAATGCTGTTACCTACCCAACGCAGTAGAAATCCAAACGATGTCTAGAAAAATAAGTAAGTTATGACCCAAAATGTAACCAGTTCTGCTACTGCCTCTTTCCGGCCACTTTTTAGTAGAACTAGTTACCTTTTTGGTTATAACTTGCTTAGTTTTCTAGATATCGACTTGATTCCTTTTGACTTGGATAGCTAAGGGCACTGGCTTTAACTATAATATTTTTTTTCTTGCGGGTAGAACAAACAAATTTTTTATCATTTTTCCAAAAAAAGCAAAGGGGGTAGCCCATGGTATTTTTTGAAGAAAAAAAATTTTGTCCCACTATTCGCAAAAAGAAAATTTCGTATTAAAGCCAATGCTGTTACCTATCCAACGCAGTAGAAATCAAGCCGATGTCTAGAAAAGTAAGTAAGTTATGACCAAAAAGGTAACTAGTTCTACTAAAAAGTGGCCGGAAAGAGGCAGTAGCAGAACTGGTAACATTTTTGGTCATAACTTACTTATTTTTCTAGACATCGACTTGATTTCTACTGCGTTGGATAGGTAACAGCATTGGCTTTAATACGAAATTTTCTTTTTGCGAATAGTGGGACAAAATTTTTTTTCTTCAAAAAATACCATGGGCTACCCCCTTTGCTTTTTTTGGAAAAATGATAAAAAAATTTTTTGCTCTACCCGCAAGAAAAAAAATACTGTGGTGAAAGCCAGTGCCCTTAGCTATCCAAGTTAAAAGGAATCAAGTCGATATCTAGAAAACTAAGCAATCTATAACCAAAAAGGTAACTAGTTCTACTAAAAAGTGGCCGGAAAGAGGCAGTAGCAGAACTGGTTACATTTTGTGTCATAACTTACTTATTTTTCTAGACATCGACTTGATTTCTACTGCGTTGGATAGGTAACATCATTGGCTTTAATAAGAAATTTTCTTTTTGCGAATAGTGGGACAAAATTTTTTTTCTTCAAAAAATACCATGGGCTACCCCCTTTGCTTTTTTTGGAAAAATGATAAAAAATTTTTTTGCTCTACCCGCACAAAAACAATGTTGTGGTTAAAGCTAGTGCCATTAGCTATCCAAGTCAAAAGGAATCAAGTCGATATCTAGAAAACTAAGTAAGTTATGACCAAAAAGGTAACTAGTTCTACTAAAAAGTGGCCGGAAAGAGGCAGTAGCAGAACTGGCAACATTTTTGGTCATAACTTACTTATTTTTCTAGACATCGACTTGATTTCTACTGCGTGGGATACGTAGCAGCATTGGCTTTAATACGAAATTTTCTTTTTGCGAATAGTGGGACAAAATTTTTTTTCTTCAAAAAATACCATGGGCTACCCCCTTTGCTTTTTTTGGAAAAATGATAAAAAATTTTTTTGCTCTACCCGCACAAAAACAATGTTGTGGTTAAAGCTAGTGCCATTAGCTATCCAAGTCAAAAGGAATCAAGTCGATATCTAGAAAACTAAGTAAGTTATGACCAAAAAGGTAACTAGTTCTACTAAAAAGTGGCCGGAAAGAGGCAGTAGCAGAACTGGTAACATTTTTGGTCATAACTTACTTATTTTTCTAGACATCGACTTGATTTCTACTGCGTGGGATAGGTAACAGCATTGGCTTTAATACGAAATTTTCTTTTTGCGAATAGTGGGACAAAATTTTTTTTCTTCAAAAAATACCATTGGCTACCCCCTTTGCTTTTTTTGGAAAAGTGATAAAAAAATTTTTTGCTCTACCAGCAAGAAAAAAAATACTGTGGTGAAAGCCAGTGCCCTTAGCTATCCAAATCAAAAGGAATCAAGTAGATATCTAGAAAACTGAGTAAGTTATGACCAAAAAGGTAACTAGTTCTACTAAAAAGTGGCCGGAAAGAGGCAGTAGAAGAACTGGTTACATTTTGGGGCATAACTTACTTAATTTTCTAGACATCGACTTGATTTCTACTGTGTTGGATAGGTAACAGCATTGGCTTTAATACGAAATTTTCTTTTTGCGAATAGTGGGACAAAATTTTTTTTCTTCAAAAAATACCATGGGCTACCCCCTTTGCTTTTTTTGGAAAAATGATAAAAAATTTTTTTCCTCTACCCGCAAGAAAAAAAATACTGTGCTGAAAGCCAGTGCCCTTAGCTATCCAAGTCAAAAGGAATCAAGTAGATGTCTAGAAAACTAAGCAAGTTATGACCAAAAAGGTAACTAGTTCTACTAAAAAGTGGCCGGAAAGAGGCAGTAGCAGAACTGGTAACATTTTTGGTCATAACTTACTTATTTTTTTAGACATCGACTTGATTTCTACTGCGTTGGATAGGTAACAGCATTGGCTTTAATACGAAATTTTCTTTTTGCGAATAGTGGGACAAAATTTTTTTTCTTCAAAAAATACATTGGCTACCACCCCCTTTGCTTTTTTTGGAAAAATAATAGAAAACTTTTTGCTCTACCCGTAAGAAAAAAATATTGTGGTTAAAGCCAGTACCCTTAGCTATCCAAGTCAAAAGGAATCAAGTCGATATCTAGAAAACTAAGTAAGTTATGACCAAAAAGGTAACTAAATCTACTAAAAAGTGGCCGGAAAGAGGCAGTAGAAGAACTGGTTACATTTTGGGGCATAACTTACTTAATTTTCTAGACATCGACTTGATTTCTACTGTGTTGGATAGGTAACAGCATTGGCTTTAATACGAAATTTTCTTTTTGCGAATAGTGGGACAAAATTTTTTTTCTTCAAAAAATACATTGGCTACCACCCCCTTTGCTTTTTTTGGAAAAATAATAGAAAACTTTTTGCTCTACCCGTAAGAAAAAAATATTGTGGTTAAAGCCAGTACCCTTAGCTATCCAAGTCAAAAGGAATCAAGTCGATATCTAGAAAACTAAGTAAGTTATGACCAAAAAGGTAACTAGTTCTACTAAAAAGTGGCCGGATAGAGGCAGTAGCACAACTGGTTACATTTTGGGGCATAACTTACTTAATTTTCTAGACATCGACTTGATTTCTACTGTGTTGGATAGGTAACAGCATTGGCCTTAATACGAAATTTTCTTTTTGCGAATAGTGGGACAAAATTTTTTTTCTTCAAAAAATACCATGGGCTACCCCCTTTGCTTTTTTTGGAAAAATGATAAAAAATTTGTTTGCTCTACCCGCAAGAAAAAAATACTGTGGTGAAAGCCAGTGCCCTTAGCTATCCAAGTCAAAAGGAATCAAGTAGATGTCTAGAAAACTAAGCAAGTTATGACCAAAAAGGTAACTAGTTCTACTAAAAAGTGGCCGGAAAGAGGCAGTAGCAGAACTGGTAACATTTTGTGTCATAACTTACTTATTTTTCTAGACATCGACTTGATTTGTACTGCGTTGGATAGGCTACAGCATTGGCTTTAATACAAAATTTTCTTTTTGCGAATAGCGGGACAAAATTTTTTTTTTCAAAAAATACCATGGGCTACCCCCTTTGCTTTTTTTGGAAAAATGATAAAAAATTTTTAGCTCTACCCGCAAGAAAACAAATATTGCGGTTAAAGCCAGTACCCTTAGCTATCCAAGTCAAAAGGAATCAAGTCGATATCATGAAAACTAAGCAAGTTATGACCAAAAAGGTAACTAGTTCTACTAAAAAGTGGCCGGATAGAGGCAGTAGCACAACTGGTTACATTTTGGGCCATAACTTACTTATTTTTCTAGACATCGACTTGATTTCTACTGCGTTGGATAGGTAACAGCATTGACTTAAATACGAAATTTTCTTTTTGCGAATAGTGGGACAAAATTTTTTTTCTTCAAAAAATACATTGGCTACCCCCTTTGCTTTCTTTGGGAAAATGATAAAAAATTTTTTTGCTCTACCAGGAAGAAAAAAAATATTGTTGTTAAAGCCAGTGCCCTTAGCTATCCAAGTCAAACGGAGTCAAGTCAATATCTACAAAAGAAAGCAAGTTATGACCAAAAAGGTAACTAGTTCTTCTAAAAAGTGGCCGGAAAGAGGCAGTAGCAGAACTGGTTACATTTTGGGTAATAACTTACTTATTTTTCTAGACATCGACTTGATTTCTACTGCGTTGGATAGGTAAAAGCATTTGCTTTAATACGAAATTTTCTTTTTGCGAATAGTGGGACAAAAATTTGTTTCTTCAAAAAATACCTTGGGCTACCCCCTTTGCTTTTTTGGAAAAATGATAAAAAAATTTTTTGCTCTACCCGCAAAAAAAAAATATTGTGGTTAAAGCCAGTGCCCTTAGCTATCCAAGTCAAAAGGAATCAAGTCGATATCTAGAAAACTAAGCAAGTTATGACCAAAAAGGTAACTAGTTCTACTAAAAAGTGGCCGGAAAGAGGCAGTAGCAGAACTGGTTACATTTTGTGTCATAACTTACTTATTTTTCTAGACATCGACTTGATTTCTACTGCGTTGGATAGGTAACAGCATTGGCTTTAATACGAAATTTTCTTTTTGCGAATAGTGGGACAAAATTTTTTTTCTTCAAAAAATACATTGGCTACCCCCTTTGCTTTTTTTGAAAAAATGATAGAAAACTTTTTGCTCTACCCACAAGAAAAAAAACTTGTGTTTAAAGCCAGTGCCCTTAGCTATCCAAGTCGAAAGGAATCAAGTCGATATCTAGAAAACTAAGTAAGTTATGACCAAAAAGGTAACTAGTTCTACTAAAAAGTGGCCGGAAAGAGGCAGTAGCAGAACTGGTTACATTTTTGGTCATATTTTACTTATTTTTCTAGACATAGACTTGATTTCTGCTGCTTTGGATAGGTAACAGCATTGGCTTTAATACGAAATTTTCTTTTTGCGAATAGTGGGACAAAATTTTTTTTCTTCAAAAAATACCATTGGCTACCCCCTTTGCTTTTTTTGGAAAAATGATCAAAAAGTTTTTTGCTCTACCCGCAAAAAAAAAATATTGTGGTTAAAGCCAGTGCCCTTAGCTATCCAAGTCAAAAGGAATCAAGTCGATATCTAGAAAACTAAGTAAGTTATGACCAAAAAGGTAACTAGTTCTACTAAAAAGTGGCCGGAAAGAGGCAGTAGCAGAACTGGTTACATTTTGGGTAATAACTTACTTATTTTTTTGGACATCGACTTGACTTCTACTGCGTTTGATAGGTAACAGCATTGGCTTTAATACGAAATTTTCTTTTTGTGAATAGTGGGACAAAAATTTTTTTCTTCAAAAAATACCATGGGCTACCCCCTTTGCTTTCTTTGGGAAAATGATAAAAAATTTTTTTGCTCTACTCGCAAGAAAAAAAATATTGTGGTTAAAGCCAGTGCCCTTAGCTATCCAAATCAAAAGGAATCAAGTCGATATCTAGAAAACAAAGCAAGTTATAACCAAAAAGGTAACTAGTTCTACTAAAAAGTCCCCGGAAAGAGGGAGTAGCAGAACTGGTTACATTTTGGGTAATAACTTACTTATTTTTCTAGACATCGACTTGACTTCTACTGCTTTGGATAGGTAACAGCATTGGCTTTAATACGAAATTTTCTTTTTGCGAATAGTGGGACAAAAATTTTTTTCTTCAAAAAATACCATGGGCTACCCTCTTTGCTTTTTTTGGAAAAATGATAAAAAATTTTTTGCTCTACCCGCAAGAAAAAAAATATTGTGGCTAAAGCCAGTGCCCTTAGCTATCCAAGTCAAACGGAGTCAAGTCAATATCTACAAAAGAAAGCAAGTTATGACCAAAAAGGTAACTAGTTCTACTAAAAAGTGGCCGAAAAGAGGCAGTAGCAGAACTGGTAACATTTTTGGTCATTACTTACTTATTTTTCAAGACATCGACTTGATTTCTACTGCGTGGGATAGGTAACAGCATTGGCTTTAATACGAAATTTTCTTTTTGCGAATAGTGAGACAAAATTTTTTTTCTTCAAAAAATACCATGGGCTACTCCCTTTGCTTTTTTTGGAAAAATGATAAAAAATTTTTTTTTGCTCTACCCGCAAGAAAACAAATATCGTGGTTAAAGCCAGTTCCCTTAGCTATCCAAGTCAAAAGGAATCAAGTCGATATCTAGAAAACTAAGCAAGTTATGACCAAAAAGGTAACTAGTTTTACTAAAAAGTGGCCGAAAAGAGGCAGTAGCAGAAATGGTAACATTTTTGGTCATAACTTACTTATTTTTCTAGACATCGACTTGATTTCTACTGCGTGGGATAGGTAACAGCATTGGCTTTAATACGAAATTTTCTTTTTGCGAATAGTGAGACAAATTTTTTTTTCTTCAAAAAATACCATGGGCTACTCCCTTTGCTTTTTTTGGAAAAATGATAAAAAATTTTTTTGCTCTACCCGCAAGAAAACAAATATTGTGGTTAAAGCCAGTGCCCTTAGCTATCCAAGTCAAAAGGAATCAAGTCGATATCTAGAGAACTAAGCAAGTTATGACCAAAAAGGTAACTAGTTCTACTAAAAAGTGGCCGAAAAGAGGCAGTAGCAGAACTGGTAACATTTTTGGTCATAACTTACTTCTTTTTCTAGACATCGACTTGATTTCTACTGCGTGGGATAGGTAACAGCATTGGCTTTAACGAAATTTTCTTTTTGCGAATAGTGGGACAAAAATTTTTTTCTTCAAAAAATACCATGGGCTACCCTCTTTGCTTTTTTTGGAAAAATGATAAAAAATTTTTTTGCTCTACCCGGACAAAAAAAAAATATTGAAGTTAAAGCCAGTGCCCTAACCTATCCAAGTCAAAAGGAATCAAGTCGATGTCTAGAAAACAAAGCAAGTTATAACCAAAAAGGTAACTAGTTCTACTAAAAAGTCCCCGGAAAGAGGGAGTAGCAGAACTGGTTACATTTTGTGTCATAACTTACTTATTTTTCTAGACATCGACTTGATTTCTGCTGCTTTGGATAGGTAACAGCATTGGCTTTAATACGAAATTTTCTTTTTGCGAATAGTGGGACAAAATTTTTTTTCTTCAAAAAATACCATGGGCTACCCCCTTTCCTTTTTTTGGAAAAATGATAAAAAATGTTTTTGCTGTACCCGCAAAAAACAATATTGTGGTTAAAGCCAGTGCCCTTAGCTATCCAAGTCAAAAGGAATCAAGTCGATATCTAGAAAACTAAGTAAGTTATGACCAAAAAGGTAACTAGTTCTACTAAAAAGTGGCCGGATAGAGGCAGTAGCAGAACTGGTTACATTTTGTGTCATAACTTACTTATTTTTCTAGACATCGACTAGATTTCTACTGCGTTGAATAGGTAACAGCATTGGCTTTAATACGAAATTTTCTTTTTGCGAATAGTGGGACAAAAATTTTTTTCTTCAAAAAATACCATGGGCTACCCCCTTTGCTTTTTTTTGGAAAAATGATAAAAATTTTTTTGTTCTACCCGCAAGAAAAAAAATATTGTGATTAAATCCAGTGCCCTTAGCTATCCAAGTAAAAAGGAATCAAGTCGATATCTAGAAAACTAAGTAAGTTATGACCAAAAAGGTAACTAGTTCTACTAAAAAGTGGCCGGATAGAGGCAGTAGCAGAACTGGTTACATTTTGGGTAATAACTTACTTATTTTTCTAGACATCGACTTGATTTCTACTGCGTTGGATAGGTAACAGCATTGGCTTTAATACGAAATTTTCTTTTTGCGAATAGTGGGACAAAAATTTTTTTCTTCAAAAAATAACATGGGCTACCCCCTTTGCTTTCTTTGGGAAAATGATAAAAAATTTTTTTGCTCTACTCGCAAGAAAAAAATATTGTGGTTAAAGCCAGTGCCCTTAGCTATCCAAATCAAAAGGAATCAAGTCGATATCTAGAAAACAAAGCAAGTTATAACCAAAAAGGTAACTAGTTCTACTAAAAAGTCCCCGGAAAGAGGGAGTAGCAGAACTGGTTACATTTTGGGTAATAACTTACTTATTTTTCCAGACATCGACTTGACTTCTACTGCGTTGGATAGGTAACAGCATTGGCTTTAATACGAAATTTTCTTTTTGCGAATAGTGGGACAAAAATTTTTTTCTTCAAAAAATACCATGGGCTACCCCCTTTGCTTTCTTTGGGAAAATGATAAAAAATGTTTTTGCTGTACCCGCAAAAAAACAATATTGTGGTTAAAGCCAGTGCCCTTAGCTATCCAAGTCAAAAGGAATCAAGTCGATATCTAGAAAACTAAGTAAGTTATGACCAAAAAGGTAACTAGTTCTACTAAAAAGTGGCCGGATAGAGGCAGTAGCAGAACTGGTTACATTTTGTGTCATAACTTACTTATTTTTCTAGACATCGACTAGATTTCTACTGCGTTGAATAGGTAACAGCATTGGCTTTAATACGAAATTTTCTTTTTGCGAATAGTGGGACAAAAATTTTTTTCTTCAAAAAATACCATGGGCTACCCCCTTTGCTTTTTTTGGAAAAATGATAAAAATTTTTTTGTTCTACCCGCAAGAAAAAAAATATTGTGATTAAATCCAGTGCCCTTAGCTATCCAAGTAAAAAGGAATCAAGTCGATATCTAGAAAACTAAGTAAGTTATGACCAAAAAGGTAACTAGTTCTACTAAAAAGTGGCCGGATAGAGGCAGTAGCAGAACTGGTTACATTTTGGGTAATAACTTACTTATTTTTCTAGACATCGACTTGATTTCTACTGCGTTGGATAGGTAACAGCATTGGCTTTAATACGAAATTTTCTTTTTGCGAATAGTGGGACAAAAATTTTTTTCTTCAAAAAATAACATGGGCTACCCCCTTTGCTTTCTTTGGGAAAATGATAAAAAATTTTTTTGCTCTACTCGCAAGAAAAAAATATTGTGGTTAAAGCCAGTGCCCTTAGCTATCCAAATCAAAAGGAATCAAGTCGATATCTAGAAAACAAAGCAAGTTATAACCAAAAAGGTAACTAGTTCTACTAAAAAGTCCCCGGAAAGAGGGAGTAGCAGAACTGGTTACATTTTGGGTAATAACTTACTTATTTTTCCAGACATCGACTTGACTTCTACTGCGTTGGATAGGTAACAGCATTGGCTTTAATACGAAATTTTCTTTTTGCGAATAGTGGGACAAAAATTTTTTTCTTCAAAAAATACCATGGGCTACCCCCTTTGCTTTCTTTGGGAAAATGATAAAAAATTTTTTTGCTCTACCCGGAAGAAAAAAAATATTGTGGTTAAAGCCAGTGCCCTAACCTATCCAAGTCAAAAGGAATCAAGTCGATATCTAGAAAAGAAAGCAAGTTATGACCAAAAAGGTAACTAGTTCTACTAAAAAGTGGCCGGATAGAGGCAGTAGCAGAACTGGTTACATTTTGGGTAATAACTTACTTATTTTTCCAGACATCGACTTGACTTCTACTGCGTGGGATAGGTAACAGCATTGGCTTTAATACGAAATTTTCTTTTTGCGAATAGTGGGACAAAATTTTTTTCTTCAAAAAATACCATGGGCTACCCCCTCTGCTTTTTTTGGAAAAATGATTAAAATTTTTTTTGCTCTACCCGCAAGAAAAAAAATATTTTGGTTAAAGCCAGTGCCCTTAGCTATCCAAGTCAAAAGGAATCAAGTCGATATCTAGAAAACTAAGCAAGCTATAACCAAAAAGGAAACTAGTTCTACTAAAAAGTGGCCGGAAAGAGGCAGTAGCACAACTGGTTACATTTTTGGTCATAACTTACTTATTTTTCTAGACATCGACTTGATTTCTACTGCGTTGGATAGGTTACAGCATTGGCTTTAATACGAAATTTTCTTTTTGCGAATAGTGGGACAGAATTTTTTTTCTTCAAAAAAAACCATGGGCTACCCCCTCTGCTTTTTTTGGAAAAATGATAAAAAATTTGTTTGCTCTACCCGCAAGAAAAAAATACTGTGGTGAAAGCCAGTGCCCTTAGCTATCCAAGTCAAAAGGAATCAAGTAGATGTCTAGAAAACTAAGCAAGTTATGACCAAAAAGGTAACTAGTTCTACTAAAAAGTGGCCGGAAAGAGGCAGTAGCAGAACTGGTAACATTTTGTGTCATAACTTACTTATTTTTCTAGACATCGACTTGATTTGTACTGCGTTGGATAGGCTACAGCATTGGCTTTAATACAAAATTTTCTTTTTGCGAATAGCGGGACAAAATTTTTTTTTTCAAAAAATACCATGGGCTACCCCCTTTGCTTTTTTTGGAAAAATGATAAAAAATTTTTTTGCTGTACCCGCAAGAAAAAAAAATTGTGGTTAAAGCCAGTGCCCTTAGCTATCCAAGTCAAAAGGAATCAAGTCGATATCAAGAAAACTAAGCAAGTTATGACCAAAAAGGTAACTAGTTTTACTAAAAAGTGGCCGGATAGAGGCAGTAGCAGAACTGGTTACATTTTGTGTCATAACTTACTTATTTTTCTAGACATCGACTTGATTTCTACTGCGTTGGATAGGTAACAGCATTAACTTTAATAAGAAATTTTCTTTTTGCGAATAGTGCTTGTATGAGAATTTCTGAATGAAACGATTGATGTTTTATATGTTAATTAATAATTCATTTTATTTTAATTTAAGTTTTGTAGAAAGTTTGCTTTTTCTAATGACTTCTTGTATAGCGGTTAGCTGACTACTCTGTTACAAAAAAAGGTATTCGTTAAGCAGGTAGTCATATTTTAGTCAAATAACCACAGAATTACATACAAAAAAAATGTAATAAAAGGAGAAATATAAAAGGTTAGTTCAGGGTTCGGAATGATCGAATAAAAATGTATAAGAAAAATCGCAAACATTCCTCCCCCACTAAGGACGATAGTTCTTAAACCCGATTAGTTAATCAGATCATTCAGGCAAAAAAACAGATTTTTGTCAAAGGACGCTTGAAATATCTTCCTTTAGAATATAATGTTACTACTCTGATGTTGCCATCTGAACCTGGATATAACTGTTCTATTTTCGCTAATGGCCAATGACCTGGTGAGTAGCACTCGTCTAAAATAAGGACGATATCACCGACTTTTGCTGCTCGTTTTACTTGATTCCATTTTGGTCTTGCTTGGAGGCGGCAAAGATATTCTTTCGACCAACGCTCCCAAAAGTGTTGTTTTAATTTTTCAATTTGCTTCCAACGTGTTAAACGATCTAGGTTTGTATCAAGAAGACTTTTTTCAGAAATAGTAGTGGTAGGCTCTCCGATTAAAAAGTGAGCTGGTGTTAGTACGCTAAGATCTGTCGGATCAGATGAGAGGGTACAAAGTGGTCTTGAGTTTAAGCAGCTTTCAATTTGACATAGAAGAAAAATCGCCAACAGTGGGACAAAAATTTTTTTCTTCAAAAAATACCATGGGCTACCCCCTTTGCTTTTTTTGAAAAAATGATAAAAAAAAATTTCTTGTACTATCCAAATGAGCAACCCAATAATATTATTGAAGCCTTTTACAATATTCCAATTAAAATGCATTTCGAACACTTCGTAATTTTTTAGTGAACTTAATCGACTAAATGAGTCCACAATCAGGAGAATTGTGCCCAAAATTTCAGTAAAAATTACAAATATAAAAACAGTCTTTTACCGTTAATGGTGAATTTTGTTTGCTATTATGAGCTGACAACGAACTTCTTGTAGCCTGAAATTGATTTTATGGATCTGGACGATAAGTGGTTCTGAAAATATGCCACCGAGTCCGTGGCGAGCATTGGCAGATATTTTATTTCATACATAATTTCTTTCACAGATAGTGCTCTCAAATATTGCGTTTTACTCTAACCACCTTTTAAAAGGCCTCAAGTTTAGATAGTCAACAAACATGCTAAACCCAGTTTGGGAGGTTAATGCACTCTCCACTGTTCTAAGATAGCACTCATTTAGACAAAGATAAAATTAATTTTCTTTTATGCTCTTCTCAAATACATTTTCATTGCTGGCCGTCTGCATTAAGTCATAAAATATTTTATCTTATGCTTATACGATTTTCTTTATGTCTAAAATTAATTAAACATTTTTTTTTAATTTTATTATTAAAATAATGACAAGTAATGACCTGCAAGTTATGTGTCTCACATATTAAATACTGGTTGCATTCAACAATAGTGTTGCTAAGAATACTATATATTCGTACTAATGACATAAAACATTTTGTGTGTTGTATATATTATTACCTCAACCAACAAATAGATACCACCGAACAAAAAACTAATTAATTTATGCTATACAGAATGTTAAGTACCCTTCACTTTAATTATAGAGAAAGAGTAGGAAACATTTAATTTCATAAACTCAATGAAGCAGTTGCATTTTATTTGTTGTGCTTTGAATAAAATGGCAGTGTAGTTTCGATTACCATGTAATGAATAATATATACTGTGTTTGTTTCAGTCAGAAGAGACTAAAAATGTGGGAATACATTCGGAGCGAGTTATCTGCACTAAGAAAACGCAGTGGGATATTGGACCTAAACTATATAAATAAAATCATTTGGACAACATTTACGAGATACCAATTAAACTTAGAAGCGATTTAATAATAAACTGATTATAAGATGGACATTATGACTCATGAGAGTGTTAAAGTCTTCCACCCACTTTCGCTTTGCTTACTTAAGACTTATCGATATGCACATAAGTCTTTCTAAGTGTCAAGATACTTACTTGGAAGGCTGATCTACAGAAACTGGCTTTCAATAGGTATTAAAGGATCTCTTTAAAATAAAAAGTACACTTTGATCGAATTTTAAAATATAGAGGGTGTTTTTAAGAACTAATCGGTAACGTCAATTGGTCATGCTTTTTGAATTTTTTGTGTTAAACAGTACATTAGAATCTAGAGCTTTTTTTTCTAAACAATATAATTCCGCAAAGTTTCTTAGATTGTCTGCAGAAAACGTCCAGGATCTGGGAAGGAATGGAGCCTAATACCATTAGATTGATGAACTAGGGCACTGTATGAGACTAGGCAAGATATGACACTACGAGACTTGGCAATAGCATGAAATCTACACCACTAGATTGTGCTTCTTGTTATTGATTTGGTCTTAATTAGGCTGCAGAATACAGGAATTAAGGCTGTTAAATATGCGAACGATGTGCCGTTAATGGTATCAGAAATGTTGTAGAACGTGATATTGTGACTGGTGCCTTAGGATTGCTCAAATACTGGCCTTGAGATTATACCTTACGAATCAACCCAGGCTAAACACAGTCCTGGGTTTTTTCTTCCATCGTTAAGAGCTATACTTGTTTTTCTTGATCTTATAAAATTAATAACACTTATCCTTATCGCATAGTGGTTAATATTATTAAGTTGTAATTTTAAATTACACGGGCAAATTAATATCGTAGGGCTAAGAATGCTACTGTTGACTATTACATCTGTATTGAGATGTTTTGGTTGAAGGTGGCATTTTGCTTAAATATTTCAATAGTTTTTAAGATAGAAGGACAGAAAAACATCATTAGTAGGCTCAATTTTTAGATTGGCAAACATATAAAGTATTTGAAAATTACAAACGGAGTATTTGTTACTCATATGCCCAGATATCACTAGGGAAGGGCACAAAAAGAAAGCGAAGAGCATAAACTAAACATGTTCTCTCCGAATATTTATTTATAGCGTGTTTTCTGCTTATAGGACACTTTTTACATGCTAAACATTAACATCCTTCTGTGCATTAGCATACAAATATATTTATACCTTCAAGTCACAATTTTATATTTATTTGGTTACTGGGAATATCATTAAAATATAATCAATTAATGCAAAATTAAAAGCTACGCTTGCTAGAAGATAATCAATTTTAATAAAAAAAAATTAAAAAGTTTTAATAATTTTTTTTAAAGCTTGCACATCATCTAAAAAAATCATTTATTAAAAAAATTTAATTTTATTTTATTAGTAATCAAACGAGTTTATATTTTTCTAACTTTTAATTGAATTTTAACTCAAACTAATAACAAACTATTTTCTGTTTTGTTCACTTTTTAATATCCTTACATGTTTGATTTATAAGAAAACTTAATATAAAATTAGTTTCATCAATTCCAACCTTTTGACAAAACTTGTTCTTGTAATACAGAAAAAAAATTTTAAAACAATTAGAAAACTTTTGTCATACGTATTAGTTTCAGGCAAGTTATTTCTTATGAAATAATTACAAAATAGCAAAAATCTCTAGGCAAACAAATTAAAGTCTGCACAGGTATTAGATATCTTTTCTTTTTGCCATAAATCGCAACTGGTTAAAGTGTTGCTTCTTTATCTATAAAATCTTGCTGGTGATTTCAGCTAACCTCAGTTGAATTATAAAACAAAAAATCTAAAATATAACTTCAATACTCTTACTTGCTCTCCTGTGTAAGCGAAGTAACCGTACAAGCATTATAATTCACCCATATAAAGAATCGACAAATAACTATTTGTATTTTAAAAATATACAAAATGGAAACAAAAATAATAATGAAAAGAAAGAGCCAGAAAAAAACTGCATAGAAACTAGAGAAAGAAAAAGTTTTTAATTAAAATTTTACGCACGTTTTAACAACAAGTAAATTCTTAAAACACAAACACGTACAATGTACAATGTACTCATACTTGTACCCGTATCAGTGTGTGTGTGTGGTAATGTTTGTTTGAGTTTAAGCTAAAATACATATAAAATGAATACACAGCAGTACAGTATAGGCATGCATACGCTAAAACAACTACAGATACTTTCAGGCTTACGCACATGTACTTAGAACTTGTTTGTTAGTAACCATTTGTATGCAGCAATACCAGCAAGCATATGAAAAGTGAAGTTTTCAAGAAAATTACGTAAACCATATCTTTTATTAACCTTAAGGTAGCTGAGCACTAGACAAACTATGAGTCATCTCTTTTTCAAAGAATAATTATGATCTTCATTTTAAATTGTGTCCAACTTGCTGATCTCAAACGATCTCAAACTAGCTCCCGATCATACTAAGGGAATAACATTGTAAAATTTATTTAATAACCAAATACTTTATGGTCTATTTTTCTTTTATAATTTTATCACATTTTTGTTTTCGAAAATCAATATTTTCAATTTTAAAATTTCATTACCTTTAGTATTTCCGCAATCGAGGTTTATACGGTTTAACATCAGCTAAAATATATGGACAAAAGACTAAATTTCATATATTTTCTTTTTTATTTTGGGTTTTTTGGTAGTTTTTAGTATGTAATAGCAATTAGGTGATTTTGCAAAACTCAGATGTAGTAGCAGGAAAAAATAAAATTAAACCCTACAAAAAGATTAGAAAAAGAAGGTTTTCTATCTCTTGATTAAAGTAATTTAGTTGAAAATAGACAAAGTTGACATCCACACAGAAAGGATTAACCCTTGAGCCAACAAAAGCTCATAAAACAGGGTAAGAGAGAACACAATAACATGCATAGAATGACACACGTAATAAACTACAGTAGAAACTCGATTCTTGATCGCAATGAAAACAAGGCTCGGTGCAAGTTTTGAGGTTGTGGCAAGTTTCGAATTTTTTTTTTTTACAAATAAGTTAAAAAGCGTTTATTTTTAACTTCGTTTAATACACTAGCATTTCGATTCGCATTTGTTTTTGTGTAGACTAATTTTCTTAATACTATATTACATCCAAGCCTTTGCAGTGTCATCTAAGGTGACATTCTTTTGATCTGCCCCTCCCAATTAAATATTAAATACTGGTATATCATCCGCTAATGTACAAATTTTCAAATTAACCACCACGTTATTAACTTGTTCACTGAAAATTTTTATCGTTAATATAGCCTTTTTTGTTTAAGGCTGTAGCAACGGTAGTGTTGTCGGCAATTCATTATTCAATTGAAAAATGGGTGCTGTAGCAAAGTTTTGAAAAAGGAATGATATCTTCACAATCGCACTCAGATGATTGTTCACACAATTTTTGAAACTGACCTGATTCAACTAAATTTGTCATCTGTTTCATGCTATGATGGGACATCCCCAAACTTTATTTATTTCAGAAGTTGAAGAACATAAAAAATGCACTGAAAAACTCATGTGAAAAAACACGTTGCAAATATTGAAGGGAAAATTTTGCAGTCTTGCTATTACTTTGTATGTAGTGAGAAAAATTTTTGTGTTTTAAAAATCGAGGTGGGCAAGTAATAAGTATGAGCAAGAATTGCTTTCCTACGGAACATATTTACATACGGAATCATACAACAAGCACATACGAAAAGCAGCAGAACGATTATAGAAAAAGAACAGAAGTTAAGGTCGGTTCAGCTAAATGCGAAAAAAAAATTTTATTGACCAGAATTTCATTTTATCTATAGAAAAAATTCTGAAAATGAAAAATAAAAACAAATGCGCTGTATTTGATTGAATGTGTTTTCTTGGTTACATACACATTAGAAAATTCACTTGAATATTTACAAATACCTGTTATACAGGCAGCGTACGCTGCCAGCAAAGATGCAAGGCAATTTTTGCATATTTATGGAACTTCTTTAAAAAGAGAAATCTTTTTCATTCAAACAATAGTTACATTTACAAACCAACTAAGAACAAATGCTTACACGTTTTTGTGCAACTAATTGTTTTTTTTTATTTGTATTTACCGAAATCACATGTTTATATGGCATAAAAAAAGAACTTAAAGTAATAACTTTATGTTTGCCTCTTATTAATTTTATTTAATGAAACTAACATTTGCTGGCCTTACATATTCAAGCTCAAAGGAATAATGCAAAAGTACGGCAGTCTGTGGTATGCGGGTATGATTTTGTGTATTAATCAATTAATTAATGAAAGTCAAAATCGTTTTAATATTTATTTGCTAAAATTTTTTACTTTGGCGGACTTGAGTGTGTATATTCAGCATTACATTAATGCAAAGTTCTAAGAATTAATCAGTATGGACAGCAACCTCCGTTGGTCCATAGCATTGTAAGATGTAGTGCTCATGTGCGGAATATTTTGGATATTAGCCTGTCTGAATATTGTTTCCAATTTCTAGCTCTTTCTATTCAAAGAAATCCTACAGCACAGGATTTTTTTTAATTTTCTGGTTTTCCACAGTGTAATAGTTTGAGGCTGACACTAGGCCAGTGAGTTTTGTTTATTTTTAGAAACAGCAAGCGGTGATACCTCCACAAAAGTTCTTATATGCCAGAATCCAAATGGTGTCCTTGATTTCATGCCGAGTTCATTATTATTATTTCTTAAAGTATCATGATTAGTTACTACATCCTAAGCCAAGCATTCGGCCGGCTGAGACCTCTGTAGACATCATCATCACTCTAGCAGCGTGTTAAACTTAAGATCTTGAACACAAATATAAAATTCACTTTATTCTATAGGTGTTAAACTTGGAATACTACTCTAAAGAAATGCAAAGAATCAATGAGGGTTTTAAATATCGTTTGGCAGAGAGTCATATCCAACGAGAGGCTGTGGGAATTATCCCACCACCAACCTATTACCACAGATACTAAGAAGTGAAAATGGCATTTGAATGGACACACCCACGGAAAGTTATAACGAGAAATGATATAGAGTAGAACCCCCAGGGCAAGAGAAGGAAAGGACTACCATGTCATACATGAAGGAAACAAATTGAAGCGGAAATGGCAATGATTGGCAAATCTTGGATATTAGTTAAGACATTGGCTCAAGATTATTTTGTTTGATATGCAATAAAGCAATTCTTGCTATATTGTATCAAAATAGGTAAGAATTGTTATCATTCCATTTTGTGATAAGTATTTTTATCCTTATGTTGGCTCTACAGCTAAATGAATATTAATTTTTTTTTACATATCTTGCAGAGAAAATGAAGACCATATATTCTCCATTAAATGTCAAGTACAACCCTCGATTCTAAGGCAAAATTTTATGGCATTTTTTTTTTTCTATCGATTTTAAAGTATACAAGTCAAAGTATTTAAACAATTATTTACTCGATTGCTAAATATTTCTGAATTTTTTAAAAGTTTCCTTAATGAATTTTACCAAAGATGTAAGTTTGGAGTTTATTACGCCAAGTGCCAGTATAATACACTATATACCATCTGACTTGCCATTTTTTAAATTGTGGTAACAGTTTTTATGAACACTTTTTCATTTGAATAAATTTTTAAAAGTTTCTTTAAATTTTTGTTATCTGATTTATAAACAAATACTTATATAAAGTTGTTACCAACGCTTACGGGGATATATCTATTCATAAAAATTTATTTTTAAAAGATAAACTAGGTAAAATATTTGTATAATGGCTCACTGGGGCTAGACCTAACGATTAAATAATTTATTTTAAGAATTCAAGTTATATAAAGCCAAAAACAGAGACTTATATATGATGTCCTTTAAAAAAAACGCTGTCCTATAATGGCTTAAAAGAAAATATTTTGAATTAATTTTATTTCTGTAACTACATGAATTTTTGTTCTGTTACACACTTGTTAAAAATTTAATTAAAAAAAATTTTTTTAAAGTGATTTTTAGGGATTTTTTTTTTTCAATTGAGATAAAATTTAGAAATTTACAATTTTAACTCAGCTTTTTTCTGTGTGTAAGCTAAAATTATTAAAAAAATGCCAAAATAGTCTGTACTATTTTATTTTCTTTCTTTTTCTGAATTTAAATTTAGAATTGTGTTTAGATGTAGATAACAATTTTAAATAAATTTTACGTTATTTAAAATTATTTTTTTTTTTTTTTTTTCAAAGTTCATTTCTATATCAAAAGGCAGCTTAGACTTTAATCTGCTGGTTCAACACATCACTTTTTCTTATAAAAAAAAAATAATTTCTAAATAGAAGAATGACAAAAAGGAAGAGGAATATGATTGCTTCACTTTTAACAAATGGTGATGGAAATGTTCAATATTTGAAATGATGTAGAAAATTTGTATACATTAGTGTGTTTATTTGTCATTTGAATAGAGAATGAATGTTTTATGTGTGTGTTTTTCACCATTCTGTTGCTTTCCCTACAGAGTTTCTCTTTTTGTTTTTTATTCCTTTTTAGATAAAAATCAAATCCCCATACATGACAAGGCATCATCAATGTCATTTGTGTTGGGATATGGGAATCTAGTTTTTGTGTATAAAAATCTTTGTATATGAAATGAAGAAAAAAAAAGATGCAACGCAAAATACAATCATGGAAATATAACTTAATGTGTGTACTATACAAACACACATGTATATTCATGCAGACCAGCCAGTATTAACATACAATATAAAGTTGCAGATTGGGTGGTTAGATGTTTAGCAGTTGTGCATAATAAAAGATGAAAAAACACAAAATATCATCTCCGATACACACCAATTATGTATGTAAGTATCAATCTCTGTGTGTATGTGCGAAAAATTCAAAATGATTCCAATTAAAAAATATCCATACATAGCATAAAAGCGGTCATTATGGTGTGCAAAGAAAAAAGAAATACTTTTGTTTTTTTGTAAACTATTTCCATTGCAAGTTATCTGAAAATATCTGAAAATTTATTGACAATTGCTTGTTATTTGAATTTAATATGGTACAAAGTTCTGGGAGTGTTGCTATCAGTACTAAATATTTTTTTTCCAACTTTTGTGAGATACAGTAGACAGCACTAATAATCAAGTGTATCCATATGCCATATGACAGTAATAGCATCTGTTTTCAAGCAATTTCAGTTGAAAAAGTAATAAAACAAACAAATTAAAATATAACCGGCCTTTAGAGGAAATTAAATTCGAGCGTTATTTAAAAAAGTTTATAAAAATAATATTAAATTGAATTAAAAATTTTTGATAAGTAAAATATAGGGTCCGCCAAATAACTTTTTTTTTGAAAATGCTATAAAAACATCGAGTGTAGCTTCGGTTGTGTGGTCCTGTTGAAACCAAATATTGCCGATATCCTCTTCTTCAATTATTGTGAACAAAAATTTGTTCAACATGGCCCGATAACGATCGCCATTGACTAACGGCCACTCCTTGCTCATTTTCGAAGAAAAATGGCCTAATTAGGCCTCTGGACCAAAATCCACACCAAACAGTGACTCGTTTTGGGTGCGTGCGGGTTTTCTGTGCCCCAAATGCGACAATTTTGCTTGTTTACATACCCGCCAAGATCAAAAAGAGCTTCATCTGAAAAGATGATTTTTTGGCCAAAATCGGCATCTTCTATAAGTCGATCTCAGGCCCACTTAGCGAAGCGAAAACACAACCATATTCTTTCAGCGGAAGGATAAAACTAATTATCTGTTAAATCAGACATGAGCTAAGTGTTACCATTCACGAAATAAGCACTAGTTGAAAAAAAAAGTTCGATGGCGGACCTTATATAATGGTCATTTTAATAGGTTCAAGTGCTTTCTTAATAAAATTAAGTAAATGGGTAAATGCTGAAGAAATGTAAATGAATTTGCCCTCAAGTAAACCTTGATAAAAAAAATTAATAACAATTAGTAATAATAACTAAACAGCTGATTGAAAATAAAAATATAACTTTTTGACTATTCAACAACATGCGAAAACTGAAACTATTGAACCTCAAAATCACCAGAATATATCATTCAGTATTTCATTATAACGAAAACTATTATAAATACTTGATTTAAAAACTCTTTAGATAAGTTTACTGATAAAGATCTAGTTTTTCTAAAGTGTATTTTAAATTCCTCATCTGTATAGACCGTGGCTATCTCATGGGAGAAGTTCTTTTATGGAATCACGTGCTACTATTTCTTTCCATAACATTATATTATTAGCATGAACATCATCGTCATTTCGCAACATTCTTCAGCTATGGTCACATTAGACAAATATTTGTCGAAATAAGCATAACCACTAAATTTTTGCAAATATTAATAGAGTCTAACGTAACTTGTTTTGTAGAAAATTAATAAAAATAATTAGGTAGTGCAAGTATGTTACATTTTAATGAAATATTAAACTTTTCTAAGTCAACATTTCTTCAAAATACGTAAACGTATATGTAGTGGTTACGCTTATTTCGACAAGTATTTGCCTCATGTGACCGTAGCTTCCTTCTTCTTCTCGTTCTGGTTTTCGAATGATGATTCCATTTAGTACACAACTGCATTGATTATTGAGATATTGCATTTTCTCTTCTATTATGTAGGTATTTCATATTAAAAATTTGTTATCTATCTAATCTGGTTAATGTACATATGTATCTTTATACTAAATTTTTTTTTTTTTTGCATTTAGATATACATATGTAGTTGGTTTGTATAATATAAAAATTTGAAAAAATCTTAAATAAAAAAGATTTATCAAGAAAAAACATTAATTTTTTGGGGAAATTTTTTTACTGTTTTAAAAAATGAAAAAGCAGTAATTTTTACTGTTTTAGTAAGTTATTTTTCAGTTGAAATAAGTGAAATGTAGTTTATTTTTACGAATTTTGATTGGTAAAAAATTAACAGTAAAAAATAAATGAAAAATGTATTTGAATCAAATGGAATGTTAGTAGTCTTCTTTTTAAATAACTTTTCATTTGTTCAAAATGATTTTTCATTTTAATTTACCTACATAATATTTTGAGTGTAGAAAAAAAAATGTTTCGTTTTAAAAATAAAATTTTGACTACATGTGACTCCAATATAAAAGCATAAAATCCATAAAAACCTTACACAATTTATGTTTCATCAAATTTTTGGCGAAAGATACTGCAGTCGCTTTGGCTCTTAAAGGATTAAAAGTTTTACAAGGAAACCTACCGAAGAACCCCAAAGAGTATATTTATATATTTGCAGCCACAAAAAGTTAGACTGTATTATCAGTTAAAATCAGCTTTAGTCAAGCATCATAATATATTTTACAAACAATTTATCTTTAAATTCTCTAAATAAAAGTCAGTGTGATAAGTGTTTACTTAAACTAAGCCCGAAAGCAAATATTTACCACAACAGAAAATAATAAAATAATTCAACTAAATAACCTTAAGTTTTAGATTAAAATAAGAGTAGCAACAGTCATAGAACTGATAAAAATTGAACACTTGACCTTAAACCACCCAAAGAGTTATCAGTAAAAGGGATTTTAAAGTTTATTTATAAAAGCAACCAACAGGCACACCAATATGTTATGTGAATGTAAAGAGTCTAATGCACCCAGCCAGACTTAAAGTCCTAGAAGTCGTTTATGGTATAAATGTCATGTTAGCTTGAACTTTTTGTAGCCTTTAATATTATCCGAGTTTTTTGCTTTATTAAGACTCTCGAAATTGTAATGAAAACAAGAATATTCGCCGACTCTTTCCATACATTTTTTATTGATGCAATTAAAGTTGGACAATCACATAAACAGCACATAATCTGAGGTTTCGTCCTGCCAACCTGATTTGGCTGCTCCTAATATTTCATTACACTAGCGATATACATTTAAATAAAATCACAGTGTGAACTAAACTATTCCGCTTGTAGTCTGAAATTACTCTGGTACAGTACAAGTGCTTTCTGAAATGAGCTTTATGACAATACGTTTTAGGAATTCTAGTTTTACCCAACACCCAGATTTTTTCCATTCTGCTCATTGATACCATGGTATCTTTAGTCAGGTGCTCAACACAACCTTAGATTTTTATGGCTCCCAAGTTAATTAAAGATGGCAGATTAGCTCTAGGTGAGCCTAAGGCTAGCAGTAAAGCCAGACTGTTAAAGCAAATTTATAAAATTAATTAAAAATGTTTGAAAAATAAAATATTTTGTAAATATTTGGCTGCGCTTCAGCATAACAATAAGATTAAAGACTAGAGTACTTAAATTCTGGCAACTGGTTACTTTAATATTGAAGATCCTAGAAAAAAAATTTATAATCTTAAAAGAAGAAAAACTTAATATTGGAGGGAAGGCTACAACAATAAACTGCAAGAAGAAAATTTAAATGTCTTTAAATTAAAATTTTCTTGTAACTGGGTAATGCTGGGTGATGAAAACTGAAACGAAAAGAAAAATACAGACATACACACAGCACATACTAAGCTTCTTTCAAATGCACATACAGATTTCTAAAACTAAATAGTGATAGCAAATAATTTTCCAACTAAGTAAATAGCAAATAAATTGGTCTTTTCATTCTTTTGTCTACTAAAAGAATAAACGTAATCACGTATTTATTTAACAAGCTTTCAAAACCTTTCAAAATGTATGTAGTAGTATAAGACAATAACTTTTATTTGCAGGGATAGTCAAAGAATAACAGAAGTGGCTAAATATATGGGCCTTTTCTTTTGCAAATAAGAGAAAACAGAAATTAAATAATACAAGAGAAATGTTTGACTGCTCGAAATCAGGTATCAGAAATCAGGCAAGAGAGTACTATAACTTTTAATCAAAATATTACTAAGAAGAGATTTTATTGCCCATTGAAAGGGGCTGTTAATTGTAAAAATGCTTTCGCTATTAATCAAGCCTGTTCGTACATTTAATCAAGGGTGGCTATATTTTCATCCTTAATTATTTAACTGTGTTTTGGTATTTACGGAAATTAGTTTCTTTGATTAAATCTATATTTTCTTCAATTTCAACACTTTTTAAATTTATGTTTTTTTTTATTATTAAAAAGGGTTTTTTGTGGTTTTTTTCCTAATAAAGAAAATATTTGTAGGCCAAATTTTTGCCAACATTTTTACACAAAAAAAAATAAAAAAGAAGTTTGAGTAAAAGATAAACCTCATGTTTGACTTATAAAAGGGTCAACTTGTAATTTCTTTAAAATGATTGAATTGTAAATGAACTTAAAGCTTTTTAGGGGAAATAGAAAAAAAGTGGTAAATTTTAACTTAATGTGAAATTAAGCTGTTTAACAACGACAATAATGCTAAAAATTAAATAATTCAACACCAGCAAAAAAAAAGGGAAGAAAAAGAATGGAAAAATTACTACAGGGTGGGCCAAAAGAAACCAAGGGGTGTAAAAGTTTAATAACTTTTTTGTTTATTAACTTTTTTTTATTTTTTCTTTCAGATTATATAATATACAAAATGGAAAATTTTTTACACTAAATATGAAAAATGATGTCTCTTAAATGACCACCGTTTTCAGCTTCGCACTGATGGGCTCTATTTAGAGCATTTTCCATAACATCTTTCAAAACTTGTGGCTGTAGCGTTCGAATTTCTGCAACAATGTTTGCCTTGATTTCAAGGATTGTCTGTGGCTTGTTCACATACACTCGCTCCTTCAAAAAACCCCAAAGAAAATAGTCGGGTGCTGTCAAATCTGGCGATCGCGCTGGCCAAATAATTTCCGAGTTTCGAAAAAATATTCGCTCTCCAAAAATTTGACTTAAAAGTGCCATTGTGTCTCGGGCAGTATGGGCAGTGGCTCCGTCCTGCTGAAACCACATACCAGGTCTGTTTTCAAGAGCAGAACGTAAAAAATTTTCTATCATAAAACGATACCGCTCTCCATTTACGGTTACAGCACTTCCATCTTCATTTTCGGAGAAGTAAGGCCCAATGACATTTTCAGATGTGATCCCACACCATACTGTTCACCTGATGGGGTGCAATTGGCGTTGATGAATGGCTCTTGGATTTTGAGAACCCCAGAACCTACAGTTCTGCTTGTTAACAAAGCCATTCAAATGAAAATGAACTTCATCACTCATAATCAAATTTTCAATAAAGTAGATTTCATTTCTGGCCAACTCTTGAAATTTAACTGCAAAATTTAGACGTTGCCGATGATCTGCGGGTTTTAATTCTTGAACTAATTGCACCTTATATGGGTATAACTTTAAATCTTTTTTTAAAATGCGCCGTAGTGACGTACGAGACATTTCTAGCTGAGCAGAACGCCTTCTGCCAGATGTTTCTGGTGCTTTTTTAACACTTTGCTGTACTCGTTCAATATTTTCCGCAGTGCGACTTAAACGTGGTCTACCGGTTCGAGGCAAATCTCTTACGCTACCATGTTGGTGATGACGATTAACTAAGCAACGAATCATTGCTTCAGAGGGCGAAATTCTGACGTTAAAATGTCGACGATATGCTCTTTGCGTTAAAATAATTGATCTCTGGTTTAAATAATAAAATTCTATTGTCCTGGTTCTCTGTTCAGTTGTGAACCTCTCCATTATAAATTCTCCAAGTGTTGTCTATATAATCTGAAAGAAAAAATAAAAAAAAATTAATAAACAAAAAAGTTATTAAACTTTTACACCCCTTGGTTTCTTTTGGCCCACCCTGTACAACTACAGCCTAGAAGAAAAATTTAATGAGTTTAACAATAGTGTGTTATTGAAAGGAAGTCTTGGCTTTTAGTTTATAGCTTATGCCTAACTACAAATAATTCAAATATTCTTTTATTTCATTTGGAAAAAATGTAAGAATTATCCTTGATCCATAAAAATATGTTAGTAGAAATAAATAACAATAAAAAATTAATATAAGCATTCATACATGATATCTGTTTCATAGCAATGATTGGAAAAATCATTTTTTTAATTCAAAAATAATTTTTTTATTTTAAAAAAAATTTTTTTTAATTAAAATTTATTTTTTTTTTGTTTAAAAAAAATATAAAAGTTTTAAGTATTAAGTTCCAGTATTTTGCTTTTATAATAAAAACGGAAACATTTCTACTCTTTTTGATTTAATATTTCTTTTATTATTATTATTATGTTAACTTATTTTTTTATTTTCATATGAAAAACAATAAATGATTGTATGACAACCATCTTTACTTGACAACATGACACCACAGGTGGGTTGATCTTTTCCAATGTGACTGGTTCTTTGCTAGTTGAAAATATATTATTAAAAAAATAAAATGTTTTAATAAAAATATATTCTGGTATAAAACATTTTTTATAAGTATGTGTGTAGGTATACAGTTGGATACGTAAATGTATGTCTCTGTAGGGGTTTTCCTCTGTGATTTTTATTTTATCTTTTTCACTTAAATTAATAATTTATAAAATCTTATTGTTAAACTTGATTTATATTAAATTAAAAATGAAATTTTCGCAACAAAATTTAGCAAGATGATTTCAATATAAAATTTTTACAATTTTATTTTAGTTTTTTTTTAAGCTCGTTGCTCATTTGTTGCAATATTTTTTTTTTTAGTCTTGCAATAAATGATCGATATTGTGCTCGTATGTATGCCTGTATGTATATCAAGGTTATATTATTTATTTCCATTTTTTTTATTAACACTCACTTCAAAATCATTCTTGTACTTAATTAAAATTATGTCAAGTTTATATTTTTAATCAACAATTCGATTTCAATTAAGATAAAACATAAATAATGATGTGATTTATTGACTACGAGAGAAAAATATCAAGTTAACATTGAAAATTATAATGAAAAATATAGCGAATGCCAATTGCATAAATTAAAAATTAAAATTATTTGTTATTTGAAGCTAATTAATTTTAATTGAATAGCAAAGCGTTGTTTTTTAATTTTTATTTATTTTTTTAAACATGTTAAAATATTTGGAATGTAAAGTTTAAAAAAATTGTATTTTTTTTCTTTATTAAGTTCTAGACCTATAAGTCCACTAGACCTATATTGACCAGAAGTCTACGAATACAATATATTTTGTAAAGAAGTAAGAAACCTAAAATACTTATTTTCAGTTACGTAGCGATCGAAAGACTTGAAAAACATGCTTTGATTTTGTAAAGAAGTAAAAAACGTAGAACACTTACGGGCAGTTTCTCAATAATCAAAAGACTTAAGACAAAAACATCAAAATACTTAAGACAAAAAATAGTAAAGATCATCAGTGATTAAAAGACTTCCGAGAGAATTTATGTCTGTTTTTCATATGAGTAAAATCTTTGTGGCACAAGACAACTTCTGTCGTTTCTGTCGGAAAGAACGGGAAAGGTAGGAGCATGTCCTGTGTGAGTGCTCAGCGTCGGCAAGATGCAGAATGAGCTGTTTAGGTAGTGACACACTAGTCCCAGGATAATTAAGCATGATTAATTCTACAACAATTACGAGATTCCTAATTAGCCTTGGATTGTGATTATAGCCTATTTAAAAACCTTAGGAATTTTCATTTACACCTTTTATTATATAATAATTAAGAAGGGTAGTTTGTAATATTATTTGATATTTCTATACCGTACTTACAAAATATATATATTTTGAATCCTTTTAAAAAGCGGAGTCGATTCAGCTATGTCCCTCTGTTCACCTCTTTATCTCTCGTAGTCAAGTAAATATTTACCATGCCAATTTTTAAGTTGTTCTGTCTGCAAGTTTCTATTAAAACTCAATCCATTGAGTGAAAAACGTAAAAGTTTAAATTCTTAAATTAAATTTAATTAAAAAAGAAAAAAAATTTAAACTTTAACTGCTCTATCATTAAAGTAACTACTCAAAATATATGAATGCATGAGTACGTTTCGTTTCAAAATATAAAAAATACCTTTTTTGTTAGTTTGGCAACAGACGCCAAAAAAGTGACGCCAAACAACTTACTTTTTTTGTTACAGACACAAACAAAAAACAAAAAACAAAAAATCTTATAGACAAGCTACATTCATTGTTAGAGCAATGACATAACCATGACGGCGCCAATAGCAACAGACATAAACAATGTATGAATATGTTTATCTATATGTGTAGCAGATGCTTAAATAGTTTTACATGTGTGAAGGTTCATATTTTTTTCAGGAGATGAATTAAAATTTATGATTCACCGTCTACTAAATCACAATAAATTTAAAATTTTTTTTCCTATTAATTTTTGTTTAAAAATTTTTTTAATAAAGTTCTTTTAAAATGTGTGATTAAATTCTTATATAAAGTAAATTCACCTAATTTACTTATTTATTCCCTGCTGGTATGCCCAACGTAGTAAACCCATTTTGCTTTAATACGTTGTCTTGTATACTTTTTGTCTTGTTTTGTTGAGATGTTGTCAAGTTAGCCTTTTGGGATAAATAACGTTTTTTCTACTTCAGTTGCTATTTTTATTTTTAACTAGAAACTGTTTTATTTTGCAAAACAATTCAAAAACTTTATTTGTTTTTTCTTTTGTTTTTGTTTCTTTTTTATTATTTCTCCTCTGTGATACTCGTATTTATTTGTTTTCGTTAAATTTTAAAAAATATTCAAAAACAGCAAACGGTTTTTTGTTTCACATCAGACATTTAAAAGATTATTTTTGTGTGACACGAAATAATTAAGATGTTTGTTGTAATCTACTCAAAAGCTATAGTGATAAAATAAAAGATAAATAATTTATAATGCTGATTGTTAGAATAAGAAGCGTGAACAAGTCAACTGGTAAATGAGGCCAAAAAATACCTATTAAGACAAGAATTAAAAATAGAATTAGCTGATGGTTGCTTTATATATTTTTTTACAAAAATGAAGCACATTCTGAGTATGAGTAATTTTTATTCATCAATATTACTCATACGTTTATAACCCCAACGCACTTTCTTATTTATAATTTACTTTAAGTACTTCCTTTCGTCGCATCGACGAAGGAATTTTTTAATCCATACCAGGTCCAACAGAATGTAAGAAATTATTTTTTTTAATATCAATTTAATTTCATTTTTATTCATGTAAATTAAAAACTTAATTCTAAATTTAAATTTTATTTAAAAAAAAATATATAATAAAATTTTTTTTTTGGTATTTTAAAAAAAGTAAAAGCGATGTTGGTCGATTCGATGAAGAAAGTGCGTGCGGGTTAAAAGTACAGAAATCAACACAAACTTGAAGTAATTTTACTGCTGAAGAGGAACCCAAGCAATTTTACATCAGCGTGCGTTGGCAAGAAAGTTATTTTTTTAAAGGTTTTTGACAGCACAGACTGCTAATCTAAAATGACATAAAAATGCAATATTCAATCTCATTTTCATTAACATTGCACAGGTTATGTATCTACAAATTTGTATAATTTTAGTAGTTAAGATCGTGAATAAGAATCGCATGTCAAGCTATGAAACTAATCACCAAAAAAAAAATTGATTCGAAAAAATATAAAAAATGCAGAATTAATTTTTTTTCTTCTTATTAATTCTACCAATAATTTCGCACCCAAAATAACGCAAAAAAAAAATTTAAAACTCTTAACATCCACCACAGAGTGTTTATGAGTTGCTAAATTTTTCAATTACGAATAAAATATTCGGATTCGGAATACAGAATAGAACTTAATATAAAAATTAATTTGTATTACTTATTCAAATTCTTGTTTATTAATAATTTTTTTTTTTTTTATATAAATAGTAATTTTTATTGAATATAAAAAAAATTTAAATCAATCCTAAACACTGCGGCGACGCTTTCGGAAAATAAAATCCCTTTTGTTCTAAAAAAAAAATTTATATTGTGTTGTTTTTACTATTGTGAGGGGTATATAAAATTCTTTGTTTGTATATAAGAATTCCTTTAAATTGCTGGCAATAACACCACAATATAATGCTGGTGTTGATTTGTATTAACTTTAATAACAACAAATATTCCCTTATGATGATACAGTTTGGTAAAGATTTGCTTAGAGAAATGAAAACTAAAAATATTCAAAATAAAAATAAAATCGTATAAAATAAAATTTCATATTTTTGATTACTTTAAGTAATACCAGATAGAGACTTTTAGCAATTGCTACACGTATTTTCATATCGTCTGAATAGACGAACTGAAGAACTTGATTCATGAATTTTATTTATATATTTTTTGTTATTTCGTGAACTGAAACTGAACTAAAAACAGAATAATTTAGTGTCACATTTCAAATGAAATTGAAAATATTCTACTGCAGTTTAATGCACACTCACATTTTTTCCCAGTTTTCGAACTTGCAGCTGAACTGGCAATGAAATTTTTTTGAAAGTAAATTTTTGACATTTGCAGCAAGTAAAGTGACAAAATGTTAAATAGTGTTACCGGTTCGGTTAATATAAAAGTTACACTGGTAATTAATATTTAGTAAATTTAACGAAATTATTATATAAAAAAAACAACGATACAAGAAAACATTTAGAAAATAAACTTATATTAATTTTAAATATTTGCACTGCTTCTAATGAAGCCATAAAGCGTGTCGACACTTGCATTCGACAGCTCAGTGAGACCCTGCAGGCGTTGCTCACCGAAGTGGATCATGCGCCGCTCTTCCAGGGCCGGACACTGGCAGAGAAGGTGCTCCACAGTTTCCCCCTCCTCCTCGTCCTGACAACTTGCAGTGTCCCGTTACTACAGCTCTTTGGAGCCCCAACGAATCCCTACTGCGACTGATATCTAGCCTAGGCCAGATCATCCTCGCCGTATTACACGTTTCTTGGTCTCTCCATCTGGACTGTGCCTTTCGCAAGAATATGCTATCGATCTCTTTTTTAATGGCACCACTTCATTCATTCATATATTTTTATTTTCTAAATAAATGGCACATTAGAAGTGTGGCCTTTGATGATACTTTAAAAATGAATTCTTACTGTTCTGCGTAGACACTCATACAATTTGCAAGATTTTCGACTATTTTTGCGGTTTTTCCGTAGTTAATACGTATACTCAACTACTATTATATGGAAACGCAGAGTTAATTAAAATTTAATAACAAATATTATTTATATCTGAATAAATAAAGTTAATATTCTGTTTGTTTGTTTGGTATGAATATTTAGTTTTTAACATATAATCTCTATGTACTTCTCTACGAAATTTTCCTTAAATAAAAACCTATTCTTAAACAGATTGATTTATTTTTTCATATGTCTATTATCTGTGAAATTATCAGATTCAAACGCTCTCTTTATTCTAAGAATTCCAACACATAAAGTGAAAAACCAAAGTAGACCGATTACGAACAGCTAGTTGTCTTATAAATATTTACTTTTATTGTAGTATGGACATATACAGGGCTGGGAAAAATACATGTTTTGCTTAAATACAAAATATAAATCGCAAATTCGATATCAATCAAGTTCTACTGAAATTTAAAAAATTGTTTCATACAGAAAACATATCATATCGATTGAATCGATATTGAATCCGCCATTTCGACCCAACATTTTTTATCACTTTTAGTTAGAATACAGATATATTATTCAGTAGCAGAAGCATTTCTTTAAATTAACTTGGGACTTTCAAATATAGAAGCAGACACAAGTCACTTTCAATTAAGAAATGAAAAAGTCTTCTAAAGAAAATAATATTTCCACGGGTTCTGTTAAGCACTTAAAATTGTATCGAATTAGATGAAAATGTCTTTTAACATTTGGTAAGTTTTAAATTGATGTCAGGTGTTTGCTTTTATCATCATTCTTATTTTGGATGTTAACGTTTTTAGCGCGTGAACGAAGAAAGGCGTGGAAGTTGAAGGAACATGATCAGAGTTTTAGTTCTACAGAGTTGAGATTCCAAATTATACAGAGTAGGCAAAACAGATGGAATACGAAAATAAATGGCAAATGGATGCCGAAGCCAATACTGATGTATTTGAAAAAATTCGGGAAAGCTAACTACTTTCGAGTCACGATTACTTTCGAAAGTATCTGTTTTGCATGTATTTCGGAACAATACACGACGACGCAGTAGATAACACTCTGAGAGAGCAGCTCGAAGATTTCACTCCTGTCAACATGGTAGACAAAATGATAGAGTGCGAGAACAGCAAAACGCTGTAAGGAAATGCAGTGAACGCATCCGGCATAGAAAAAAAATATCGTAATGTTTGGCAGCAAGATGCGGCACTAGAAGCAAGACCTTCTTTAGAAGAAAAAGCAGCATTACGCTAACTATAAATTTGGCGGACCCAGACGTAAATAAATTATGAAAGGTCTTCTCTTAGACGAAGATTTTGAGACTTAATGCAAAAAACCGTGCTGACAAGGCTTTCCAAGAAAAGGATTTGGAAATGTTTTAGTGAAAACATATAATGCAGTGACAATGGTCACTGTAAGTGCAAACACATTTTCAAAACTACCTCACCCGCGCAAAAACGTTTTTTCTTTAATATTCTGTTAAACTATAAAATTCAAAATTTTGAATTGTGTGCCTCTGGTATAGATATTGTACTGCTTTCTGGCAACTAAAGCCTTTTGCTGCATGAATTTTTTGCGGCTTAAAAAACTTAACAAACCTGTTTTCCAAATTCTTTTCAATGTGGGCCAAATTCTTTTCAAATGGTTAAAATGCACCAAATATTTATATTGTAGTTCTCATTGATTTTAAAACAAGCAAATATTTTCCTTAACAACAATTTTCAACAGGTATGTTATCCATTGATGTATTAATTGGGTTCATAAAATATTTTAATATTATTATTTTATAATTATTTTTATTTCCCCATTTCCTATCCAAAACAATCCATGAACTTCTTAATTGTTGTAGGATTCAACTTAACTAAATTTTCTTATTGCTAGACAAACGCACAGAATTTGTTCCAATATGACAACATGAGTTGTCATATTTTACACCAAATTTATTCTTGTGCACAGAAAAAATTATTTAGAAAATTTTTCCTAAGAAATTTTTGTTTAAGTTTATGTTTTATTCTATTATTTTTTGTTCAAGTCTATAATTGTTTTAATTTGATATTTCGCTTCTCTTCATATTCGCTTTAAAATTAATTTATTTTTTCTCTTAAACAAATATTAATTATTTGTTTGGTTTTACGAATTATGTGATACTTTCCATTTCAGTTAAATATGTTTTTTTGTATGGAAATTAAGTCTTAAATGTTTTATCAACAGTTGAGTGTATAGTTTAATGTCGTTTTCGCTCTCTTTGCCTTCCTTATGACAGCTTTAGCTTTTCAGGCTTGGTTTTTCTCACGAATGAAGTTATTGTTCAGCTTTTTAGTCATTTCCGTGTGCTTATTCTTTGCATGTTCTGATATTCATACCAGAGTAACTGAACTCCTACAGCAATTCAATGTACTTATTACTGCTAGTAAATATTTCGGTTATATATCTTAAAAAATATTTAATTTACTAGATAGTTTTTCCCGGTCTCGCCTAGCCATGTTTTTGTTAGCTTTTTTATCAGAGTGAAATCTGGGAAAAGTGGACATAAAACTAGGCGTGACCAGTCTAAAAGTATATAAACTTTATGTAAAAATTGAAAAAAAATCTATTGAAAAACAAAATATTGTGGAGCGAACAAACAAACAGAAAATAATTGATAGATTAAATTTTTATTTCAATTAAGAACTTGAATTTCAAAATAACCCCCTAAAATTTATAAACAAATAAATTAATTGCAAATTTTAACAACAAATCTATAAATTAGCTTCTTTAAAGCAGCTTGTCTTGTATTGTTTTTTAAAAAAATATATTTTTAGAAAATTTATTTTGAGCCTCAGAATATTTAAAATAGAAAATACATTAGTGGCAAGCATTTAAAATATCAAATAAAAATACATTTATTGCACGTATTTGCATTTCAAAAATAAGTATCAGAATAGCTGCCCAACCCTGTGTGCTTGGATGCATTTATTTGTTTGTTGGCTGTTCATTCATTTTGTATCGTGTACATACAAACCTACTTTGCATATTTTCCATTTATTTTAATAGTGATAATTATTATGTTTAAAATTGTTTTTTTTTTTTTAATTTTATTGTGTGTTATTAAGCAAAATATGAAAGCATATATGTATGTATGTACGTAGATATGTAATATAATAGGTGTATAAAAGTATTACGTTCATGTTATAAAATAATTAATAAACACATGCATGTACATTGTACATATTTATTTTGTACGTGTTTAAATAATTATATGTTCATTGGAAATTATTAAATTTAACACGCGATTTTTGTAAAAGAAAAGTTCATATTTTATATTTTAAAGTCATTCTCTTTTAATTTCGTAAATTCTTTAGAAAATATAAAGAGATAAATTAATATTAAAAAAATTTCAAGTCAATCAAGCCTAAAATGAATAAAATCAGCCGCAAACTGTTAATGTAAGTAATTGTTAATTACAGTTTTAGTCAACAGTTAAAGTTGTAAAACAAGCTGGTGAAATTGTTAACAAAAAAATTTATTTCATATAAATTATTGTTGTAATTTCTTGTTCTATTTATTTATATTTACAATATAAGAGGAGCGTTCCATTATCTCCCGGGGGGTAGTCGTACAGAATATGTTCTAACGTTTCTTGGCCTTCTTAACAGAAGCTACAGGAGTCATTTCGCAACACACTGATTTCATGCTGATCATCGATGAGCAAAACTATACATATTTTTATAAAAAGCCAAGCGGCTTTCTTAGTATTACAGTCAAATATTATATCTTCTGCTCTAGTGGGCCGGCGTAAAGCTGTTTTATCTAATCTGGGACAACAGGTTGATGTATAGATTCCTGCACATATTGACTTTATTTTAAAAGAGCAGGCGAATGAATTGGCTAGGCCTGCCTATAATATGGAGACTTCTTTGTCAGTGACAGTCGCTGTACGTCTTAGTAGCATCAGGAGCAGCATTCTTTACTACTACCAAGGAAAGAATAATAGATGACGGAGTCTATAAACGTGTATGGTTACGCGTCAATTATAGCCCTGCTATGATGGTAAACTCTCTGTTCAGCTGGTGAGCAGGAATAGTAAGAATATGTTCAAACTGGTGACTGTGAATACTGGTCACTGGATGAATGGAAAGCAAGCCAGATGGCTGCGACTGCCGTTCAACGGAAACTGCCGCAGCTGAGCTTCTGTGCAAGTGCCCAGCGAGTAGGTTGTTCAAAACGGAAATTTAAGCTTCTCATTGAAGGACGTTAGGCCGCCATATAAACCAAATAACTAATGTTTTAGTGGAGTCTGAAATGAACTCTCAGCAGCTCAAAGTAGAGCCTTATGAATATCATTTCTATCAGGTTTCAAAATAATTTCTATCTAAATGATTAGTCTCTTGACTCATGCATCCTTCTTCGGCTCTATAAGAGTCGTTAAATCTTGCAAATTTTTAATTTAATAAAAAAAATTTTTTTAATTATTTTATGCAAACATCAATATTTTGCCTTTATAATTAAAAAAACAGTTTTGTCTATTTTGTATTTTAAGAAATTTAAAAAAAGAAATATTTTTGAATGTTTTTAAATCTACTTTGCTGTACTGTCTTCTTAAACAGCTTAAGTAAATGTCAAAGTTCATATTGTTAGTTATTTGTACGTTGGCCCATTGCTGCATTTGTCTACAAACAATACCTGCATTTGTGTGACAAAGCAGTTTTCTAAATGAAAAGAAAAGCTTTTAAGAATACCTCTCACATATGTACGTGTACAAACACTGCAACTAAACAAGGTGTAAAAAATGTATCTAGATTAATACGTACAAGTACATACGCATGCATGGATTCTATTTACTAAATATAGTGTAGGATTTCTCATTGCTCAAAAATACATAAGTAGATATATATAGAGTCATATGCTTACATACATAACAATTGTCTTCATTTTACAAATTAGGAATCATACACAAAAAACACGTGTGTAGGTGCTCCAACACATTTTCGTGATGGTAAAAACAGAGCACTACATGTAACGCATCTTTAAAGCCAAACAAAACCATAAAATGATAAAGAAACATGATTGAAAGAACAGTAATTCCAGTAAGAATAACAAAGACATTTCCAGTACAATACCAATAGTCAGACTGTATTAATACCACAATAGAATCTTTCAAATAAGACTCGGTTGGGCATAAATTGTTTCGAGTGCCTGTTACACAGTGTTTGCGTAATAGATGTACAAACAAAAAAGATGTGAATAAAAACAAAAAAACAAATTGATTTAATTTTTGATGTGCAAGCCTTTTAGCATGATAAAGTAAAACTCAGGAATGATCGTATAGAGCAGAACTGTTGCATAATAAAAGTGTTCAAAAAGTGTTTTTTAAAAAAATTTTAGATAGCACATGGTAAAGCCAGCACATTTAATGCAACAAACGAAATAAAAAAAATTGTTGTAAAGCAAAATCAGTAAAAGGAAAAACAATACAAACACAGCTGGTTTTTTATCTGCAATATTTGAAATTTTGTGTTTTTTTTCACTTGCAGGAAAGTCGATGATATTTACGAATGTTAGCAAGTAATTTTTCTGGACAGCAGACCTTAAGATTTGCTATGCGATTATGGTACATAACGATAAATGGGGGAGCTGTAGATCGTACGAAATAGAGCAACACTATATTAATAATAACATCTAATCAACATTCATATGACATATTAAAACATACTAAGAACTACACCAGAGGGCAGGATAGACAAAAAGCAAATGGGTTGTGTTTAAGACGGGAAAAAAATAAGATCGGTCATCAAATCTTGTGCAAAAATATTAAAAGCTTATAAAAAAATATTAAACGTTTACTAATCAAAACTTGGGTTTGTAAAATTAAGCAGAATAAAATTCTTTTGAAACTTAAGTCAATAATAAGTCATTTTTGAAAAAATAGCTAACCAGCCATGTGTTAACCCACATAAAGTAAGGCTCCTAAGTAGGATGTATCTGTATAAAGTGTGCTTGAGTTTCGTCAAATCACCCTGCAAAAACTTACACCATAACGATGCTAAAAAATCGCAGAAGGTTTATTTTTAAATTACGCAGTACTATTGATTTATAATGCATGAACATATTTACGAGCCATACCGTGCATACAGAAGAAGCCATCGGCGCTGCAATAGTAGTGTCTTTATCAATATTCAAGACCACTTTTTTAGTGCAAATCGATGTATTCTACACCATATAAAAGAGACAAATAAATAAAAAATATACACGGAGAGAAAAAAGATATCATCCGTGTCAAAATTAAAGCAAACGATGCCACATGTGTGCTCACTTTGAAAATACATGGTGTCATTTTAGCAACGCAGAAATTAACAATGAATTGTGTTAAATTAAAAACATATTAGTGTCTAAATAATACCATACTGGTGATAAATCGACATCATCTGGTGTCAAAATGTTACCATTTTGTGTCGAAATGATAACGTACGATTGTTCCAGCCGTTATAGATTTCTACACGCTTGTTAAAAAAAATTTAAAAGACTCATTGTCAATAAAATAGGCAACTAGATGGTGTCTAAATGACTTAATACGATGTTGATTTTGCAAAACAAATTTTTGGCTCACTGTAATATAAAAAATATTATTGTGCGGATTCACAGCTGCATGGCTATACGCCATAGTCAAAGTAAGCAGATTTAGTACTGTCAGCATAAAAAAATGTAAAACAAGGTATTAAAAACTTTATTTTTTAAGTATAAAAAAGCTTTTAAAAGTTAGAATACTTATAAAAAATTTCATAAGTCATGGTAGATCCCTGATCTGGAACGACATTGAAATAGCTTAATGGCCCCATCAACCGTCTATCATACGCAAATGAGTATGCAAAGTTTCAAGTCTTTGCTGCTGACCATTAAGGAATTCCCTAGCTTGAAGCCGAAACTAGATGTGGCAGCAATATCTCATCCCTACTGCTTACCGTCGAAGAGTTACTTCGTCGGGAGCCAATAGTGGCAGCAGTATCAAGTCATGCTTATCATAAATATGCATTATTAAATTATTGATATAATTTAACTTGCAAAATTCTACCTTCACATACACACAAATCAAGTTAAATAAAAGCTTTTAACAATGACCGCTTATATTTTCGTTTTATTTATTTTTATTTAAAGAAAGCAACATTGGAAAATTAAAAGTTTTCATATAAATGGATGGAATTGGTTTTAGAATGAGAAATTTCATGTTTGTAAAAGATGCAAACAACATATCGAGAGTATATTTTTGTGTAAGCCACAGTCTAGGTGGAGTGACGAACGGATGTGCAATACACAGAGGACATTAATCGCAATAGGGACTTTTTTAATTTTCTAATTTAAGCAATACAAATCAACAAAGTCTCTTAGTTTGTCTGTAGAAAACATCCAGGGTCTAGACAGAAATTGAATCTGCGACTCCCAGATTGATAGGGTAGTATCTAACCGACTAGTCTACGGGGACTCCAGAAATCATAATTGAGAAATATGCTGAAGGCAATAACAGGCCACTGCAATTTGGTAACCATGCAAGGAGAATGGGTTTACAATCGAACAACTATTGTAGAAGTTGTTAAAATAAGGAAGAGGAGGAAAGTATTTAACACCTTCTCTTCCTCTGCTTCTATCCTGCCTTTAGTGGATCAGCGTAAGCTTAACTTTGAGGAATGCTACCTGCAGGATCTTACTGCACTGTTGACTATAAGGGTCGACATGCTATATGGCTTCATTACAAGCAGCAACTTTTTTAGGTGATGAACTTGTCTTCTATTTCTTTATTCTTCTTACTTCCTTTCACTCTGCTATTTCTATTGCTATTCGTCGTCACAAAAAGACCACGTCGAAGAATCCAAGTAAATCCCCCTTTGTTTTTCCTTATTGCGCTACCCAAGCTTAAAGTAACATCACTGAAACATGTTCACATGTTCACATGTTCACATGACTACAATGCTTTCAAAATACAGCGAACGACCCTTGTAGTCCTGCAGTCTGTAGCCTGCTGTGTTCTATGTGTTTAATATATTATAAAATCAAAATAACACTGATTAAACAGAAAACATTCGTAAAATATTTAGCTTTTTAATAATTTTAACTTTAAATTATGATTGTTTAGCTCCCTTTTACAATTTTCTATTCATTTTCATAAATCTTTGCTTTATTTATTTGACATTTTTATTATGGTTTCATTCGTTACTATTGCTTTTATAGTTTTTCTTCTATATGTTTGTACATCCTTTTGTTGTTTCTTTTTTTTTTCCATGTTCGTTTCATGTTTTGTTATTTGTTATTTGTGTTGAACATTTAAGCTTAACCATAAATGGTTTCTTTTAGTTTTATGAATGTGTTTTTATTGCTTAACGTGGCTTGTAATTTTTTTAAGCGATTCTTTCTCTGTCCGTTTCCTGTTTAACATATGAACATTTCAATTTTATACAAATATGTGGTCGTTGTTGTGTAGAGCTGCTGCACTTGTAGTTTATTTACTGTGTGTGTGTTTTGTTTTTTTGTCAGATTTATAGCCAATACAATAACGTAAGTGTTAGGGATTTACGACAAATGCTACAAATTTCTTCTAAAAACGAGAAGCAATAAAAACAAACAAAAAAAAACCAAGAGTCTAAGAAACTTTTTTCTCGGAGTTTCATAAATCAAAATGTATTTTATGTTAAGAACTTGTTTCTGAGAACTTTTTTTTTAAGTCGTTAATTATTTTGCAGTAACAAAACAAAAATTTTAGTGAAGAAAATATAATACCTTTGATATATTATAATAACTAACTGGCACCGGCATCTATTTCACATACGTTTTTTTGTTACATTTTAAATTCATTTATTTGCTAGATGAATATGCTGTGGTTGGTGCCGTTTCTCTATAAAGTTTTGTTGTATTTGTTTACTTGGTTTCTTAGCTTTTAGATTTTCTTTTCTCCTCTAACTTTTGTTTGTTAAAAATATTATTTATTCAGTTGATAATGAATTCATGTACATTATTTAAAACAAAGCTCCAATAAATTTTGGTTAAATTTGCCAAAAAAAAAATTTACAAAGAAAATTTTAGTTTTATTCATTTGAAATGAATAGTTCACTGAACTGTTATACAATGCATACAAATAATTGGCATAAATTTCCATAAACACACTAACACAGACGTACAACAAACTTTGTTCCTTTTGCATACACACAAAAAATTTTATCTACACAATAAAAACGTTGCAGATATTAATTCATCTAAGCTTTGAAAACATCATCATGTTAAAATGTTTTTCACAATATATTCATGAGGCATTTCTATATTTTCTCTGTGACAGGTAGCACAGCTACCTAGAATTTAAAATATGGGGAAAGATTTTCTAGGGATGAATTAAAAAAAGTTCTAGAAAAGTATTTTAACTTACGACGCTTTTAAAGTAAAATGAGGTTAGCCTAGGTTGCAATTAAGTATAAATTGATCTGTAAATAATTTAGTATAGAGTTTCTAAGAAGGTCTAGCATAACCTTTATTCTTTTTAACTGCCGCATGTTCACTTGGGACTGCAGACTTTATTTTCCTCTTTTGCATAGTAAGGTACACATAAAGCGCTGTCCACACGAATTTTAATAAGCGTATCGGAGAAAAGGTTTATAACATTTTTAAATCACACTCGATCTGTAAAAGCTATTTTGCTTAACAATAGAACGTATATTCCTATACCACAAGTTTCCTCACGAACATGCTTTACAGCTAGCATGTTTGAAAGTAGAGATCTATTAAAATACCTCCCTCGCCGTCACTGAAAATCATTTCGAATAACTTGGAAAAATCTTGTATTTTATTCAAGCTGCTTGAGACGTCAAACATGGACAATTTCATAATAATAAATTTGTACATGTCACCTATAAGGCGCAATACGTATAAGAGTAAGTTCAAGGAATACTCTTAAAGGTAGCGTACGTCTTCTAAAATTAGCTTTAAATATTATATTTTTACCCAAAATACTCAGGAGGCAGGAGAGTATCCTTCCTATCACATCAGAGGAGCTTAGTTAGTACATTTTTGTTTCTTTTTTTATGGCTGGCTATAACCTACTTACGGTGCAGAAGTGATCATTAGTATCATTGTAGTTCTACATAATTTCTTACCTTAAGCCTTTTAACGCTTGGAGCGAATTATCGATATAAAAATAATTTTTTTTAATACGACCCTTAGCCAGCGATTGCTTGTAGAAAAATAGGATTTAAGTTGCTACAATTTTTCAGGTTTTCTAACGTAAATAAAATTAAAAAAAAAATTCTCTCTAAAGTCAAAAACTCTCAACTATAAATTTACAGCAATGGATTAAAAGTCCGTGTCTAGTTTCATGGTAGAAATATTTTACAGTCACTTCTAAGAAGCAAGACCAATTTTTTTAAATTAATTTTTTTAATGACAGAGTTAGTAGATATATTTTTTTTTCCTGCATTTATACATATTAAATTTTAAGCTTTATAATTGTTAAAAGCAATTTTTTCTTTTATAAATTTTTACAAGTGTTTTATATGATTGTAAATATTCCGGTTTTCTAAAGCTGGTTGTGTTTCTGTTTTGGTTTCTGTTTCTATTTCTGCCTCAATTATTACGTTCACAACTAAAATCACTCTTCTTCAGTTTTCTTTTGCAACAAGTTTTAGGTTAACTACTCTTGCATGCTTAATTGTTGTTATTTGTGTTGTTGTATTAGCTGCTGCTACTTCCCATCCCCGATTTGTTGCCATTTTGCTGGGTTTTGTATTGTATGGACATTTCTTCTGCATGTAATTGACTTTTCTTGTGTGATTTAATAAAGTTAAATACAAAAGCTAAACCACAAAACTATAGTAATAGTTTAATTTCTTGACTCAATTGTACAAGTACAAGAGTATTAAAATAAAAGTGAAATAAAAGCAAAAACAACATCAGTAAGTACCGTAATAAAGACAAACACAACAACACTAATGAAAGCAAGATAAAACATTTTACTCGTATTTAAACAGAATTAGTTTGCATACGATGGTTATTTTTTAATTCAAGTAAATTAATCAATACTTAATTTTAAGCTGTACCAAAGAAGACAATATATATCTGTACTAAGCAATCTTAGTGTTTGCTATAGCTTTAAAAGTAATTATATAATTTTAATTTATTAATTAAGTTTTTATTTACATGACTCTATTTTTGCCACTAGTGCCTTTAATATGTCATAATAAAGGCGATTTTTTGTATAATTCTGAGTACTTTGTCTAGAGTGCTTTTTTTCACTCATTATTTTTTTGTAAATATCAAAATGATTTTTATTTTCTGCACTTAATTCATCAGCATACACCACGCAAACCTATCAGAGGTTGCCATTTTGGCATACTTTTGCAGCAAAATTGTATTAAACTTGTATGTAAATGGGCCTCAGAAGTACATAAATTATTGAGCTTTACATAAATACCCACATATTCGTACTATATGACTACATAATTTGCATTATTCTGCTTTCAATTTTTCTGGCTGAAAAAATAAAACTCTGCAAGAATATTACTTTTTTAAAAGTTTCATTTGAGCTTTTATTTTTACGTTTAAAAAAACCTTTAACTGTGGAGATGACATCGTTTTTTTAATATCAGATTCTGAAAGAGCCCCTCAATACGAATCTATTATTATATGACAATATAGATCTCCTTTGACTCTGATATACATAGATAGTTTTTCAGCTAAATTTTATTAATAACTATATTTTATGGGTACACTTCTAGATAAAATATATGAACAAAATATTGCCGCATTATCCACATAACAAACACTAACTTAAAAATTTTTTGGTAGTATTTTTTCAAGGCAAAAAAATTTAATTGATTATTAAATTTATCTTCTAAAAGTGTTGCTGTATCATGTTCTTTTTCAAATATTAATTTCGCTTGATTTACCAGCATAATTTTAATATTTACCGAAGACTAATCAATTAATTTTAAGCTCATACTCTATAACACTGTTTCTCATTTGTCAGTTTACTTGCTGCAAGCTCAGCGGCAGTTCAGCGGCAAGTTCGAAAAGTGTAAATGAAAAAATGTAAGTGTATTAAGTCTTTCGAACTTGTACTTGCATGTAGAAATTCTAAGTAACTCATCTTCTCTCTTGTGATGACGATTCTAATAAAAATTTATTTATTGATGTGGTTTTATTATAAAAAAAGTTTATTTTTTTTAATGAGGTTTCTTTTTTTTTTTTTTGGTGAAAGCATTTTCTATAACCCTCGTTAAAACAATTGAATTTAAGTTGAGAAAATAAGAATTAGCTTCTGTACGCACAAATATAAAGCTTTACAGAAAATTTAAGAATTTAAATTTTTTGCTATGGCAGTCGAAAATGTGTGTAAATTAATTTTTATTTTACTTTTAAGTGCAAACATTAAAATATTTAATAAGAAAAGAAGAATTGTTTAGATTTTATGCCAATTGAATGAGAAAAAATTTTAATTACTTTTAAATATATTTTTAAAAGCCTGCTTTCATTAAAAATATAAAATGTTTCAACTGAAAAGTGATATTTTTCATGTTTAATAATTTAAAAGTGATTTTAATGCAAATAGAAATTCCTATTTTAATTTTATTATTTATTTACTTATTTAAAAATGTGGATATCACATAAATCTTTTTAATTATAATATGTGATTTTATAATGATAGAATCGTTTTCAATAAAACTGACTGTAAAATAATCCCATTAAAGTGCTGTGTTTGTACAATCTGTTGTAACAAAAAAAAATATATGAAATGAAACTAGATAAATAAGTAATTTCTTTAATTAAAATGTAATAATTAATGTATTGGATAACATTTTTGATATCAAAACTTACTACGACGAAATATATTTTAATTTGTTGTTTTTCTGATAGGCTATTTTTGGCTACACTGGAACACTGGTGGCAGCGCCAACCGTGTTTGATAAGTGATGACAAAAAAATATATAGCGATCAAAAAGAAGAATACTTTTTTTGTGGCAAACGAACACTGGTGGCAGCGCCAACCGTGTTTGATAAGTGATGACAAAAAAATATATAGCGATCAAAAAGAAGAATACTTTTTTTGTGGCAAACGATTGATATTTTTTTTTCGATATATTTAAATTATTTTCCAAAACTCATTTTATATAAACAAATTTTAAGAGAACCTTAAAGAAAAAGATTTAAAAAAATATAGTCATTGAAAATTTAAGCCATTTTAAAGAAAAACAAGTTAATTTAACTTAATTTAAGATTTTTACAAATATTATTTAAAAAAAGCAGAATGCTGAAATAATTATTTAATTTCAAATAAAAAAATTTAAATTACCGGCCAAAAAAAAAAAACAAAAAATTCCAAAACTGCCTATCTGACATCATCCTTTCTATAAGATATCTGGATTAGCAGTTCTATTACCCACAAACACACATATACTATATTTTCTTTTATTAACAAGAGTGTGGGCTGCACTACGACTATGTAAAAATTGCAAATTTTTATAAAAATCAATGAAATTAATTAAAAATTAATAAAATTTCAAAAAATATTTTGCATTTCTTATTTGAAGACGGATTTTTGTTTTCGTTTTTTCCGCAGACATTACTATTGTAATTTTTTTTTTTCTTGCATTTAAAACAAACAACCTAAAAACCCACTCAAAATAAAATTTTCCAAAAATAAACGTAATAGCGGTTTTTCACTCATCGCCAGAAAAATAGCAACCACTGACAGATTAGTACGCTAAACTCTTTTTATATTGACTAATGTGACTGTCTAATTACTATCATATGCTAAGACAGCCACTTCAGTTTTCATTCAAGGGCAATCCTAATCTACTAAAATGTATTCCGATTGCCTAGGGACCAGACACCATTCTGGACATATTTTTAATATTTTTTACAAGCTGAGCTGAGCGTTTACAATCTTAGCGATGCCATAATTGACGCGTAAATTTATACGTGTCAAGACAATGGCATCTTCAGTTGATATCGTTCGGGAATATTGCTTCTAATGCTACAATGCAATGTAGTGACCGTCACGATGGCAATCGCATCTTTTTTTAGCAGCCAGCATTTATATTAAATAAGAGAGCTTCCAGTGGTATTCTCGACAGTAGTGTTAATCGTAGTGTTTAATAAAATAAAAATAGAGTTAAAAATACTGCACTAAAAAAACTAGTTAATTACTGTCCAGCAATAACAAAATAAAAATTTTAAAAATTCTTTTGCAGCGAACTTCATTACAAAACGTTCTGTCAAAATTGTATTTTGCAAGCACACAGCGCTGCAGTTGCTTCATACATTTTGTAAGGGTATGAGAATTTTTGACAGATAAAAAACGCTTGCTACACCAATTTAGGTATGATTGGCCAATTCGTCTGCTTGGTCATTGCCAATGAAGGTACCAAAGATTTAATAACACAGCTCTGTATTAGCCGACTAAAGTCTTCAGAAAGTTGATTTCAAAGACTACATAGACAAACAGATGGACAGGATATAAGATATTACGACTTAGAAGTTACAAAGCCAATCACAAATTTATATTCACTGTTATTATCAAAAGCAAATATCTATCGCTTTTACCACACACATTTGCGAAAGTGCAGTTTATGGCTAAAGCTTCTTTACAGAAACTGGAAATTCGTGTTACAAATCTTTTATTTTTGTACAAAACTAAAATGTGTGTCTTAAGTCTTTTGTTTGCAGCGAAACTTAGGCTCTAGTGCAAAGTTTTTCATTATCAAGTACAACAGGTTAAACAAAATATTTAATATCTGATAAAGAAAGTCAATTAAATGCATTCATTGACATCTAATTTTATATAGCATCCTTCTAACTATAAGCAATTCTGTATTCATATTGCTAACCAGCATTGCAAAACTCACAATCTTTATTAATTAAGTGTAGTCTATGGACATAAATTACTTATAACTTTTTAATTTAATTTCTAATTTAATAATTTAACTACTGACTAACGTTGAAGCAATGACTATAAGTTACGTTAGAAAGGTTACACAGAGCGCTTAAGCAATAAAAACAGAATTTGGGCTCACTAGTAAAAGGGATAAAACTTTTTATTTATCTTCATTTTATTTATTTCCATTTTTTCTATTAAAACATTTATTTTTTTTATTTAAATTAAAGGAAGTATTACAAATATGCTTGACTTTTTTAATATCTTATCTCTCCGCTTGCCATCACACACCCTTCATGGCTTCTTTTTTACGTCTCTTTCAACACCGCGTTGTTTTCTTTCGTCAACCCCTACGCACAGTTGTTCATTCAAGTACTGAGCTCTTTGATTCTCTTACACTAGGGTCTACTGAAGTGGTCTGCTTGTGATACCTGCATAAGAGGAAATAAGAAGGACATCTATAGAGATAGAAAAGTGAAAGCAAATATAAAGAAAGACAGATAGCAGAAAGAGATTAGTCGATCAATTTAAATCAATTACTACTCCTAACGAAGCCATAGAGCATGCTGACCCGGCGCTCTCCAAAATAAATCATGCACCACTCTTCTGGAGCTAAACACCGGTAGAGAAAGTGTTCCACAGGCTTCTCTTCCCCTTCGTCTCGACAACTTCTACAGTAGTCGTTATATCGCAAACCCATTCTCCTAGCGTGGTTGCCAAAATTGCAGTGTCCTGTTACTACAGTCGTGGCTCAACCGGTCTTTTTTGAGTCCCAAAAATCCTTACTGCGATTATTATCTAGCCTAGGCCAGATTATTCTCGCCGTATTACACGGCCGTTCGTCTCTCCATCTCCACCGTGCTTTTCACAAAAATATGCTATCGATCTACTCTTTACAGACTGCTCTGACAGGCTCGGCCCTTTCTTTGCCAGATTATCCGCCCTACAGCTCCTTACTGTTTTTCCATGTCCACCCACCCAGATGAGGGTGACCACCGAATGTTCCGCCATCCTCTTTAAGAATGTTCGGCATTTTCAGACCAAATGGGATGTAGAAAAGACACCCACCATTGACGTGATTCGAATATTTCTGCCAAATATTCCACGATACCAAATCCAATCTGCTGTTTGCTTTATCGCCATCAATTCTGCTTGCAGAACGCTGCATTGAACCACGAGTCTGAAGAATATACTAGTCTCAGACTCCTCAGTATACATTGACCAATAACTCCACAAGTACTCTTAGAGCCATCGGTGAAAACATCCAGATACTCTCTTAGAGGAGAAAATTCCATAGAGATTCCCGTTTCGTTCGAAATAGTGAATCCTAAGTTTTTCTGTAGGAGTGGGCTTGTAGTGATATAGTTAATGAGATTAAAGATTTCTCTCCAAGTATAATTTATGTCCAAGTTTTTCCATGATCTCAGCCTGTAGATCAACTCCCAGCCTGTAATCAAGGTGGCCATACATCTAAAAACCCTTTAAAATCAGCATCGGATGTTAGTTGTGCTTAATGCTTTCCACCACACTACGATTCCTTAAAACAAAATGGGTTGGATCATCATCTTGAATAGCCAGTGAACGTTGCTAGGACTTAAGCCCCGTTTTGTCGCTATGGCCTTCCTGCAGGTGTATATCGCCGTATTTATCACGCTTACAAGCACTTTCAAGTATAAAATATCACACATGTTTGTAGTGAAGTGGGTTTTTAATAAATACAACATATTAATTTTTTAAAGCTATTTTGACAACGAAAAAAGCTTGTAAGCTAAATCATAAATCTCAAGACTAAATGTAGCCTAGAAAAGTCTAAAGCGGCAATATTTAGCCCATTAGCAAAAGTCTAGTTATTCTATGACTTTTTTTGTTTTTAACCCAATAATATAAGTTTAAGACTTTGTGATAGATAAAACAACGGTGTGAATCCCTTAACTTAAATTTGTCATTGTATATTAACAAAAAAATTACTTAATTTTTTAAATAACACTTAGTTATATAAACAAATTATATATATTTAAATTCTTATTATCCTGATATTCATTGCAAACCTTTCAAAGCGACCTGCGGCTTAATGCATTGTCAGCATTTTTATGTTGAGTAAACAAAAAAAATAAAAATAAAATAAAACACATTCACAATGCAATTTTAGTGCGGTGGTGGTGCAATTTCAACGCTTCTTTTCGTTGACAAACTTGTGTTCTCATAAGCAAAAATATAGTAAAAACTTAGATTCTATTATAAAAAAAGAAAGAATAAAAAACTCAAGTCATGGCAAAATGATTATAAAACGGTATATGTACTCGTATGTGTTGAGTAAATAAATGTAGTGAGTGTGCAGAAGTATACATGTATTTTTTTAAGTAGACAATAATATTTAAACACGACATTTTATGCTGAACCATTTTTAATTTTATTTTTTTTTTTATTTTTTTTTTTTGCTTTTTTTAATTTTTTGTTAAAACATTTATGGTTTACGTTTTGTTGAGCAGTTTTCACTGGCATTATTTAACTTGTTGACACTTAAAATGCGATGTGTCTGAATCTTTTAATATTTATAGGCAGGCTAAGCAAACAAGCAAAAAACAAGTAAATACACAAGTATGTATGTACATGCTTATGTATGTTAAAAACCTTAACAACAACAATACAGAAAATTTATTCTTGTCTATGGCTTGTTCGTAAATAATAAATAATAGAAACAACAACAGAAAATTTTCATCACAATAACTAAAGGATTCACTTCACTCACATTGGGCTTAGGTGTTCAACTGTGTTCCTTTTATAAAGAGTTTATAATGAGAGCGAGTAGGAGCAGTTTATTTCTTTTTTTTTTTTTGTTTTTGAAAAAAAAAATGTTTTTTCATCAAACTGACATGTGTGCAATGACTACTTAACAAGACAAGTGTTTGTTTTATAAACTCTCACAATTGTAGAAATAACACTTCAGCTCCAGAGGGGTATAGTTAGTATAAACACATTAAGTTATATGATGGCTTATACATATGTATGCTTGTGTGTTTGCTTGTTCACTTACATGTATTTCCATGTCTATATAGATAGAAGTGCCTGTAAGTTATTTAAACTTTCACTTTCAACAAGCACTTCATAAAATACTTAACACAACTTTATATCTTCTTTTATATTTCGGTAAATAGGTAAAGACACAGTTATTTACGAACAAAAAAAAATAGAAACACATACAGGTGGAAAGATAAGTACTTATGTACAGACAAGCATACAAACAAATATATTAAAATTATGGTTAAATGTAAATCCTGCTACGCAAGTAAAAATATTTATATTGCGGTTTGCTGATGTTGGTTAGCATGAATGGATGAGTATATGTAAATAATTACATTTATATTTACACAATTATAATCCTGCATACTACTACAAGTTCACAATAAAAAAAATATTTTAATAATCAAGGAAAAATCTCTCAAGTCGATTTAAGTAAAAAATTGACTTACTCTTTTGCGATTAAGACTATATAGTCTTAAACAATTTAGAACATTCCAAGGAAAATAATACAAAGAATTTTATAATAAAAACATTTAGGACTTTTAAGGTTATAATTCTGTAATGTAACCTCAATCCTGTATGTTAACATAAAAATTAACAAGTTTTATTGTCAAATATATTCTAACTTTAATTTTATAATTGTGATTTGCACTTCCTTCAATAACCCCCACAACAATTAAATTGTACTTAAAGTCAACAATTTTTTTTTATTATTTAATATTTTTAAAATTTTGACTAAGCCATAAAGGAGTAGGACTACTCCCAAATAAACCCTTATTTATAAAAAATATGGCGTTTTTATACCCTTTCTGTTAGTTAGAAACTCCTGTTATTTTTTATCATATTTATTTAAAGATGCTCCCTCCAAAACTATGATTTTCTTAAAAGTGTTGACACTAATTTTAGTGATTCTTTAAAGTTTTATTATCTCTTTTTACTGAACATCTTTTCAGAAGAATATTTGATACTAACAAACATACAGCGTTGCAAAGTGATAAGATTTGATGCCGATTAAGAGATAATTATGAATTCACTAGGCCATTTGCGTGCAAAAATACAACAGAAAAATTTTTTACAAAATTTTAAAATAGAAAGATTAAATTTATGTATTACATGATGTTTTTGCTAGATTTCGCTCGCGACCAGTCTTTTATTACATGAATCGGTATCCTTTGAAAGCAATTTTTAAAGAAATCTCTTTGCACATAGAATTTTAACTGTTAAAAACCCCAAAAATTAGCTACTTTATTAAGTAGTTTATGCCTTTGCTAAAATTATTATCACAACCAAAGTGGCAAGTAAAATATTTCAAAGCATAATTTCAGGCTTAAATTAGGTAAGGGTACAAACAATGGCTAGTGAAAATGTTTGAAAAATTATCAAAAAATAGGCGTGGTCAGTCGAAAAGTATAAAGCAATCTTGTTTGGTGTATAGAGACTATAGATATATAGAAAATTTTAGACAAATCCTTTGGAAAACAAAAATTTTTTTAGCGAACAAATAAACAAAAAAACCGAAAATTAATGTTATTTAAATAATCATAGCTTTTTTAAAGAGCTAACTTTTAGTCATAAAAATTTTATGACTTTAAAATTGTTTTCAAAAACATACCGACTTAAGTATAACTAAGGTTATGGACCAAGCTTTTTAAATTTCCTTATTTCACAGTTAGAAATATTTAAAAGAGTTGATAAGATTTTTAACTAAAAGATACCCATAATAGATGATTTGCCTTTAACTTAACAGTTAATGTTATGCTCCCAATGAGTTAATTTTGATCTGCAGCTATCAGATGTTTTGCCTAGTTGCAAAATTCAACAAAGTATAAAAATTTAAATTTAATTAAAAACACTTTCACTTCTAAAAATTAAGGCACTCGATACTGATCTAAAACTCAATAGAATTTAAATGTAAATTTCGATCTTCACCCAGCACTATTTTTCAATCACAATATTTTAAATCTAAATTTCACAAATGATTTTAAAAATTTTGTTTTATAAATCAGGTTTTTCATTTTATATTTTTTTATTATATTCTTGCTGTTTACTTGTTAATTTAAATATTAATGGTAAAAATTTTAATCTTTATATTAATATTCGATTGTTTAGTTATTGTGGTTTTTAATTGTGACCAAAGCAAAATTAGAAATATATTAAAAAGCTCAAACACAATAGCAAATGCCAGCAACAAAAGTAACAGCCATTGGATAGCATGAACAACAGCAAACCATATTGCCAATAACAATTGCAGATAATAACCTCAATTATTAAACTTATTCCACATTAAATGTGGTAACACAATTAAATAAAAATTATTAAAAAAAACAACATGGCTTGTAATAGGATTTTTATACAATTTTCTTTTCACATGCAGATTCTTTCATAAATAAAGACTTATTTTAGTTTGTTAATTAAAGGTGCAAAAAAAAATATAAAATCGAAAATATTTTCCTGAATCAAATTCTTATTCTCCTAACCACTCAACAAGCAATTCGCTTCCACATATTTGGGTAAATAAAATTAGAAGATAATCTTTGGTTTACATAATCGCTACACAAAAAAAAACACTTCATAATTTCTACTCGTATATGAAATAATTGTATTTAAAATATACAATAAATTCATGTAAATACATTATTTATAGTTAATTACATTTTTCATTTATTTGTAGTGTTTATTTTGTTACTACATTTTTTTACAATATTATTTTATTTTAATGCTACTATTATGGCACATAATATTTTCCCACTTATTTAAAGTCCTCTTAATAATATTTTAATAATTAATTTTATATAAAAATATGTTTTTAAGCAGAAAAATGTGTTTAAAAAATTTTTATTTCCATTTTGTGTTATTTAAACGATGGATTACAAGTGGCTTATAGGATATGCACAGCTAAAATCAGTGACACTAAATTGAGGGGCATTAATGTTTACAACAAGATGTAATATAAAAAAATGTAATAATTTAAAATAAAATATAAATAAAGTAACATAAAACAAATGCAGCATTTTTCAAGCAGGATTTTTTAAATGTTATAAGTAGAGCAGAAGATGCATCAACACTAATACGCTTTATGACGAATTAAAAAATATGTTGATCAAAACTTAAGCAATATTTTTTATTATAAAGGGTGTCGTAACAAGAACGCAAGATTTAAATTTTAAATAAAACACAGATATTAAAAAAAAATCGTGAAACTTTATTATATCGTAAAGTAGACAGAATGAGGTTATATATGGAACAACATATCGGGCAGATGGCCGCCGCGGCTTTGCTGGCACACACACGATCTTTTAATGAAATTTTCAATGACCGTTTTGCATAAATGCTGCGGTATTTCATTAATGCAGCGTCCAATTTCCTCTTTTAAGGCTTGAGTTGTAGTCGGCTTATTCGCGTAAACCAACAACTTTAAAAAACCCCAAAGAAAAAAGTCTAATGGTGTTAAATCGCACGATCTAGGCGGCCAAGTCTGGTCTCCAAAACGCGAAATAACACGACCGGGAAATTACTGATGCATTAATTGAATTGTTTCTCTGGCTGTATGACATGTGGCGCCGTCTTGTTGAAACCACAAGCCCTCCACATTCATTTCTTCAACTCTAGGCAAGAAAAAACTGGTTCAAATGTCAAACAATGACACTTCGAATGGCGCCAAATTTAAATCTTGCGTTCTTGTTGGGACACCCTTTATGTTGATGGATTTATTTTTGACAAGCTCCAATTTTAGTATGTATTTTGATGATTTTTTAAGGCTAAATAAAACAAATTTTTTTATTTCATATCACTAAAAATCAATAAAAAATTGCATTACATTTTCATAAGAATATGTAGGCCTAATAGTTAAGAAAAAATCATAAAAATACATACTAAATATATTTAAAAATATATTTTATTGTTAAATTAATGTGATGTTGTATTTTACAAGTGAGCAAATTTTTTAGATGTTAAAACGTTGACTGTTTTTCATACAAAATTTCCAGACTCGTTGATCGCTTGTAATAATTAAAAAGCTCATATATAAAAGTAACTAACAAATTTGTGAATTATTTATTATGCACGTATCTTCAAGCATGATTAAGATATTCTTCCTTAAGAGAATGACAGAAATCTATTTTATCACGTAATTAATTCTCTTTTCTATAACACTTTTCATGGCTAATTGAATTGCACTATTCAGATATAAAATCATTTATAATTACAGAGAAATATTTGCCATATATGGAAGTTTGAATTGTCATTGGTGAGTGCATTTACGTCAGTCAATCAGTTTGTTGTAAACAACTTTAATGTTTGCTTGTGTGTTTGAATATACATGCAATAAATTTTTGTCTTGATGACCATCTTAATACATCAAGCAGCGATTTATTTGATTCCAGCATCAAACAAGCAATTTATCTACGATTGAATAATTACATACACATTTTAGCACTAGAACTTGAGCTTTTCACTCAATAACTAAAAAGACAAGCACAAACATGCAAGCACCGAATAATTCTAGAAATTTTTAATTTATATACAGCTCAATACTAAATACTATATTGTGTCCGCCGGGAAGGTATATTACTTTGTTTGTTAATAATTTTTGATTAAATAAAAGAGAATGGATCTTATATTGATAAACGTTTTATTTAATGTCGGCAATTATGTATGGAATACAATATCAGATAAAAGTCCGCCTCTGTTAGTCTCACAAATGCGAGCCCTTTTGTGCACATTTTTCATTACATTCTCACACATTTCACGATATTTCATCAATTTCATCACGAATATTTTATTTGAGGTGCTCAAGATTTTCTTTTTTGTTTGCATAAACCTTGCTTTTCAAATATCAACACAAAAAGAAGTCCGAAGCAGTCAAATCAGGTGACCGTGGAGGCCAATCAACATCACCATTTCTTGAAATAACTTGTTGTGGAAAGAGGTCTCGCTGTAATTTTTTTAAATGCTTAAACGATTAAAGCACGTTGGTTTATCGCATATTTTTGCATAATAAATTTGCCACGTTTCTACTTCACGACTGCCAAATATGAACTGTCAAGTCAAATGTTTACCAAAATAGCGGCAAAACAAAGTAGTAAACCTTCCCGGCAGACACCCTGTATATCCCTGGGAGTTTGTTTTTCCCAAAACAGTCTGTGAAGGGAAAGAGAATTTCATATATTCGAAGTCAGCTGTTTTATTGCGTTTTTCTTTATTTTAACAACAAAAATTATATGCTGGGAAACAAATTAAAAATAATTTTTAGAAACCTTTAAAGAAAAAACAAATTAATTCATTATATATTTAAAAAGAAGAATAAATACAAAAATGAGATCATAAAATCAATATCAATATCAATAGTGATACACTGTTGCTGCTCCACCAACGCTTCCAACATCTTTTTCTGGATGTGGATATCTTCTGCAAGGACGTCGGTAGATGAGGCGTGACTGTAAAGTTTAGTTTAAGCACTTACTTTAAAATTTTTCTTGGGCGACTTTTGAGTCGTATCCCTATCATTGACACTCATTCAAGTAGATCGCCAGTCACCAGCAGTTCTAGGAGGGCAGGTGCAATGTTCTCTGACATTTCTGTGAGTGTGGAGCCTGAACCAAAAGTATTCGATATACTTTCTACACATTCCTTTATCCCAATTAAATTATAAATCGCCTATTTATTGCTTATATCGCCCTTAATAGAATGTCTATTTACTTTTTGTTTGATGTTTTTTACATATTTATTAAAAAAAACTCCCTTGCAATTTTTTGGGGAAATTATTCCCAAAAAAGAGATATGTTAGAATATCTCTAATTACCATTCATAATATATACTTTTTCTCCTGGTAAGAATTTCCCATTTTCGAAGTTCTTTTAGAATAAGGGAAAAGAGAAAAAACAAAAATCTCCCAATGAAAATTTTTTTATAATAGGGCAACTGAGAATTGTGCGAAAATTCCCAGGAAATTTCTATTTCTGATAAATAAAATTTATTTTATATATGTTTATTATCTATACAAATTGTTGTTTTTGAACGGCTTTCTCTGGAAGTTGGTAAATACAGTTTTTATACTCCAAGGAAGGTCACCATATACTTTATTAACACCCTATTTTTAATGATTTTCTTTGTTACTGGTAAAAAATATGTATATGCCTTTACTTAATTTAAGCCCTAAATTATGCTTTGATATATTTTATTTAGCACTTGCTAGCAAAAATATGAGTCATTTAATAAAATAAATGAGGTTTTAAAAAAATTTTTTACATACGCTCTCCAAAGATATGGACTCTAGAAATAGCGACTTATATAATAAAGAACCGGGCCAGGCAAGACCGAGCAAAAACATCTAGTAAAAGAATAAAGTAATTAAAAAATAACCAAAATTTTTTTAAATAAATTTTCGTAAATTTAATTTTTCATTTATTGATTCATTACATACACGTACATGGCATGTGCTCGTATGTACATCGTTCCAGAAAATTAAAGCCGTATGATGTCAACTATGACTGCGCTAACTGTGAGTTAGATCGAAAAATAGTTAATAATAATATTTTTAGAAATTCTTCATGTTGTTTAGTTTAATTAAAATTCTGGGAAACAAACATCAGAGCATTCTGCCACCAATTTAATAACTCATAACATCAACATTGTAAATAAATAAAAAAACAAAAACAAAAAGTTAGAAGCACAACTTAAACTAAAACATGTTTCACTACATTTCAGTTCAATGTTGATCAATTTATTTTATCATACACATACACACTCCTACTAGTATATACTTTTACTTACATTAACTAACTAACACTCATGCCAGTTGCATTCCAAATAAATAACTTTATTGTTGTTGTTCTAATATTATGCATTTGACGAAGTTTATATGCAAGTAAGTATTTGCGTTGTTATTTATTATCCCTCGCCTCCTACATGACCATAGAAATTATTTTGTTGGGTATCTAAATACGAGTACATACAAGCAATAAAATTTTGCTTTAGTTTATGGACGCTGATGATGTTCTTTATTTTGCACATTCATACAAATAAGCAAACGCCGCACTATGTAAGTTCGTTCATTATTGCACTACGCGCATATTTGAATACAATTAAAAATATATATATATATGTGTGTGTGTGTGTGCATGTGTGCAAATTTAAGTGTAAATTAACTAAGTTTGCAATTCGGAAGAAAACACACAGTTCCTGCAGAAATGCTAGCAGCAATATTAGGTTATACAAACTTTGCAATCGTTCATACAACTTTATTTAAGAAGCCACCATTTTTGTATATTTATTTATTTAATTTCAGAAATTACTTAATTCTAAGATTAACTTTTTAAACAAGCATTGATCATTGACTGGTAGGGTCAATACAAGAATTGAACCTACAACCCTCAGAGTTATAGGCTAGCGCACTATTCATCGATCTACAAAGCGGATGAATTGCCTACATTTGTTTTAGGCAAAAGTGAAGTTTTTCCAACATTAATTTTTATGGTTTAAGTAAAAATTTCAAACTCATTTTGTTCAGAGTGGGATTAAAGTCACACATGCGTGTAAAAACGGTTTTGTTTATTGTAATTTTTTATTTTATTTTTCGGATTTTATTTTTTTAAAACTAATTAGTGCGATAGAATTTGACTTTCCTAATTTGCCTAGCCAAGCCACAATTACTCGTTTAACTGCATGTATTCGACAACAAGGTGTAGTATCAGACTTGCGACAATGTGGAAGACCGAGAATTATGGAGAACCAAGCGAGCATTGATCGTGTACGGTACAGGGTTTAAGAATATCTAGCAAAAGGCTATAATCATAGTCACAGAAAAGTAGACTTTTATTAAAAGCTTATTTTTGTTAATAGGAATTTTATGGCTTTAAAATCGTTTTTAAAAAGAAACTTATTTTATTGTGACTATGGTTATGAGCCAAAGAGATTTGGATAACTGGGCATGTTTAGAATATCACTACGATGTATTATATGGCGTCATTTACTTATGCATCTTTACAAGGTTACAAGGCATTACTTTTGGCCCACAATGTATTTCTTAAGCTAATTCGGCTCACAGAAAAAGCTTTAAATTTTATTCTTTCTTGTCTTTTTTTATAGATATTGATTTACAAAAAATAAATTGATTTATTAAAGTTATTCTTTCCTTTTAAATATTTTTATAAAATTAAATTTTTAGGTCTTTTTCTGTACAAGTAAATAAGATAAACTTACATTCGATAGGTAAGGACCTTGTGGTAGCTCTAAGTTCTGCATTTTTATACTGATGTTGGTGTTTCTAATAATTAAGCGGGCGATTTGCACACATTTCAAACCAGCAGTGCCCGTTGACTCTACCAAGTTATTTAGTTTTTTGCATGGCAGAATTAGACACGGTAAAGCATTCAAATCAGCTGTACATTTTTTCTCTCCATAGTTTTGACTGCATAGCTGCCAAAATTTGTTTGCATTCTGTCCGCTCCATTGTTTTTATGCTCCAAATACAGAGAGTGTTTGTGATAAGATAGTTTTGTAGTTCTGTGTTTGTTGTACCAAATGCCTTACTGTGTATGGTGCCTACGTGGTTTTTTGTGTGATCGCTTGAAAAAGAGTAGAGATGTCGACACTTTCGTACCTTATTTATGATACCAACATTGACCAATAGAGATCGTCTTTATTTACTTCCTGAGTTGCGTTATTTATTTTTGCTGGGGATTCGTCTACCAAAAATACATAAAAGTTGTTTTATTTGTTGTTCAAAACGTTTTATATAGAGGGTATTTTTGTTCTTTTGAGATTATTGTTTGGTCACAGGTGCTATTCTGACTTTTAAAATTTTGTCAGCTAACTTAGCCAGCTCCGGATAATCTTCATTTTATGTTTGCAGTGCAGGCAGTCTTCGTTTTTTGCTAATCTACTCAATTCGTTTAGTAATTGCATAAACATTTACCTCTCAAAATCAATTTCAGTTATGAGTTTTTCGATTTTTTTCTGCTCACTATCACAATACCTTTCTATGATGCAAGACTTAAGATTCTTGTTCGATTTAAGATGTCGTCTGATATTTGAGCTAATATGTTTGCTTTCTGTAGTGGCCATGACTATGTTGAAACTAGAACCTGTGCAAACTATATTTGAGGCTATTCCGGGCGATAAATATGTGTGGATACTGTAGGATATAAACCATTAGAAGTCGGAGCGGCTGTACCGCATGGTAAGGAAGGCAAAGTGGAGGACCACAATATCTGTTTTTTTTTCTGGAACTATTTTTATTAGTGTGAGTTTTATCCAATTTGTTTTGATTTGCTTTGTGTTTTACACTCATTTCTTTTATTTGTCATCATCCCTGCCTGTAGATGTAGGTTGGTACACTGAAATTGATTTAGCCAGCTGTTAGCGAATATCCCACTTTTAGAAGGTCTTTTAACCTTACTCCCGATATACCAGATAATCCACCCATCAGATGTGCACCGAGAAATCTGAATCTCGGAGTCATAAGAGCCTAAAGAACCTTTTATTTAGGAAACCAAAAGAATATTTTATTCAACCAAACACCAAAAGTCAAAGCAGGAATCGAACCAGCAACCCTTCGATTAGGAGGACTAACCACACTACTGTATAGTGTAAAGAGGCACCCTTTTTTCTAAGTTGAAACAAGCTTATGCGAATTTCGATTGAAAACATTTAGCTACTTGCGCTTCTATTATTCTAATTTCGACTGTGTATACGATGGCTTAGCTGTATGACACGCATACATGCATACCTACAATAGTTGTATGTGTTATAAGAATATATCAAACATGCATGTTCATGATTATATTGAACTTTAGTTATTGTAGCTATTTGTCTATATAATTAAGTTTTGTGGGCTTCAATATTTATCTTATGAGGGTTATTTCACATACATTTAGAAAACAAATTTAAATGAATTTTTAATTCAACATTAAAACACATTATGGTGTTTTATTTTTTTATTTATAATTATTAAAAAAAATAATAAAGAATTGTTTATAAGGGAACAAATTTTTCAACAAAGCTGCAGCTAACTAAACCTTTGAGGCTTTCTATTATTTATTTTAAATGAATTAAATAAATTAATTGTTTTGTGTGAAATGTAAGCTAATTTCTTTAGAAATTAATTTAATCAAAACATGAAGTTAGTACAGAGTTTGGTTTTCATGCACATGGTGAACTTTTGCTAAGGATCTGATCTTATTGAAAATCAAACAGGCATTAGACGTTGTATATTATAAAATAATCCACACATGCATGTGTTGGGACACAATGAAACCACAGAATTATTGCAATAGTTTTGTATTTTGTTCCTTTTTAGAAACTAATAAACTTTTGTATAGATGATGCTTGTTGTTTACAGTAAAATGCTTGTGGAAATAAAATGTTTATGTTAAAATAAACCACCATCTGCTCCATAGTTATGAAATGTTAATATTTAATAAATACCAATATATTTGAAAATTTTGTTAAAATTTTTAATAAGTTTGGGAGAAATTTTTGTTTGTTATCATTTGTTATCATAGAAAACAGCACAAAATATATGTGATTTAAAAATTTATTCTAATTAATTATGATGTTCATAAAAACAGTCATTCACAATTAGTACAAATGCTGGAAATTGCAAACATTTGCAATGTCAACTAAACAAGAATGAAACTAAAGCTGAAGTTGGATCTAAACCATACTGTAACATTGCAAATGCAGGAGCTAAATTATAACATTCGATATCAATAGAAATTTCCATCGCTAACGAATACTGTAATTTGGCCTTAGTGCCCCGTTTCTAAAATTCTCCCAACGAGAAAATTTTCTTAAGAAACAATAAAACTGAACAAACAACGATAATAACTGAAACAAAATCATAGTCACATTAAAGTCGGTATTTTAAATTCATGAAATTCTTATTAACAAAAGTACTTTTTTGTGACTATGATTATGGTGCAATGTCTTTTATTACGCACAAGTGTTTCTGTAATTTTTCCTTGTGACAACCAATTTTAATGGAAAGACGAGCTTACAAGTATTTCTGTAACAATATATCAAGAAAAACGTCTCACAAAATATCTCACATTTCTAAAAATATATGAGAGAAGAGTAAATAAGTAATTTCAAAATAAAAATTAATAAAATTTATATCGTTGAAATTACATAAAATAAATTTATTTTAATTATTTTCTGTAGCTAAATATTGCAATTTTATATCTATTATTCATTAAAATTTAAGATTTGAGTACTTATTGTTAGTTCAAAAGAATTCCGAAGATACAATAAATAAAAAGAGAATCGAAAAAATATAAAAAAATTTATAATTTTTTTGTGGGGGATAGCAAATTGATGAAGGTGATGGCCCCACACCATTTTTCAATTTTCTTATTCACATTTTGTACTTATAAAATTTCATAAAATAAAATTGTCATATAAAGTCTTCTCTTTATTGACACAATCTATTGTATAGGGTCCCCCATCGAACTTTTTTTTTTGCAACTAGTGCTTATTTCGTGAATGGTAACACTTAGCTCATGTCTGATTTGACAGATAATTAGTTTTATCTTTCCACTAAAAGAATATGGTTGTGTTTTCGCTTCGCTAAGTGGGTCTGCGATCGATTTACAGAAGATGCCGATTTTGCCAAAAAATCATCTTTTCAGATGAAGCTCATTTTGATCTTGGCGGGTATGTAAAAAAGCAAAATTTTTGCATTTGGGGCACAGAAAACCCGTACGCATACATTGCAAAGCCGATGCATCCAAAACGAGTCACTGTTTGGTGCGTATTTTGGTCCAGAAGCATAATTGGGCCATTTTTCTTCGAAAATGAGCAAGGAGTGGCCGTTAGTCAGTGGCGATCGTTATCAGGCCATGTTGAACGAATTTTTGTTCACAAAAATTGAAGAGGAGGATATCGGCAACATTTGGTTTCAACAGGACGGCGCTACGTGCCACACAACCGAAGCTACACTCGATGTTTTTATAGCATTTTCAAAAAAAAAAAGTTATTTGGCGGACCCTATATTTAACAATTTAAATCATAGAAAAATTAAAATAAAGACGAAGCAGCTTTGCATTTTCTCACATTCATAATTCATGAAACTATGGAATTATTTGTTTTTTACTTTTCGATGTAGTAAATTTTCTTATATAAATAGTCACAAAACTAGCCACAGATTTCCCAAAAGTAAAAATCAGCATTTACTTGTTTGTGTTTCATTTGTAAAAAAAACTCTAAATGGCCTTAATACAAACTCAAGATTCATATTAAATATTTAAAAACCAAGGCCTAATTTTGTTAATTCAATTAGTCGGGATCAAAATTTTTCACGTATCGCATTAAATTGCAAAACGAATCTAATTGAAGTTATAGTTATGACAAACATCCATAGCTTTAAACAAAAAATATGTAATCGAAATATACTGTTACAAAAAAAATGTATGACGTAAAAAAGCTAAAATCTATTATACCATTATAAAAAAAAAATCTAATTTAATTGCTATAGGATTTTAAAAGAACAAATGGTAAATTTTTGTTTTTCTCAATTTTAAATTATTTTTTAAAAATTCTATATTTTGCATAGAAAATTCTACTTTCTACTATATCCTTCAAATATTATATTTTTGTTTTTTTATTCTCTATAAATTCTATAAAAATATTGTTTCTTAAACAAATATCAACATTATATTATCACTGATTAAGGAAAACTTACGATAAAAACTCAGTTTAAATCAAAAGACTTAAGACACAAGCTTCGATTGTCGCCATTCATTAGCACACCAACTTCTAGTCTCTAAATTAACAAAAGATTTAAGACACACACTTCGAGAATCGTTTTAAAAAATACTTAATAGATTTAAATGAAACAAATTACTATTGGTAGAAGAGGACTCCAGCTTTTATACAACTACATTTTAAAGCACCTTATGCTAGACAGGATGGTTTAAAAATATGCAATTTCAGGTAAATTTAAGCCGATATAAAATATATTTTTTGTCTATGAGAATTAAAAAAAAATAAAAAGAATGTATACTTTTAGTTATATATTATTTGCTACAGTTTTTAAGTAATTTAGCTTTAACAGCAAGGCCCCCCAAAGAAGAAAACTATTGTTCGCTTCTACTTCAGACGACAAAGAGCTGATTTGTGGCTCCCTAAAAATTTTTTATACGACAATTCTTATGATAATTTTCTTGATAATCACAGAGGCGACGACTATATCTTTGTTGTTTATAGATTTTTAAGTGCTTTTTGTGAAATGGTCTGTAATATGTTTATAAAAATTCCATTTCCTGTATTCACATATGGGACTTCTTTCCACACAACCTCTGTTAGTTCTGCGATGAACAAGGTGAATATTTTCACCGAGAAATGGTTGCAAAATTAAAATAAAAATATTTTCAGAATATTGTTGGTTACTTAAACGGGATACTGTTGATTCTCAGTTAAAAAAAAAAAAAAAAAAAAAAAAAAAAAAAAACTACCAAGCAAACATATTTGAGTGGAATGGTAAAAAAATTGTATTTTTGAAAAAAATTTGAATAATTTTTACTTTTTGAGAAAAAATTGTCAAATTGTTGAACTCGACAGCACCTGCCAGAAAAATAATATAATTTTCAAGGAATTTTTATTTTGTCGCACAATGTTATGTGTGTTCACATTATCGTCACATAAAATGTGTATAAAATCGGTACATTGTGCAAACAGTGGGATCTTAGCTTTGGCTATAGATGTAAAGAATTGAAGTTTTTTAATAATTAAATTCAAATTTATTTTTATCTAATAAGCCATAAACTTAATTGCATTGCTATCTAAGTTAATTGTTAGATTAAAAACAAAAGTGCCAGTTATGCTGCTTGACACGGAATTACACAATTCTGTCGCTCGTGGGCAATATAAAAATATTGCCGTAAAGTTGCTTAGGGCTGCAACTGGTTTACGTTAGCAACATTTTAAAAGCACTCCTGGTTATGTATGCGGTTGAGCACTACTGCCTTAATAGATTTAAATCACTGTAGAATTGCTATTTTAGGTTTATATTAATAGAAAACTTTACTTGAAGTCTTAAGCGTTAATATTAGCGCATATTGTTGTGTAGTTGGTTGCGCCTTTATATACATACTATTTAGTATATATACCAGTAATATCTTATGTTGTTTGCCAGTTTGTACTCGTATATGAGCTTTAGATACATGAATATGTTTGATTATTTGTGTGTGCATGGTGGTTATGGACTCTTAATTAATTACAACTGTACTTGTAGTTAAATAACTAGCAATGTGATTGTATAATCTTAACAAAAAGGATTTACCTACATCTTCTAACATACAAGTATAATGCGATACATAGCAGAACACAAATATGTATACAAATACACATTGAAATATAACAGAACGCGGTGTAGTACTGCCTACAATGTTTGTTACAATTGTAAACGATTAGATGCAATATTAGCTACTTATTAAATGAACTACACAAGTGAGCCTTAGCTAAGCATGACAATTTTAGCGTTGCGCATGATAATAAAATTATTCTGATTATTTGCAGGCATTTCGCAAATTATTTTCAAGACTAAAGGTATCTGCACTAATTAAAAGTGAAAGCATTATGTGAAGCCTATAGAAAGATTTTTATTAATTTATTTATAATGCTGCATGCAACCATGTGTTTATAAAGTAAAGCAACACAAATAATTTTTTTAGTTTATTTTAACTTAAACTCAATTAATACAATTGAAGAAACTCTAAAGCTTTAGCAAAATTTTTAGTTATAAAGTGAGTAATGAAAAACAACAGCCTTATCGTAAACTCTAGCATTTACTTAGATAGATTTATTATTGCGTTAAATTTAAATAATAGCAAAAGTTTTGTAAGACTTATTTCATGAAATCTTTTTATATTCGGCAGTGCCGAGTTTCATTTTCATTTATTTAAATTCACACATTTTTCTAACTAAAAAAAATATAGAGAAATTTGCAATGCAGTGGCATAATAATTAAGCTTATAAAATATGCTCTAAAAGCAATAAAATATATATACTCATCTTTAGAAAACACAAAAGAGAACTGAAATTCAGAATGATTGGTGTACAAATAGTGAAGTTATTAATGAAAAAATGTGCCTGCTACTAATTTTCAACCATTTTAATGAGTGAATTCTTTGGCTTGCATACAAAACGGACAAGGAAACAATACATTGACTTAAATAGTTTTAACACTGGATATTTCTCTTCTAAGGCTTTCACTTCTATTCCAAATTAAAGTTTGTGTCTTAAGCCTTTTGATTCATCTTCTTAAACTTTAATTTTTTACAAAACTAAATTTTGTGTTTTAGGTTTTTTATCGCTGCGATATTATTATCAAGATATTTAAGATCTATTGTGCAGCCCAATTCTTAACTACAATCCTAGACTCTTTACGAATCTTCTGGAATCATCTTTTTGAAAAATTATTATACATATATAAAATAGAAAAAAAGTCAACCAATTGTTTTCTGTCAATAGGAAATCACTGGAAGTCTTTTCATATTTTTTTTATACCTAAAAAAATTTGATAATTTAAACAACAGTAAGGGATAAGTAATAATTTAGCTTGTTTTTATTTAAACGCTTAGCCATCATCTATAAAACTTTATTTGTTTTTAAAGTTATTCTTATTAATTAACTTCTACTGACATTAATCATTCCAAGCTTTTCTTTTTAAGAAATCATATTCCCCTTCCATTACAAGTTTAATATCTTTTTCGCATGTCGTTTTTTTTTTTTTTTTTTGTAACTTTTTCTGTGTGTCTAATGAAAAATCAAACTAAAATTTCCAGGGATTAAAAAAATTTTGCTTTAATTTAATCTTAAACATTTTTTTTATATTCATGAATGTTTGATAAGGAGAAATGGTTAGGCACTGTATTAAACATTTATATTTAATATTTTGTTCAAAGTTTAGCATAAACAATAGATAAAAAAATTTTAATATCTTAAACAAACAAGCTTGTATATTGACAATAATATAAAAAGTTATTTTGTTTTGGCTATTTTTTTATGAAGCTCTGCTCATAAAATGGCAAAAAATGTTGTTAAAGGTATTTGTTCTAAGCTCTAAGGAATAATACAGACACATTTCTTAGCTGGATCTGCGGAGTGGTAAAACATTAATAGTAATTTGGCACCCCAGAAAAATATTTTTAGTATAAAGTATACAATATAATATTAGTTAATTAAATTTATTTATTTTTTTTATTAATTAAATTAAAAATAATTTTTTTTATGTTTTTTTTTAAACAGTAATAAATAGCTAAAATTGATCAAATAACTACAGTTCATCTTACTGTCTGAATTGATGTCTAAATATATGAGAAAATAAACACAAATATATTAGAGTGAGTGTTACGGCACTTTAAAAAAAAATGTTCCAAAAAAAGGAAATTTATGGCTTTAGAACTTTAAAAAAAAATTTTTTTCCAAATTAACATAAAACCGCACATGACACTTTAGTTGGGACTTGAGCAGCAGCTAAACGACCAATTAAATAAACTTTTTTTCATTTTTACAAACTTTTTATGTTTTTCCGGCTTAGAAGCGAATCAAAAAAAAAAACAAAAAGAAAAAGAAAATAAATGTGTATATTATATTTTCATTGAGATAAAAGTGGGAAAAAAATTAAATTTTTTATCAACGATGGGAATTTCAGTTTTGTTATATTTGTTTTTAAAAAGAAAATACCGAAAGTCACTTGTGACTTAAAAGTTATTTTTTTAAAATTAAAATGAAGGTAGATTTATGAACAAGCGTGTTTTAATTAAAATGAGGGCAGACTTATTCTGAACTGACATCAAACTCTAGACTGACAGCACTCTGTAGACTCAATTATCGTTGATGCTGTGAAGTACTCATTCTGTGCTTGTTTATGTCCTGCTGTGGGAAGACGCAGAATATATTAGTAGCCTACTGTTCTTAAAACATTCAGGTAAAATTTGAAATTTTGTGAGAAGTCTTGGAATAATTTAGAATGGTACGAATTAACAAAAACGCTCAAAACAACAGTATTAGGCTATGAAAGCATTTTATAAATTTTTTAAAATACTTTAACAAAATTTTTTGCCCAATTAAGTCATACTTTATAAATACCAAAGACGTATTCTTTAAAATGGTGTGTATTTTGTTGTATAATTAAGAAAATCCTTTAGAGAAACAGTTGGGGGGTAAAAGCGAATTTAAAAAAATTTTAAAAAACACTCCAAAGTAATTTCTGCCCAATTAGATAACAGATTACAAATAAAGAAGATCTCTCATTTAAAATGGTATTTGTTTTATCCTAAAATCTTCTATGATTCATCCAGTTATTTTTAACTATTTTTCAATAGGATTAAATTTGAAGGCAAAACCACGTTTGCAAAACCAGCATGCTGACACTAATGTAATTTTTTTTAATAACACAGGTGCCGTGTTCTAGTAAAAAAAATATATTTTTAATGATACACATCTCTTATATCAAATATGATAAATGAATAAACAGTTAAAAAATTAACTTAAAAAAAATTTCAAATAAAAAAAATTCACAATTTTTTCTTTACAAATTAAACTCAGTTACCCAATTTTCAAAACCACCATTTTTTAATTTAAATTTTCCGTGTCTGAAATGTATATTTCCGTGCAAAGAACAGATCTTTAAACAAATGCCTTTTACTTTATATTGCGTTGTGCTGAAACAGTGAGCAAGAAAAGCAAAGAAGAAAAGTGGAGAAGAGGAAGGCAACTGTTATGGCAAGATTTTTCATTTTCTTTTTTTATTATTTATTTAGTTAAATGTAGTTTAATTTTGAGTCTATTGTGTTGTCTTGTATTATTGTTTTGTTTTTTGTTTTCTCTCTTTTTATAGTTGTGTTTTTATTACTTAATTTAGCTTTTTTCCGCTGTTATTTTTTCAGGAATAAAACACATATTTTTTTCTGCTTTTCTTTAATATAATTTCATTTTATGTGTTTTAGTTTTCTAGTTGTGATGATTTGTTTGTAATGAAAAGATTCTTTTGTATCTGCACATTTTTCTTTTTTTCCAATTTCACTCTGGTAAATACGAAAAACCTAATGTTTACTTTTAATTAATTTCCTTAAAATATTTGTTCTGGAAAATGATACGAATGAAACTAAAATATTTGTCAAAAGATGCAACACTGGCATAAACCCGCATACACTCACACAGCAACTACAAAATTACCTTTAGGTTGACACATTCTGTGATGGTGTAAAATCACATTCTTTTTACTTATTTTTTAAAGTGCTAAAGGAAATACAATTGCCAGTATTAAATTGTGATTGACCATTTTCCAAACAAAGCAAAGACAGGCATGCGAATAATCTTTAGTATGCCTGTTTATAGAAATATATATTTTATTGTTTAGTGTCTACTTTAGTGCTTAGTTGTTTATTTTAAAGTCTTTTGAGATCAAATCTCATGGAATCACTTCTACAAAATCTCTGCACTACAATTTCCCAACTGCGTATTCAATAAAATTATGACGAAAAAAGTTAGTGAAAATATACAAGTCCCCAATCGGCATATGCAATATCAAATGTGAACGATTAAAAATTCGGCCTTGTTGTATAAAAAAAATTTTTAAATTTCTACAGAAGCTGCTCGAAATTGAATGTTATGATTTTGTCTCAGCTAATCGAATTTAAAAGCTTCTAACTGAATCTGCAGAATTTTAATGGTGAGTAGCCATACCTACTGAGCCACATGATAATACACTACTCTTTTTCAAAAAGCTTATTTCAATAACTATCTATGCAGAAGGCTCTATATTTTATCAGTATATTTATTTTATTTTATTTTTTATTTTTTGCACTGCGGGCAAGGCTCACCGTGAAGATATTATTTCGCCGAAATGGGTTGATCCAGTCAACACTGCTGTGATCTAGTTAAAGCTCTACGAAGTTCCAAAAGCAGCAATCCTACGTACGTCAAAATGTATAGCCACTTCTCAGATGTTTCCATCATTCACTAGATCATATTGTGAAGTACAATTTCGTTACTTAATTGTCGTTATGGACTTAAGCTTGCGACATCAAATTTTGTACAGATTATGAGTATATTTCATTCAATACAAGCCCCTATTACCTTTTGTGACTGAATTAAAAGAAAACTCAGTCTAGTAAAGGCTCCGCTCAGCTATTCAACAATAATATGAAAAATATTTTCGAACTGGTAACTGTGATAAGTGGTGACTGGGAGATCGGCATGCATGCCCAGAGGCTGTGAGTTTTCTGCAACATTATCTATCGTACTTGAGAGTAAACAGACACTCCTTTAAATTATTTTACTATGGCCGGCTTTTCTTGCTTCTTGACGCAACTTTCTGGCTGCATATTTTATGAATGGCTTACTTGGGGTATCGCCGATGAGGACTATAAGACGATTTTTTCAGGTATTATAATGCCACAGGAAGGGTCTAAATTACTTTATTCTCAATCGTTTTGGAATCTTGAGAATATAATCAACTAACCTATAAACTTGCATAAAATGCTTTTTTGTGAGAATAATTGAAATGTTCGCATAAATTATTTACAAAATTCATTGTCAAGGAAACTATTTCTTTATAAATTTTTATTCGATGTAAAGCAAATCTAGAAAATTTGGCTATCCTAAAGAATGCTCATGCACAACGTGAAATTTAAATATTTCTTTCCAAATAAAAACGCACAACAAAAAAATTGGTCAAATTAAATGGATTTAAAATACAAACAAAGAAAATATAATTCTACTACACAAATTACAGGTAATCGTACATAAAAGCAACTAAACTAATACAATTTTTTCTCTATTCTTGTCTTTCCTTTTGTCAATTGTGTAATAGCATGTGCTATGTAAGTGGTAAAACAAAACTGAAAGCGCTAAGTAAAATTAACTTAAAAGCAAAAAACTACAGCAAAATAAACAATAGAAACTACAAAATAAAAGAAGAAAAAAAGACTTTTCTTTAACTACTTTAAAATTAAAAAAAAAAGAAATTGTAGAATATCAGTGATTGATAGAGATTGAAAATTTAAATTTGGATTTGTACTTTTATGAGAAAGGAAATACGGAAACCTTAAAATCAAAATAAGAGTACAATAATTTTTATTTAAATAAAAAAATATTAATGGCATCAATAAATCATATCTAATAAATAAATTAAAATCAGGGCTCCAAAAACTGTCCATCAGCTAGTTTCATCACTATCACTATCACTACATAGTATAAAGCAAAGTCGCTTACCGCGTCTGTCCCTATGTCTGTATGTATGCTTAGATCTTTAAAACTACACAACGGATTTTGATGCAGTTTTTTTAAATAGATAGAGTGATTCAAGGGAAAGGTTTATATGTATAATAACAAGCTTAATATGTTAGAGAACCACTGATAATTTCAAGATTTCTAATGTGAAGTCGTAAATAAACACAATTTTTTGCTCTTACATTGCAAACGCTGGCTGAACTCTACGAGATAGATCAAAATAATGTATTAAGTATTATATACATTAAAAAGGTCTGCAAGAAAGTCCGCGATGGTATATGTTTATCTCTTAGGGATAACCCACAATAACCAATTTTTAGTTTTTACGAGAAATAATGGTTTATTTACAAAGCGATTTTAAGCAATATAGCATTAATCTTTATCTAATTAAGTACCTTAAATACATTTTACATTTAATATGGAATAATATAGCCCTTTACAGCATGCAATTTAAATGAATATTTTCGAAGATAAAATATAAGGACATTGCGGTTGCGGCGGTACCGGCCGGCCGGTGGCGCGGTGCGTGCCTAACTCTATAAATAGCGCGTCAAAGCTCGCGCACCTCCTTATAGGAAAATAACAAACCTAATAAAAACGTGCTTTTCAGCGCGACATTTTTTTTCGATATTGTACGTTCGTACTTTAATCGATATTAAGGTTAATTTTAATAAGAACTTACATTAGTTTAGATAATATTAGATAAAAACCATAATTTATCAATTCTATTTCTTCTATTAAGATCTTGGTCGGAATTTAAAGGTAAAGCAATTTAGCATTGTCAATGGCGATCGTTATCGTTGAAGAGGAGGATATTGGTAACATTTTGTTTCAACAAGACGGCGCTACGTGCCACACAGCCGAAGCTACACTCGATGTTTTTACAGCATTTAAAAAAAAAAGTTATTTGGCGGACCCTATATTTAATTAATGTTACGAATAGCGCATCAAAGCTTGCGCACGTCCTTATAGGACTTTGTGATTTGCATCATAACTTCTTGCATTTAACAACTGAAAATATTAGGACATTTTTAAAATAAAAATATGTTTGTGTATTTATAAATAAATTTATTTTAAATTTGGTACTTTATACGAGAGGGTCTCTGATAATGTGAAATGCAGAAAAAACTCTTTTTCATTATTACAGAAACTTTTCGTTTTAACTTCTGTGACTCTCGTCTATATTATGAAAAACTGTTTCATTCAAATTGTATAGATTTTTCTGTCAAAATAAAATATAATTTTATTTAACCCTAAACGCACTTTAGTATTTTAATACGATCGCATCGACGAAGCTCCAGATCCAAATTTTTTTTATATCATCGTAAAAAATTAATACTAAATTTAAATTTTATTAAAAAATATATAATATATATTTTTTTGGCATTTTCAAAAAAGTAAAAATGATGTTCGTCGATTCGACGCAGAAAGTGCGTGCAGAGCTAAAAATAATAAGAAATAAAAATTAAAAAAAAAAGAAGTCTGTCGTCGTCTGACTTGTATTTGTGAATTGAATAATATCATGTGCCAATAATTTCATTGCAAAAAATTATTTAAGCAAAAAAAAAATCTGTCAGGTTTTTGCGATGTTTAGGACCCCTTCTGTGTACAAATTATTTTAACCATAACGGTGTTAATTTTTGTTTTACCTATGACCGCTTGAACCAACTTTTCATATAAGTTAACCTTTGTAGAAGTATTTATGATTGTTTTTGCTTAGCATTGTTTGCAAAAGTCTTTAATGAAATATTACCTTGATCCTCCACATCTTTCACATATTCATTTTATTTCTAATGTCAATTATCATTCTGTTTATTATCGCTTAAAACTAACAAAGTGGTTTTCAAAACAATTTTCATGGCAAATGATGGTAAAATTTTCCAAGTCACTTTTTCTTCTGTTAAATCTTTATAGACGCCAGACAGTCCATGGAAATGGCTGATCTTAGCTCAAGTGATGGTTAAGCCAGCAATGCAAACTTAATATTTGACATGAAGTGTATAGTAGTTTCTCTTGTCTTTATTCTCAAGTATTACCTATATAAGGATGCCTCAAAATTTCACCAAAAATTTTAGGATTTTTTTTTCATTATGAACGAAAAAAAATTAATATATAAAATTAACGTTCGGCGTTTCAACGAAGGTATGCCAATCTAGCATTAAAGAGAAAAAGGCTTTTTCTAAGAATATATTTCGCACCATCCGCTATTAAAAAGCTTTAAAAATATATACTAGATAAGTGTTATTTCATATAAAAAATAAATTTAAATTCTTTTTAGCTTTCACTCGACTCTTCTTTTTCACATATAAATTTTAAACGCATTTAAAACATTTTGTCATATGAAAAAATTTTGGTAATAGTTTACACTTGTGCATAGAATGTGAATTGCCAGTATTGCGTAACTGTAAACAAATTTCGTGTCGTTTCATTTTTTTTTTTTTTTCATTTTGAAATATTTTAAAATTTCATTGTCGGTTTTCAGTGAAAGAGAATCAAAAAAGTTACGTAAATGTGAAAAATCTTTCATATCACGCTATCACAGAACGAGAATCAACCCCCAAAAATAATAAACTATTCCAGTTTGTTTCTTAACAAATTAACTTTGTTAAGAAAGAAAAAAATGAAAACGTGTTAATTCATCATAACTTCTTGCAGTTTTTATTTATTTATTTTAAACAAAAATTTTTTTCAATTTGCTTACCAGCAACTACACCTGTCATTTTCTTTTTATGACATTTATTTTTTTTTAATACTGAAAATATCAACTTTTCTCACTTTTGAGTTGAAATTTATGAGCAAAACAAAGAGTTGGACTTTATTTAAGCGCAATTAATTTGTATTGTAATTTGAGCTCAATAAAGCCGATTGCTAAATAAAATTGGTTATCAAGGGTATATCAGATGCATAGTTTGTTCAATTGAAACATGAACAACTACAAAGCAATGTAAGCTATCGCCTTAAGAAGTTTTCGCTCTGATTTTCTCAAATTAAAAATCTATATTTTGAAGAAATCACAAAGTTCGTATGGAGCTATGGAATTCCATTTATTATAGAAGAAAATCTGAAACGCCCAAATAGTATCTTAAACATGACTACATTTGAAAAAAAAAATAATATTTAAAACTGATTAAGTAAATTTACTGAATATGAAATTTTGTTTTTTTTTTACTTTTACATATTTTAATTCAAATATCAAACTGTTCACTAGTATGTGCTTTGAATGCATATTTTTTTTTATGAAAAAAAAAATGTTTTTTTATTTCTTTCACTTATTTATGTCACTATAGTCTGGCATTTGTTTGTTTGTACCTAAAACAGGCTTTTCCTAATTGCACTTTCATCTAAAATTCTGACTATAAAGTACGCTTTGTGCGCATGCATGACCGAGAACATGTCAATGCTAAATAATGTTTTGTCAAGCAATGTTTGAGTTATTTAATGTGCTTTTTTTGTTACGTTTCACATTTTATTTAACATAAAGTCGTCGAGTACAAATACACTTGCATTTATTACGTTGTTTGGTTTAGTTAGTAAATTTGGAAAATAGCATTTGGCACTGCCGAATTTAAATATTATTTTGAAAAATATTTTATTTTTTTTATTGTTAAGTTTTCAATTTTAATTAAAAGAATTTTAATTAAAAGAATAGATGAATTTAAAAATCTGAATATATGTCTACTACAGGAAAGGAACTCTGTACTCATGGCTTTATCTTGTGTCGCCCCTTGTTAATTTCATTTAATTTTTTTTTTTATATACTTTTTTTTTTTTTGTTTCACATTTTTTATAGATGATAAAAATTTCTCTTTTCTTCCAGGCTCTCCGTAAAACTTGCGTCAGCATTTTTAAGTGTATAAAGGCCATTTGAGTGATCCTTCGTAAGAAATTTATGTAGTCTAGCAGCAGTTGGAAGGGTTTCAATCTCTTCATAGTGCCATATCCATGAATCTCTCTTTGAGCTTATCAAGGCGTTGTTATATGCCATTAAGGCACTTTTATAACTCTTTATTCCCCCAGTGAACAAAACTATGTTTTATTTAAGAGAGCTGTGACTGTAAAGAAAGCGTATTGCGATTAGGTGTGAAATAAAATATTTGCGACCCCAATTGTTTTAATGGAACAAAGTAGAGTCAATACGAATTTTTCCAAAAAAGTCATCTTTCCCATGAAGTGCATTTCCATCTGTTAAATTGAAAGCTCAAAAAATGTTTATGCAATGCATCAAAAACAAATGCATTGAACAACTGTCTGATGAGGATTTTGCTAAGGTCTTTCTTTTTTTAAATTAGGCAGAAATCGCGGTGACTGTGTACGACATTCGTTACATAATCATAATAATAGAGCTTTTTTTTTTTTTCTCAACTAGACGACATGTGGTTTTGGCAAGATGAAGTCACCTGCTATACAGCTCTATCAATTTACTGCCGCATGAAATCAGAACTGAAACAACGTTTAAAAAGAGACCACTTAAAAAGGCACACGTTTTCTTTTTCCTTTATTTTTTATGCTTTTGCTTTCTTTTCTTTTATTTTATTTAATATTACCCCAGAATACTAAAACAATCTCTTATTCATATTTTGACACATAAAAGCTTGAAAATTTTTTCCTTATATTATCAAAGAATGCCTCTAACTAAATTTTGATTTTCAAAAGTGTTGTCCTTATATGACAGCCCAATGACGATTACGATTTTGATAACCTTTGTTTTCGTCATCATACATATATTTTATTGTTATAAATTAATATTTTCCTTCCAACAATTATTTCTCCATGTGTAGCTGTGTTTATATTAATAATAATTAAATTTATAACTTTAAGTAGTAGTATGTGAGAAAAAGTGTGTTGGACGAAGCTTGTATTTATAATAAGTAAATCAGTGACCGTAAAATTCTTCTTTTCAAGAATGTGTGTCATAGCAGAAAAATTATAAGAAAATTTTAAATTGTTTGTTGGCTTAATAAACAAACAAAAAATAAAACTTTTCAAATTATCCAAACGAAAATTTTATATGAAAAACAATTACAATGAAAGTTTATTTATTTGTTACAGTAAGTATTAATTTATTAATTATTAATTTAAATTTGAAGCTCCACAAATTTTTTAAAACAATTAATTTTTGGAATTTTTTAACATTTAATTTGCAAAGCAAAAATTAAATATTAAAAAACAAATATTTAAATTTAATTATGACGGTTCATTAAACCACTTTAAAAATTACAGTTAAATAATTAACGGCAACTGTTTGTTGTTGCCGTAACACAGAAAAATTAAAACTAAATTGAAGAACAATAATCAATAATTATTAATATTTACAATTTAAATACTTAACACAAACATATGTATTTCCATTTTCATTTGGAAATGTATATATGCAGTGCAAATAACTCTTAATAAATATGTGTGTATGTAAAAAATATATGTATATATAAATAATAAGAGCCGATTATCTGATATGCTACATTTATTATGTGCTCAGCAACATGCTAGTTTAAAAATGTATTTTCTACTAGATGTTTTTGCCCGGTCTCGACCGCCCCCTATCTTTTTTACGGGAGTATAGAAAGCGTATATACCAAGTTTTATAGAAAACCTTTTACAAATAGAATTTTACTTGTAACAAAACCCATCCAAATAAATACAACTGTTTACTACTTTATAAAGTCAAGGCTCAAGAATTTGATAGCAATATTAGAACTGGCGCCAACAAAAATGCTAAATAAAATATTTCGTAGCTTAATTTCAGCCTTAAATTAAGTACGGGCACACATCTTTCTAAACAACGGTGAGTGAAAATAGTGGTAAAGTGGGCATTTAAAAAAGGCGTGGTTGATCTAAAAGTATACGCTAACCTTCCTTGGAGTACAAAGATATATGTATCATTTTTCAGACAAACCCACAAATTTTTATAGCGAACAAACTGAAAATGAATTTTATTTATATATTTAAATAAGATAAAAATCATTGAGATGTAATACAAACACATACATATAAAATAAAATAAAATATTTTTTTATATATAAAAAAATAATACAAATAAATTTTTCAAAACACAAAAAACAAAAATAGCAGGAGAAATGTTATTCTACAAAAGCGTTTAATATTTTTCAAAAAGAAGAAACCAAATATTTTACTGGTATTTAAGTGAAATATTTAAAAAATTGTTGTAGATTTTTTGCTGCAACACAGTTTTTTTTTTTTATTTCATTTCATTTTATTTTTATTTGCTGTGACATTGTAGTCTGTGCTAGCTGCTCTGTGTAGCAACCCTCTTCCGCTGTGTTTGTGTTATTTTCATCCGTTTTATTATGTTTTGTTTTGCTTGGCAAGTATCATGAAAATGGAAACGCAGCAAAGCTGCAATTAAATGCAGTTTATGTTATTTAAAGAACAGAAAAGTTTTTATTGTAGTTTGTAATACTTTACACAAATACCCTTCAAGCAATCATTTAATTTTTTACGAAATTATGTGTGAATTAAATACGAGTTGCAAAAAAAAAATTAGTAAAAGGCAAAGTAAAGAAAAAAATTATATTATTATAAAAAAGGTTACAATTAGGATAATATATCAGAAAATAGTACAAATCTAGTAAAAGAGTTTTCTCTTGTTTACAAAAATACAAAAATTAAAGTAGGGCGTAAATTATGGCTTTCGATTTTGATTGAAATTTCAATACAATTTGTATGGAAATCTTGTTCGATATCGAATACCGTAGGGAATAAATGATGGCTTTCGATTTTGATTGAAATTTCTATACAATTTGTATGGAAATCTTGTTCGATATCGAATACGGTAATATTACATCAAGGGGTTAATTTTGTCAGCTGTATGCCAGTGAAATCTTACTTGAACATTCAAGGTTCCCCACATAAGAGATTTTATCTCTCGTTATCATATTGAAATTTCTAATGAAGGTATTCGAAAGGGAAAGAAATTTTATTTAAAAGCAAAAAAATAAGCCTTAAATATAAATATAACATTATAACAATTTTTTATATAATTTTACTTTTTCTGGATAAGAGGGAAATTCATTTAAGTTTTGCAAGTCAAAATCCTTAAATTAAAAAAAAAAAAATTAATTCAGTCAAGAGTTCTGGTATTTATTATTTGTTTCATTGTACAAGCCACTTCAGATCCTAGCTTTTACCTACTACAAACATGCCAACAAACTGAAAGCTTCCAATCGTCTAAGAATTTTAAAGAGAAATTTATAAATCTTTTGATATCAAAACGTTTCAAATGTCAACTTGTAAAAATAATATTATTTTTAAAGTCTTTTTATAATTTATTTATTTTATAAAAGTATTTTAAGAGAACACAAAACTAGAATTAATAAATACATACGTGTATTACTTTCTTTTTTTTTTTTTTGCACACAAAAAATCATCCCTGCAGAAACTTTAGACTAAGTGGCCTGTTCTTGTTTTAAATAAAGTAGTTACGAATTAGTAATTTTGCACAAGAGTTAAGTGATTCAAGGGGTAATTAAAACTCATAAAAAAATTCTTTACATAGTTCTCTTCTAGAACCCCGTAAATAGATTTTTTCTAAAAGCAAGGCAACAACTTATATCGGAAATCTAGGAAAGTAGTTCATAAGAAATTTTTGAAATATTTAATCGCTATAAAAGAAAGCATAACTACTCCTTATAGAATTGGATTGCTGTTAAAAAAGTAACTGCCGTCTGTGGAGTCACAAGTAGCAAAAATTTCTGCTGGGATAAAAACACACATACGTAATAAATCTATGCACAGGTTTAAATTCATGCAGAACATAATTGTGCAAAAGACGATGATTTGAAAATATTTATTTTTTTCTTTTTAGTTGTACATGTTTCTGACATATATGTATTACAAATCTGTAAAGCCATATTAAAATGATTCCACATAGCAGTAGCTGGTAGGATTAAGATAAATAGAATAAAAGATTTACAAATATTTGGGAAATGGCATTAAAAAAATTTTTCTTTTAAGGTATTTAATAAGATTTTTTATTTCAATTCGTTTACATAAATTAATATAAGTTTTATACAAAAATATTTAAGAACTTTATTATAAATTATGTTTTTATAAGCAGGTTATACTCCCATAACTAAGAATAACCTGAATTAAAGTGTATAAAATAGTTAAAATTTACAACTTTTCTGAGAGCGGCTAGAAAGACAAAACCTGCACTCTGAAAAGTTTTTCAATGATGACTAGTATAATATGACAGCCGTCTAAGACAATTAATTTTAACATTACACAGCTACAAATAATTTCTTGCATACATTTTCTAAAATATATGTCATTAAATTTGGTTTTTGTGTTACTACGAGAAGGTTGTCCAATAAAAGTTAATTTTTTCCTTTCATACTAATATAAATCCAATGTTTCACGCGATATATGGCAGGTGGCTCCGTCTTGCTGAAGCCACATTTCGCTCAGTTGTTGTGATTCTGTAACGTATGACATTAACAGTCATCGCAGTTTCGGCCTCATTTTCAAAAAAATGATCCGCACCAGACAGTTGCTCATTGTAAGTGCATTTATTTCTTTTGCAAGAAGATTTTTTGAGCCCACAATTTGATAATTTGTGTCTTTGCAAAAGTATTCATCGGAGAAGATGACTTTTTTTAAAAAAATTGGTATTGATTTCACTTTGCTCTGGCGCTACTCAGTTTTTTATTTCTTGTTTACAATTCAATCAAAAAATCATATTTTTCTCAAAAAATGCTAAAAAAAAAGCCACTCTTAATCAGAAACTTTACAAATTATTTTCTTAAAACTTGAAAAATATATGCAAAAATTGGCGTTATTTAAATCGATTTACCAAACCTTCTGTCCAACTGTCTATGTTGGGTTTGAAATCAATAAAGCAAAAAATCTAAGCAATCAGTAGTGGCCTTGTATGCTTGTTCATACATACAACATATTTACGCAATAAATAATAAATATATTTTTAACAATAAATGCGCCTGCCATCAAATTTATTTTGTATTCATATCGCAATTATATTTTTCTAATGCAAATGCTGCTTCCTTTTTTTTTTCTAATTGTTTTGTGGAAAATCAGTGGATTTACAATACTCGCAATCTATAAATTTCAATTTAATGTTCAACACAACAAAACTAAATACATTTGCATATTTATTACATACATATATTCCACATAAACATTTTATTATTTTTATTTTTAAAATTTACTTCTGACATCATTTGTCAATAAATAAATGGAAGGGATATTAATATTTAACAAGCAGTATACCAATTGGACTATTGGAAAGCACGCCAGCAGGCTGGGACTGGCCTTCAACGATAGCTGCCGCAGCTTTCGTTCACCCAATAGTAAGGAGACGGTATTTCACCTTCTCTGCTAGTGCCGGGCTCTTATGGCTTCGAGACACAGATTTCTCGGTGCACATCTGATGACTGAACTATCTGAGATATCGTTAGAAAGGTAACTGAGTGGATCTAGGTCACTTTACGGCTACATAGTCTTGGCGAGTAGGTGATGCGATTCTAATTGAAGGCCGTTAGGCCGCCAAGTAAACCAAACAACCAACCCACCACTCTCAAATTCAGCCCAGTCTCGTAGTTCTATAGTTGTCAATATTAAAAAAGAACCATTAAAATTAATAAAAATTACCATTATGTTTTTTTTACGATATCTTAATGCATTCAGTATTGTTTGAGTTCTAGGCATGCACATAACACAAAAAATACCTCTAAAAAATTTTAAATAAAATGTACTAAACTTATTTCTCATTTTTGGCGCTTTTCTGCTAGCTCAAAAATATTTTTATTAATTTTTATTGAGTGTTAAAAATTATTACATAATAAAATTTTAATAAATGCTGCATCAATTTACTTAAAATTACATATTTAGAAATAGGATTTATTTGCCGGGGAAAGTGTTAATATACATTGAAGACTTTTTAAAGAATAGAAAAAATTTAATTCAGTTTTTGTTGCTGTGATTGTTAGTTTGAAAGATAAATGGGGTGAAAAGAAGTACCCTTTTTATCTTGCAAATGTAAAAATATCAAAAAAGTACCAATCACGCATTCGCTTACTTTTTAGCAGAATATTTTTTAATTTAAATTTTTGCTCTTTATCTGTAGTAGTTTTGGAGATATAAGAAGTAAAATTTTATCCATTTTTACTCATTTTTATCCATTTAATATACGAATGTATTTACATATAAAAATCTTCTCCTACTCATTGTGAGAGGAACCTGCTCACCGAATTTCCAATACATAGCTTTAGTCGTTTTTGCAATAATGATCAGTCAGTCAGTAACGTTACTCTTATCTTGTCAACAATATTGATGTTTCGAAATGACTGCTTCTGAAAAGAGAATTAAATCTTTGCTTTGCATTCAATTTTCACCTTTTTAATTATGAATATTAAAAGCTGAAATAGTCCTCGCCAGGTTTTATTCCTAAATTCTTGGTTTAGTTAATTTGTAAGATATTTTGCTCTATTTTTTATTAGCTAATTAGTGGCTGTCTGTCCCTTATCCTATTTATATGAACTGTATCCTGACAGAGTATTACTTGCTTAAATTCTCATTATAGTATTTGTTTATATTTTTCAACAATACTTTAAAAGCTATGTGTGTGTGAGCGCACAAATAATGTGGAAGCTTGTTGCACCTTTACATTATTTACAAGGTTTTATAATTTTCTGTGAACTCGTACAGTATCCATTAACAATATCAATTTATTAAATCCCACAGTTATTGATTGTACGAGCAAAATATATTGCCTTAACATTGAGTAGACATATAGTCTGCAATAAAAGTATATTTTTTTTTTTGTTAAGCAATACGAGCAACACGTCATTAAATAACAGTATCATCGGCATTAGCGAATTCTGTGAACCTTAAATACGAGTATATATTCCTTTAAATGTTTTTCTTGCAGTTGAAGACATGAAATAGTCAACCATAAATAATTTTTTAATACAATGTGTTAAAAGAATATATTCACCACCCACCCTTGTTGCTAAAAACCAATAGATAAAAGGACACATGCACGCGTTGCTTGAAAAACACTCATCTTCTTACACAACACGTGCCATAAATGGGTGGTAGAATTTTCCAAATTTTTATATTTAAACAAGTACCAATACTACTTGTTAACACAACAACAAAAAAATGGGTAAAATCATTTAAAGAGGAAGAGAAAAAAAGTAATGCTTATAAACTATCTAATAGTAACAATGTAATAAATTTCAACAGCATTTTATACTTTTATAAATCCCCTACTTGGTTGACAGCAATTTTCCAGTTATTTTATGCGTCATATAATAACAACTTAATTTTGGGTCAAAATATTGTACAGTTTTTCAGATATGTATGTTCATCCACCCCCACACGCACACCCATATCAGCAAACACTGGCACTTTGTTAAATATTGACTGTATTAGCCAATGATTTTTTTGTTTTTTTTTAATAAATAAAATCAAAGATATATTGTTTTAGAGCAAAATGCGTCTGCGGTAAGAGCAAAAGGGGTGGTTTAAGTATTATCAAAGATTTAAGCAAATAAATTAAATGGATTTTCAGATTTACTGCTTAACTACATAAGTGTGTGCGTGCGTGCATGTGTATGAAAATAGTAAGTGATGAACTATTGTTTGTTATAGAGAAAATATTGATTAATGAAAAGAAAATAAATAATAAAATGAAACACGATTGTGTAATTAATGTCAGCAACTGAAAATTAAAGTGCAATAAATTTTAAAGATATCAAAAAAAAAAAAAAAAAGTCCAGCGTAAATAAAATTTTTTCAACCCAAAAACAAAATATTTTTAAATAATTAAAGTTATTCAAATTGGCAATTCTGCCGATTCAAGTTGTTCTACATTTCAGATTCTATGCTATGAAGGCATTCGATAGCTAAAGAAATTTTATTAAAAGAGAAAATTTTTAAATTAGTAAATATAAATTCATTATTCTATTCTATTCATTAAAAGGTACACAAATGCGCAGCACGTTAAGGTTGTTGAAGCCTTTTTCGAAAATGGGCATTTCGTGCACTTAGTGATTTTTTTGATCAGTATAATCGACGAAATATGTTCACAATCGAAAGTATTGTACTTTAATTGCAAAAAATCTGGTCTCTAGAGCTAAAGATGAGAACCTTAATTTTATCTCAGAATCACTGAAAATATGGACCATCGGAAAGATATATGGCACCAAAATTGCTGCAACAATTAGTTAACAAAAATAATGTTAGGAAAAATCATGCTGTGGTTCCACTGTTACTAGTTTTTATAAGAAACTCTATTTATTTACAAAGCGATTTGTAGCTTAAGCTAATATGTAATACTTGTGTGTGAGTTATAAAATAAAAGGTGTAGTGCTTATATCTGTATAAGTGTAAAGTGCTAAAGACTTGCATAATATTTTCTTTAATTTCAATTGTAAAACTATTGATATTTATGCTTAAGTCCAAATATATTCAGTGCTGTTCTGTATTCCGAATCCGAATATTTTATTCGGAATTAAAAAATTCATCACCTCATAACTACTCTGTGGTACATTTTAAGATTTTTAAAATTTTGTTTTTGCTTCATTTTTGTGCGAACTTATTGGTAGAATTAAAAAAACATAAAATTTTTCATTTAATAAGAAGAAAAAAATTTAATTTCACATATTTTCAAATCCATGTGGATTACAGAACATGCACGATAATGTTATTTATAGAAAGGACAGTATTTCCGCAATTTTTACAAAAGAAACAATAATTTTATTTTTGTAATTTTTTTTTGTATTACTTTACTTTAATTAAAAGCATTTCCCAAAAACAATATTTTCTTAGACTCCTCATAAGCTAAATCTAGATGGGCCACAAGCACAGTCCAAAAAAAGTAGGCTTGTATTAAAAGCTGAATTTTATTAATAAAAATGGTATAAATTTAAAATAAACTTTAACAAGTTAAATTCGGCATTGCCGAGTCTTATATACCCTTCACTGTGTTAGCTAAATATTGATATTTTAATGTCGCTCATTCTTTTTAAATATTTAACAAAACCAAAAATTAATAATTAAATTACTGCTGAAAATAATTTTCTTTAAACAGGAATCTACTTCGTATACGTGACAGCATTTTTACCAACAATACAATTAAAATGAAGCCAGTAGTGTTTTGTTTTTCGTAATGAGTTTTCAGACTTAAAATGAATGACGTCACCGATGTTGCTTAAAAAAAATCAATATATTTTATAATTTTGTGTACGTTTCTAAGTTTATTTAAAATACCAACTTTTTAAAGGAAAGCATTTAAACTGTAATTTAAGACAGTAGTTTTAATCCCCACTAGTCCAGGGAACTCATCGTCTAGTAATTTTAATAATTATAATTAGCCTTTAATTACATTTAAAAAAAATCAAAAAACTGCTATAATTCAAATTAATTTCTTTACTGATTGCACTCATTTTCACTTTCTTAATCATCATCCATTTTTGCACTTGTCCACCAAACAAATTCTTTTGTAATGACAAATTATGGAAACTCAAATATTTGCTTTTGGCTTAGTTTACTAAAAAGTAACTGTTTATTAAACACACTAATAAACAAAACAACAGAAAAGATCTACCTTTAGACTTGAGTTATAGCTCTATATGTAAAGAAACTGCTTTTTAGTATACTAAAGCTCTCTGCGAGAAAGAGAAAAAGAAGGAGAGAGAAAGCTCATACATAATTGAAACATCACATACAGAAAGAGTGAGAGAGATGGAGAGAGAGATTTTCCATAAACAAATGAGTTGGAAAAAAAACACACAAAAAAGAAGGCAATTATGCAAAAATGGCCTTTCATTACAAAAAAAAATTGTATTAAATGTTTGAGTAGTTTTGTATATTTTTCCACTTGTGGCCAAGCAAATTTATTTGTATGCAATTACAAATTATGATATAATTTTAAGAAGGAAAAATTTTAAATAAAAAGAAGTTAAATTCGGCCCTTATATAACGGAACGGCTAGCTTACTAAGCTTAAGATTGTATTTAAAAAATTTATTTATTTTATTATTGGTAAGATATATCGATACAAAAATAAATTTTTATAAAACGACCTCAATCTTAATAAACTATATAAAAATAAAAAAGAAATAATAAATATTAAAAAAAAAATTTTCTTCGAATAACTATTGTTTTATTAATGCTGAACTTTTCTGCAGGTCTTCTAGGGATTTTGGAAAGTTGATTTTAACATACACACGGACAGATGGACAGACAGACATCGCTAAATCGACTCCGGTACTTATAAGGATCCTGAATAAATATACTTTATAGGGTTTCCCATGTACGATGTAGAAACTACATACGTAATGACAAACTTACATATACCCTTTTCACTTTTTTGTGAAGGGTATAAAAAGATACCAATTTTAGTGTGGCTTTGATTATAGGCCGATGTGTTTATGATTAAATCTAAAGTTCTTTCTTAAAATTAAAAATCATAAAATTATTTCAAGTATCATACTATTCTTGCTCTTTAATTTTTTTTTTTGTTTTTTCTTTTTAATTATTTCACTCTTACAATAGCTACTCGTAGTATAGCAAATTCCAAATTCTTGAAAGACATTTGTATTTATGCAGCTTTTGAGTCACGAAAAATATGAAGAATAAAACATGTTTTGATAAAAGAAATGATTGACCAGAATGGCAAACAGAAAAACTAGAAAATTTTCAACACATTTTTTTTTTGCACTTTTTATTGATTTGCTGCAACCTGACCGATTCAAAATAAAAAATAAAAACATATTTTTTTTCTGTAGTGATAAATTTAAAGCTAAAAAGCAATAACAGAAGAAAAAACAGCAGGTTTTAAAATTCTACACACACCTTTTCATAGTGTTTGAATACAATGCAACCAACACTGAGTGACATTTTTATAACATGACCAAACAATAATCGCAAAAAGGGTGAGCTTTTACAAAGAAATTCCAAATATGTTTTAACATTGTCATAGCATATGATTTAACTTATATAAAGTCAGATTATTATTAGAATATGTTATGGATTTTAATGACTTTAAATCACTGCAAAGCATTTGACTGATGTATTAAAATAAAACTTTAAGCTTACTTACGTGATAGCTTTTCACGCATAAAATCTGAACTAGCATCCAGTGATTATGATGTTGTCTTCTTACAAAAAGCCTTTTTTATTTGAAAATTGTTCAAGACAAATCATCAAGTACGTGTATTAAAATATAATTTTTTTTTATTTACATTACCCTGTTTGCATAAGAAAAAATTTAAATCTACATAACGTATATACATATGACTGCTTGTACGTACACGTATTCCAGGGCAAACATTTGAATTTTAATTTGTGTGCCCAGATACAAGCCTCGTACTCGTACGTGCATGTTTGTAATTTGTATTGTTTGTTACTGAATGGTAATTTGAAAGCCATATATTTCAACTTAATTTTTTTTTCTTTTTATTTACGAGTAGTAGAAAGCACTACGTTTTTCTTTTATTTAACAGACTAGTACCTGAAAGTGTTGATTTGTTACTTTTATAAAAATTGTTGTTGCCTTTAAAAAAAAAAACAAAAAAAAAAACAAAGGGTTGTTATATAAAATACTATTTCAGTAAAAGAAATATGAAACTATTTGTAATTGAAGGGAAATTCATATTAAATTTGAGTTTTGATGTTTAAAATTCTTTATAAAAAAACTATAAAAACTGTGTAACGCTTTAAGAAGAGAAATTTTTTTCCAAATCGTAAATGAAATGGTTTTTCTTCCGTTTCAAACTAAAATTATTAATATTTTCTTTATCTGTTTTTCTTTCTTTTTTTTGAAATATTTAAAAAAAAAATCGTTGTTGTGCTTTTTATATTTTAACAAGGAAAAAGTATACAAATTTAAATATTTATTTAAACACAACTCTGTCTATTATACAGCCGGAAACAGGAAACAAACAAAGCGCCATATGTTTATTCGTAACGAACTTGTCACTTATCAAATTTCAATCATATGAATGAGCAAGGCATGCAATACAACTACAATACACACTTGTATACAGATGCAATTGCATGGGCAAATGGATGGACTACAAATGAATGTGCATGCTAAGCATATGTGTGTATGTGTGCGTATGTGTAAATTAAAATTTCATAAACCAAGAGCGAATAAGAATAATGTGAACAACAACAATAGTATTATTTGTTAACACAAAATTATAGAAACAAAAAGAACAAAATTATTATCATCATCAACAATACCAACATCATCATCACAAACACACATTATACAGGAAATGAAATAAATTCAAATCTAAATGTTGTAAAATATGCAGCAGTTCCAGCATAAGCAGTAACCGTGTGTGTGTATTCAATGAAGTGAGCAAAAACAAAATGTTTATGCCATAAAAACTCAGAAAAAAATTTTTTCGTAATAGAATTGTATTAATTTTAAATTATATAAAAAAGCTTACATTTTACATTTAAATAGAGACAAGGTCAAAAGTCAAAATTACTCACATTATCAAAAATGTTTTAAAACTTTAATTTATAGATTTTAATGTTAAATGATTTCGTTTGTAATTTGTACATCGCACATAGGCCACCTTATAAAGTACATATATATTTATCCTTATAAATAGCTCAATTAATTTAGCGATATCCGTCTGACTGTCTTGTCGTTGAAATCAACTTTCTGAAATCCCTAGTAGGCAATGCAAATTAATCTGTCAATTTTTTGTGTCTTTCAGTTGTTTTTAAATTTCAGTCAGATCGTTGAAGAAACCGCAACTACCTTTATTTATTTTTTTTTTTTTGACCATTTTCAAACTGTTCTTCTGGCATATTTTATCTAAAATAGAAAACAAACAAAATACTTGGTATGTAGTTTTCTCGCAAATAACACTCATAATGCCTGTGCAAAAAATCAAAGCAATCGGTCCACAAATCTTCCAAAATGAAAAGAAAAATACAACCGAAATTTTAGAATTTTAGCAATTTATTTTGTTTTTTAATGGATATCTTTAAGCTTTACATTTTTGCGTAATTTTTGTACATGCAAGCACGAAACCAGCATGTGTATGTTTTTAATTTGATTGAAAAAGTGTTTTCAAAATTAAATTAAATAACATTTTTTGCATTCCTATTAAATATCTTTTTAGAATTGATTTTTTTATTAATTTAAAAATTTAGTGCCCGCAGACATTTATTTGCTTTTAAAAAGAAACTTCTAAGAAAGTATTTTTGTTATTCCTTGAACTGAAATTATTTACTATTTTAGGATTAATTAAAATAGGTATTTAAAGAAAATTATTTTTCGTAAATGAGTATTATAATTTATATTTATAAAATTTGTTGGTACACTGCATTTAAAAAATTTAAAATTTTTCTGTTAAAAAGAAAAAAATCAAGTTTTTCTCATAGTCTTTATGCTTTTCGGGCTCAGTGTACTAGTTAATTAAATATTAAATTTTTAAATAGTGCAATTTTTTGTTAAATGTTAAAAGCGCCACAATAAAAAAATCAATTCGTTTTTTTTTTTCAAATTTTTTAATGGTACCATAACTCTATTTAAAACTGTGTTTTTATTCGCTAACAAAACAAATGGGTGATTAATATTTCAATATTTTTATTTTGTTTTCATTCTCTTTTTCATTCTTTTCTCATTGTAAATATTAGCATACTCGTATATGTAGATAGACAAACCTCAATTAATTTAAAATAAAACAATTAAAAAAAAAAAAAGAAGTTGAAATTGGCAGTGCCGATTCTTGTATGCCCTTCATGTAAACAATTAATTTCAGTTAAAAAAATTCTAATTCTTTAGAACATAAATAGTTCATGTGTATCGTATATGCTTTATAGAAATTACAAAAAAAATCAGCAACCTTCTTAATTTCACTTAACAGTATACAAATCAGAAGAACTCTAAGTGACTCCATTGACTCACTACAATTGTTAGTAATTTATGAAAAATCAGCTTACTGCTCTGCAATCTTTAAAATTTAATTATAAGTTAAATAAAAAAATGTTTTATGACTATACACACAAGTGCCTATGTAAGCAATTCGTTTTACCTGTAACAAGTTAAATTCGGCTGTGCCGAGTTTTATATACCCTTCACTGTGTTAGCGAAATATTAATATTTTTTACTTTATAGTCGTGATTTTGGACTCATAGCTGAGCCATTTATGAACCGATTTAGCTGAATTTTTGTCCATATACTATGAATATGATATCTGAAAAAACGATTAACTAATTTTTTATAGTTTAGATAAAAAACGTAAAAAAACAAAAAGCAAAACTTAATGAAAATCTAAAATTTCGGTTGCATTTTTTGATTTTTCCGGTCTATTTGTTTACCGATTTTTCTGATTTTTTGCACAGACATTACAACTGCTATTTGGGATAAAACTTTGTACCAAGTTTGTTTGTCCGTCTTTTAGTTTAAATAAAATAAGCAAAAAACGCATCAAAATGGTTAAAAATTGAGGTAATCGCAATTTTTGACTTATAGCTCCGCCATCTATGGACCGATCCAGCTGAGTTTTGGTTTTTATGCAATGAGCGTGATGTTTAAAAAAACTACGTACTATATTTTTTCAGTTTAGATAAAAATCGCATAAAAACAAAGACATAGTTAATGCAAATCTAAAATTTCGGTTGTATTTTTGATATACCTTGGCCATTTGTTTACCGATTGCTTTCGGTTTTAGCACAGGTGTTATGACTGATACCTCAAACAAAACTGCATACCACGTTTTTTTGTCCGTTGCTTCGTTTAGTCAAAATAGGCAAAAAGCCCACTCAAAAAAATCGTAATTTCGGTTTTATACTCAAAACTCCGCCATTAATAAGCCGATCTAGCTGAATTTCAATAGCAATAATCTTACAGCAACAACTGATCGTTTGGTATGCTATACTTTTCTGTATGTTGTCTAGGGTCTTCTGAAAGTTGATTTCAAGGACTACACGGACAAATAGACGAAAAACGCTTTTTAAACTCCGCTATTCATAAGGATTCAGAATATATATACTTTCTACTGTGTGCCATGTACGGTGTAGAAATTACAAACGGAATCACAAAGTTATATGTACGAGTATATACCCTTCTTACTTACAGTGAAGGGTATAAAACTAGTGAAAAAATTTGTTGTTATGGGGTCTGTGTTCTTGTCATTTTACTTTTACAAAATAAAATCTATATTGATAAGATATAGCGATTATTTAATTTTAACCCTAATACCTGACAGTAAGCAAAATAAAAAAATTCTAAAAATGCCGCATGCCTGCCAAGATATTTTGTTGGTTTGAATTATAAAAAGAAAATGAAAGAAAAAAAATTATACAAGTGCAGACACTAATATTAAGCACTTATCTATATAAATCTATTATATTTTTATTTGATTTTATTTCATTTTCTTTTACTTACTTCCTGTCTGCTTTACTATCTTTAAAAAAAAAAAACAAATATTTTCCAATAGTATCAATGTTTGGCATTATAGATTTTCTTATTTTGTAGTCTCTATTTTCCTTGAATATGTATAATGTGATTTTTTTTATGTTTACAACATTCTCTATTTTGTAAAGAATTTGTTTTGTTAATAAAAGGTTTGCTTTTGGTAAGCAATTGAAATTTGTTACTGAATTACTCCAAGGATTAAAGAAGCGTCTGAGTAAATAGTATTAATAAAGTTTGTTATTATTTTTTTCTTTTTACCAGGAATATATTTTTTTATTTACTTTTGAATGACTTTGTTAAAAAAAATATTTGGATTACTGGAGTTGGTAAGCTAAAATGTTCTTAACATTTAATAAAAACATAATTTTAAGCTGTATATAACAAGCGTCGATAACATACTATCATTGTCTTTAGAAAGTACAAAACTTTTTTTCCATAAAACAAACTTGATTTGTAAGTTACTTTTACTGAAATCTAAAAAAAAAAAGAAAATTAATTGAGAATTAAAATAACTTTAAAGCATTAAATGAATATTTGTAAAAAATTAATATTAAATTTTTTTATTTATTTATTTAGTATAGTCTATGGACATAAATTCCTAACAGACTAGAAAATAATAAATATTGAATTTTAAGCTCTTGGTTTAATTGCTAATTTAATTTAAATATAAATGAAATAATTACTAATTCAATTTAAATTGTTTAAATGAAAATGTTTAAAGCCAGTTTTTAATGGGTTAATTTCTACTATTTGATGTTTATATGACTCATAAGAAGGTGGTGCGGGAAAGCATAACGAATGAAAGATCTTTGAATTTTTGCAAGATGTGATATGTGTATGATACAATAGATGCTACACATTATAGCCGCATATTCTCATATCTAACATATACAGAATATAGCATTTGAACTCATAACAGCTTTTTATAATAAAAACTAATGTTGAGTATTATTTTGTCTAAATGAGGCAGAAAAGTCAATTTAAAATCGAACATAAGGACTTCAATATCAACGTTAACGAAATTTTTCATATAATTTAAAAAAAAAACTTTAAAGTCTACGTTAATTTTTTGTTGATAAGAGCTTAATGCTTTTATTAAAAAAAATTTATGTAAACTTTAAAGTAAAATTATATGAAAAATTTCAATGTCTTTAAAGTCTACGTTAATTTTTTTGGATAAGGGGGTCAGTCTTTAATCACTTTGTATTGTTTTACCATAGACTTCCTACCACAAGAATAGGTTCCTTTAAGACAATTTTTTTTTAATTTTTAAGCTTCTAAAAAAATTTTACGAACTTAATTTAGCCATTCCCAAAAATTCGCAATGATTTTAGGTGCGGTTTGTAAGGGGGCTAATCCAGCACATTAACATTTTGATCGCGTAGTCATGTCTTTACCTCCAGGCAGTATGATTTTTTTTTAATATCATGAGGGAATGTCCACTGCAAGCTTCCAAGAGTGTTCTGAAAGTGAATCGTCATGCTCAATGCATTAGTTAACAGGTTTTGACGCCTTTTGTTTCAAAAATAACAATTTTATATTTATATTTAACATTGATGAAGCACAGTGTCCGATCACACGACTTAACTGCTGTCACATGGTGCATGCATGTTATCGTCCTTAAGATAAAACTCTTTCGAAAATCATATTTCTACATCAATTTCTATATTTAAAAACAAATATTTTTTTTTTTCTGTAATTGTTTTGTTGTTACTAAAATGTTTACTTTTTTTCAACTTGTTTTTCTTTAACAACAATTTGTTGTCTAAATATTTATACAGAACTGGAAACACGTATACGTTCACACTCGTGCTCTTTCGGTCGCTAATATCGATGAGTGCAAACAGATTTAGCAAACAAACAAAGCAGAGTGGCAGATTAGCTACAGCCCAAAATATAATAACAAATGAGAACAAAATAAATTGGTTTGTAGAAAATGTCATTTCGTTTCAATTATTTTTATAGGTATTTCACAAAAATTTTCTTGACAAGTTGATCGCTGCACTCACTCATTTTACCAACGAACACATATTTTCATTAAAAAAACATGTCGTAAATTGAAAAATTATTTTTAATATAACAAATAACAAGAAAATAGTACTGCTACAGGTTATAATGAACAATAACTGTAATGGTATTTTTTCTCCGTCCATACATCGTATTAGACTCTTATATTATGGTGGGTATGTTCTGTGACATATTTCTCTATACAACTTTGAACGGATTTATTTTTTTTTTTTAATAAATCAAATATCAATCAAATGTAAAGTATTATGTGTAGAAAGTAAACACAATCAAACGTGTTTCTCATTATAACACACATAAAACGGTATGAGAATAAAATCAAAAGAAGTTCATAGGCGGCTGGTTTTATTTGAAATTTATTTATATTATTATTTTAGCTATTGGTTAGTTGGTTCTCTTTAAAAATTAGACTTGTCTCACATTCCAAACAAAATTGTTTTAAAATTTTCTACAAATCAATATATAAAACACACTAAAGTTATGAAACTAAGAATGTTAATTCAAAATAAACAAATTTTTATTTTTCACAGTAAATAAAATCATATAGCAGCATGAAGGCACTTATGTTACATGTTGTTTTTAATTTTATAAAATCAAATCAAATTGCAAATACTAGTTTCCCGGAAATAAGCAATCATTGCACGTTTCCTTTTCAACATTTCACTATCTATTTCAGACTCGTCACTTACACTAATTGCTTTTAAATTGTTTATTCATACTTATAGTGGAACTAATACTTTTCTCTGTAAAATAAAATTTACCTAAATCTCTTACTCTTTGCCTAGTGTTGAAAAATTACAAAAACTATTGAAGCAACAACAAGCAGTCAAGCAGAGGGCAGAAAGTTGTGGAAAAGGAAAAAACAAAAAGCAAATACAAGTAATATTTACTGCATAGAGTCATTTTACAACTCAATAATAAATTGTGCTTATCACCTTATCAATTATATAAGATCCTTAAAGCAATTATGGTCAATTAAAATGCTTAAGAACAATTACTATAAAGCTAATATCATTTGTAGAGGAGTAGATTATTTACAGGTATGTATGAAAGGCTATTGCATAAACTTGCAATAAAATTTATTAATATAGATTAAATGGAGAGAATAAAAGATAATTAAAATTGATCAAAAATAAATTCAATTCGGCTATGCCAAGTCTTATATAACCTTCACTGTGTTACCTAAAAATTCATATTTTTAATTCGCTCATTCTTTTTATATATTTAACAAAACTAAAAGTTAATAATTAAATTACTGCTGAAAATAATTTTCTTTAAACAGGTATCTACGTGACAGCAATTTTGCCAACAATATTTTTAAAATTTAGTCAGAAGTGTTTTGTCTTTCATAATGACTTTTCAGACTTAAAATGAATGACGTCACCGATGTTGCTTAAAAAATTAAATGTATTTTATAATTCTGCGCTTGTTTCTAAGTTTATTTAAAATACCAACTTTTTAAAGGAAAGCATTTAAACTGTAATTTAAGAGAGTAATTTTAATCGCTACTAGTCCAGGGAACTCATCGTCTAGTAATTTTAATATTTATAATTTACCTTTAATTACATTTAAAAAAAAATCAAAACACTGCTATAATTCAAATTAATTCCTTTATTGATTATTTATTGCACTCATTTTAACTTTCTTAATCATCATCCATTTATGCACTTGTCCACCAATCAAATTCTCTTGTAATGACAAATTATGGAAACTTATGTAGGAATTTGTTTTTGGCTTAGTTTACTAAAAACTGTTTGTTAAACAAACTAATAATGTAGCCATTGTATCAAAAAAAAAAAAGAACAAGATTTCCCAAAAATTTCTCTCTATGAGTTGTACGAGAGCTCTATAAGTATGTAAAGAAACTGCATTTTAGTTTAATAAAGCTTTCAGTGAAAGAGAGAGAGAAGGAGAGGAAGAGAGAGAACATACACAGTTGATATTGCCACTTTGAGAGAGAGAAAGAGAAAGGGAGATCTGCCACAAGCAAATGAGTTGGAACAAACACACAAAAAAAGAACGTAATCATGCATAAAAAAATTGTATTAAAAAATGGTAAAGCCCCGTTATCCAGTAGTCGTTTTATTACTGAATATTTCTATGAGTGGTTTTGTATATTTTTTCACTTCTGGCCAATCACATTTATTTATATGCAATTGAAAATTATGATATTATTTTAAGAAAGAAATAGGTTTTTACATAAATATTTTTTAAATAAAAAGAAGTTAAATTCGGCTTTTTCACTTTTCATATTCTTAAATATTAAAAAAATACACAAAAAATTATATAATTGTAATGGCTAGCTTAGTAAGCTTAATATCGTATTATTAAAATATATTTAGTTATTAATGGAGAGAAATATCGATATAAAAATAAATTTTTATAAAACGACCTTAATTTTAATAAACTAACAGGTGGGTTATTATGTATTTCGATGCGATTCGAAATAGTTTTCGAACAGAATTTTCAATTCGATAGAAAAAGCTGTACCCCTTTCAAAAATCCAGCAGAGTTCTATTAACAATTTTGAGGGTAATTTTAAAAATGTTATTTTTTTTTCGAATGTTCTACAGAATTAGTTTTTTTTTTTTATTGAAAATTCTCTTCAATAAAAATGTTTAATTTTATTTATATTTAATGAAAATTTGTACATTTTAAAGCCTTTTTAATAACGCGCAGATTTTTTACAGATTTTTTTTCGTAAATTTGTGAGACAATAAAATAATAAAATGATTTTATATAATCCCACGAAATGGTCTACTGAGTCAATTTTATGCCTTCACTAACACCAGGACCACACACGGCTAGTTTGGTTGGGCAATTCTTGATTTTGTAAGAGAGCGAGAGAGCGGAAAAAGGAATGGAAAGGGGTACAAACTCGCTCGTACTCGGCAATTCCTTTTTGTTCTTTCTTCGTATCTCTTATAAAAATGTAAAAAAAGAAAACAGGTAGCTTGAGGCTCAATGAATGACTGAATAAGAAGGCTAAAATTGCCGAAACAAAATTGCTGAGTGTAGACACAGCGGCAATTTTAAAAGAGAATTGAGAAACAATTGGCCAACTAAACTTGATGTGTGTGGTCCTGGTTATAAGTTCCTCTTTGATAATAACTGTTTTCCAGAAGCTTATACTTTATGAGGTAGCCATCGCAAACATTTGCAATGATGTTAAGGTCCAGTTTTTAAAAGGCCAATCGAGCATTTTGATAATGTAGCCATTAACTTTTCGCATTGTCATGCTGGAGTGTGTACTTCCAAAAGTGTTCTGAAATTGTTGAACTCGTTTGAAGTGGAATAACGAGTGGTACAGTGTCGTTTTTTCAGATGAAAGAAAAATTGATGTAAAAGGCGATGAGGGCTTCAATAATTTTTTTTAACTCTTTCCGAAAAGAGAAGCATCAATTATGGTAACTGCGGGCTGAAATTTTTGTTCAGCACGATGAATGCTAATTGCTATATTGGAGTGCTACAAGCAATATAGTGTTAGCTGGTCCTAATCATGTAGCTGAAATTGTATTGAAATATATTTTTAAGGAAAATTTCTCTAAAAAATTCTTATTAAAAATATGTTGTTTTCATATAATTTTATTTAAGTTTATTGTTTCAGCAAATACCATTTTAAATTTTGGAAGAAATTTATTTTATTTCAAAATATACTCGTATAACAACTAAAAAAAACTACAAGAAACAATATAAATTGTATGCTCAACAGAAAATAGGAAACTGTTATACACAAAGCAGAATAAAAATATGAAATAAAACACGCTAAGTACTAGCAAAACACTTGTTGCATCTAAAATATTATTTTCATATGACGCACATGCACTGAGAATGTGATTCTCTTACATATCAAACATTGTTTTATTCTTAAAATGTCTCTCTTAATATTTCTCTCTCCAGCTATCGGCTTTTCTTTAAACTCTGACCCAATCTAACCTACATAAACAGTCTACCCACATACGTATGTATTTATTAAACATTCACCACTTTTGTACTCAATGTAATAAAATTATTAAGAGAGTATATGTGTATTAAGGATAAATCGTACAACAATATTTTTCCGATGTATGAAAATTCACGATAACTTGTTATTCATCTAACGGACTCACAGCTGTATGTGTCAAACAAACTTACCACAAATTCGTGTATAAATTTAAAAAGAAAAACGTTTACGATTTTCCTACACACACAACAATCCAGTGCAGTTATGTCAGGAAAAACGTTAGTCTATCATTTGCTTTAAAAGCAAACGAACGTTTTAATTTGATAATTAAAGAACAAAAAATGTTTATAAAAATTTACAAAAAAACAAACAAAATATTAAAAATAAATAAATAAAATATGTGTGGAACGTGAAATTATTAATACAAAATTTTATTAAAATCAATTAATTAATTATGCATTGATTAGCATTTATTTATGAATTAAAATTTTACTTTAACATATCGCGCACCCGTCGTGTAGTTTGTAACCTAAAAAATAAACAAGCAGTTCGTTAACCTTTTTGTGCAACGAAAAATAACTTGAAAAAAAATCTTAATAAAAAACTGGTGGAAATTCATTTAAACTTGTCATGCAATTTGTGCTTTTGACAAAATAAAATACTCACACACACATACATATACATATATAAATCTCAGCAGTTTTTAATTGCATAAAAAGGAATGAATATCGTATTTCTCTTTTGAAGTCATCAGTGCTTTAATAAAATTTTATTTACTTGTTCATTTGTGTGTTGTGTTTCACTAAACAACTGGAATGTTGACGTAGTATGATGCTAATTGCAATTAATAACAAAACTGAAATAAAATTAATATTTATTTAATGAAAAATTAAATCAACCTAAAGATTTGATTGAATGAATTTACAATGAAAATAAGAAAGTGTTAAGTAGAATAGCAGCAAGTAGTGGTTTCAAAATGGATTAAATTTTCTTTAAATTGGTAAGTTATTTAAAAAAAGGAGTTAACTTACATATATGCTGATTAAGTATTACAAGCAAAAAAATACACGGAATGGTTTGAGTACTTTTCAACGAGTTTTTTATACAGAAATTAAAAACTGTGATTTTCTTGAATTTACTTGCCGAAAACAACTCAATAAAACAGGCAAGCAATATTCTTTGTCTCAAATTAAACACATTTTCTATCTCATATTTATATAATTAATTTAGCAATAAAATTAACAAATATAAATTTAACTTATAATTACCTACCTTGACTAGCTGACCCGGCAAACGTTGTTTTGTCTTAAAATTTTATTTATATTGAAAAATAATTAAAAAGAGAAAAACAATATAAGTTGGGCCATGCCGAACATATAATAAAAAAATTGCCAAATTGGTCCAGCTATCCTCCGTGTTAAGGAAAATTTTAAAAGTGGGCGTGGTCTATTTTTATTTTCATACAAAAATCTATGCTGGGTTGTTCTAAACATGTAAGGAAAAATAACCAAATTGGTTTAGTCGTTCTTCATTTTGAAATAAATTAAAAAGTGGGTGTGGCAATAAGAGTGGCCTATTTAAATTTTCATAAAAATTGAAGCTGGGTTTTGATGAAAATATAAAATTTTTGTATATTCGATCTTTTTACTCTAAGAAATCGCACTTATAGACTAAAGAACCGTGCAAGACCGGTTAAAAGCAGGTAGTAGATAAATAAGGCAGATACCGACTGCAGCGCCAGGGTGGATTTGTTACGCTTAACCTTCCACGCTGAAATCTCAAAAAATTCATAGAAATTCAAATAAATCGGTCCAGCCAAACAATGTCAAACACACGTATCGTCGAATTTGATGGCAGAATGCACCACAATTTTAGAATCCTTAAATTTTTTTATAAAATTATTTCGATTGTAGCAAATGGCATTGTTTATATTAGTTTCTGTTTAATATATTTTTTTATTTAAGTTAAGATTCTATTATTTATTGACAATTTCTAAATGAAAAGATTCAATATAAAAGAGATTGACAAAAATAATTGTGGAATACATCGCCCTACTATTATGGCACAACAAACTCGAGCTTGAAAATACTTTACTTGGAAATTAATAATATTCATAAAAAATTTTAGAAAAAACATTATTAAAATTAGATATCATAAAGTTATTAAGTTAATTGCCATAAAAAGTAAAGTTTTACTCAAGAGATACGAGTATATATCATGCAAGAAAAACTATTTATTTTCAGCAGTTCTGAGAAAAGAAAATTATTATTGATTATAATAATTTTTTTTTCATTCTAAAATAATTAAATAATTTTAGGAAAATAAATTCAAATTAATGACAAAAATACCCAAATAGCTTGCTCTGACATCTCTCTTTTCCTGACAATACTTTTACTTTTAACTTAAAATTTTTACCGAACACAAACATATACCCAAAATTTTATGCTTGCTTTCGTTAATGTGGTATGCAACGTTACCAGGAGATCGCATTATAAAAATTAATTTTTATACCGATATTTCTCTCCAATAATAATAAATAAATTTTAATAATACGATCTCAAGCTTAATAAGCTAGCCGTTTCAATTATATAATTTTTTGTGTATTTTTTTGATATATAAGAACGTGAAAAGTGAAAAAGCCGAATTTAACTTTTTTTATTTAAAAAATGTTTATGTAAAAACCTATTTCTTTCTTAAAATTATATCATAATTTGTAATTGCATACAAATAAATGTGATTGGCCACAAGTGAAAAAATATACAAAACCACTCACAGAAATATTAAGTATAAAAATCACTTGTGGATAACGGGGCTTTTCCATTTTTTAATACAATTTTTTTTGCATGATTTCGTTCTTTTCTTGTGTGCTTGTTCCAACTCATTTGTTTGTTTCTATGTGGCAATATCAACTTTGTATTTGCTCTCTCCCTCTCAGAGAGCTTTAGTATACTATATAGCTTCAACTCTTCCCTATAGGTTGTTTTTTTTGTTTTGTTCTATTTTTAAATAGAGACATTTTTAGGAAATTTTTTGTTTTTTTGCCTAAATTATTAGTGTGTTTAATAAACAGTTTGTTTTTAGTATAGGTACTACGCAAAAAACAAATATATGAGTTTACAAGAGAATATAATTCGTGGACAAGTGTAAAAATGGATGATGAGTTAAGAAAGTTGAAATGAGTGCAATAATTACTCAATAAAGAAATACTTTGAATTACATGAGTTTGTTGATTGTTGAAATGCGGTTCCATGGATTAGTAGGGACTAAAACTACTGTCTTAAATTACAGTTTAAATGCTTTCCTTTAAATAATTGGTATTTTAAATAAACTCAGGCACATACACGAAATTATAAAATATATTGAATTTTTTTTTAAGCAAAAATGCTGTCACGTATACGAAGTAGAGACCTGTTTAAAGAAAATTATTTTTAGCAGAAATTTAATTATTAATTATTAGTTTTGTTAAATATTTGTATAAATAAATATATACTCGTATATATAAATAAAGAGTGATTTTTTTGCTATTATCTTTTTGGCAACACTAGTTTTGACAGCTCACGCACGTTTTGTATCTTGTGTCACTGTCAAACATCTTCAGTTTGGTCTATAATTTAATCATGAATCGTCTTACAAACGAACAACGCTTGCAAATTATTGAATTTTATTACCAAAATGCGTGCTCTGTTAAGAAAGTTCATCGCGCTCTTCTTCCATTTTATGGTCAGCTTAATCGACCTACTGAGGCTTCTATTCGGGCTATTGTAACAAAATTTCGCACCAAATTTACATTGTTGGACATTAAACCACCAACACGCTTACGTAGAGTGCGAACTGAAGAAAATATCGCAGCCGTATCGGCCAGTGTTGGTGATGACCGTGAATTATCGATTCGGCGCCGTTCGCAGCAATTGGGCATCTGTTACTCCACTACGTGGAAAATTTTGCGGAAGGATTCGGGTGTGAAGCCTTATAAGATACAACTGGTGCAAGAATTGAAGCCAAACGACCTACCACAACGCCAAATTTTTGGTGAATGGGCTCTTGAAAAGTTAGATGAAGATCCACTTTTTTTATCGAAGAATTGTGTTCAGCGACGAGGCTCATTTCTGGTTGAATGGATACGTGAACAAGCAAAACTGGCGTATTTGGAGTGAAGAGCAGCCAGAAGCATTGCAAGAGCTACCAATGCATCCACAAAAAACAACCGTTTGGTGCGGATTATGGGCTGGCGACATCATTGGGCCGTATTTCTTCAAAGATGATGCGAATCACAACGTTACTGTGAATGGTGAGCGCTACCGTGCGATGATAACAAACTTTTTTTTGCCCAAAATGGAAGAGCTTGACTTGCATGACATGTGGTTTCAACAAGACGGTGCCACATGCCACACAGCACGCGAAACAATGGACCAATTGAGAGGCGAGTTCGGTGAACAGTTTATTTCACGCTTGGGACCAGTCAATTGGCCGCCCAGATCGTGCGATTTAACGCCTCTAGACTATTTTTTGTGGGGCTATGTTAAGGCTAATGTCTATAGGGACAAGCCCGCTTCGATTGACGCACTGGAAGCCAACATTGCCAACATTATTCGTGAGATACCGGCCGAAATGTTGGAAAGAGTATGCCAAAATTGGACTAAGCGGATGGACCATTTGAGGCGCAGCCGCGGCCAACATTTGCATGAAATAATCTTCAAACATTAAATTATATCGACCCAACTATCGATCCAAATAAATATTTCATGCATTTTTCTGAATTTTATGTGTTTTTTTTTTTTTAAATTTCCGATAGTTCTTATAAAATCACCTTTTAGAAGACTTGGCGTAGCCGAATTTAACTTGTTTTCTTTAGTTTTTGTTCAAATTAAAATTTGTTGGTTTTTCTTTTAACATGGCTGAACAAAAATGAGTTTTTATTTCCAACATTTTTTTATGCTTTTCAGCATTAAAAAAATATTAATTAATGGAGCTGGGTTGAACGGCAGAAGAAATATAGGAAAGTTGATAATTTTTACTTACAGGTAAAATTTAAGGACAAAACAAGGTTTTTTTTCAAAATTAATTATTTAAACAATAGATTACAGCACAATTAAGAGATGAATCGATGTTCAAAATTTTTTTCGTAGTTACTATTTATACAGCTCACAGTATTAATGGTTTTGATGAGCAATTTTGTTTCCAAAGGTTTGAAATATTTTATAATAAAAATTACTTGTAAGTCATTTCTAGTATACTTGTGGAAATCTTTACCAAATAAATACAATGTTCGAGTTATGGCAATTGTGTTGTGAAACATCTGCTTCTACGTATGTGAAATACAGTATAATGACAAACTAATATAATTCATACGATCACAATAATCTATCGGTCAAATTCATAAAAAAAAATTATAAAATAAAACTATTTTTTATGCATTTAGTTGTAAATGTATTTGTATGAGGAGTCGGTATAATTTCTACATGTCACCTTTTAGATAACAGAGGCACCTCTCTGTCAGTCTAGTCGTTAAAATCGACTTAATGAAGCCGCTCATAACGTACAATTCTGTTTTCCAGCTTCTGAGCTATTTTGAACAATTTTTGAGTTCATTTTTCATATTTTTTTCTGATGTGCAGTTTATACAGCTGAAGTTGGTCGCTTCGTCTAGAAATTTCATATGAAAATTAATAGAGTGGTTTTCATACAAATTTTAAGACGAGTTGGTCGCTAGCAATATGAAAACTGCATATTAATTATAAAAAGCAAAAAAAAAGTGATATGCCATTTGACAGAAATGGTATCAGTAACGTCTGTGAAAAAAATCAAAACAATTGACATACATGTTTTAATGGACTTTTTTTAAGCTGTACGTTTGTGTATAATAATGTATTTGCGATGACACATGTGTTTGTGTGTTTATTAAAATTCTTATATCAAAAGGATGCTTACTGGCATGTTTTTTAGTTTTTATGTTAAATTTATTATTAATATGAAATTATACATTAATTGTCGCATTATGTTTTGTTTAAATTAAATTAAATTAATTTTATTTTGCATTCCGATTCTGATGTCATGTTTTGTCGTTTATAGTAAGTAAATCAGAATTAGATTTCTCAATATTGATAACTCTCGATACTAATTTATTATTATGCAAAAACGTTTGCTATTAATTTAAAATTTATTTTGAAAAAAAATTGCCTGTAGTCATACTAAAGTCAGTATATTTTTGAAAACGATTTTAAATTTATGAAATTATTAATAAAATTATACTTTTTGTGGCAATGATTATGGCCTATTATTGTTAACAAAAGGTTTAAGCAAAACAAGACGGCTGACTGAAGTATTAGAAATTTGAGTTAAAATTAAATATTAATTAACTGTCAACGTTGTCATGATAGTGTTAAGGAATAACAAATTGTAATTGAATGAATGTCGAGGACGGCTAAAAGCAAAGTTGCTTTTAATGCCGACGTCAAATGAAATAAGAGCGATTAATTTAACATTAGATTTCGTTAATTGTTAAATATTATAAATTATAATAAATTTTCAATCTATAAGATTTCTAGTACAGACATTTTAATGCTTACACAAATAAAGTGGGCAAAAGGGATTTTTTAATTTGGATAAAGTTAATTTGATTTTGATATGATTTATCTTTGCGTGTTGAAATATTTTTATTTTTATAAAAAATATAATTCTTTAATAAAAACATTTTTGTTCTTTTGTTCACTGACTAAGCGAAGAAAATTTCTTTTTGCTATTTACTTTTTTGTTCCCTGTTGAGTTGTCTGCAAAGTTTTTAGCTTATCAATTAAATACTAGGCAGAAGATAATTATTTAATGCATCAATCAATTTTGAGATAGCTAGTGGGAAAAATAACTAGTTTTATACATATTGAAGTACACAGGAGCGTATCTAAATAATGGTTATTATTAATATTTTGCTATTGAATAGAAGAGAAAATATATGAGCATCATTTTGTTATTAAATGTTTTGACTGTTGCTGTGTTAATGCTGGTAACTTTTATTGAAATTTGTAACTCCTTCTTTTATTATTGCTGCTTGTGATGCATTCAAACAGAATATTTCCAATGATTTCTATATTGTAAGGCTGAGTTTTTTTGCAAGAACTTAAATAACTTTACCATTGTAAATGTAGAAAATTAATCTATACCGTTGGATTTACATATTTCATTTGTATCGACAAACTACTTGAACAACTTTGTAAATTTTCTTCCTTTTTTTTTGTACTGTTGAATAGAAAATGTTATAAAAATTTTTTTTACACTTTGTTGCTTTTATTGTTGCTGTTTTTGTAGCAGCACTTTTTAATACACCAATAGATTTTTTTCATACCTCTATGCACTTTATGCAATTTTTTTATACTGATGTTTTTATTTGGTATTTATCCAGTGCTCTTGAGCAGCCCACCAGGTTGTTGGATGGTTGGTCAAAAGCTTCAAGTAATAGAAATGGTAAAAAGAAAATGTAAAAAAATCGAGGCTTAAAAACTTTAATCGTATAAATAATATTATTTTTTTATACTCAAAAGGTAGAATTACGAGCAGGAAAAGATATAGAGTTTGAATTTTATTTTTTCCTTCTTTTCCTTCATCTTTAAATGTAGCTTGTGTGCTTGTTTAAGGAACTTTTAACTTTAACCGTTCATTTTTAACTTTAAAGCAAGCAACAATTTTTATGATAAAGTTCTATTTGAAATAAAGCAACACAAAAAAGAAAGCATAAAGGTAAAAAGTATTCGAATGTATTTGTTTTTCTTTTTCATTTATTATTTCTTTCACTTTGCTAACTTCCCTGTAGATATTTTAAGTGCTGTTGTTGTAGTTTTATTTTGTAGTGATATTCCAAGTTTCATCTTCATTATGCTGTAGTAAATGTTGTTCTTTTAGATTTTGTTTAGTGTGTTATAAATTTCTCTTTCATTTCATGTTATTCTTTTAACTAAGTCCTTAGGAAAATTTTCTAATTACTTATTGCTGGCGGGCAAACGATACACTGAAATGAAAATTATATTAAACCCAACTGCAGTAGTTACACTAGATACCTAAAAGTACATAAGTAAAGGAAGCAGCAGCTGAAATAAATATTTATTTAATACTCAATTTATATACAAGTAAATAACTTACTACTCCTACAAGTATTTAAATATAAACTGAATGCCAAATGATAAATGCTTCTTTTAATTATATTAAAACTAAATTTATTATAATTTTTAAATTTAATTAATGTTAATTTTTAAACTTAAAATTTTCTTTATTTTTCATGATATTCTCATGGGAAATAAGTATTAAGAGCGAAAGCATATCTATATAACTGTTCCATCAGACACTATTCTGAGTCTTCAGTGGGTTACTTCCAAGTATTGTTAGATTCCTGCCCAAAAATAAAAATTTCTATCGATATCTAATGCCGTAATTTGTTCGCACTTTATGTGCTTGTACGGTCTAAAATAAGAGTGCGTTTTTCAATTACTTTCTGCACTAAATCAATTGTTTCACTAGCTATGGGGCAGATGGCTGTTATGTGCTGAAACCACATATCGCGCAGATCTATGTCATTCAGGTGAGATCACAAGAACTCCGTTATTAATTTCCTGTAACGCATGCCATTCATAGGCATCGCGATTTTGGGCTCATCTTCAAAAAATTAAGGACTGACCTAACATAACAAAAGCTCAAAACATGCGCTTTGTGACTGTCCGGCCTAAAGTCTTTTGGGCAAGAATTCTAAAAGAATTCTTGTTAGCTATTAGAAAAATAGATGAACTGTCACTGAAAAAATCCGTGAAATTTCTTGGCTTATAAGCAGAAAACACCCTAGGTATAGACAAGAATATCATTTGCGACCCCCATAGTGGTAGGTTAGTGCTCTACTAATCTACGGGGGCATACTTCTTCTAGGTCACGATGCATATGACCTACTTGCAATAATAATAATGATAAGTCCAAGCCACAATTATTTGTTTCCTGAGGAGAATTTTGGATAGATTCATACGAGGTATGATCAAAAAATAACCGTTATTTTCAATTTTCGTGAGGTACGTATGTTCGATTTTCGCATTTTTTTTATGTTGGTACACATGTCTGACAATACCAGCCTTTTTGGATTGTCAGTTTGTTTTTGACAGATAAAAAGGTTAGCCGTGTTTTGGTGTGCTCTTCGATTTTTTACTATTTCAAAAAATTGATCAAAGAAAATGTATAAAGTTTTGTCTAAAAAATTAAATTAAATTTGCAAGGACATTTGAAATGTTGACTGTGGCGTTTGGCAAGTCTACTATGAGCAGAGCACAAGTTCAATTGTGATATAAACGATTTAAGGAAGGCCGAGAAGATGTCAATGACGATGCTCGTCCTGGTCGCCCGAGCACGTCAACAACCGATGAAAACATTGAAGCAGTGAAGAAAATGATTTTGGATAATCGTCGAATCACTATTAGAGATGTTACTGATGATCGTTCGGCTTGTGCCAAGCAATTTTTACGTGGGTTTGGCACCATGATAACGCACCAGCTCATACGTCGATGCTTGTGCGTGAGTTTTTGGCCAAAAACAAAACCGTAATAATGCCTCAACCACCGTATTCTCCGGACTTAGCCCCCGCTGACTTTTTCCTCTTCCCAAAACTGAAGATAAAAGAAAGTATTATATCTGAGGGGGAATACATTGAAGGGCACAAGATAGTTATTTATGAATAAATAAATACTTTTTGAAAAAATTGAAAATAACGGTTATTTTTCGATCATACTCGTACAACCACAACTACAGTCAGTTATTGGCTTTTTTATATGCAGAATCAAGAGATTATGTGGAACTAAAAAAAATTTTTTTGCTGCTTATTCCTAAGATGTTGGTTTCTTAAATGTATAAGAATGCGATTATTATCTAAAAGCATATTTTTCTAGATAATAAAAAGTCATGAGAAACTTGAAATTTTTAGAACACAAAAATTTTGCGAATTATAGTATAAAATAAAGTCGCTATTTCTGTCCCTATATCCCTATGTAAGCTTAAATCTTTAAAACTACGCAACGGATTTTGATGCAGTTTTTTTTAATAGATAGAGTGATTGAAGAGGAAGGTTTATATGTATAGTCTTGGAAGGTTTAACGTCACAAATCTACCCGGCAGGTAGCGCTACAGTCGGTATCTGGCTTATTTGCCTGTTTTTACCCGGTCTCGCACGGTTCTTTACTCTATGAGTACGATTTCTTAGTGTAAGAAGATCGAATATATAAAAATTTTAAGGCAAGACAACGTTTGCCAGTTCAACTAGTTTTTAAATAAAAAAAATTTCATGTTAATTTATTTTCTTTCTTTTTTTTTCTTTGCAGATTCCAAATCGTAACATGTAATCCAGGCCATCAATACAATTGAATAATTGATTTAGTTCAAAGAAATACGATTTTCTTAAAATAACTAAAATTAATTTTCTCTCTCTTTCTTATATAACAAAGAAATGGACAAAATGCATTTATGTAACAAAATATTTTTTACTTTTTGTACTCTACTTTACATCATGCTTTTTTTAAGTAAGTAATTTCATAAAAATGATTATTTTATGGGTATGAGTGTATGAATTAAATATTAATTGTATTTAAGAAAAGTCATAGAATAAATCACAGGTACTGATATAAAATAATAATTTAAAAAAATTGAAAGAAAATACGAGATTTTAGTTTAAAAGTGTGAATCTTACATTAATTGAAACAAATTTATTTCGATGGGTATGTTTGTACCAGTAAAATTTTTAACAAAAAATTTAATTTAAAAAATTAATATTTGAAATATAATTATGCCTCATGTTAATGAGGTGAACTTGCTGTTTCTGAAATTCATTTACACAACTTGTGTTATTTTTTTTTCCCCAAAAAACTTGTGTATGTAGTTTACATTTTAACACAAATATTTTAAATGGCATTTAATTAAATTGCTGTAGAATTTAAACCATAAATTATGCAAATTCAGTCATTATAATAAAATATATTAAAAATTTTTTTGTAGTGAGGAGAGGAATTAGAGCAAAGAAGGTTTAAATTAGTGCTCATGTTAATACATGAAAATAAAATAAATTAATAAACAAAAATGATATGATGAAATATTTAAATTGCTTCTAAAAAAAAAAAATAAAAATGGTTTTCACACTGAGCTTGAATTTATATTCCAGTAGTTATTACACTTTTATTATTATACCGTCTATTTCATTTTAATCTTAAATAAAATGCAGCTAAATTTACAAAATACATAACGCAATAATAATTATTATTAGTATTATTTTAATTTTGTTGTAGCATAGTGTAATTATTAAAATTTTTATTTTCAAAATAAGCAGTTGCTTTCCTAATAGATTTTTTGATTTGCCCGTATTATTTACAAAATTGATTAACAGATTTCTGATTAACTAAATATTTTTTTTAAATTACATGACCACTGTGGGGCCAAATTAAAAAAAAAGTAGTAATAAATTTAGAATTTTTAAGTTACTAAACGGATTTCTATGAAGCCAATTGCTGTGTGAAGCAGAATTCACAAAATTGTATTTTATGAAGCATCCTATAAGAACACAACAGACTAACTTAAAATGGCTTCAAAGTAGGCAAAATTAGTTGTTCAATACTTTTCGGGGTCTGTAAGTTTTGTACATCTTAACCGATTTTAACACATTTTGATGTGTGACTAAAATATTCGGCATATGGTAACCAAACTTCTTGACTTTTATTTAACATATGTTTCGTATAGTTTAACAAAAAAAAATATTTAAAATTCTAAATTATTCTATTTTTATAAGTCAAAAGTAAAATGCAATATAAACTACTGTTGCGACGTGTGTCTCCTAAACACATTCAAAAAGTCAAGCAAGCCAAAAAAAAAACTCGAAAACTCTATTTACGAGAAGTTGCAGAAGCAGATATTACTCATCAAAGGTCAAGAAATGAATTACAGCGGGCTATAGTTCAGTGCATTCAGTAAGTTATTCAGCAAGAAGCTTCACCAAATGTTACTAATTCTGCAACAAATAGACACAAAAATGCTATATATGTGACCCTAATAAAAGTCGTATAGTTAAACAATACTGTCAAAAATCTTTGTAATAAACTTGTTATAGAAACTTTTGTAAGCAAACAATGTTTTTAATAAAAAAATGTTGTCCAAATTTATTTGTTTTTAATTATCTAAAGCTTTTTCCGCAAAAATTTTCAAGTGTGTGTCTCAGAAACCCATGTTGGCGGGATTTGAAACATTTTATATTGGTATGATTAGGGTTAAAGGTTTTTTGTTTGTTAATCTTTGCTTACAAATAAAAAGATATTTATTAGTAAGTTTTATTTGACCTTTTTCTTTTTAATTAAAATGGCTATTTTGTTAAGCTTGAGGTCTTATTTTTCAAAAATTTATTTTTATATATAGATATAAAAATTAATTTTTTGAAAATAAGACCTCAAGCTTAACAAAATAGCCATTTTAATTAATAAAAAGATAATGTGATTACAGTACTATCTTATACATTATACACAGAAAGAAATACCGTAGGTATTTTTACGTTTCATAAGTAGTTATGGAAAATGCTCTAAAAAGAGCCCATCAGTGCGAAGCTGAAAACGGTGGTCACTTAAGAGATATCATTTTTCATACTTAGTGTAAAAAAATTTCCATTTTGTATATTATATAATCTGAAAGAAAAAATAAAAAAAAATTAATAAACAAAAAAGTTATTAAACTTTTACACCCCTTGGTTTCTTTTGGCCCACCCTGTAATAGAAATATTTTATTGCAGTTTTGGAGAAATTTGATTTCTTTTTTTAGTTTTAACCCACAGTTTTGTATTTAAATTTTATAGAAAATAATTTTGAAATTAGTTGCACAAAGCCTACTTAATATCAAATAAATCATTATATTTTTTTAATATAAATTTGTAATTTTAGCGTAATAATTCTCTAAAACTTTGATTCATCTACTTCGAAATGCAAAGAGTTTGATCTAAATCCATAAAGTATTTAGCTTAAAAGTTCTCTATTTTTAATACCATTTTTTTTAAGTTGGCTCCACTGTGCTGCATTATTTAATCCTTTCTTTCAAGTTTGGGCAATCCAAAGTTACACATGCAGCCGCCCTTGACCTCAACGGTTAATTATTAGACTGCACATAATACGTTGCTCATTGATCGAGTGTTTGTGTGTTGTGGTATTTGTTAATGCTGGTTTTCAATTAGTTGTGGTAAACTTGTTTGTTGCTGTGTATGGCTGGTAGCTTTGAAAATATGTAAATTGAAGAGAGATGAGATGCAATTGTTTATAAAAGTAAAAAGCTCATTTTATATGAAACAAAACTATTGGAGTAAATCAACGTTCGGCTTTAAAAAAAGCGAAACTTATTTATATTTAGAAACCACTTCAATTCCAAAAGAAACAAATATTTAAAAAAGTGTTTTCTGAAGAGAACTAAGTACTAGTTTTAAAAAAGTATGAAAAATGTGACTTCTTCTAATTTTTTGTTGGGCGTTTAAAAAGTTTCGCATAAAATAAATAACCAAAATTTAATATAAAAGCAAATAAATTATTTTTTACACTTTCACTACACAAGAAAATAATATCTATTTTATTAAAAATTATCAACCAATTTTTAGCAAATTTAATATATGCTAATTTCCTTTCATTTGTTTTTTTATTTTTTTTTTTTATGTAAAAAAAAAACTAACAAAAATAGTCAAGTATAAAAAAAGGAAAATAATATAATTATAAAATAGACAAACAAACAAAAAATAGGAGCATGATAAAATAAAACCGAAAAATAAACAAAACGAATTTATTTATTTATGTGGTTGACATGCAATTTTAGTTTTTAAAATTGTTTCCAATTCAAATTTTGTGCATACAACAAATTGTTGTTTACTTTCATTATTTGCTGTCGAGGAAAAGGCAACCAGATTTTCACTACACAAAAACAAACACATGCACACACACAGTCAAGTAGACAAATTAAAAATGTTCGCAATACAAACAATTTCTAAAAATTTATAACAAAATTGTTTCGAAAACAAGAAACTGTTTAATGAGAACTGAAAAAGCATGAATGTAAAAACATTTGATTATGCTAGTAGTTGTTATTGTTGTTGTAGTATACAGTCTATAAAATATTTCAAATATTTTTTTCTAACTTTTTAAATTCGTTTGAACAGATTCTCTCCACTACACACTCACTCACATATGTACACTTAAAAAACGTGAAAAAACAGTAATTTAAAATTTAAAAAAAGATAAATTTATTGAAAATAATTTACCGCCGTTTAATTTGATTTTCAACTATTAAGCTGTTGTTACACGGCTTTGGCCGGTGTGTTAAATCTATTGAAAACAAAAATTTTGGTTACTAAAACATCTATCTAAATTGTTTTACTCAAAATTACCTATGAGTAAAATTGGGCAAGGTATGTTGTAGCATCCTTCCTTAAAATGTAGAGAGTGTATATACCACATTTTAGAAAAATCAGTTAACAAATAATAGCCGCTTTCAAGTACTCTACTAATAATACCAGCGAGTACCCAAATTTAACCAAAACTTTTCCCTTACACAAAATTTGTACAACTGAGAGAGAATTATAGAGAATGATATTCTTCTTACACCTGACCGAAATAGCAAGCAAAATTTCTTTCAGCTCAGTTGGTAAGCTTGTAGCAAAAAGTAAGCAAACAAAATTAAAAAAATCACAAAAGTTTAAATAAAAATAAAATTTATTTTTAGTTCAAATGAACACTTTAAAGTGTTTTGACATTTTAATACAAGACGGCAACAAAATTAACATTATTATTAATTGATTGTGAAAAATTTGCCATATTCTTCTAATGGCCTGTTCAGCGATGTCACAAGAAAAAAAACGAACGAAAGCAAAGCACATTTGTTTTGAAAACAAAAACAAATTTTCGTACAATAGGTATTCGAAGAAAATTTTTTATCAATGTAGGGGTATGTTGTTTCTTTTTTATTTTTATATAACTTTTTATATGTAAGTTTATACCTATAGAAGTTTTTTATTGAAACGACTAGTTTATTAAGAATGAGGTCGTATATTAAAAATTTATTTTTATATCGATATTTCTCTCCAATAATAAATAAATAAATTTTTATAATACGATCTCAAGCTTAATAAGCTACCCGTTCCGGTATATAAGACCCAAATTTAACTTCTTTTTATTTAAAATTTTTCTTTCTTAAAATTATATCATAATTTGTAATTGCATACAAATAAATGTGATTGGCCACAAGTAAAACAATATACAAAACCTCTCACAGAAATATTGAGTATAAAAATCACTTGTGGATAACGGGGCTTTTCCATTTTTTAATACAATTTTTTTTGCATGATTTCGTTCTTTTCTTGTGTGCTTGTTCCAACTCATTTGTTTGTTTGATATCATCTTTCTCCCTTTCTATGTGGCAATATCAAATGTGTATGAGCTCTCTCTCTCTCAGAGAGCATTAGTGTACTAAAAAGCAGTATCTTTTGTTCTATTCTTAAATAGAGAAACATTTTTGTTGTTTTTTTTCCCTACATTATTAGTGTGTTTAATAAACTGTTCCTTTTTAGTAAACTAAGTAAAAACAAATACATGAGTTTACCAGAGAATTTGATTGGTGGACAAGTGTAAAAATGGATGATGAGTTAGGAATGTTTAAATGTGTGCTAGAAATATTCAATAAAGAAATGATATTAAAATTATCTGAGGTTAGATGGTAATTTAACTTAATAATATTTGTGTAACTAAATATAGATTTTTAAATGACAAAGGTGAAGATGAACTTTTTAAGGTTTAATTTTTTGGTGTTAATATTTTTTTTTCTTAAGAAATATGTACATCAAGATCGAAATGATGCGGTTCCATTTATTAGTAGGGATTAAAATTACTCTCTTAAATTACAGTTTAAATGCTTCCCTTTAAAAAATTGGTGTTTTAAATAAACTTAGAAACAAACGCAGAATTATAAAATACATTGAATTTTTTAAGCAACATCGGTGACGTCATTCAACTTAATTCTGAAAAATCATTACGAAAAATGCAATTTTAACAAAATATTGATGGCAAAAAATATGTCACGTATACGTAGCAGTTACCTGTTTAAAGAAGTAGTTTAATTATTAATTTTTAGTTTTGTTAGGTATTTAAAAAGAACGGACGAAATTAAAAATATGAAATCTATATAAGACTCGACATAGCTGAATTTAACTTTATATTTTCAATTGCGCCATTTTATGTTTCCGTTCATAAGACGGAACTATCCTAGAAACGCAATAGATAAGCAAAAACGAAAATTTCATTGAAGTCCTCTCTCATTTTTAATAATTAATTTTGTTTTTAGATACCTCACACATACGTTCATTCACAGACATGTTCATTTGATATTTTCATCATTTTGTTCATACCCAAGATTCAATAAAACAAGGCAGTAGCTCAACCAACATCAATAGAGACACAAAATTTTTTATTTAAAATAAATTTGAGCTCTCACAAAAGAAAATTAAACAAATTTTGACAATTCACTTTATATATAAACAATAAACAGCTGTGCTTTTGCGATAATTTGGCTGTGGCAAGTATTTAATACACTGTGTGAACTCAATAGCTTATGCCAATATGAGCAATTCATATGCATGCACTTGTATGTATGTGCATATAGAGATTTTTAAATAACTAACACACACACGTTACAAATAGTGAACATTTACTTTAATAAAACCACAAATGTTTGTTTAATTATAACAGAATACACAAATAGAAAATTATTATTAAAGAAATACAACAAAAAAAACTTAATAATACTAATTAATTTTTATTATTTTCAGTTTAAAATGAAATAAAAATTAATTCGCTATTAATATATATTCGCACAATTAATTTTCACTAATTAAATATACAAAAGGAAACTATTTATTTAAATAAAAAAAAAATAAATAAATAATTAAATGAAATAAAAATAATATATATTTATACAAAAATTTTATGTAAATAGTTAAGCGCTCAGAGTTCTTGACTATGTTAGGCAAAATTCATTATTTATATTCTGCTGTGACAAATATTACAAAATATTTAATTAAAGAGTCTCAGCGCTCTTATTGCAACTAAACGATAACTAACACCAGCATGTTATCGGACAAATAAATTTAACATTTTGGACATTTCTATAAGAAATTTAAAATAAGTATCGAAAGTGTAAGCTATTAAAAACTAAAACAATTAATCGGACTGTATCCAAATCTTAGGAATAAAATAAGAGTTAATTGTTTTTTTTTCACTAGGCGCAAGGTATCATTTTTGTTAGGACTCTTGCTTCCCTCGAACTGTAACAGGCCCCTAGCGAGAGGGTATTTGGATGGATCACCAGTTTTTGTACGTACTTGGTACAATATTTTTGTCGGAAAGTAACTTAATACCGACTTGGATAAAATATCGTTATAGACACTAAATCTCACTACAGGCGTACAATACATAGCCACAATATAGATATATTATTAAAAAGAAAAATATATATATAAATCACACACGAAGGAGACCACGTCATATTTTGAATATTTTTATTTATTTTTATCTGCCTTTTTTTTTAATTAAGTATGAGCCCAAAAAATTCAAGAAATTTCAATAAAATTTTATTATTTGCAAAATTTACAAAAAAACAAGTTAAATTCGACTTTGCCGAGTTTTATATATCATTCACTGTGTTAGCTAAATATTCATATTTTTAATAACACCCATTATTTTTCAATATTTAACAAAACTAAAAATTATTAATAAAATAATTTTCTTTAAACAGGTAACTACTACGTGACAGCATATTTGCCAATAATATTTTTAAAATTAAGTCAGTAGTGTTTTGTCCTTCGTAATGAGTTTTCAAACTTAAGTTCGTCATTCACCGATTTTGTTTAAAATATATCAATATATTTTATAATTTTATTTAAAACATAAATTTCCGATTTTTGCCAGTTTTTAAAAGGGAGGCACTTAAACTGTAATTTAAGAGAGCTTATATTGAAATCATTCAATGCCAACAAGTATGTCAAAATTAGCCCATAATAACAGGATCAACTGTGTACTTTTAAAATCGAAAATCCAGTAGTTTTCATCCCCACTAATCCATGGAACCGCATCATCAAGAAATTTTAATATTTCAAATTTACTTATAATTACATTAAAAAAACTCAACAAACCCCTGTAATTCAAAGTCATTTCTTTATTGAATATTTCTTGCACACACTTAAACATTCTTAACTCATCATCCATTTTTGCACTTGTCCACCAATAAAATTCTCTTGGTATGACAAATTATGGAGACTAATGTATTTGTTTTTGGCTTAGTTTACTAAAAGGTAACTCTTTATTAAACACACTAATAATTGTATCAAAAAAAAAAAAAAACAACAACAAAATTTCCCAAAAATTTCTCTCTATGAGTTGTAGCAAAGACTATTAAACTAAGAAGATGTTCTTCGTAGGGTATAATTTTTCTGGTTTTAAATTTTTTGATGGATACTGCTAGTAATATCCACGAGAGCACGAGAATTTAAAAGAGTGTAAGAGAGTAATATACATGCAAGAGAATAATATTCAATGCTAGAATTTACACAACTTCACTTTTCAGTACATGCATATACAAACTGTATATGTATGTGTACCAAATTTTTATAAAAAAGTTGTTTTCTTCTTATAGCTCTACTGGCATTACCGTTTATGTTATTGTAGGTAAATACATGCATTTTATTGTTGTAATACATACATATAGTATATGAATTCACACCGAGTTTAAATTTCTTTACTGGCCGCAATGGAATTACAGATTTTTCAGTTAAAATTGAACCTTTAACAAATTAAATTGAACTTTTTGTAAGCCAAATTGAACCTTGTTTGCTTAGAATCATACATCAGATTATAGAGTGGGGAATTCTGTCAGCGTGAGTAACAAAATTAAACTTTGAGAAATTTTATTTTTTTATGATATTGTTACTACTGTTATGTTATTCAGAATAAGAAAATTTTTCGCTGAACGAAAGAAGAATTTCTCTTTTTTATTTATTTATTATACCGTTATTTTGTTTTTACAGTAAAATGTAAAATAAATATTTTAAATGCTTATTAAGTTTCTAAAAAAGTTTTAATTTTAAAACTTTTTACTTCTTAGCCAAATTGAAATTCTCATTTGGTTTGATAAGTATTAAACGTATAAGTTCAAGACTTTTTTATGATATGCCTAGCAGCAATGAAATCGCTTTATAGATAGCTATCCATAAATGGTAGAGCATTTAAAAACAAATTTTTTATAAATAAGTAAATTGTTTTGTGACAATACCTCGAAACAAAAAATGGGAATAAGGCATAAAAATGTCTTATTATGATTTACATATTAATTTCCAAATATGTAATTAGATTTTTATTATAAATAAATTTTATTCATAACATAAAATCAATTTCTATGTTTATTATTATTATTAACAGTCTGTGAGTTTTAAAACTCTTATAGATCATTTTAACAAGCAAATACAACAAGACTACTTCTCGTTATAAAAATAATATTTACAAATCTATAATAAGACTTTAATAAAGGTTCAAATTAATGAATCATAAATTCGTTGCGAACTAAGATAAATTTTATTTTTACAGCCATAAACAAGATATTCTACTCTACAATAACGCAACTAGTCATATTCGTTCTATTTATATTTGCTCCTAAGATTTCAAAAACAGTTTTGATGAAAAATTTCATAAATCTCACACAAAAAACATATCAAAGAAATCAAAATCATTTTAAGTTTTAAATGCTTGGTTTATAAATACATACATACATGCGAATTTATATGTTGTTGATTTTTTTATTCTCTGTTTATCTCAGTAGCTAAATGAGAGAACCTTTTATTTGAAATGCGTATGCTCAAATATTCCCCTGTTACTTACCCCGTCATCAATTAAGATATTCATTTTTGTTTTTAGTTTTTTTTCTATGTAGAACATGTTTATAGCTTAATAGCCTTTGGTTGTAGTTCTATATGTAAAGAAACCTCTTTTTATTATACTAAAGCTCTCTGAGACAGAGAGAGGGAAAGAGAGAAAGCACTTACATAATCATGTAGAGAGAGAGAAATCTCCCACACGCAAATAAGTTGGAACAAAATGTTCTACTAAAATCTATTTGTTTTTGTATAATTTTTCACTTGTGGCCAATCACATATTTTGAAAAGTATATTTGATATTTTTTGCCACAAGTAACGCAAATATAGTTTGGATCATTTAAAAAACGTCTTCTCTGTGTAGCTACTTTACTCATTTTCTACATATTAAATAAAATTTGTGTAACTATAAAATTGCTATGAATTTCAAAACATTTTTATTAATTTCTGCCCCACTTTACTACTTCATTAAAAAGCCATTTAATAAGAGAACAAATTACAAGCACTTAAAATCTTGTATAAATCTCTTTTTTTTTCAAAAGTATTGTTTTCCTATGAAGATCGCCGGCTTATTTATTTTAGTTAAATGCGTATTGTATTCCCTTTTGGATGAATTTTTTTTATTATTTTATTATAATATATTGCAATTGACCTTCTGCTTTTTAAATGGAATAAATTAACATTTACCACAAAAAGGTTAATCTGATCCTGTTTAAGAGTAGATGTGGGATGTGTTCTTATGTGCATTTTATAGTGCCGCCATAACAACCTGGTGCCTGCTTGCTATTACCCACATTGCAGCCAACACAGTAAAAGTATTTACGTCAAAACTTATGAACAACTTGCCATAATTTCTCTAAGGACTGCTCACTACACACACACACAAAGCCACAAATATATACATACGCATTGGCTCAAATTAAATGAATCTGCCAACCAACCACATAAAGTTTATCATAAATATTTTATTCAAACTTAAGCAAGACAAGCGTACATAAGAACAATCAAATCGTTTCAGTTTTTTTTTATGAATTTGACACACACAAAAGAAATTAAATATCATAAGAGTATATACTCTTAAATAAAAGATAATCGCATAACATGTAAAAAAAAATTAGAACAAAAGAAGCAAAACCAATCATACAAAAAATGAAGAAATATATTTCTAGTATAATGAGGAACATCATTATTATCATTTTTATCAATATCATTATTGAACAAAAGTGCAGGTATTTATTGATCATTCGTGCGTAATTTAATGCACTTCTATCAACATGTGTACATACACATAAGAGCACTCACTATTCTTATCCACAGTAAATTTTCCTTTACCTGTATTCATATCAATTGCACATTGGGCGTCTAGATATATTCGCGTATGTACCTACATATATTTAGCTATACTATATACCCTTTAAAGTTTTCTCTAAAGGAAGGTATATATATGAACAGGCCTTTTTGCACTAAAAAAATTAAGGAAAATGTTATGAAAGCAATAAAGCTACTGCTATTTAGCAATACAGGCATACCTCAATAAAGTCTATCTTTTTAGCGTTGTTTCTCTTTGCAATGTTTGAAAAAAAAAATATTTTAACTTTAAAATATTTTTTAAAGGTTTTCTTTTTCTAATTTCCTATGAAAAATTTTAAATATTTATTAGTTAGTTTTATTTAACCTTTTTCTTTTTAATTAAAATGGCTATTTTGTTAAGCTTGAGGTCTTATTTTTCAAAAATTTAATTTTATATCGATATTTCGCTCCAATTTTTTTAGCTTCTTCAGGATATAATTATAAATTTATAATATCGATATAAAAATAAATTTTTGAAAATAAGACCTCAAGCTTAACAAAATAGCCATTTTAATTAAAAACTTTAAAATTAAATTAAAAGTTCTTGGAATCATTGGCCCATAATCATAGTCCTTATATTTTTTAAAACGATTTTAAATTCATTAAATTCTTATGAACAAAATTCAGCTTTTAACACGCAAAGAAAATAGATGGTTGAATATGGTCACCGCAAACATAGTGTGTTCTTCACAAAAATATTATTATTGATTTGAAGCATCTTAACATTATTCTGATCACGATAAACATGTTTCTAGTTATTTTTAACCATATTATGTTTCGTGTCTTAGATCAACTATACAATTATCATATTATGTTTAATAAAATTTTACTTGAAATCATAAATATGTTCATAGCAAGCATAGTAATGATAAAAATATGGTTGAATGTAAATTGTTTTCTATTTTGTCTCTTTCGCAACCATGTGAGTATAAAACAAAAACTTAATCGTTCAAACTCAACTGAGCGTTGTGGCTGAAGTGGCGAGTTAATGCTTCTTAACTAAGTGTTCGCAAGTTCGAGCCCTGGTAGAGTCAAACATAAGCATAAGCTCGATGTATTATGTAATAAATAAATACAAATTGATAGAAAAGAAAAATCAATGGAATAAAAAAAACTTTACTTGTACAAAAAATTTAAATTTAAATTTTTTTTTAAAATCATATTAAAATATGTAGGTATTAAAAAAAATTTCTTCCTTGACTGGGGGTTGAACCGCAACATTTGCAGTTGAAAGCTATTTTTAATATCTTTGATTTAAAAGTATATATGGTTAGAAGCAATCATAAATCTAACCATACTATGTTTCCACCAGAATATGGTCGCCTCAACCATATTTTTTCTTTGCGTGAATGAAATTGTACATTTTTGTGACAGAGATTATGATTTATTATCTATGACAATTAAAAATTAAAAAATCTATTAAAAATAATTTGAATTCTTGGAATCCCAAAATGTGAAATTTTGTATTAAATTGTTTGTTCGAAAAATTTATATGATTTGATATAGACCTCAGTTTTTTTGATTACATAAATAAAATTAACTGAATAAAAAATCAATTGAACCACAGACATATGCTGCTGTAAAAAATCCTGAAAACAGCTTGACGTTTTAGACACAAATGAATGTGATTAGGCGAATTGAGAACCATGAATGACAGTCTTAGTTAAGGGAACGTAAATAGCAGCCCATTTAAACCTTTTTCTCTTAACGCTCAATTTTCAGGAACGCAATATATTATAACTGCACTGCATTTTTTTCATATCAGAAATAACAAAATGATATTTTTTAGCAAGAATTAAGAAATTAATTTTTTTTAAATTTTTTTTATTATCCAAAAAAAATTTTTTTTGCAAACACCACAAATTCACAAAGCTTTTTTATATAGTTGTTACCAGCGAATAAGTCAAATAATTTGTATGCTGCGTATATAAAATATAAAATTTATAAAAATTGTGTATGAAAATATTTTTATAATTTATGTGGAACATTTTTGCGCCAACTCTAAATAAATCTTATTACTGTTTTAGAAGCCCTAGAAAAAAAATTTTTACACAGCATAAACCATGAAACTCTACTGACTGTTGACTGATGACCACTCCCAATGGTACATAATGACAGACGGGTTATGGCTTTATATAAAAGTAAGAAGCTTTTTTTTTTTGATTTTCTAGCTTTTTTCTTTACTATCTACACCACTAAACTAAATGGGAAAATTTTTTTCCTTAAACATCATCAAATTCATCAGAATTTCAGATTCTATAAATAAGTTCTTGAGCATGTTTTTTTTTGCAAAATATTAGATTTTTGAAGAAGCTTATCATATCTTTGAAGCCACTAATTAATAAGTCCTTATTAAACAAAAATATGTTTTATGAATTTGGTCGTAAGTCTTTTATTTTGCTATTGAATTAAAATTTGTGTCTTCAATTTATCTAAATCGCGGACAATAGACTTTGCTCATTTTAGATTTTTAATGAATTTAAAAAAACAACATTTTTAAATTTGTTTTTAGTTTTTAAAAAGTAATTCACAAAAAGATTACCCAAGTGATAATGCATGCCTTCTGTTGTTTTGGTACCTTTTGTAGCCTAACCTAATTTAAAGTTTATTTTATTCCCGATCGTCATTTATTTTTGTTATTTCAAATGATATGGCTTAACATTCTGTTTTTTCTCGAGGCCTACACATAGCATTCAATATAGAGGTGTACAATTTAAATCAGTTTTTAGAATATGCTTGAATTATGTTTTAGTCTTCAAAGGAGCAAAATATATGTAGACCTGTAGTTTTGCGGTGTCTCTGGCATATGAATTTTATATTATTTAATTCACACTAATTTTCTTTTTACACGAATTTTTTTGTTTCAACACAAATTTTACGCAGTTTACAGAAGATAATTCAGAAATAATTTCACAAGATAATGAACAAAATGAAGTAACTCCAGAAAAAAAAAACTTTAAGTTCGTTTATTAAATTTGTTTAAGTTAACTATTATCAGCTACTACAAATTATTATAACTTTGATTTGTATTGAACAAGAAATAATAAAGACACATTGAAAAAAATATTGTTTTTTTTTGCACAATGATTTTCAAAACGCTCGTTTTCTCTAAATTTAATTACAAGGAGATAATTCACTGTTACAATGAACCACATATTTCTCTTTTTACATGAGTTTTCTTGAAACATATCTATCGTGTAAAAAGAATTCGGTGTAGAACATTCACACACATTTTTATAGCAAAAGAAAAGTAGAAATTTTACTATTTGCCTCACAATTTGTACATGATTTTTTCTCTCTAAGAAGAAACTTTCTTAAGCCCTAACGAAAGTAAAAAAGCCAAATTTCGCCGAAATGGTCGAGCAATTCTTGAATTCTGATGTTATTTATTTTTTTTTTATTTATAGAGATTTTATGATTAGAAAAAAAAAGCAGAGATATTTGTAGAAATGCAAATGGAAGGTCTTTATAAAAGGCCTGGCTCTTGAGATCACTTACCTTTTTCTATTTGTATGTACTAATGTTACACACAATAATATGCTGTTGGTATTGATGTTACTGTGAACACTGACATTCAGTTTAGACACATACATAAAATCATAAGTACATTTCAATACAGATATATTTTATGCAAACTATTATGTAAATAAAAGAATGAAAAGAAGTACTCGTACAGAGGGAATTTTCTATTACCTTAGCTGCTTTTACGTAAACGTAAAATGGTGAACAGTTCTTTAGCAGTAGTAAAAACACGACGCACACTCAAATAGCATCGTATGCATGTGTGTTTGTAACATCAAGCTAAGTCTGCTACTAAACTATAATGATTTTATTTGTGCGGTACACGTCTTATAAAACTGCTCACTTCGTAGTTGTTGGTTTTCCTTTTTTTAATGTGTGTGTGTATGGCTGTGTGTGTGTTTTTTTTCATCTGTTACAGCACTTGGTTGATATTGCCACAACAGACCTTCAGAATTTCTTCCATTCTTTTGACTCTTGAAGAAATTCATTCTATTTCAATACTTATAAATTCTAATGTACTCATAGATGTGCATAGCAGTATGCAATTTGCTTTTATACACATCCATACAAACTTATTTCTCTGTATAGGTATAGAGCTCTTGTAGACTTATATATGTGTGACTCAGCTGCAGCTGACACGTTTTGTTGTTAAAACTTGATTACTGTAGTGTGTACGAGTAGTTCTATGCAAGTACAAATACAAAATTTAACTCCTTAACTCTCCCTGTTGTCTATTTCTCTAGTGTTTCTACGACTACTACTGCTGGTTTGGTAAAATGTACTCACATACAGAATACTTCTGCTGGTATAATTTTGTAGCATTACTGTTGCTCTATATTTAAAATCATTCTTTTGGTTTTGGCCTTTATTCTGGGCACTAAAAAAACCATTCATAGCTTGAAAATAAATAAGTGAGTGCCAACGAATGTGTTTGTTTATATGAGTGAGTGAGTGCTTGCTTATGGGTTTTTGGTATTGTGTGAAAGCAACAACATAATGAATATGACAATCATGTCGATGATAACAACATTTACTATAAAGTCAATGACAATTGTGCATTTCGAGGTTAACAGAGAAAAACTCATTTACAAAATATTTATACAGGAGATAATGCATTTGTTAATCTTTTTTTCAAGCAAATTGCAGGGATCGTAGTTATTTAAATATAAAATTTTTTATTTCAAAAATAAAAAATTTGGGCTAGTTAAACGTTATTATTTAAATTAGTAAAATATGAAGCCCAAAGCTGGGTATTAAATTGAGTTCGAAAATTTTTCAACTTTTGATAAGAAAAACTAAAATAAGTACATCTTAAATTAATGGATCGATTGTCGATTGCAACCAAATTTAAATTGAGTTGCCAGTTACTAGATTTGTGTTACAGAAAGCAACCGGCAACTAAAAGCAAACAATTTCAGTTGCTGTTTGCAATACTTTCGGCAACCAATTTTTCGTCATTGCTGTTATTGGATTAATGCAAATAAAAAGTTAAACAATAGTTAAAATTACTGCCAAACAGAAATTTGAGGCCTAAATACAGCATGTGCAGCGTAACCGAAACGTTTTGGGCAAACGAAAGCCATAATAGCAAAAATGTTTAAAAATACAGCAAACAATTTAAATAGCTATGACCTACCAATGCGTACACGTGACGAGTGGCAGAGAGCTTGGATCCATTTATATTCCAAACAGAAAACAAAAAAATTATGTAGTAGAAAATGAGTAGCAAAGTCAAATTAGTGCATCAAAACAAATAAAGCTTACTAAAAAAAAGCAGAAAGGGGGATAGACGAACCAGTCTATTTCCAGTGCAAACTGTTTTCCAAAAAGAAAATCTTCTGACAGTAAAGACAAATTTAAAAAATCTTTATAAAAGAAATACAGCCGGTAGCTTTAGAGGATAAGAATTATTGCTAAAGCTACATTAAAAAGCAGTCACATTCACCATTTCTTGCTCATCTTCAAAATACAATTCAATAGAAGACCATGTTTTTAATAAATTTTCTTTTTTAATTTATCAAAATATTTGAAATCATAAAGTTTAACAAAATTTAAACTTTATTTGTGCTTAAATCCATTTTAAAATTAAATTATTAAATTTTTTATAATTAAAAACATGTTTTGTTTCTTTTGTTTATTTTTGTATTTTCAATTTGTGAAAATGTAATTTTCGATAATTTCTTTGGCAGCTGAAATCGTTGCCTTTCATAATAATTTTAATTGCGTTGCCCATTGAAAAGGCAACTGAAGTTCACTTAGTATCCATAATCGACCTATAAACTTTTCTTTACAATATTCCAAAAATGTTTATCCCTCCTGATTTATAACAAGTAAATTTTTTTCAGACGACTAACAGGAAAATGTTTTTGACAGTGTAAATCAAAGTAAAAACACTAAAAAAATTTTTCTAAACAAAAAAAAAAAAAATTTGTGATATTTTTAAACAAAAACACCCTCAAGTAAACTGTGTTTCAATAAGAGTGTACTTTTTTATTTTAAAATAGAAATACTTAATTTTTGAGGGAGCTCTGATTTAAAAAAAGATACTAAGTATAAATTAAAATCCACTTGGCGCAATTAAAGGTAAATAAAGTCAACGATTTCTGTAAAGTAAAATATAGAAGTAGACACACAATGAATATTTTCTAAACAGAAACCAAAAACTAGGAAAAAAAATTTTTTTGATTTTTTTTTAAATAAAAGCGACGACCTCCATTAAAAAGTGTCTCAGTAAGAGTGCACCAAGTATTTTTGACAGAGTTGTGACTTTTTAATGGCTTATAAGGAAGATATAAAATCAAATACTTACGCTGGCATTACGTTTAATGCGTGATGTGATATCAATGAAAATTAAAAAAAAAAAGTCATCTTCTCCGATGAAGTTTATTGGAATGGCTTTATGAATACGTAACATATCCAAATTTGAGACTAACAAAATCTTCATGAAATTCAAAATGAACACCTGTGTGGTGTGTATTTTTGCAGGCTTTACTTTTTTGAAGATGAATGAATGAAGCATGGTAATGGAGTTTTTATGCCCACAATTAATTAATGCAGCATGAAATAAAAAATATCTACTTTTTTTGGGGACACATTTTAATATAAAACTAATAGTTTCTATAATAGTAAGATTACCTTGGATTTTATATGATATTTTCTTAGTGAAAATTTTAAAAATTATTTTTATTTGCGATCACTGGTTTATTATTTTTATATACTTTCGGGTCGACATTTATACTAGTGAAATATTTTATTTTTTTACATGCTTTCTTGTATGAAAGTATAAAAAGATTTTGAAGTTAATGTATAAAAATTAAAGTGGTAATAAAATGGTATTAAAGCATTTGCCAAGTACAGTGATATAACATGTAACAAGTGCTGAACTATAAAGATTAGCGGCAAATTAGGGTGAATGCAAATAACTGTTAAGCAAATAATTACTTTTCTTCTTGCAACTAAAAATTTCTTACTTAAAAAAATAAAATCAATTTTATGTTTATACTTACAAAAAAAAAAAAAAATTTATTAAACATCACATTGAATTGAGAAAAAAAAAAAATAAAAAGAGAGTACGAGTATTATTTTGATTTTCCATAATTAATAAAATTTTTTTTGCAGCTATTTTGTTAAAATTAACAACAATTTATCTAAATGCTATAACTTAAGTTACGTTGTGTAGAAGAAAAAAGAAAATGGAAAATATTTAAAACAAAATAATGATCAGTATTGTTAATTGCACCATCACTGTTATCGACATCATTTAACTTAAGCTCAAAAATGTTAGTAATTATTTGATGTAAGCAAATACTAAAGGGCAACATAAGTAAACTTGAAATGGCTTACAAGCACTTTTTATTATAAAATATTAAACATGTTTGTAATCATGTGCGCTTTCAAGTACACTGAGTCAAAAATCGCATTGTAATATGAACAACGTATGAGGTCTTTTTGAAACCATCCCTTTTTCTATTTTATTGACGAGAGTTTTCAATTTTTAACAACCGCTTACACATAGACAAAGATTTTACTTTTTTGATAACGCACGTTAAATCTAAACGTTGTGGACTTGACAACAAAATGTTGTAACATTTATAACTTATTAACAAACGCTGTCAATTTAACAACACATGTTTCAAAAAGCTTATGGTATAATTTCGACACCAAAGGGTGTCATTTTGACACCAGATTGTGTCCATCTTGAAACGTTATGTTGTCAATAAAGCATTGTTAAAATGACACCTTGCGTTGCCTAAGTGATCAAAAACGTGGTTGGTACTCTATTGGCTACATTATTAGTGTGCGTAATAAACAGTTACTTTTTAGTAAACTTAGCCAAAAACAATATTATTTTAATTTCGATATTTCTCTCCATTAATAACTAAATACATTTTAATAATACGATCTCAAGCTTACTAAGCTAGCCGTTTCAATTATATAAGTTTTTGTGTATTTTTTGATATTTAAGAAGAATGTGAAAATGAAAAAGCCGAATTTAACTTCTTTTTATTTAAAAAATATTTATGTAAAAACCTATTTCTTTCTTAAAATTATATCATAATTTTCAATTGCATACAAATAAATGTGATTGGCCACAAGTGAAAAAATATACAAAACCACTCACAGAAATATTGAGTATAAAAATCACTTGTGGATAACGGGGCTTGACCATTTTTTAATACAATTTTTTTTTGCATGATTACGTTCTTTTTTTGTGAGTTTGTTCCAACTCATTTGCTTGTGGGAGATCTCTCTGTGTCTCTCTCTCAAAGTGGCAACAGCAACTGTGTATGTGCTCTCTCCCTATCCTTCTCTCTCTCTTTCTCTCACTGCAAGCTTTACTATACTAAAAATCAGTTTCTTTACATACTTATAGAGCTCTCTTACAACTATAGAAAGAAATTTTTGGAAATCTTTTTGTTTTTTTTTTTGTTGATACAATGGCTACTTTATTAGTTACTTTTTAGTAAAGTAAGCAAAAAAAAATATATGTGTTTCTAAAATTTGTCATAACAAGAGAATTTGATTGGTGGACAAGTTTAAAATGGATGATGAGTTGAGAATGTTAAATTGTGTGTGCAAGAAATATTCAATAAAGAAGTGACTTTGAATTACAGGGGTTTGTTGAGTTTTTTTAAATGTAATTAAAGGTAAATTTTAAATATTAAAATTACTTGACGATGCGGTTCCATGGATTAGTGGGGATGAAAACTACTGGATTTTCGATTTTAAAAGTACACAGTTGATCCTGTTATTATATGCTAATTTCGACATACTTGTTGGCATTGAATGATTTCAAGGGAATGAGGAATATCAAAAAAAAAAACTCACTTAAATTACAGTTTAAATGCTTCTCTTTAAAAAATTGTCTTAAATCGGAAATTGATATTTTAAATAAACTCAAAACCATACACTCAAAAACATGACTCCATTTTAAAAAAATTGTTGGCAAAAATACTGTCACGTATACGAAGTAGATATCTGTTTAAAGAAAATTTTTTTCAGCAGTAATTTTATTAATAATTTTTAGTTTTGTTAAATATTGAAAAATAATGGGTGTTATTAAAAATATAAATATTTAGCCAACACAGTGAAAGGTATATAAGACGCGGCATAGCCGAAGTTAACTTGTTTTCTTTACCTTTATAGGGTATCTACATATTTGGCGCCATCGCCATTTAGAGTAGGTAGAGTATGTGTGGTCAGTCTGAGTATGTGTGGCAGGATTTTTGTGTATTGTGTATATATCCTATAACTACAATATTTATTTTAAAAAATTCGCTCATAGCGCATCACCTACATAATTGAAATAATAAAAGTGAAGATGAAAAATATTTGTCGTCATCTTAGCAAAGCAATCCTTTCAGCAAATGAGCTTCCATATCCTTTTCACTTCTTTTAATTAACAAAATTTTTACGCAGTGTCTTCTAATTTTTTTTTCTTTTTAATGGTATTAATTTTATGTTGGCTTTTCATTTTTAACTTTTATAATTCCAGAATTATAGCAATTTTTCCAATATTTTGCTTCGATGACATTTAAAAATTAATTTTCATTTTCCTGTTTAATCGAACAAGGCATTTACAAGAATGTAGTTTATTTCATTAAAAATTTTATTAATAAGAAAGTACTTTTATGTGCAGACGAACTGTTATCAAAAAAAAAAAAAAATTTTTATACAAATGCAGTTTATTATTAATAAAATTTTACAAAAAAAAATTTAAAAACCCCTAAAGAAATTTTAAAAAATTCGACCAAACGTCGGCATAATTTTGAATTTAAAGTTGGTTGCTTTAATTTCTTATTTTAATTATTGAACTCTTTATCTAAAGGAATGTTCAGATTTTTTCGATATATTCGAAATATTTCAATAAAATAGCTTCCTTTCTTATTTGGTTAAAATTTTCAGTGCTTTAAGTTGATAAAATTATTATGATGTGTTTTATGTATAAAAATATTAAATAAAAAAATGTAAATTGAATTCAATTCAACTCCTTAACTTGATGCTTCTCAATCAGCACTTTAATTTGTTTGTTTTTGTTCAGCACTCATTTGAATATTTTTTGTGACAATACCCAGCCCACTTATTTTATTAAATTTATTTTCTGAATTTTTACTTCTCTCTCAAGCAATTTTTAACTCTTATTGTGTTTAAAAATATGAAAAAATAAAATGAAACAAGAGAAAAAATAAAATTGGAAATTCATTGATATATAATGAAATTTTATACCATTTTAACGATATGATAATACACAACAACAACAACAACAGCAAACGAAACGTACACACGATATAATAATACATGCTTACTGTTCTACAATTTGCCAGTATAAAAATTGTTGTAAGAAATTGCATGCAACATGCTCACAAAAACCTTTAACACACATGCTTACAGCTGCAATAAGTTTATTGTATTTTTGCGGTGCCCTGCAGGACAAAAGCATTTATTTTTATTAAGATCTTATTTATCCCGCGGTGAAAGAAATAAAGGGCCACTGCAGTTTTGGTAACCATTATATTACTACTGTAGAAGTTGTCAGGATATAGAGGAGGAAGAAACTGTGTAACACATTTGTTGTCAATAGCCTGCACTAAAATATCTGTATGAGCTTTACTTCGGAAAGCGCTATATGCAAGACGTTACTGCATATGTTGCTATGCTATCTGGCTTCATAAAAAAATAACTGATTTGGGTAGTGACGGACCTTTAACCTTTCTATTCTTTTACTATTTGCCTACTTCTCTTATTTTCCCTGATGTCTATATGGTATTTGATATCTTTCACATCAGAGAATTTTTTTTGAGAAAATTATTTTAAAGCAATACAACTTTGTGCTCTTGGGTTATTTTTCAAAATCACTGACTTTGAAAAAACTAAAATTGTCTTTTAGAGTTGTCGTAACTCTAGAAGAAATGAACTAAATACAGAACTTTCCAAAGGCTTTTGGTTTGATCTTTTCGAGATAATAGGCTAGTCACTTTAACATTATAGTATCCTAACAGAGGGTGAATAGCTACTGTTTTAATGATTTGTAATGTGATATTGAGCTAATATAAACAAATTTGTTATACGATTGGCTTTCATAGCCAAACTGGCGGTACAACTTATTTTTTGAAGTCCAGAATATCCTTAATTAAAATCTTAAATGAATAATACAAGTACAAGAAGCAAATCTGTACATTTTGAATGGAAACGATAGAAAATTTATTGTGTTTTTAATGAAATAATTTAAAATTTTTTATTGAAGTTTCCCGATATCGAAAGCCATATTTTTTTTCTTTACACACATTAATTTAATATTTTGACAAAGTAATTAATATCAGAATTGCAGTCTATTAATCAATATATGAGCGTACTACATACATAATATTATGAAAAATCATGCTGTTGTTCCACTGTTATTATTTTTCATAAGAAACTATATAATATATATGTAATTCATATCTACAGCAATTTTTATGTTTAAGTTAATTCGTAGAATTTGTAAATGGAATGCTTGTGCTCGAGTTATAAAGTATTTATATCTGTATTAGTGTATAGATTTCATAATAGATTTAAGTGTTCTATAATTAACTACATTTTAAAAGACCGTTAGCTTTGGTTTTAGTACTAGATAATTCTAGTAACGTCTGGCTGTTTGTAGAAGGTTCCAGGCTTAGCTGTTAGACTTACAAAAGGTATCTCTATAAAGCAATGTTGACATTGCCAGAGACGATCAGGTTTAGTTGACACGTTAAACAGTGAAAAAGGTGTTTAATAAACAATAACGTGTCATTGAGATTGTTGTAATAAAACTGTGCTGCTACATAAGTGCTAAGAAAAAGGCTCTACTTGTGTTTTATTTTACAATACCGAACCGTAATAAGCTAAACGTTTTTCTGATAGGCTAAAAATATTTATAAGAATAATATTAAACACACTGGTACCAAATACATGATTAGTTTAATATTCAAATTTTACACAAGTCCGTAGGATATATAAATTAGAAAAAGTGATTTTGAAAAAAAAAACAAAGTTGTACAAGAAACTGTCGACTTGTTCTAGTGGACATAAGGTAATAGAGAGGTATTTTGCTGGTTGAAATATCAGACCTCGCTTAATCGATTGGAAAATTTGAAAATTAAAGATTTTTTTCTTTTTTATTGGGAAGCCATTTTGCAGATTATGGCGAAGGTTACGCAATAGTGCGATGTCTTGTTCACAAAAAAGGATATTTGAAAATAATTATGTGGGCAAAATATGATATTAATGATTTAAAATATGTTAAGGTCTGTAAGAAATTGTGTGAAATTTTAAGTAACAGGGGAATTTAGCAGATTCTAAGGAACAAATCTTCCATAATGTTTCTCGGCATAGTGGTACTCGTATAACAAATTATTTTGTGATTAATGCACAATTTGCAGTCTTTTGCTTTAAAGTGGTCATAGAGTCATGAAAAAATAAGACTGCTGTGAGTTATTTAAAATTTGAGTCCTTATGAGAAAATATTAAACACAGTAGAAAAAGTTTTTATTTTTTTAATTAACATAAAATAATATGACTTTAATAGCTTCTGACTGATACAAAAAAACTATGGTGAATACCCCAAATATTTTCAATGAAAATTCATTTCATCAATTTTACAAATGTTTCACTGAACATTATGATCAAGCAAGCAGACTAAAAGATACTGTCAGTTAATGCGACTAAACAAACAATAAAAACAGCAACTACAACGAAAATTAATTCAAGCAATGAATGTACTACTCATATTAAGAAACTCTCACGAACATTTGTATAAAAAAAACAACATTTTCAACAAGCACACACAAACGCACACACATACTATATATCTACTGCAAAAAAAGCAACAGAACAACGAATTTTCGGATTATTTTGTGAATGAAATAAAGAAAAGTGGGTTGCTTGGCTGCTTGTTGCTTTTGTTACACAAAATTCTTAACACACATTTCCTTTTCTTAAACAATATTTTAAAACTGGAACAGTTTTTTGTTTTTTTAGGAGAAAGCTCAAGCAAAAGAATTTAATAATTTAAAAGTGCACACAATTTTATTACAAAGAATCACAGAGAGGAAGGTGTTTAAAACCCAATATGAATAATTTTACTCTGTTAAAATAAAGTAAATAGATTAATTTCTTTTAGTATTATTATTTTTTTTTTTTTTTTGAAACCTAAAATTTTAATAGTTTTTTATTATTCAATACAAAAATTACGAGGTATTTTTCTATTTCATTCCTCATTTAAGAAATTTGATAATATAACAGGAGTGGCTAATCTGCGCCTCTTTGGAGGATTATTTGTGGCTCTCATTAAATGTACGTTAATTTCCTTTTAATTTTTTTATTATTAAGGTTCCTAATTTTATTCAAAATGTTTTTTAAATTACTGACAATAGTCTTAGATACGAGTGTAAGATAGGCAAATATTGTCCATCTATATAAAAAAATTAATTTTTTAGCTTCAAGGAATCTCTAAGCTTCAAGGAAGATCGTCATATACTGTTGGACCAGCCACGCTTAGTTTTACGCCCACTTTTTAATGATTTTCATAAACAACTGTTTAAATATACTCATAATTAATATAAGGATGAAATTAAGATTTTAAAGATTTAATTTGTAAATTTAGTGGTCGCCTCTACAAAAGTGCTGGCAAAAGCAGGAGCCATTTTATAAAGTAGTTAAAGGATGGATTCTCTAAAAATTGGTATAATGCTTTTTATACTCCAAGGATACAGACTTTTCTAATAAATGACCAGGCCGGGCGAGATCGCACAAAAACTTTTTGTTCGTTTTTATGATTTTGTTAATTTTTAACAAAAAAACAAAATTTTACCTCAGAGAAAATTACTATGGAATTTTTTTTAATAATAAACCATTTATAAATTAAATATTTTAAAGTGTATTATTTAATTTTTCATTATTCTTCTAAATATATACAAAAAATTACCTGTCCTTGTCTGTATTTAAGAAACTTGTTGTTGTGTAAAATAGCCAAATTATTTGCTTCCCTAAGGATGCTCACAGACATAAAAGAAATGGGAATAGTAAGTTATGTCAAGCTACCGTTAAACATGGTGAGTGCTAGTGACAGCTGGTAATGGATTATATATCTGGGGTGTTCTTATAATTTAATACTTGAGCTAAATAAGTCAGACAGCCAGAAATTATGATTAAGTCGTTAGACATTTTCACATTGTGTCTCACATGAAAAGAAACTGCAAAATATTTAAAACGTAATAAAGCTGAAATGTTAAATTTTAAATATTTTATTCTAAATTAAATAATCATTAACTAGAAACTTAAAAGATTATTTAAAGTTACTTTGTCATATTTTTCTATATAAATATCAAGCTGATTTCAATTCAATTGTTTAGTTGATATGCTTTGCTCGAATGAGAAATTGCCAACAGATTAATTAGACAATAAAATATTTCTAGATTATGAACAATGCATATCACTCACACACATACACATTTAGTCGTATGTATTTAAAACATATTTTTAATTTGTTTCTAAGCAGATTTAATAGTTCATGAATAGAATACAAATGTATGCGTGTGCGAACTTGTGTGCAAAAGTGAATTTAAATATTTATTTTATTATTAAAGAGAAAAGTTATTTGTGTTGAACATCAATTTATATGATACACATGTTTACTAATTAAAATAATACGATTTACTGTTTGACATAATAATTCTGGAGCAAAAAAATTTTTTTTTTGAACAAAAAGTGAATTAAAGCCAAATTAATTAATTATTTCTTAGAATTTGGGCAAATTGCTTATCTGGATGTAAAATATATAAAATTAAATACTTTTTTATTCATACTTTAGCAAACGATTTTTGTAAATCATCTTACATTTTTTAACCGTTTTAAACTAATTAATTTACTTATGCCCCTGTCATGGTTCACAACTCAACTCAGTTGAGTTGTATTTGAAACCACTGCTAATGTCATTTTTGTATGTTTTTCTTAACTGTACGAACACAGAGTTGTAATTAGTAATAACACAAATAGGTTGTCATACCATAATTACAACTAAAGTAAAGTTGAGTTGTCAGCCATAATAGGGGCATTAATTAAATTTTCAGCTATGTCGTTTTGAACAAAATTTTCAAAAAAAATTTAAAAATGTCGCTTTACAAAGATTTTAATCTTTGATATCGGATTTGTTTCCATATAAATTTACCCCAAATTATCAAAAGATGCGATTTTAAATACAAATTTATACTGACAGAATATCACATAAATAAAACTCATTTTTGGTTTATTATTTTATAATTATTATTACATGTTTTTGCTAGGTGTCGCTCGGCCCGGTCCTTTTTTACGTGAGTCGGTATCCTTAGAGTATAAAGAGCGTATTTAATAATTTTTATTGAAATCCATTTATAAAGAGAGTTTTCAACGTTAAAATCCCTTTCAAATAATTACAGCTATTCAATTTCTTATAAAGTAACTTATGCCTTTGCTAGCATTATTAGCAGAGGCGCTAACTAAAGTGGTAAATAAAATACAACAAGGCAGAAATTCGAACTTAAATTAAGTACAGGCTCCCATCTTTTTGAACAGTAGATAGTGAAATTTGTTGGTCAGTACAAAAGTGCATGATGACAAATTTTATTCAAATCCGGTGGAAAAAAATTGGTAAAGCAAGCAAAAAATAAATTTTATTTATATAGATTATTACTAATCCATATGTACTATCATCAAGTGAATAATCTCTTGTACAGGCCATGCGTTTACTGTTCAAGGTCGGGGTGCAATTATAGCCCTTGTTCAGTGAAAGTTTTTCTAGTTTTCTGGGAGTCAACAGAAAGTCTCCCATAAGTTCCACCTTATGAGACCCTAAAGCCGAACAGTCATAAAGTGCATACTCTCAACTTTCATCAGTACTACAACTTTAAGGAAAGAGTCACAAATTCACCAGTTTTTTTTTCTTTATCCACACAGTAGCTTAATATGTGATAGTACGCCAGGAAAAAAATGATGCTTGCTTAGAAACAATTGCATAAAGCACATAACAATAGAGTATTTGTAAGACATAATTTTTGTTCGAAAGCAATAGCGTTAGCATCCAAATATTGTGTACTTTATGCACTCTATGATGCATTCAATTGATGTTTTATAAAAAATCGGCTGTGCTGTTTTTATACGAGTACCCTTCACTGTAGTAGCTAAATATTCAATGTTGCACTTTGTACATTCTTCTTAAATACAAAAAAATTATAATAATAAAAAATAGCCTATTATTTATTTGGATCGATAGTTGGGTCGATATAATTTAATGTTTGAAGATTATTTCATGCAAATGTTGGCCGCGGCTGCGCCTCAAATGGTCCATCCGCTTAGTCCAATTTTGGCATACTCTTTCCAACATTTCGGCCGGTATCTCACGAATAATGTTGGCAATGTTGGCTTCCAGTGCGTCAATCGAAGCGGGCTTGTCCCTATAGACATTAGCCTTAACATAGCCCCACAAAAAATAGTCTAGAGGTGTTAAATCGCACGATCTGGGCGGCCAATTGACTGGTCCCAAGCGTGAAATAAACTGTTCACCGAACTCGCCTCTCAATTGGTCCATTGTTTCGCGTGCTGTGTGGCATGTGGCACCGTCTTGTTGAAACCACATGTCATGCAAGTCAAGCTCTTCCATTTTGGGCAAAAAAAAGTTTGTTATCATCGCACGGTAGCGCTCACCATTCACAGTAACGTTGTGATTCGCATCATCTTTGAAGAAATACGGCCGAATGATGCCGCCAGCCCATAATCCGCACCAAACGGTTGTTTTTTGTGGATGCATTGGTAGCTCTTGCAATGCTTCTGGCTGCTCTTCACTCCAAATACGGCAGTTTTGCTTGTTCACGTATCCATTCAACCAGAAATGAGCCTCGTCGCTGAATACAATTCTTCGATAAAAAAGTGGATCTTCATCTAACTTTTCAAGAGCCCATTCACCAAAAATTTGGCGTTGTGGTAGGTCGTTTGGCTTCAATTCTTGCACCAGTTGTATCTTATAAGGCTTCACACCCAAATCCTTCCGCAAAATTTTCCACGTAGTGGAGTAACAGAGGCCCAATTGCTGCGAACGGCGCCGAATCCATAATTCACGGTCATCACCAACACTGGCCGATACGGCTGCGATATTTTCTTCAGTTCGCACTCTACGTAAGCGTGTTGGTGGTTTAATGTCCAACAATGTAAATTTTGTGCGAAATTTTGTTACAATAGCCCGAATAGAAGCCTCAGTAGGTCGATTAAACTGACCATAAAATGGAAGAAGCGCGCGATGAACTTTCTTAACAGAGCACGCATTTTGGTAATAAAATTCAATAATTTGCAAGCGTTGTTCGTTTGTAAGACGATTCATGATTAAATTATAGACCAAACTGAAGATGTTTGACAGTGACACAAGATACAAAACGTGCGTGAGCTGTCAAAACTAGTGTTGCCAAAAAGATAATAGCAAAAAAATCACTCTTTATTTCATGAATTTTTCTGAATTTCATGAATTTTTCTGAATTTTACATACACACGTTTTATAAGATCGATTAACTGGTTTCGTGTTTGCCAGCACAAATAATACTTAAAAATTGTCATAAAAAAATAAATCAGTAATTAATGAAAATCTAAAATTTTGGGTGTATTTTTTATGTTCTCAGTCGGTTTTGATTTTTTGCACAGACATTATACTTGTTATTTCTGACAAAATTGCATACCACGTTTTATTTATTCATTTATTTTTATTTATTGTTTCCATAAGCAACAACACCAAGTCTAATAACTATAGTGCAGGAATTTTTTAAATATAAAATTTAAATAAAATAGAAAATTTTTATGTAATCAAATTATTCGATTTTTATAAATTTTTCATATAAATATTATGCAAGTTTAAGATCTTAATATTTTAATTTTAATTTTTAAATTAAAATGTTATTAAGGAAAAATGAGTTATAATAAAAATATTGGAGAATAAAAAATAAAGTCAAAATTAATGTAGACTTTAAAGTTACCGTTTTAAAAATTTTTCCTATAATTTTTACTTTAAATTCTACGTAAATTTTTTTGCTTAAGGGAGTTATTATTTCAACTTTTATTTTTTGATATTTTTATTATAACTAATTGTCGATCAATAAGACTTTCAATACAAGAAAGTCGAAATATTTAAAAATTAAAATTAAAATATTGAGTTATTAAGCTTGAATAACATTTATATAAAAGTTATAAATTAAATGAAATTGAAATTTAGAAGAAAAAAAATAATTATAAGGGTATTCAAAGTATTTTTTGTTCGTTTTGTAGTTTAGACAAATTACGCAAAAACGCACTTCAGAGCTCATAGCTCAACCATTTATTAACCAATTGGACTGAATTCCAATAGCATATTGCAGACAGGAACTTGCAAAAATTGGCACAGAAAATTGACTTTAGAAATTTGATTTCAATATTCACAGGGACAGACGAACATACAGACAGATATCGCTAAATCGACTCCGCTATTTATAAGGATCAATAATATACGAGTATATACTTTAAAGGATGTCTAATGAAGCGAGAAACTACTTGATTTATTTTCGTTTTAATAACAAGATGCAAGCAGCTTAGAAGCTTTAACTCGCCACTTACGTACTTCAGCGGCAAAGTTTTGCAAAGTATGAATTGTTGAGTTTCTGTTCTATTTTTACTTTTAATAAAAACTAGGTGAGCTCAAAGTGCTTACACACATAAAATCAGACAATATGTGCAAATGAATTTTGAGCTCTCGCCTACATTAGTGCTTCTCGGTAGCAAGAAATTTCAATTTGAATCTTATGAGTTTTATACTTTAAAAAAGTGTCATCATTTTATGTTCTATTTATTTAAAGATGCTTTCGCTTGTTATAAAAAAGCACAAAACTGAGTAAAATTCTAATTCAATACATACTGAACCCATTGCTTTATGTTATTGTATTCCAAAATAGTTCGAATTGTTATTTTTGCTAGTAAAAGAAGATTTTATTTTTTTGAATGAGAATTTTCCTAGCCGTAATTTAGTTGATTTCAAACTAATTTCCTTTTCTGCAGAGTCAGTTAGTTTTAAGAAGTTTATTTATTTAATATAATTTGAGCTAAATTTTTAATTTAAACAGTTTAATTTACTGTAAAGCCTTACAATTACTTACACCTTTTTCGCAGTAAAAATAAATTACCTGCATTTAATTAAAAATCAAACCAAATACTCAAAATTACAATCATGTACAAAAGAACTTCATAACAAAAAAGGGATGGCATCAAATAAATACTATCTGCAGTAATTTCTCTTTTGAAATCATAAAATAATTGAAATTTTAAAACGGAACAGGAAACATAAAACACCAATTCAATTTCCCTTTAAAATAAAACACACATACACACAGTGACACTAAATGAAAGGCCAGTGAGTTGTTGTAAGCAATTCTGCCAAAGTTGATGAAAATAACAAATCAGGTTATCACAAACCATTGATATTAATTACATATTGCGAAAAGAAAAATACTAAAGACTAAAACAAACACATTTACTGAATTACATTTTACTTATTTATTACTTCTCTCACGAATGAAAGATAAAAATAAAACTTTTTTCATTAATTTTTTACTTTGTGGTTGCAAAAAGAAAAGAAAAATTCTTGATTTGTTTATACACTTTTTCACACAGCAGCGCAATAAGCAAGAAAGAAAATAAGTATATGTGATTGCGATCATAAATATTGCTAAAGTAAAAAGTTTTCTTCATTTGTGGTAATTTCATATGTGATTAAGGAACTTTTATTTTCGCCATTCGTTTACATTTTTAATATTTTGTTTATGATCTTAAAAAGGAACCCATAATTTAAAATTAATAAGTAATTTATGAGCATTTTATTGTCCTCTACTTTAATTTCATAAGAAAATAAAGAAAATCTTACAAGAAAAAGGGAATTTAATTTTAATTTAAAAAAACAGGCTAAACAAATAAAGCTTTTTAATGATATACATTTTTTTTTTCAATTTCAAATATCTAAAGAAATTTCACTAATTACAAATTGCAGTCGGAAATTTGGTACTCAGTAGTTTTTTTTAAATGAAGTAAAAGAAAGAAAAGAAATGGTAGATGTATTATGAAGATTAAAAATCAGTATCCTTAAAAAATTAGAAAGCTCTGTAATTTTGTTGTTATTTTAATATACTTTACAATTTTTGTTCAATTTTGGTGCAATTTCAATTTTCACATCAACCACTCCTTCGTTTGCTAGTTGTGCTACTTAAGATGCACTCGTGGAATGAAAAACACCTACAGCCACATAAACTTAAAATTGCAAAATCTGTGGTCTTTGTTTGTTATTGTTATGGTTTCACAACTTTAATTCTTTCTTATAAATACATATGAACTGTATTGTGTATTCGGGTGTATATATCTACTTATGCGGATGTGCATGCACATACATAAAAAGTTGCAATTAAAAACATTTATGGATATGAATTAAAAACCAAAAAAAAAAAATTTGCAACATATAGGAGATGTTTTTTAAATATCTTTACAGTAAACAAACAAGCAATGTGAACTTAAGTTAATATTGGTTTTGATATAAAAGTCTAAGGGTATCCTATGATCTATGAAATTTTAACAAGTAACGCATATGTTCATTCATTCCGAATGTCGAATGTGATGTTGGTTAAGCATTTTTGACGGTTTTAATTGCTTTAAGCGATTCATGGCACGTTTTATTTCATTTATTTAAATTGACTAGTGCACTTTGTTGAAAAAATTTTTTTGTTTGTGTGTTTTCTTGCTGTTGAAAACATAAAAAAATTGTGTCAACTAATCAATAAAAATTTTAATCTAGATTTATTGAACTCCAAATAATTTATCAAATTGCTCATCATCATTACTTGTTGTGAGTTTTTACACAATTTTTTCTGAAATTGTTTATAAATAAAAAAATGCAAAATAAGCCATTTATTTGTTTTTTTTTTATACGTAGTTATTTATTAAAAATCTCTACTCCAAACAGTAATAAATATTCCATTAAAGATTCATAATACTATTACCTACAAAATAGCGCAAAAAACAGAATACAGACAGCCACAAACCAACAGGAGCAACATCAACAATCAACTTGAACAAAACGATTCCTGCAATACACAAAACAATAAAAAAACTCTGCATGAAAAGTGTTTTGCCAAACATTAAAATTTATTGTCGTATGACTGAATTTTCACACACACCCACATGCTAAAATTTAACAATGGCAGCCGTAGTAATAATGGCAAGGAGATATTTTGTTTGCAAGTAAAAAAATGAAATAAAAAAAAAAAAAAAAAAAAGATATCCAAACAGCACCACAATAACAAAATGCTACAAATGCTAATATAACAACAAGTCAAGTGTAAAAAATCAGTTTAGTTAAAAATAACAAACGATTTATATTGCAATAACGACAAACAACAAAAGCCAACAACAAACAGTAGCTCGAGCGAGCAACAACTAGAAGAGAAAAAAATAAAAGTATTTCTGTTGCTGAACAATGAAAATATTTCTGCAACAAAAACACATTTAGATTTAAAAAAAAAAAATCATAAAATATCCCAGTACTTTGTTATGACACAACACAACATGCATAAAAGTTAGTGACACGACAAAATACACCACCAACCAAACAAAAATTTTAAAAAAGAATGCTCACACACGTTTGTAATAAAGCGAATGGACAACGGAAACTGAAACAAAAAAATTAAAACAAAACAAATCAATAAAAAATAATTTAACAAAACTGCGCCCTGATGGAATTAAGACATTAATGACAATCTATGGAGACCAAACAAATAAACAAACACACAAATATTTTTTTAACATTGAAAAAACCCATTCATTTATGTAGTCTAACGTATTTAATTGAGTTTACGTTTTATTGTTTGCAGTTTAAATTTTTAGTAAATAAAATAACAAGCACTAGAAATTTTTGTGAGAGTCAGGAATCGTAAATACCCTACACATAGCAGTATTGAAAATATTAAAATGCCATTAATGGGGGCTTTATCCACAAGATTTTTTAATTTGGTATGAAATACCACTTGATTTTGCTTTAGAAAAGAAATTTTTACCAACTCTTGAAAGAAGAAAATAAAAGAATGTTTACTACTTTTTGAATTGAATTGAATTTTATTGAGACTCTGAAGTTAGCTTATTGAAAATTAGTTAACAAAAGACAATCATGCCAATTATGAATATTTCCGAAGATTTTTTCCCTAGGAGAATTTTTGTTTTTGGGAGAAATTGCCTTAAATCAGATAACTGCCATGTTAAAAAAGGGAGAAATTTTGTTTATAATAAGAGGAAAACGAAAAGTGAAAAAACTCCCGGGGAATTTTTATTTATAATTGGTCTGAATATAAAATTATGTAAAACTTAAATTTTTAAAGTATTGCAATAATAAAATTTCAAAAAATAAGACAACAAGCTTATCGTTTGTGTCAGTGGCAGCATACCGGGATATGTTTTGCGTTTTAAAATCGCTATATTTTAAAAACTTGAAATCTGACTGATCTGAAATTTTATGATATATATTCTTGAGAATTATTGGTATTAGAGAACTGAGGACATATATGTGGTCAGCTACACATACCTGGGTATGTGTAGCTAAACGAAAGCAAATATCTTGATATAAAGCAGCCAAAACATAATTTTTTTATCCCACTTTAACACATTCTAAAACAATAATAATATACATTATGAAAAGTTATTATTAAGCAATTAGCTAAATAAAAGTAAATGCGTGCATTTATTACATTGCGGCAAATCTGTAGAATGTGTTTCAGACATCAGTCTTTAGCATAATGTCCAATACTTTCTTGTTGGTCGACATTTTCTACATATACTGCAATTATATTTATTCAAGCAGTATCGTCAAGGTGTTTCACGTTTTCTGCCCTAACATACATTACATGGGACCACTCCAGAAAATATACAATTGTTCATCAATGTAGATGGCTATTGCTATCTATGTATATGTCCTTTAAAAATGTATGTATAGCTTAAAAAAATATCCATTTTTTCTGTAGTCTTATCAGTTTATTTACGAAGCTACCGTGTGTTTGCGTTATCCAAACGTTTAAAACGATTTATTCCCCAGCATCATCTTATATTCAGTAAGTAAGTTTTACAGGTTTTTCTGTTGTTTTCCACAAACATTTAGTGTCAACATACTACAACACAGTGAATAGCAATTCAGAACTCCGTAGAGGTTCACAATTGTAGACAGTTGACAACTAAAATATATATTATATAATTTGGGTTGTCTATTGAACTAAAATAGGTGTGCATACCCTGGTATGTCTGGAACTGAGTTAAGTAGAGTTTTTTCGGCCACTCTAACCCTTGCGTGAGTGGCATTGAAAGTAAACATTAAATTACAAAAATTATCAAAAGTTAAATTTATGTTGATCAATTAAAATATAATCAAGACTTAGTAAGACCAATATGTAAAACTAGAAATGAAGAGTTTTTAAATAAATGAATGGATTTGATTTTAGAATGAAAAATTTCATGTTTGTAAAATCCTACAAACAGCAGATCAAGAGTAGGTTTTTGTATAAGGTACAGTCCATATGGAAAGACGAACAGGCCTGCAACATGGTGAGGTTGATCTGGCCTAGGCAAGATAGCAACCGCAGCCGGGATTTATTGGGACTCCAGAGAGATCGGTTGAGAAATGTTGTGGCTGTAGTAACAGGCCACTGCAATTTGCCATCAAACGACTACAGTAGAAGTTGTTGAGATGAGCATTAGGAAGAGACAGTTGAACACCTTCTCTACTGGTGTCCTGTCCTGTCCTGGAGCAGCGTTGCATGCTTCACTTTGGAGAGTCACTGTCGTTAGAAATAGCAATTGCTTTAACTGACAGACTCACATTCTCTATCTGTCTTTTTATTTATTTTTTTTTTTTAATTCCTTTATCTTTAGTGCTATTACAAAGGGCCTACATCAGAGCACACAAGTGAGCCCAGCTTCTGTTTTTCTGTGTAACCTAACCTAACCTTAGGTTAAACTTGAAACTAAAATTATAAAAAGCAATATACAAAAATTAAACTAAAATACTAATACGAAAATACAGCCTTTAAGGGAATGAGCATAAAACATATAAAAATTTAAACGACTTGAGCTAGCAAAAAGCGACTTTTTAAGCAGCAAATAGGTACGAGGGTTTCTTTTTATATTTCGGGACTAGAGAACAAAAACAAATAATAATCATGGAAAATCACTTTGTTGTTTTTCAAAATATTCCAAATGAAGTGAGTGGAGTGAACTGCGAGCACGATTGAATTCACCATACCATCAATAAACACTGGTCCTTGATGGAGCTTCAACGCCAAAAATTGAATTAAGTTCATCCATGCACTGTTGCTGAGTTCATCCACGTCGAAAGTTGTAAAAAATAATCGCACCAAAATGTTCACGATTTAATTCCATGTTTGGGCCGAGATAAATTTTTTAAGTTGCTGTGAACAACACAAATAGCGCTCGTATGTCAAAACCTTCTGAGTACGTATATATAACCTCACAAATGTCCAACTTTACGATACAGCTGTGAGTTGCCAGGTTGCAACAACAGGGTTGCTAAATCCCGATGTATAAAAAGCAACTCTCGTAGTAGGTGTCAATTTGTGTTTCTTAAACCTTTTCTAAGAATTAGCATAGAGTAAATATCTCTTTCAAAATAGATTTATTAAATCTAAAAACATGTTTTGAAGGCTAATTATGTTGTTGACTTAGTAGCTTACTAAGTATTTATTACCTAGCAATTTATAAGACCTTTACGTCTCTATAGTTGGTGCAAGCAAATTTATCTTCTTTTCTATGAACTGAGACTCAAAAAGTACCTTATTCTGGATAATTAGACGACATTGTTCAAGCATAACGATTTTAAAGAGTATTATGATTATAATTAGAATAAAAAATGGGTTATCTGGTCATGCCGGACAGAATACACCTATTGTGGAGCTGCTGTTATGTTAAAAATCTTCACTAAGTCTAGTATTCATTAAAAATTCAAAGACTGTTGCGAATCATTTGCCCACCATGTTAAACGGTTGTAAGTAGTGATGACTTGAGGAACGAAAACGATTCCAAATTATAGCAGTACATGTTCTGCTATCTTTTCATTCTCGTTATATAACCTGTTTAAGAGGTTTCGACGAATCTCCATACAATGTCCAGTCATGCATGCAATGACAATGTGATTTAATTGCTAGTAAGTTTTACATAAAAATTTTCTACTTTATTTTGTCAAATTTAATCGCCCCTAATTCATGAGGAACTTGTAATTTCTTTCAAAAATCAAAAATAAATAAGAAACAGAAAAAATTATAATTTATTTCTTCAACTTTTAAATAATCTGTGAAAAATCAAGTCCCTAAATACTGAAATGCTTTCATGCTTTAAATTTATTTCACTCCGTATGTGAGGGGGTTTGTATGTCGATATGTATATCGTTTTGTGTGCATCTTATCTATGTGATTTATTGGAGATGCTAACTGTAAACTGTAGAAACTGAACGAACTACATTTTGTAATCAAACTTGCAATACATCGCCATTTACATATTTGCCAGTTCTAGCAGACATTTGAAAAATAATACAATCAATAGCAATTAAGGCTTATCAAAGAACAATTTCTTTACAGCATTTATGTACAATTTATTCTACATTATTTCATATTTACTACACATGAATCACAGGCAGGAACTTTAAATTTTAAAATCGCTTGGCTTTAGTTAAAACAAAAAAATTTAGGAAACATTTTCCAAATTAATTGTTAAATTTTTAAATTACGACTGCAACTACATTTTCAAATCTTACATTGCAAAAATTGCCCTGAATTGTAAAACAGTAAAAGATTTACTAGATTTTAATAAGAAAAAGCTTTATCAAAGAAATTGCTATTAAAAGTAATTAACTTCATTATTTACTTGTAAATATTGTAATGAGTATGAGAGTTACACATTTATAAAGTTGAAAGGTGAGGACTTCTGCCCCACCTTGTTACCTTTGACCAATTGAAAGCTTAATTTTTAATTAAAAACTTATGAGGTTTTTATTAAAATGTAAATTTTCAACAGACTCCTTAGAAACTTAATCTAATGTAGCCACTCCATTCTTCAGTAAATTTCTCATATGTGTAACAGACTGTTTTTTAGTAACCACCTGAAAATTAAAATTATTGTTTAAATAAAAATTGAGAGTTTCATTTTTTTACTTGGCTTGATGTAATTATTGTAACAAATTGTTTTATACAACTTAATTGTCTTATCAAAAATATAAAATAAAATAAATTTAGTAAAGAACGATATGCCATAATTTAAATGAAACTATTAAGTATAAAAATGACATTAATAAATATTTAATTTCAATTTAAATACAAAACAATGATATAACGATTGCATTTATGCAAAACATTCGCATAAAAAAGCAAACATAAAAGCGATGCAAATGTGAAAGTGAATAGAGTAAAAACTGAAATGCGAAATCTTTTATATCCTTCTTATTCACAGAAACAATATATGAAGTTAACATTTTATCATACAGATGTATGAGTAGAACACAAATAAATAAATGTTAAACAGATACAATTGGGTGTAAGCCTCTAGCAAATTAAATTGATACTTTCACAAACAATTGATATTTTAAAAAACACACAGAAAAGAGAGAGATATAGAGAAAGAGACGCTTGTGTTTAATAAGTTAAATTTGCCAGTATTGAGAATCAAAAATTTATATAAAAAAGGCGAAAATTTATCGCCTTTTTTTGTAAGCTTATAAATAGTGCAATTTATATCTAAAGTCTTTTTATCACTACGAAGCTGGAAGTTGATGTTCTAAGTCTTTTACTTCAGTGCAAAACAGGAGCTTGTATCTTAAGTCTTCTGATTTCTGAAAATTCATATTCCAATTTTTTTTGCTTCTGTGTGAAACTAAAATTTTTTCTCAAGTTCTTTTTAATTATAGGCGGCACTGAATAGAAGAATAAAGATAGAAATTTTATATTTCAAGAATATTGTAGAAAATAATTTTTCTATAAAAAATTAAAAATATTTTAATTTTTAAAAAATTACTAAAAATAGTGAAAATCATTTGGTTTTTTACAAGCGCATAAGTAAAAATAATTTTCTGTTTGTTCGCTATATAAATTTATGTGTTCCAACTACGTTTTCTGAAGTTTTGTATCAATGATCTTACTTTAAGGAAGGTGCCATATACTTTTTCACCGTTTGCGCCTAATTTTGATTAAAGTTATTTACAGAAGTCTTTTATTTTTTATTAATATATTTTGAAAGCTAATACGTTTATACTCTATACTAATTAAAAATCTTTAAGTTATCCCAGACATAGAGTAAAGTACCGCCTCTACGTTGATTTTTTTTCTGTTAAAAATTTTAATCGGTAAGAAAAATGTATATAAAGCAGAGAAAAGAACCCATGCTTTACCCATTCAAAGATTTTATTTATAAATTTAGTTCAAATCAAGCTTTTTTCCCATGGCGCCAACTACTTCAAAGCATTTTTACTGGAACACCCTTTAAAAAAAATTTGTTTTAATTTATGGTTTACTAATAATAAATTTCCACAATGCGGTGGTTGAATAAGCAAAACAATTTGATATTGTATTCTAAGTTCTTAAATTTAGCTAATTGATGTAAAGCCACAGTTTTCTTTTTTAAAAATAAACAAAAATGTCTTTTTGCTAACTAAAAGTTGATAAAAACTGATTAGGATTAGGATTTTCTAAGCAATAGTAATTAATGATTATTTTATATACTTTTTCAAATATGTTTTGGCTGTCGGTAAACAGTAAACAAGCTTACAAAACGTTTACAATTAATTTTTTTTCCAATTTTGTTAAGTTAAATAAATATAAATTTATAGCCCAGGCTTAACAATGGCATGACTGATTTTACAATCTATTTTTTTTTATTTATCACTAAATTAAAACTTAATTTGCTTTATCAGCATACCCATTTTATTCGTTGCAAATTGTCTTTAAACGTAAAATTAAAAAAATAAATAAAAGAAATGAAGCTTCATTGCAGCTCTATAAAACACACACATGCGCGTATTTATAGTTTTTGTTAAATTAATTTTACCTTTGCATCAGTGTGTTCACTTTGCTTAATATTTTTTCGGATTTTTTCATTTGTGCTTGCTTGCATATAAACATCTACATACTCAAATATTAACATTTAAAATACTATCTTTTTGTTACTTGTTGCCACATATTAAATTATGATAATCGTAAAAGAGGTATAATTGAATTTGTAAATTGTCACTTGCAATGTATCCTTGTGCAGTGTCAGAGTAAAAAAAAAAAACACCGGAAATTAACTGATGTGGTTTGCTTGGTTGAAAGCAGAAAAAATTATTAATGCAAGTCCATGAAAAGTATGGTGTGTTTTTAAAAAAAAAATTATATATATATACGAGTATACATAGTTGTGGCATAATGGAAAAACCACTTATGTCTAATTAAGTCATTTTAGAAGAGTACAACTTTAGAAGAGTTTAAAATATTCTAATGAAATTATTTCGATTTTTCATTGTCAACTTATTAAATGTGAAATATATTACCCCACTTTCACTAAGCCACAAAAATGAGGTTATTGTGTTTAATAAGACAACAGGCTTAAGCGGTTTTTCCTCATTCATACAGTTGAATGGGACGTATTATTTGCGTCATCATTTAAAAAAATATTTCTTTAAATTAATTTAATTATTTTTATTAATTTAATTTATTTTATTTTTTAAATTAATTTAATTAATTGAAATAATTAATTATTGTACTGAATAACTCATGAGAATAAAAGAATAAATTTAAAAACAAACACAATTTCTGGAATTAAGCACAAATAAAGATTAATATTTTGTTATTTTAATAATATTTTTAATTTAATTACTTTAATGGAATTAATTTAATTAATTCTTTTTATATCGTACAGAGAGAATCCAACAATCATTTTTTTATGACTTTTCACAAAAAAAAATGTTTCCGAAGCAAAAATAGTTATAAAATTTATTGCTTAAATCATAGAATTCGAAATCCGATATCAATCAAAATTCTAGTATTTTTGTAATAAATACTTTGAACTATTTATTGGATAACACTTTCGCGAAAGTGAATTTGATAGTTTGGTTTCAGTATTTTATTTTATTTTATTATATATCCAGTAATGTGGCATCATTTTTATTAATTTTTATAAAATATTTAAATATTTTTGGTATCGCTCGAACTACCATTACTTCCTTCAGAAGTAGTAACACTCTTAAAGGTCGCGGTGCGATTATAGCCCATAATGAATAGTAACTTTTTTAAAAGCATTTATTTGCTTCGGTAGTATTGCCGCATTGAGTTGAGCCGTATTTTGTTTTTTTTTTTACTGACTGGGGGTTAAGGCGAATTCTTGATGTGGGTTTGGTAGAGGTTCTTGGTAATTTTTTAATATTTACAGGAAGCCCTCATCTGTATCATTTACCAAAAATATGAATCATTCATCAGTCATTACTGCTTTGGAGCCAAACATTACCCTACTGAGCGCTGTAGCTGAGTATAAATGCAATGTCTGGTCTATTACTAACAATAAATCTATCAAATTAGAGTACGAGTATACTCCTCCGCCTGTTCTTCCTATCTTTTTTAAATGCTTTTTTTAATTTTTTTATTGCTTGACTTAAAAATCTCCCAACACTTAAAATAAAAATGTGTAAAACACATTTAAATAGTTGTCACACATTGTAAAACTTGACAGCTTATTTTTATCAAACAAAGTGCTTTCACTTCTCTGCACCCACTCCCTACAACATGTTAACTTTATTAAAAAAATATGCCAACGAAAATAGCTTAAATCAAACTCCAATCTACATTTAAGGTCTAAGTAATCTGTAATTAATTGCAAACTAAATCAAAACGTAAGAAGAAAAAAAAAAACAAAATGCAATAAATTATTTCGAGAAACTTCAACGTAACGTTAACTTAATTCTAACTTTATAAACAATCAGTTCAATTTGTACAAATTAACATTTCACACTCTCTAAGCAAAACAACTTGTGTAGGAATAAATGTAAAGTCGCATTAAAAATACAAACGAACGATGCAGAAGTATGTGTTTTTGTAGCTGCCACCTTTATCTTTATTGCCATCATCATATGGTTTGGCTTTCTAATTCTTACATTTTCCTTTTGCTTTCTTTGTTCACTCTGTCACACCATTTAATTTTCTGCCTTAGCCTATTAAATTTAGTCCATCATTTATCACAATCAATTTCTAAAAGGCTGCCATTAATAAGGAAGAAGTGCGTGTAGCCAACCATAAACTACTAAAAGCCATAGATACATATTTATAACCCCTCAGCTAAATGTAGGTGGCAGTGGTAAAACTCGGTACTACACCTTTATAATAGAAAGCGTTTAGTTTCAATTAAGAAAAGCAACAAAAAAGCTATTTAAAGAAAGCAAGAAATCTTAACACTGCATAACCTGGCAATAACAAAATTTAAAGTTAGTAAATGAGTTAAGATTTTTAGTTTCATTTAAACGAATAATGAAAGGCATGCATTTCATGGTAAAAGCAATAAATAACTTTAACACCTTCAAAACGATATCAACAAGTTTTGGGTAAGGGTTGAGCTATTTTTTAAATAAAAAATTAGTGTTTAAGAGGTAAAGTCGACTCTTAACAACGTGTAGCTAAAAAATATGAGCTCATATACATTAATAAGGAGCTCAGAAAACCCAAGTGTCACATGAAATATATGCCTTTCAGATGAACTAGTTAATTCCGTTGACAAGCTTTATCTCCATATACATAAAGACTGACAGTTGCTCGTTTCTCCTGTATTGCATGAGAAAATTCTGCGGACCAAATATGGCAATTTAATGTATTCATGAAGCCACTTAGATTAAAATGTATTTCATTATAGAAAATAATTTTTTTTTCGAAAAATTGGAATTGAATTCACTTTATTACCCATTGAACGCATGGCTGCACGCATATTTTAATTCATGTCTTCTTTGCACACTAATAAAAAAATCACAACTCATTAAAAGAAAGTGTTTTTAGTTTAAAATTAAAAAGCGCATTCTTACTCTTATATCAGAAAATTAAAACTAAAGAGTTTCAAATGACCAATGGTCCACCATATTAAGTTTAAGCTAAGTCAACTGAGTTTTATAAGACCGAAAAAATATGCGGAAGCAAGCAAATAAAGGAAAAGTCGGTAGCTTTTGTTTTCAAGCAAAAATTCATTTAAGGGAGTTTAAGAAAAGAAAGTGGATATTATGGAAAATAATAATAGAAATAATATGCTGCGTTATACTGTTGTGGATTCTATTTTCAGGCGGAGATTCACGCCTTAGAGCTATGTGCAAGGAAATGACTTTTTCTTAAATAGTCAAGAAGCTCTATATGTATTGGCAAGCTATTCGCTTACATCAAGATGGTTTTGGGATTGATGCAAATTTTTCAATTCTTTGTTAGAAAAGAACACGGTTATTTTATGGTGAGTAAAGGGTCCTGTGGGCAAAGAAATGGCTGAAAAAGGTGTCCAGTGGTGGCAACACGCAGAATGAACTGCTAAGGCAGTAAAGAACTGATTCCCTGAGACCTAAGCAAGATTAGCCTTACAATAATTAGGAGATTTGTATATATAGTCTCAAATTGTAATTAGGAACTGGGCTGCTTAATAGGCCTTAAAGGTTTTGGGTGTGATTATAGCCCATGATGATAATAGCATGTAATTTGTAGTGCAGATTATTAATTGCCTTATTTTTTTGCTGTTAATTTTATCCACTTTTTTAAGTTTGAATTTTTTGTTTAGGTAACACAGAAAAAAACATTATCACATTTAAAAACTTTACACAAATTGGTGTCTCACTGCTGACTGGCCCCACTTGACTTGTAGGTTTATAACTTTTTAAGTGGCGTTTATTTTAATGCTTTCAAGTACAAGAAGTACTCGTACCTACAACTTCATTTACTTGCTGTGTAATTTACTACTTGTTTATTGGTATAACTGTCTTTCTACCAGGACTTTACGAATTCATTTCCAATTTTATTTTTTTATTTATTTTATTTTGTATACAGAGAGTTTCGAAACTGTCAGTTGTCATTAAAACGTAGAATGATAAAAATTGATTTATTTACTTAATGTTGCTAGTTGATGTTTTAACATGTTTACATTCACAACTACTGCTGTCGTTGTTATAGCACAGCACACATTCGCAAATGCAAACGAAAAAAAAAATTACTTTCAAAATCGTTTTTGCAACACAGCACAAACTAAGTAGTTATTTTTTTTTTTTTTAAATAAAATTTGTATATTTTTCTAGAATGTTTGTTGGTTCCATGGCACCGCGGGTGTAAATACCACAAAATAAACTTGCAACAATCAAATCAACAGCGTTTGTACTGAAATAAAATTAAAGTTTTTATTCAAAGTGATTGATTACTAGTGTTAAATCTTAAACATAAAAATGTAAATTTTATTTAACTTGTTTTTTAAACTCCTAAATGTTGAAATAAATAATGTCTGCTGTGTCTGTCTGTTTGTTTGTTTGACACTGGGTTGTTGTTTATTCTGTCATTTTTAAGGGTATGGGTGAGTGTAAGTGTATGTTTGCGGGTGTGTAAACACAATTAAATATGTATAAACTGAAATGTGATGTGTCAAAGTATTTGCTTTTTTATTTTGGTATTTACACATGACATCGTCATTCGTTATAATAAATCATTTTTTTACTTAAGAGATCATCCTTTACAAAATCCATATTTGTTTATTAACAATTTTATATTTAAGCATTTAATTTGAATAAAACGTTTTTTTTTTTAGAAAACTAAAGACAAACAAATTTAAAGAAATGTGATATAAATTGATTTTTTATTTCTAAATCTGATTATGGATGGGCGACAAACAATGCACAGGCCCACAAAACAAAATTTTTTGTGGTGCCCAAAGTTTGAAAGTCAATTTGAATACCTATGATGGTAAGCTCCAAAAGCTTCAATGAACAAGTTACTTTTTTATTGCTATTTCTAGTTCTCGTGATTTAAAGTTACGATTAAATTATTAAAAAAACATACAAGGATCATATTATAAAAAAGCCTTCAAATAATAATAATAATGAATAATTTTATTAAAATATTCGATCTTATAAATTTATTATTATTTAATATTAATCAAGCTTGAAATTGTTTTTATTTAAATTTTATAAATTAAATATTATAATTTAAATAATAATAAATTTCTTACTACTCTTGTATTCTAGGAGATAAAAAGAAAGTTTTGACAAAAAAAAAAAAATTAAAAGAAAAACTCATTAAAGATCAAAATTTAATTTAAAATTTTATGTTATTGAGACTATTTTTTAAACAATATAAGAACAGACAAAAATAGTATATAAAAAATATTTAAGATTATAATATAATGTTTTAAAAAAGATTGAAATAGATAATTTAATTAATAGCACCAAGCATGGTACAATAAAACCAGGTAACATTAGAAATACAAAAATAACAACATTACAAAAAGCCAAGTGTTGTCTATATAATCTGAAAGAAAAAATAAAAAAAATTAATAAACAAAAAAGTTATTAAACTTTTACACCCCTTGGTTTCTCTTGGCCCACCCTGTATTTTGTTATTGCTTTTGAGGCTCCTCCTGTCAAAAATTATTTCCGGTGGTTGTTATTAAGAAGTTTGCTAGAGTGAAACAGAAAATTTGTTTCTCTCTGTAATACATTGATATCTCTTAGTTTTGACAGAACGAGCTTCAATCATTCAGGATTCAGCTGGCGTCTCAGTGTCACCTGGTTTTTGTTGCCAGAAAACCTAAAAAAATAAGAGAAAAAAATTTTATAGAAAATTAATTTATAATAGTATTTGCTTTTACTCCGAGGCACTCAATATCTCTAGTAACAACAATAATTTTAAAACTAAAACTAAAATTACTTCACTTCTTTAAAAAATTTCAAAATTATTCATTAAAAAAAGAGACTCATTAAAGATCTAAAATCAACAAAATTTTAAGATTTCTTCTTCATGTTGATACCTTTCTACGATACAAATAAAAAAATATCTAGCCGAATTTAAGTAGCAATCTGAAGACATCAAAAACTCACCGAGCGATAGGATTATAAAAAGCAATAATCTTTTTTTATGACTGAAGTCTTTTAATCTGTAGGTTCAAGTCCTTCAATATTTACTTTTATATATAAGGTCACTCATTTTGTTAATACGGCTCTGTGTTACATACACTCTACTAATTTTTTTTTTATTAATTTATTGTGCACATGCAGGCGTTCATATTTAAAATCAATTTACTTCTTTATTTTTTTATGAATTGTTATAAAAGGTGGAACATATGGATTTACATATTAAAAAATGTTTATCTTAATATAAATATTAATAATTGTCTCAAAATTAAGTAATATTTTTTCTTAATAATGACGTTTTTTTGTATTTCTTACTAGTATTTATTTTGTATTAAAACTTCTTGATTATTCTCTTATGTTAAAATCGAAAAGGGTGACCTTGTAAACTAGTAGGTAGCTTACTAACCTATCAATCTACGAGTCGCAGGTTCAATCCCTGACTACGCCTTGGGTGTTTTCTGCAGAAGCTTTGGGGATTTGTGTTGTTAAAGAAAAAAGAAACAGAAAAAAATTTTTGTTTAATCTTTTTTGCACCAGTCATAACATATTGTGGAAGTGGAAATCCGTATGACAAGTATTTTATTTTGCATTTTTATTGCAGATAAAAAAATATTAAAGCAATTACTCCCTTTATTTTATTTTCAACATCTACTTAGTTTTACTTTAGCATGAATCGTTTCTCTATTCTGTTTTCCAAAGAAAATTATTACATTAGAAACGAAATTTTTCCAGACAGAAAAAAGTTTAGTTTTGCAGTGCCGTGTCTTATGCTCTCTTCACTGTAGTAGCCAAATATTCATATTTTTAAATTCCCATACTTTTGGTTAATATTAAAAAAAAAATGAAAGAAGCTTTATAATGAAATGACAAATATAAACAGAATTAAAATAATTTTTTTAAATAATAATTTTAGTAAATTATTTCAGCTAAAGAAATCTGAATTCTTATTTGTGTAGACAATAAAATTGAAGCACAAACTTATTTTTTTAATGTGGCTGCTAGTCTTTTTCTTCTTTAAAAATACTTGAAGTTTGTATCTTAAATCTTTTGATTTGTACTAAAATGTTTTACTTCTCTACAAAACTGAAGTTTGTGTCTTAAATCATTTGATTTGAATTCCTTTTGTGTGAAATTGACTTGATAAAGAAACAATGTTTTCAAAAAGTAAAACAATAAAAATAAAATTATATATCAAGGATATTGTACAAAAGTAAAAGGATTTTATAAGCAAAGTTTAGAATTTTTAATTTTTAGAAAACTCTTTAAAATAGAAAAAATAAAAAATTTAACAATTATTTTTTTTACTAGCGTATTGCCTTATAAATTTCAAATAAAACAAGTCGTATTTTAATAAAACCAATGCGCAACTTGCTTATCTTTTGAATAAAACTGGTTGTCTAGTTCATTAAAAATTAAAGGCCATCAATTTATATGAAAAGCGCTAAGCGCCATTACTACAAGCGAACGATTACTAAAGTGAAGATTTAGTGTTGAAAAATATTGGTTTTCGACTAAATTTTAAAACTAAAAGAGAGGTATTTTTTAACTATAGGTAAAACAGCTTAAGTAAACTTAGTGGTGTGTTTTAATTTAAAGTGTAACAATAACCTGGTTATGTGTCTTGCAAACTATTAATTTTAACTATTGGTACTAGCGATTCGGTAGCTAAAGAATGATTTTTCAGATACTTTTTTTTTTCTATAACATGTTCAGTTTGGTTTATAATTTAACCATGAATCGACTTAGAAGCAAACAATTCTTGTGAATTATCATCAAAATTCATGTTCTAAAAAGAAAGTGCACTCTTGTTCTTATTTTGTGATCAATTTGGGCGACCTTTTAAGCCGGTTATTTGGAATTTTTTTGACTAAATTTTGCATCAAATTTACATTATTAAACATTAAACCACCAATGCATATGTAGAGAACGCATAGGAGAAAATATGGCAGTATTGTAGATAACTTTCACGTTATCGTTACTTTGGATGGTGAAAGGTAATTTTGCGATGATTAAAAATTAAAAAAAAAAAAAGCTGAACATGGCTAATATGTGGTCTTAACAAGAGGGGCCTATATGCTTTCTCTAATTTCATTCACTTTTGTTGGTGGTCAATTGCAATCCTAGATCGTGTAATTTAACACCTTTAGAGTATTTTTGGGGGACTTTGCTAAAGCTCATATCAAACTCACAGCGATTGAGGCACTGGAAGTAAATAATAAAGGTTTTATTGGTGAGATACCTGCCGATATGTTGGAGAATGCATGCCAAAGTAGAACCCAGCGTATGACTTATTATATAGATCGTTTTGTGGGTTCAAACAAAGATTTCATCTCTTAAATTTATGTATTTTTTTTAAGCAAATCAGAAAATTGTTAAAATAGCAGACAGTATTAATGAATATTAATAATTAATTAATTACTACATTTTTTTTAGTAATTTTTTGTAAAAACATTCTGAAAATCACAGTAGTTGATGCTTAAGGGGGACATGAAAATTAATAGTGACCAAAATCTCAGAAATGTCTTTAAAAAGAATGCTCAAATTCTCTTTCACCTCAATCAATTAAAAAATGTTCCCAATTTAAAATTTGAATGTAGAAATATAACTTAAAATTATAATAATAAATTTATTATTATAATTAATTTATTTATTTTCAAGAAGACCTTCAAAAGAAAATCAAAATATTGGAAAATTACAACAAAAACAATTTTCATTGAGATCTTAATCTTGAGTAATATTAAAATTATATAATTTTTTTTTATTATTTATTTTTACATTTCCAATTTTTTAAATGAAATTAAACTGGAAAAAGAAACATTCTACAAATTGATTTATTATGTGAAATAATCAAAATCACTAACCATGAAATCACATTTGTACAACAAAATGACACAACAAAACACAGTAGTCAACATTGACGACGATCAAATTTTGTTATAAAATAATACATTTTCTACACCTACACCTACACTTTGCTATGTTAAATAAAAAGTAAAAAAAAAAAAATCTTAGCTTATCACACAATTCAACAAAAGTCAAGTCGAAATCTGTATAATAATATGTCATTTAATACCCATTGAAAATGTCATTTAAAGCTAAATAACAAATCATTTGTTTTACTTGGAGACAGTAACAGCAGTGTCCAACAACTAGTATGCCGTCTACTATACTTCATCTCCACTTCAATTCACTTCACTTTGTATTTGTGAACAAGCATACTGTCATACAAATATATATACACACACGTGCACACATGCCGAGACACATTTAGCCTGGAAATAAGAATTTAGAACGTAAAACAAATAATACAAATTTGTAATGTAAATGTTAACATAACAGACCAACTGTTTTCATTAAAAAAAATTAATAAACACAAAACGAAATCTTTGCCATAAGCGTTTATTTTTCAGTAACATTTTTCAAAAAAATAAATAGAGTAAGAAAGAGAGGGCAAGAGAAATTGATTAGAAATAATAGAATAATTTTTATTGCCGGTAACAGAAAGAAACCCAGAAACATCCAATATGAAGCGAATTTTTTTAATAAACTAAACTCATTTATTTTAAACTGAAGATAAACTCAAAAAATTGAACATGTAATCAAAATCAGAAATAGAAAAAAAAACCTGCACAAGATTGATGACATAATGCAGTGTCGTTGGTGTTGTTGGTACAAACTCACTAAACAAAACATGTACCAAAAACATACACACCTAAAATATGAACCAAAAATTTAAAACAACAAAAAGTGAGCATTTCCAAATAAAACAAAAGGTTGAAAATGAAAAATGAATTAAGAAGAAATTAAAACAAAAACAAAAATATATCTAATGATAGAGAGTATAAAAGCAACTGAGTTTTTCATGATGTGCATGACAAACAACTGCAAGTGCTACTCTAAAACTAAGAAGAAAAAACCTACAACAACAACAATTATAAAACGTCCAGCACACAAAATATAAGGTGTAGCATATAAATGAGTTTGTAAGCTTTTTTTACATCAATATATGATGATATTTATTCTTAACATATCGATTACATTACAACAAAATCCTCCATCACCCAAAAAAATAAAATAAAACACATAGTGCCGGGGTACTGAAAGCACAAGCAATTTATTCACACAAACTCAATGTTATATACAGGCAGACATCTGCGTATGAGCTCTTTGATGTAAAAACTTAGTACATACGATCCTTAAAATACATCCATCCCATTATCAAAACACAATGACCGTCATTCATTTTATAATATTATTTTACTCAAACCCAACCAACAAAGCAGCTACATACTCACTGATTCACCTAAAACAACTTGTTCTTAAGCTGCACATGCGAATATAAATGTGTGTGTTTTATAATGTGTGTGTATGTGAAAATATGAAATATATATGGGTTAACATTAACACCCCAGATTTTCTGCGTTTACTTTGCACATGCTAGAGCCCTTCACTAAATTTAGTGACTCGTTCTAAGGTGCTCAGATGTTTAAGTAATTTTTGCCATAAAAAAATCCTGGCCAAGTGTGTTTATAAAAAAGTAACGAAAGAGTCTTTAAATAAAAACAAAAAAAAAATTGAATTCCATTAGGTGTAAATGGCAGTTGTAGTGGACAACGAATGAAAACTTGTGAAGAGTTTAAAACTGTTTGATTTAAAACGTTTTTATTTTTGAATATCTCTATTCCCAGTGTCTATTGTTTTTCTAACAGCTGCATTTAAGCATTACATTTATTTTTTATTTTTTTCTTATCAAAAACAACAAATTTTCATTTCAAATTTGTTTTTTTTTTAGCTTGAGTAACTTTTTGTGATTGAAACGTACATTTGAAGAGAAAATAACTTTTATTTCAGGTTTTTCTTGTACTAAACAAACAAAACCTGAATATTAAAAAAAAATTTATTTAACTTTGAGAGCCTACATTTTGGTAGAAATTTATAAAATACTATTTAGCTGATCCGGCACACATTGTTTTATTTATATTGAAATACATAAAAATAGTTAAAAGGAGTTGCAAAGAATGTATTTTTGAAAAAATCCAAAGGTGGTGCAATCAATAGTGGCAATTTCTCTTTACAATCCGCTTTTCAATGAAGGCACACAACGTTCACCATTCAAATTGCAAGTGTAGTCAATTATCTTGTTATAATTAATTGCGGGGGGGGGGGGGGTTATTCTGTATAGCGATACGATAGCAGTTGCGCTGAGAAAAGAAGGAAATTTTGTACTCTCTATCGTTTTCGCATAACACTGACACTACAAAATCATTTGTCAAAGATTTTGACAGTAAATAAATGACACAATATAAAAAAGCAAACGAAATTAAATAAATTTGTATGTCGTTTTAAATTAAAATAAAATATTAAGTGCTGGACTCTGTAGCATTATAGTTTGAGGACAAACGAGTTACAAGGAGAATATTAAAGGATGTTTGTGATATACGTTTCTTAAATGATCGCATGTAGGCAAAAATTTATCTGTGTTGGAAATTATTTTAAATCATTCGTTTCTTTAGCTTTGAACAAAAATTTCCATTTGAATATGGAAGCGATACAAGGCAGAAAACAGATACTTTTCTTCGCTCCTGAAATTACCTTTCGTTCGACTAATTTATCAACTTAAACACCAAATATTTATATTAAATATTAATTAAATGTAAGTCCGGAGTGTACAGAACAAACTCAGTTGTGCTTAGGAATATTTTTCAATCTTAGTTTCTTTATATTTGCTTGTTTTTCCAAAAAAGCCTATTTTGAAAAAAAGACTAAGAAAAATGGCAACGCTGATCGTCGTTATTGAGCTCAATTTACTACACAAATTTTCTTTAAGCTTCATATTTCGTTATTAAAAATGAATTGCAAGTAGATGAAGTCAAAATCAAAATGCAACCCTTAAATATCAATTCAAAAGTGAGAAAAGCTGATATTGTCAGCATTTAAAAGCAAACAAATATAACTGAAATTATCTTCCGTTCAACCAGTTCATCAATTTATATATCAAAGTTTTATAAAAAATATTACTTTAGTTAGCTTGGATAATGTTTATTTTGAACGCCCATAATAGACAAAATTACATTTAAGACAATTCAATATCGTTTTAGTTTGTTTATGTATGATTTGTGTACATTTTTTCAATTCATAAAAAAGGCAATTTAATTCTATTTTAAAAACGAAAACAGGTTATGAAAAAATTAAAGGTTAAATCATAAATTTCAAAGCTAAATTCGACAAAGAAGGTAAAATCCAGGCTAAAAAAGGCTAAAATGGCAACGCTGCTTATAAGCTTACTTTTCCAAAACACTTAAATCTTTTATAACTTAAATAGGAAGTAAAAAAGGCCCTTCAATTGAAGAGGATCACCGTACACCGTTTAGCAACTAAAAATAAAAGAAAAAAATTAAAAAATGTTAAGGCCCCATTTACATAAGCTTTAAAAGTGCCCATACACGTGTATACTATTTTAGTCCCTTTTATAATAATCAGTGTAATAGAGGGAAAATGATTAAATAAGTTTTTCAACTAACGACAAAAACAAATATAAAAATTCTTTAAAAATCGCAGAAACTGTAAACTTTCCAGTCTAGTTTGTAAGTATTTTAAATGTTTTTAGCATTCAGTAGAAAGTATTAAATTCACATTATATTTCTGTAATAACTTGAAATGCAACACATTTTTATTTAGCTCCCCATTTATTTTTTCTTTTTTAATTTTATTAAGATTATTTTAGTATTTTTTTTTTAAGTTTTTCTCCCTTCAGTTGTAGCTTAACTTTTTTTTTAATAAATAAATGTTGCTTGCCTCTTCAGACAGATACACGAATTGAAATATAATCATTCACTCATGATGATAGCAGTAGTTAAGCTGCTCTTAAGGAGGGATAAAAAAAATTACATGACGAAGTTGAAATGGCGACTATGAAATACTTGAAACATTCGAGTGCACTTCAAAAAGAATGAGATGATTTTGTTACGTTTTGTTGTTATTACTGTTGCAATTGCACAGTAAAAATTTATCACTGAATGAAAAAAAAACAGTTATTAAGAGTTAAATGATTTTCAAGCTAAAAAGAGAATGTAATTTAAAAATAGAAGATTTAAGCTGTGCATTATTTTAGTATTTATTTTTCTTTTCAGCTTAGTAAGCTTAAAAAAATAGTTATATTGAAACGAACAATGTTTTTTTTTTCTTTTTTAATTTAAACAAATCAATATTACTATTAAAAGGGATAAAAAAAACCTTTATTTTTTCCATTTTATTTATTATTTTATTTAAATTAAAGAAAACATTATAACTATTATTGACTTAATTGTTTGCGTTCGCTTGCCACCTCTCACACACTTGTCTTTTTACTTCTCCTTATTCAACACTGTACAGCGTTGCTTTTCTTGTCATCTTTTACGCACAATTGCTCATTGTAGTTTTGAGTTCTTTGATTCTCTTACATTATTTTTAAATTGACTCTGGTTCTGCGGTAGTAGTGAATCTTTTATAGCCATAACTAAATGTTGATATTTTTAAATAAATAAAAATATTCTTTTTTATAATAACCCAAATACCTTAAAAATATTAAAATAAAATAGGAAATATTGATTAAAAAATAATTTTCTATGAATTTCTTTTTAAATTCTGAAATAATCAAGTAACTAAATGCAAATTAACAACAAAAATTTTCAAATATCCGCTATTGCATTATTCTTTCTATAGCAACATCTTTTCTGTATTCTTACTTTTACCACACAAGGCTTTCGCTAATAGCCTTTATGCTAGGAGGATTCAAATCGAATGTTCACAGACACTACTTCCTATTTCCTCCTTCCCATTACCTATTTTTCTAGTTCCAACACAATGCATTGCATGAGTAGTGATAATGCCCTGAATGCTGGTCCAAAAAAAAAATTGTCTAGAACTTAATTTTTATTTGTATTTAAAAGTAATTTTGTTATCGATTACTAAAAAAAGGATTTAATATCAAGTCTTCAAAATTTTACGTCTCATGAATCAATAAAAATTTTTAATTTGATTTACATTTTATGAAAATTTTATTCACAAAAATTATGAGCAAAACTTTTGTTAAAGTTTATGTTTTATTATATTATTTTTTTGTTAAAGTTTATAATTGTTTTCTATTACGCACACAGTAATATCATGCTTGTTTTTACGAATTTTGTTTTATTTAGTTAAAAAATTAAATAAGCTTATGAATTTTGTAATGGAATATGATTTTTATAATACTTTTCTTTGTATACATTTTATAGCCTTTTGTTTTATATATTTGATTGGGAATAAAATCATACATTAGTTTTATATTATCGAAAGATATGGTCTAAAAAGTCAATTTTATGCCTTCAATAAGTTCCTCTTTGATGGAATACTGCTATCCAGAAGCATAAACTTTATGAGGTAGGCATCGCCAAACATTTGCAATAATGTTAAGATCCGGTTTATAAGAGGCCATTCGAAACAATGTGATAGCATAGCCATGACTTTACCATCTAGACACTATGAACTTTTTGCATTATCATGCTGGAATGTCCACTGGAAATTTTCAAAAGTGTAATGAAATTGAGGAGACGCTTCGAAGAAATAGTCGCTTAAGTTTTTATTGAACTCACCTCAAGAGGAATAACGAGTAGCGCAATGCCGTTTTTCAGACTAAAAGTCGCTGATGTCCTCAATTATTATTTTAACCATCTCCAAAAATAGGAAATTAGATTGCTTGCATAGCAGAGTGGAAGAGGTTATGGTTTGGGAAGCCATATCCTATTATGGTACTTAATAGTTGAAATTTTTGTTCAGCGCCATGAACTCTAATTCATGGAACGCATTTTTGAAGCCATTTTTGACTTAGTTTAAAAAATTTTTTTATAAAAACAAAATCAGTGTATATATTGAACCCATTTTTGTAGTGTTCAATAACAACTAAATTAACTTTTAATAGAAATGAAAATTAAGTTCGTATCATTTTATTTTAGAAGCTATAAACTTTTGAAAAATTTGTGCTAAGTGGTCTTATTCATATGGCAAGGAAGTCTTTTGATCGCTGTGAAACTGCCAGCTCGTATTCTAAGTCGTTTACTCGTTAATAAAACTAAAGTGTGAGTCCTAAGTTTTTTTCGTGTTCTAAGTTTTTTACTAGTTAACCAAATTGAAGTTTGGGTCTTTTGGTTACTGCAAAACTAGAATATCATGTTCTAAAACATTTACTTCTGTTCAAAATGAAAGCTTGTATATTAAGACTTTTGATTGTTGCGAAACTATAAGTTTGTGTTTTTCTTACTTCTGTGTGAAATTAAAGTTTACCTCATTAGTCTTTGCTTTCTCTTGCAGTTCTGTTACTTATATTTTGTAGTTAGTTTTTCTGTAAAACCATGCCTTTTGTTTTTGCTATGTTTATTAAGTAAAAGTACATTTTCGAAATTGAAACTAAATCAAAAAATTGTTATATAATTTTTTTTAGCTGTCAATTAGATAATATTGTTGTCAAAATCTATTTTTTACAGGTTTGTTTGCAAGGGCACAGAACGTAACAGAAAAACTACACAATAGAACTTTAAGGTCGATAAGCAATTATAGCCCTTGGTGAAAAAACTAGCTGTACATACAAGTTTTCCATTAAAAAAAATTTAATCAGCTGATTGATAACAGCACACACCGTAAAAACTAATTCTGATTTAACTTATAGTAAAGATTACTTTCCTAATGTGGAGACGTAAATCACTCCAATCCAACAGTCTTTCTTTTATTATTAAAAATATATTATCTAACAGCGTTTAGCGAACATAATAATTGTAGCAAAATGAAATTATATCCTTAATTACTCAAATTGAACATTAATTAGAGAAGGAAATAAACTTTATTCATTCAACTAACATATTTTTATCCTGTATATTAAAAAAACATTAAATTTCATTATGTTTTATTATAGTCCTTTTGATTTTTTGCCCTATGCAGCAAATCGTGCTTTGTGTATTTTTTAAACCACTTTTCACATGCACAATCCAGTTAGATAAAGAATTTTTTTTCCTTTTGTTCATTTGGTTTTGTAAAAATCATTTTAAATATTTTTTTTCAGACATGTCACAGTACAACACTATAGTCGTACATTCATTGAAACATACATATATATTTACAATCATTTAAATAAATAAAACGAGTTTGTTTTATTATTTTCTTTCCCTACAATTTCCAGTTTATTTATTGCTTGACATTTGTGCGCTCAATTGATTTTCAATCAATAGCATTTTCTTCTTTCTACAAATCTAATGTATGCATGCATTTGTAAAATGTTTGTGTGTTTACGTGTATATATGTATGTGTATTTACATATTAGTATGGGTATGCTTGCAAATATTTCAGTACAAGTGAACGATGTCTCGTCTATCTTCTTTTATACTCGAATATTGAAAAGCCAACTTCATGTACTTGTTTGGTGTTAATGATGAAATAAAGTGAAAGTACCGACTGCACAACTACAAGTCTCTCTTTTTCTCTTTGTATGTTGATATAAACATTGTTGACAATATACATACGCAGAGACAGTTGTTGTTTTTTTTTCTGTCCTCAACAGTGGTTGACATAATGTTAATGCTAATTGTGGCCTGACATGCAATCATCACGGCTGTCACTGTCGTCATAATAAGCTGCCAGCTGGAATGTTTAGTTCGTGATGTTATTTTTCTTTTCTTTTTTAAAGTTCAATATATTTATTCCTTTTTTTTTTGTTTTTAATTAATGTTTTCACTTTTTTTTTTTGTGGTTTGATATTATATAAACAAACATTTTTTTCAGGATATTTTACATAAACAAACTTTCTTTGTTTTAAAATAAACAAATGCATAAATTGTGGATCCCTTTTTTGTGCTAAAGGTAATTAATATGGTAGTAAAATGATTCATATAATTCTATCAGCTGTATAGTGCCACATATTTCCTTACTTTCACAGAAGTTATTAAAGTACGTACGTCTTTACAACCTAGTTCACTTTATCTTGCCATTTTAAATAAGAACACAATTTTAAACTTGAAAGCGATTAAGCATAACAATCACTATCCCCTTTAATCATTCCATTTATCAAAAATAGCATGTGTGCCCAATAAGTGAATACCTCTGCGAATATTTGTAATAAACTTCAGACCTGCCTGTAAGATTTTCTAATTTTCTGAATATTTTCATAAAAAATAGTTTCTCTGCTATCAGAGTATTTATTTGATAGTTAATTTATTATCAATTTTTTATATATTAAAATAAACAAAATATACTTGTTACTAGAATTTTATTGCGCAGGTTTCTGGGTGACACCACTAATTTGTGAATAATTTCAAGACTTGTGATTAGATTTTGATAAAGTATAGCTCATTTTGTTGCTAACATATTTAGATATTAACATTATCGAATTTGTAATGAATTAAAATAAAATCTTAATTTTCTACTATTGGTAAATATTATTCAAACTTAAGATATCAATAAAAAAAATGTTTTTGTTTTAATTTTTAATATTTCGACCTTCTTTTAAAGGTCTTCTTCAGAGATATTTCAAAATATTGGAAAATTAAAACAAAAACAATTTTTTCATTGAGATCTTAAGCTTGAATAATATTTACTAATAATAAATTTATTTTTTACAAAACTTAAAAAATTTCTCAGAATATACAAGGCTGGCTAAAATTGATAATAAAATAATTAAAAAGTTATATTATTCAAAACCTTTAAGTGTTTTTGTAGGCTTAATTAGAGGGCTACCATAGTATAAAATAGTGGTTTTTCCAATTTTTTTTTCTAGCCCAATGAAATCAATGATAATCAGTGAAAAATTATCACATTGGAATTTTGTAAGCAGCGTTGTCATTTTAGTCTTTTTAAAGCTAGATTTAGCTCTTTTTTCTCGCATTTAGCCTTGGCATGTTCTTTCACTAAAAGTGGCCTCACCATAGGTATTTGAGAGTCTTCTATGAGCCTCAGCTGAAGATTTCTTCATATTAAAGCAGAAAATTAAAACCTCCCGCAAATGATCAGAATTTGGTTCGTAATGCAAACACAAATCGACTAATATTTCGATAGCGTTCTGTTGACAAATACCTAAGTTTATTGTATAACATCTACGATCTATTACTTTCGACTACCACTTACCGCTACAGCCAAACGGCGGAAGCAAAGTTGTACACCTAATACTTAGTCCTAATTTTTTTTCAAATTCTTTTAAATCTTTTTTTTAATTTGTCCCTGCCATTCATAAATTATTTCGTTTTTAAAGTCCCACTTTGCTACAATTAATTGTATTCATTGGTATAGTTTTTGTGCTAATTTCTGACTAAACAAGGAAGTTTCTTTTGATTTTATTTTTATTTAATATCTTACACCAACAAACAAGTGAAACATAGAAAATTTAATGCACTTTAAAATTAAATATCATTTAAATTAATTTATTTTAAATTTTGCATACATTTTTCAGACAAATCTTTTGCACTACGTGATGTACGAGTTCAAATACCACATGCCGTTAAAAAGGGTGAAAAGGCAATACTCAATTGTTTGTATGATTTGGAAGGTGACAGTTTGTATTCTGTTAAATGGTACAAAGGACGAAGAGAATTTTATAGTTTCACGCCCAAAGAAAATCCAGCTATGAAAGTTTTTCAATTCGCTGGTGTAAAAGTTGATGTAAGTATTGAAAAAAAGAAAATTTGTTTTTAAATATTAAGAATGAAAAGTTTTTCTCATAGAAGTCAAACATTAAAAATTTTTACTTGTACTTATGTGTGTGTGGCGCTGAACAAAATGCTAGAAATTTTTTAGCATATTTTTAGTAACCAAAGGAGAGAGCATTTTATTATAATGAGAAATAAAAGAAGACTAAAAGTTTGCCCTATTGGGTGCTTTGAATTTAATTTTTTTTTTTTAATGCCATGGTTTTTCTGCTTGTTTACAGAACAGACAAAACTAAATATTCATTTACTTATGCAATGACCAAAAGTATTTAAATTGTTCTTTTCAATTTCATTTCTATTAGATGTCACTTAAATATTTTCTGAATAGAAAAATACATTTTTAATTGTCCCTTAGCGTTACGAGACATACACAGCTGGAAGTTGTATAGCCATGAACATTATATTCATTTAATTATAAACACACATTTATGCTGATGTGCCTCAATTTTAAGTACAGGGTCTGCCAAATAACTTTTTTTTTTTTTAATGCTATAAAAACATCGAGTGTAGCTTCGGCTGTGTGGCACGTAGCGCCGTTCTGTTGAAACCAAATGTTGCCAATATCCTCCTCTTCAATTTTTGTGAACAAAAATTCGTTCAACATGGCCCGATAACGATCGCCATTGACTAACGGCCACTCCTTGCTCATTTTCGAAGAAAAATGGCCCAATTATGCCTCCGGACCAAAATTCTTACCAAACAGTGACTCGTTTTGGGTGCTTGGGTATTTCAATGTATGCGTGCGGATTTTCTGTGCCCCAAATGCGACAATTTTGCTTGTTTACATACCCGCCAAGATCAAAATGAGCTTCATCTGAAAAGATGATTTATTTTTTTTTTTGGCAAAATCGGCATCTTCTGTAAATCGATCGCAGGCCCACTTAGCGAAGCAAAAACACAACCATATTCTTTCAGCGGAAGGATAAAACTAATTATCTGTCAAATCAGACATGAGCTAAGTGTTACCATTCACGAAATAAGCATTAGTTGAAAAAAAAAACGTTAGATGGCGGACCCTTTACAAAAGACAACCATCAGGATTTTGTATTCAAGAAGTATTCTGGCTAACGCATATTTCTGTTTGCAGTTAAATCAGAAAATTATAAAATATGTTTAATGAAGACAAAAAAACCAGTTGCAAGTAGAAATTTTGCTATAAGAAAATCTAGAGAAAGACAAAATGTCTGCCTAGTGCATTATTAAATACTTTGAATTGACAAAATAAATATGATAAGTAGTGGGAGAGAGAGGGAAATGCCTGTGCGTCTTAATAGAATTGAATACATTGAATTTTAAATTATTAACTTCATTCTTGAGAGTGCTTTCTTCACCAATAAACCAAAATTAATTTATATATAAAACTTTTATGATGCAACATCATAACAATTTTACTGTTGATTTTTAGGGATTTGATTGTTAAAATTTGTATGCTTATTTGTATGGTTCGTATGATTTATATCTTTGTCCCTGAATATTAATTTTGTTTATTATACTCTGAATATAAAGTTTTTGGTAAATAAACAAATAAAAAGGGAAAAAGATTTTTAATGTTTGAAACTTAAATTTCATGCAAGTCACAAATAATGCAAATGATTGTAGAACAAAGTTATTAATCAAATAAAAACAATACAAATTTTTACACAACCTAGTTTAACAACTTTATTCGTCAAAAAGTCATACTTTGTAAAAATGGCTTAGAATTTTATTGCTCAACAAAAGAAAGTATTTTTGCTGTTGTTTAGCTTATGCGGCCCATACACACTCAATTTTAATGGTAAAGCTCTTTAATTAATTAAATCAATCAACCAAATTAAGCACATTCATTATATAAACACATCAGAAGCTACTGAACTTTAGGAACAAAAATCGTTTTGAACTTGCGTCTGTATGGGCCGCACTACACTCTCTTACTAATAACAAAGGGTAGTGCAAACTAAAATTATGCACTTTAGGTTATTGTGTTCGTTGCTATACTAAAACTGTAATTGAAAAGTTAAAATTTTTTTCAATCTTAAAATCGATTAAATACCGCGTTTTACACGAAAGCAGTCTGCACTAAGTTCAATAAAAAACCATTTTAAATATCTTTTATTTTTACTAAGCCATATGGTTCTAGAGATACTATTCCATCTCTAGATCTTGAAGGAAATTCTTAATCTTATTCAGTGAAAGCTTTTCTACTTTTTTGGAAGCCAAAAAGAAATTTCCCAGAAGTCTTGAGCTACAAGGGCCTAAAGCAAAGTACATGTTTTGAGGTTTCATCAAGTAAAACACATAATCTGTATTGGTTGTTCCTGATATTCCCCACCTTACGCGAGTAGTATTTGAGGCCACAATGTTCGGTAAAGCATACCGGTAGAAGTCTCAGTTTACTCCTGTTGACTGATAGTACTACTTGTGTTTTCGGTTGATGTGAAGGTAAAAATTTAAGCTTAAAAATCATTACTAAACAGACGTCAATTAGAACCCCTTTGTTCCTGGGGTAGCTGTAATTTGCTAAAAGTTCTAATTTAAAAAAAAAAATTTTTAAGAAAAACAATATAAAAGTACATCTTTATCAATGTTTTCTAATATCTATACCTTGTTTGCTAATGACAAATAATTTTTTTGCGTTTATTTAAGAACAATACTGTATAAACACACGTTGCAAAATTCACTCGAACATTGACCAGTAGGTGAGTGGATAGTGTACTCACCTATCATCGATTCATGCCAAACCCTCGATGTTTTCTTAAGACAAGCCAAAAAGCTTTATAAATTTATGTTGTTAAAAAATAATGAACATTATAAACGTAACATAAGATTTCCTATTATAAAGAAAATTTTAAAGTGCTAATAATAAGCAAAAAATAGAAACGGTCGAAAATTCGAATATCACAGCAAGCAATGTATTAAAAATTTTGATTTTAATTTCCGAATTATTAAAATTTTTAAGAGTTCTAATTTACGAGCATCTACTGTACTATCATTAACTGAAAATCTTTCGAATTATTTGAATGGGTTGAAATATACTGTATTTTTTTCAACACAAAACCGACAATATGCTTATTATTCATTAAGTAAATATTTGTTTTTGTTTCCTTTCATAAATTTCAATTATAAATACATGCTAATTTACCATGTGGACTTATGAAACAAAAAAATTTCAGTTTATTTCATAAACAAAAGTTTCTTGTCTATTTAAAATATAAATATATTTTTTGTCCTTTTTTGCCTTTTGTGTACCTAAAAGTTTATTTTAACAGATTTGCACTTCCGACTCTTAAATGCTGTGTGCTGCATGTACTTCTTGCCACTAGTTGTATTTTTTATTTTATGGTTTTTGCTTGCTCACATTTTTTTATTTTATTTCTTCTTTGCTCTGTTCTAGAGTTACACTTTAAGCTTAAATTGTTTTGCAAAATTTTTGCAACAACTAAAAATCAAATAAATATCTGTGTTTTCTTAGTATTTAGTTTAAATGTGTCCAGAACATTAGCCAATTGTCCTAACAAATTTGAAGTTGAACTGAATCTCACACATAGATTTACGCTCTAAATTGCTACTTAAATTTTAGAATTTGAAGAAATGAGATTCTCTTGAGGTCTAATAGATTGTTTTTATAAAATTAAAAAAAAAATTAAAACAAACACGGAAAAATTATAATATTTTGTCATGCATTTCACACAGGCTACCGGCTATACGAATGCAAATGCCGTTGGCTGCACTTAAATATTTTGGAAACGACAACAAATGTATCAGCTGATTTGTAATTTGGACTTTTTGATATAGAATAAAATAAGTTTTTATTAATAAATTTTTGTGTGGAAAATACAAGAGTTTAAATTTCTACAGCGAGCTATAATTGTTGTGTGCTAATTGGTAAACCCTTTAGAAGCATCAAGTGTATTTATAATTTCATATTTTAAACCGCATTACAAAAACAACAATATTAACAGAAATAACACAGCAAAAATGTAACGAAACCCACACATAAGAAAATTTTTAAAACATTTTACAGGATTTGCGGAAAATGAAAACTAAATTTAGCAAGAACTGCACAAACAAAACAAATTAAAGGCAAACTAACAGAAATTTTAAAAGTTCATGAAAGGAAAACGTTATCTTTCACAGAAATTTTGCTTTTTGGTATTAAATTTAAAAAAAAATAGTGTAAATATATACAATTCATAATGTCAGGAAGACATTTACATAAATAAGTAAATTTTAGTTTACAAACTTCAACGAGATTTGATTTGAAAGCAAAATCCTTTCAAAGCTTTGTTAACATTTACAATTTTAAATGAAGTAGATGTTTGTATCAATCAATAAAATCGTTGTTTGCTTTTTGTTAATTTTTTCTATTATTGTAAAATACAACTCATTTTAAGAAATGAAAAATCTAAAAATTTTGTAACAAAAACAATTAAAAACCATAAATTTTCCATGCAAAATTTTTAAAAATATTTGGCTTTTCGTTTCCTACAAACAGCAAGTAAATGTTTTCCATATAATTTGTTTAGACGTTTGGCTGGTTCGTTTACTGTAAGCTACATATAAGTTAGAAATTTTTTATTCCAACAAAAATACCTTAATACAGGGTGGGCCAAAAGAAACCAAGGGGTGTAAAAGTTAAATAACTTTTTTGTTTATTAATTTTTTTTTATTTTTTCTTTCGGATTATATAGACAACACTTAGAAAATTTATAATGGAGAGGTTCACAACTGAACAGAGAACCAGAACAATAGAATTTTATTATTTAAACCAGAGATCAATTATTTTAACGCAAAGAGCATATCGTCGACATTTTAACGTCAGAATTTCGCCCTCTGAAGCGATGATTCGTTGCTTAGTTAATCGTCATCACCAACATGCCAGCGTAAGAGATTTGCCTCGAACCGGTAGACCACGTTTAAGTCGCACTGCGGAAAATATTGAACGAGTACAGCAAAGTGTTAAAAAAGCACCAGAAACATCTGGCAGAAGGCGTTCTGCTCAGCTAGAAATGTCTCGTACGTCATTACGGCGCATTTAAAAAAAAGATTTACAGTTATACCCATATAAGGTGCAATTGGTCCAAGAATTAAAACCCGCAGATCATCGGCAACGTCTAAATTTTGCAGTTAAATTTCAAGAGTTGGCCAGAAATGAAATCAACTTTATTGAAAATTTGATTATGAGTGATGAAGCTCATTTTCATTTGAATGGCTTTGTTAACAAGCAGAACTGTAGGTTCTGGGGTTCTCAAAATCCAAGAGCCATTCATCAACGCCAATTGCACCCCATCAGGTGTACAGTATGGTGTGGGATCACATCTGAAAATGTCATTGGGCCCTACTTCTTCGAGAATGAAGATGGAAGTGCTGTAACCGTAAATGGAGAGCGGTATCGTTTTATGATAGAAAATTTTTTACGTCCTGCTCTTGAAAACAGACCTGGTATATGGTTTCAGCAGGATGGAGCCACTGCCCATACTGCCCGAGACACAATGGCACTTTTAAGTCAAATTTTTGGAGAGCGAATAATTTCTCGAAATTCGGAAATTATTTGGCCAGCGCGATCGCCAGATTTGACAGCACCCGACTATTTTCTTTGGGGTTTTCTGAAGGAGCGAGTGTATGTGAACAAGCCAGAGACAATCCTTGAACTCAAGGCAAACATTGTTGCAGAAATTCGAACGCTACAGCCACAAGTTTTGAAAGATGTTATGGAAAATGCTCTAAAAAGAGCCCATCAGTGCGAAGCTGAAAACGGTGGTCATTTAAGAGACATCATTTTTCATACTTAGTGTAAAAAAAATTCCATTTTGTATATTATATAATCTGAAAGAAAAAATAAAAAAAAGTTAATAAACAAAAAAGTTATTAAACTTTTACACCCCTTGGTTTCTTTTGGCCCACCCTGTATTAACTAAAAATTTCATAGGCCTACAATAATTTTGAAGCTGCTGAAACTAAAATTCATTTATACTGGATAACGTGATTCAAAAACTTAATAAGACTTAAAATAAAATACCCTCTATATTATATATATTGTTTTTAATTGTTTATTATTTTTATAGTTAAGAAAGTTTTTACAAAGTTTCCCAAAAAACATATTTTTTTCAAGAAAATTTAAAAAAAAAATTGTCTTTATAAAAATATTTTAAAACTTTAAAATAAGTAATATCCTAAATTTAATAAACAAAATGAACCATATTTCAACAAAATCCCTTCAGAAGTTCTTAAATTAGTCACAATTTATGGGTAACAGCAATGACCCTACCCCATAAATTTTTTTATATTTTAAAATAACAAAATTGTAAATTGTAAATAAGTTCAAAACTTAAGAAATATAGTTTATTTTATTATATAGGCGGGTATCAAAAATAATAACAAAATTTAAGATATCGATTATACACCAAATTCTCTTTTTACGAATGCGAGTTAAAAACAAAAAACTCTCTTTTTATACGAATTGCTTTAACACGATTTTTACGTAATTTAGATCATAATGCAGAAATAATTATTCTGGTGAGAGCACTGAAATGCCTAATTTTCCAAATTTCTTTTATTTCATTTAATATAATTAATGAATTAAAATTTGTTAGCACTAAATAAATGAAGTGAATTCTAACAAGAATTTTTATATAATTCTCTTTTTACACGAATTTTCCTGGAACATATCTATCGTGTAAAAACAGCATTACGTGTATAATAATACATTTTTAAAAAAACTTTTTAAAAAGAATTTTTTTTTTAATTAATCTAAAAAAAAATATGTTTTTTCTAAAGTAATTATAAAACTGGTAAAAAATTGATAATAACATAATTCAAAGGTTTTTTTATATTCAAGAAGTTGACCCGGCAAACGTTGTATTGCCTCAAAGTTTTTATTTATTCGATCTTTTTACACTTAGAAATCTTACTCATAGAGGAAAGAACCATGCGAGACCGGGTAAAAACAGGAAGTAGGCAAATAAGCCAGATATCGACTTTAGCGCTACCTGACATGCGGATTTGTGATGTTAAAACTTCCAAGATTAAACATATAAACCTTCCACTTGAATCACTCTATCTTTAAAAAAAAAAACTGCATCAAAATCCGTTGTGTAGTTTTAAAGATCTAAGCATATATACAGACAGACTCATTAAGCGACTTTGCTTTATACTATGTAGTGATATTTACGTATTTTGGTAAGTTTAAATAGATGACTAATTCTCAATCTATTACACATTATATGACGTAAACTCCTCTCGACAACTACAAGTAGAATTAAAAAAATAATTTAAAGCAATTGATGTTTATTACCACAAATAATCCAATTGTCCAAGAAACTTGAGGCACACGAAAAACTCTTAAGTTTTTTGTGAGTTTTCCATTATGAGCGCAAGTGGTTGGTTTTTTTTAGAAAAACTTGAACGTCTTAAAATATTTTTTTTTCCCATATTTTAATATCATTATATTAGCACAGAGGCTCTTATTAACTTTTCCATTGCGCTTATAAAAATTTTAGCGGGACTTTTGGCCCACTTTGTTTCAAGTTAAATCTGAATTATATTTATTATATAAATATAATATAATATAATAACAAAAAAACTATTTTTTAAGCCATTTTCATTAGAGGTAATAACTAACTTAAACGACACTTTTTAGTGCAATTTTCTGTGTAGTAAAAAAATTCAATTGAATTTAAAATCAATCCCTAATCCATGTGTTTCGTTAAAAATTTTTTTACTTATTGTTAGAGGACCCACACTTTACGGCTTTTAAATCTGTTCATAAATAAAAAAAACAAAACCCATAGCAAATATTCTAAGAATACCTCAACTAACATCAACAAAAAAATAAAAAATAATCACAACAATACACAATAACAATGACAAGAAACAAACAAAATACCACATGCAAATGGAATAAAATCAGTTGCTACACATTCGAATGAACAATCGATATGTTTGTGTTTAAAAAAAAAAACAAAAAAAAGTAAAATTATATTAGAGTTTTATTTATTTGGCAAAACTACTCGTATGTTAAAAGTATTTTTGTAAATTCTTTAGCCACATTGGCCAATTGTCAGATTTGAATACTTTTTTGCATTTCTTAGTTTTATTATTTTTTTTTTTTTTAAATTAAATGTAATCTTTAGGAGTATGAAAATAAAATATTTTAGAAAAATTTATTCGTAAGAGTTCCTTAAAAATCACATCATTTGAAATCCTTTAAGCTTTAAGTTGCTGAGGTATTTTGGTTCTTAATTTTATTCCCTTTAATCCTTTTCACCAAAATTTTTTATAACTGTGTCTAAAAAACACCTTTCTTTATCAGTTTTTCTTTTTATTTTTTTAGAAAAACTTAAATACCTGTTAATAACTATTCACACTTCTATAAGCTCAACTTGATAACAAATTAAAACACACAAAAATGGCTGCCATTAAATATTTTAAGTTGAAAACCTTACTGAGAGAAGCTATAATTCAAATAAAACACTTAGATTCATGTTGGTTTTTTTCCTTTGTTTCATACAGTAATAAAAGTAGCCCATATAAAATTTGCTTACAAATTCAACTACAACCAAGGATATGCAAAAAATATATTCTATGTAAACTTAAACTTAAAACTGAATTGTCAGCAAGCAAATTGTTGCTTCAATAAAGGAAAGGAAATAGAAAATGCCAGGATTAAAACAGGAACTGCAAGTAACTTTTAGTTGATATTTAGTTTAGTTTTGCAAGAGTGTAAGTTTAAGGCAAACCTAAAGCGGGTATTAAATTTTCCTATAACATATTCACGTCTCTAACATACAAATACAAATACACAGCAAAAGTATTTAAAGAAACAAAATAAAAAAGCGTTTTTGGTAAAAGTGGGTGTGTGTGTTTTTTACAAATTTACTATGCTGTTTTCCTTATCTTATTTTCTTACTTTGAATAAATTTTTAGCAAAATTTGCAAATTTTTTTATGTGTGAAAAACGAATATAAATATATAGCCTTCACTACCACCAAGTATTTTTAAATTTGCACATTCTTATTAAATTTAGAAAAAAAGGCAAAAAAGAATTCCAATATAACAGCAAAATATTGTTTAAAGTAACTCAAATTTACAATCTCAAATCATCTTTCTTATTGCAGCAATTGAGAACCATTAATTTTACATTTGATTTTAGTTTTTTCAAGTTGGCTGCAGCTTCCGAAATATAGTGTTATCTTTTAAAAGACATTCTAAGTGGTTTCATAGAAGTTTATCACGGCCAGCGCAAAAAAAAAAAAAACGCTACGCTTGCCGCTTCAATTTAGGTTAGACTTAAAGAAAATTAAAGTAGACTTGAAACTGATATTGTGATAAATTTGTAAGAAAAATTTGTCATAATTTATAATGGAAGCCATTATTAGCCTCTTTGAATACCAGTCTTAATTTTTACAATTTATTAAAGTCACAAACCAAATTGAGACAAAAAGAAATGGTTGCTTTATAAGCTAAACGGAAGCAAGAAGAATAGATCAATCAATTAAATCTAAATGTGACCTGTATCTAGACAGTTGAATTTTTTTTTTTTTTTTATTATTTCTTCTTTTTTTTTGTCGTACTGTATACAACGTAACTATTGAATTATTTAAGATATTATTGAATTATTAAGATATCTTAGTACGTACACTATTTAATAGTTTTCTCTCTTTCTCTCTCTAATTTATATTATAAATTAATTCTTTTACACTTTTTTTTATTATTCTTTGTAGCGCTCATCATCTAACGAAAGTCAGTTGGTGTTAGAAACAGTTAATGTTGCCACTTCTGGTAAATACAGTTGTGAAGTTTCAGCTGATGCGCCATCATTTCACACGCTGATTGGAGCTGGAGAACTGGAAGTAGTGGGTGGGTAACGTTATAAAATATTTTTAATTATTTACATAAAAAAAAATATTAAAAGTCTAAGGACCATTATTACAACTAAGCAATAACTAAAAGTAAGATGTTAAAGGACAGATAAATGGTTTTCGGTTATTACAAATAGACTTTAAGCAAAGAGGTTATGATAAGCTAAAGACATGTTTGTGTTCCGCATAACTTTTAACGTGCACTTCAGGCATTTTCGATTTTTGATATGGCAACTTCAAAAGCCATAAACATTGAATATTTTTTTTTTATTAATACACAAAATAAAACAATACAATTACGCAAAAAAGTAAAAAATATTAGAAATAAAATTTTTAAAGTATAAAGTTTCTTAAATATTTTAAAAATAATTATAGAAAACAGGCATGCCGTTGCCGCTTAGTATTTATAGCAACGAAAAGTAATCGGTATTCACAGCAGTGGTGCCACATTACAAATAATATAATTTTTATCTTATTGAGAGCTTGTAATAATGAAGAAAAGTTATTGGTCACTTTGTCAATTACGTTAACTAAAGTCAATTATAACTATCTGATACCTTATAATGGCCTTAAATAAATTAATTGATTTTTAAAAATCCTTTTTGTTTTTTTAATTAAACATTTTTCTATAAGAAATTAAAATCAAATCTTAACTTAATATAAATATATATTAATATAAATATTAATATAAATATATTTATATTGCCATTGCACATTAAATATTACATTCTCAGAAATTCTTTTTTTTTAAGTAGTCAAATCAAAAGTTTCTCTCTTTTTCAGACGTCTGTGTCCTGTAAATAATTTTAGTTTAATTATCAAAAACTATAAGATATTTTCTAAGTAATACTACAAAATTAAAATTAAAATTTTTTTGCATGAACTGAAAAAAAACGAAATAATTTTTTTAAATAAACCAACGACTTGTGTAATACTTGTAGACTCAACTGATCAGCTTACATTAAATTTTAAAACTAAAATCTGTGTTGCTTAAGTGACACTAAAGTAAACAAGAAAAAGCCATTAAAAACAGCTTTCATTCACGTTAAAGTCCAATAACTTCCCAAATAAAAAACTAAATACCATTTAAAAAAAGTGCTAAAATCTTTTTAAATTTTTTTAAGCAAATAAAATATTTGTAACTGTTTGAGAATATTTTTCCCGAATTCCTTTTTCATTTTCAAATCTTTCATATGAGTCTAATACAATACAGTGAAAAAACAACAGTTTTTTTTAAATATTCCTTTTTTTCACTTGTTTTGGTACAAAATGTTTACTATGTTAAACTGGGTTATTGTCATGTTATTGACAATTATTTGCAACGGCAGACACAATCTGAAATTTGGTGATGACAAGAAACTAAAAAAAAAATTAAGAAACTTTTTTTCTGTTTATAAAATTTTACAATATAAATAATTCTCTCACATCAAAATGTCAATAAACCAAATTATAAAAAATTTTAAATTTGAAACATTAACAGTCCAACCTAAGTTTGAGCGGCAAAAGGAGCTTTTTTTTAGCGTCATCCTTAAATAAGAACCCTGGCAGTACGTAATTTCTACAATGATGTTATTAAACTCATCAAAGACCAACAAAAATAGAGTTAAAATTGTCAAATTAAAAAAAAAACTAGTTAATATGCCATTACTGGTCAAAAATAACAAAAAAATATAAAAAAAAAATTATTTTTTGGCCAACTTTACTACAAAATCCTTTGCCACAATTGGATTTTCCAATTGCTCAGTATTACCGCCGCGCTATTTTATTGTGCTCCATAAATTTTGTATGGGCATGCGAATTAAAAATTTATTACTATGGGGAGGATAATGTGGATGACCTTTATAAAACGAACTGCTTATTGTTAAAAAAATTTATTTATATCGTCATATTTTTACAGAAAAAACCCTAAATTTTTTTCAAAAATTCAAAAAGAAAACTGACATTTACTTTTTTTTAAAAAAAATCCTTGAAGCTTTTACACTTCGCTGCAGAAAACTCCCCGGGTTCACGGCAGGGGACGAAGATCTCATATTGATAGGTTAGCATATTACTTACTTACCTGTCTATTGGCAACTAATAAAAATTATGAAAAATTATATAAACTTTTTTAAAGTTTTTCAGTTTAAGCTTTAGTTCAAAAACTTTATTTTTTATTTTAGAAATTAAAAATATTGTAGCAAATTGCAGTTAAATGCCAATTTTTGTACTTTATTTTTTTTTTTAACACAGGACGATACACTAATCAAAAACTACTTTGGTAAAGCAAAAACTAACAGCCAAATTCATAAAAAATATTTTTGTAGAATAAGCGCATATTAAACAAATTTCCCATCGAAAAATATGCTTAATAAGCCGTTATTACACGCAAACAATTTTTATTAATTTAACTAAAATTAAAAATTAAATTTTTAATTTCATAAAAGGAAATTAATTGTAATATATTTTTTAATATTTTCTAAAAAAAAAATAAATAACTATAAATTTATGTATAATAGTTTTTTAATAGCTCTTGGCTGTTACTTTTACTTAAAATATTTTTTAACAATTTTATATTAAAAAAAGTAGAGCCTTAGTTACAAGATTTTTCATTTAAAAAATATTTAAATATTTACAAATGCAATTACAGTTAAATGAACTGCCGTCCATCGTTTGTCAATTTATTTTCATATATAAAGTTTGTTAAAGCAATTAATTATTTTAGTAAAAATTAATTATAACCTCCCCAGACTGTTGTAGTTAAGTAAATATTTTAAAAACTGTCACCACTGCAACTCATTTTATTAAAAAAAGTGAATTAAATAAAAATTAAACACACATGCAGACAAACGTAAAGAGAAAAAAGAATAAACGAAAAGTGTGTATTTTACTCATACAATTTCAATGATATAAAATTTGCGAGAAGCATAAAATTATTTCTTTAGCTGTATGAATAAATACTTACTTACCCCACCAGGATGTTTGAAATGAGGCTGTTGGTCCACGACTCTAATAACGGCTGGGTATAAGTGAACAATTTAATTATTGGCATACCAACATTCCAATGACGTTTTTATTTATTTATTTTTTTTTTTATTTGAAATAGTTTTGGCTTTGCTAATGATACTACCAATCACAGCAATTTTATGCTAAAAATAGAAAGAAAGCTGCAACCAAGATGTCATGGCTAAAAAATGTTTGTCCTACAGTTTGAAAACAATAAATGCTTTCTCCTTCTTTCTCTCTCTCTCTTTCGCTAACTCACTTATCTAAAGCAAAATGAATTACAATATAAGGCATAGGCAGTCAAAGCTTAAAATGACACAAAGTTGGTGAACGAAATCACAAAACAAATCAAGAGTTTCAAATAGTGTTATAGGTAGTTGAAATTAAATAATTTTTTGTGTTTTTTAATAGAAAAATGCTTACCATTAGCAACATCAAAAATGAAATACATGCATGTAGTAGAATTGAAGTTAGGAGCCGGAATGAGTTACCTGGTCACTGTGGTAAAAATAAATCTATTGTAACACTATTTAGAAAGTAGCAAATTCTGTCTAAGTCTTGTATTCATTAAGATTTTAAAGACTTCTTTAAGAAATTTTTCCGCCATATCAGATAGTTTTAGGTAATAATGTGCTGAAGCGGCCCATACATGAGAACTGTATGTTCATCATAGTACAACTAGGGTTTTAATAAAAAAATCACCACGCCCATTATCATGCCTACTTTTTAAGTGACTGAGTTTATAAGCTCACACCACAGAACATACTAACAAAGGAATACATAAGAAAATCATAAAACAATTAAAAAAAAAATTAATTTTTTTTAGAAAATTGTGTGTGTGTTTTTTTTTAAAGAAATTACTTTATTTTTAATCTTAATAAAAATAAATTAATTTTCTGTTTGTTTGTTTGTTCGCTATACAAAAAGTTATTTTACTATGGATATGTCTGAAATTTGGTACTCCAAAGAAGGTCGGCATATATGTTTAGACCCACTTTTCAACGATTTTCACTATCACTGTTTAAAAGGATTTGTGAGCGCACTTAATTTAAGCCTGAACTTATGATTTGAAATATTTTATTTATGGTTAGCGCCTCTGATAATAATGCTGTTTTAATCTGGATAAGTTTTTTAACAATTAAAATTCTATTTGGAAAAGGATTTATCACGTACGAAAAGACTGGCCTAGAGCAAGACCGGCCAAAAACATCTGGTTTATAATATTATATTTTTAAAACGAACTATAAAAATGTTTACTTTTTAAAAACTTTCCTTAATTGAACTTATTTCGCGTAAATAAGTAATGGTTTGTGAAACTGTAGGCATCGTTTCAATTATGAAGCTGTTTTTTCTGAGAGTCATTTTTGCTTGAAGTTGAAGACGTATTCTATAATTATTAAGCCATTTTTCAAGTATTCATACTATAAATGACGTAAGAAACACCTATAGCAATGACAGCAATCACTTTCTTATAAAACATAAATATAGATAACTCAGGGTGAAACAAGGCGTTACGTTTTACAAAATAAGGGGATCCGAATTTTTAAGATATTTGTTAACAAATAAGTATGATAAGATGTGTTAATCAGTCTCTCTAAAGATCTCGTAACAATAAAAAAAATTAATAAATAAGTCCAGCGAAAAACTTATTCATAGAATTAGAAATACTAATGATTTTTACAGTCACTTTTACTTCAGAAAAAATTAATGGTTTCTTTGCTGTATACTCTAACTAAATGACAGAAAAGATCTTTTATTTAGCTAATGAAAATACTGAAATAATCTAAACGCATATAATGAAACAAAAAGAAAGAGGAACGTATTGTTTTGGCTAAATTTAATATGGCATTATTATACACAAAAATACTTGGGTGCTTACCAGCACTTTCAAGTATAAAAAATTACACATGTTTGTAATGATGTGTAATGCTAGTGCATTACTTTTATAGATATTAGATATGCCCCAGGATAATTCCTTTACATTTTTTTTAATAGTTTAATTTTGTTTTATAGCAGACAAAACTGTTAAGAGATTTAAAAATAAATTGAATTAAATGTGTTAAATTTAATAAAAGCAACAAAATAAAACAATAAAATTAAAAACAAAATAAATTTGCTTGTGTCTGCACATAATTTAAAACAACAATTTCAATTTTTATTTAATAAACAAAACACATTTAACAGTCTATAAAAACAAAAAGTGCACAACATAAATAAAATTAACACTTGCATGTGAAGGTTGGATATTAATTTAAAAACAAATATTTAAACAATATAAAACCCCAGTGGAAAACTTTTAACACAAAATTTATTCTTAAAAGCAAAAATAAATAAAAAGTTTAATATTTTCAAACGGAAAATCACAAATTCTTTAAAAGAATTGGCAAACGTAGTGGTTAAAAAAAAAAAAAGCTTTACTGCTTGAATTACCTGCTACCCAAATTTGCTACTGATTTTAAGCATTCCTTAACTAAAGGGTATGTAGCAGCAGTACTAAGTACTACAGTTCAATAACAACTTTATTGTTAAGAGTATCATTATATTTTTTTAGCTGACATAAAATTTTTACACAAGTTTTTACTCATAAATAAAAGTTTAAAAATTTTTTTTTATTAACACTTCAGAGTTTTATTATTTCCGTTCATTCATTGCGATCAATAGAAAAATGGCAAAATTTTAAACCAAAAAACTTTCTCCATTTTTTGCTTGTTTGTTTTTCCTAGCAGCAGAAATTTTACTTATATTTTTATCAAATTCAGCAATTAACATGCAAAAGTTTTTCTTCTCTTTTTTAATATCATATTAAATATATTTTTTTTATAATTTTCAATTTATTTAACTGTGGATGGTGTTTGTTTTTTCGTCTTTTTTCATTTACATTTAATGGCTGTTTTTTCAAAAGGTGCTAAATTGTCAAAAGTTGTCATTATGCAAAAGGAAATTGCAAAAAAGTGTTGAAAAATAATTAAAACTGAAAGGAAAAAAATTAATTTTTTTTAATATAATGATTCTATTGAAGTAAAGTAATACAAAATTAATAGAATCAAATAAGAGTGATATTGATGGCACTGCTGAATATAATACACACTTCGCCAGATATATTAAAAAAATTTCTAAAAGTGAGAGCAAATTAATAAGAAAAAAACTTATTTTAAATAAAACTTATTTTAAAAAAACATAATGAAACAAATAAACTATTAATTATCTTATTCGAAACTGGTAATAAAAAAGAAAATTTAAAGATAATTTTTACATTCACACCAGGAAGGTATTACAGTTAGTACTGATTGACTTTGAGATAAGATCGAAGCTAGTCTGGGAAAAGACCAGCATCTACACACAAAAAAAAAATTTTTTTGGAAATCGGCTACAATATCGAAATACCATTTATTCAAACTAATATTTGGCCATAATAATTATATTTTTATCCATATAGTAGATAATCATTATTTGTAGCCATAAAAGCAAAGGCATTGCTGAGAACTTTTATATTGTATGGTTTAACCGATTTATCATTTGCGGCAAAAAATATGCAGATTCGTTGAAGAAAATTGCTTAAAATTCATAAATATAAATGAAATAAAATTATTACAACAAAATATTGGTTGTAATATTTAATACAAAAGGAAATTCAGTGTCAACAAATGATAGTACTTTTTGTTTAGTCTTTTTGATACTTTTCAATTTATATGAGGCGGCAAAGAGTTTTAAAAATATTTCCTTTAAATTAAAATAAAAAAAAAATCATTTTATAAAGCAAAATAATAATAATTTTTACTGAATCAGAATTTATTTAGTGAAAATCTATAGACAATTAGCCTCAGGCTGCATGCTTGGTGAGTTTTTGTCTTTATATGTGTGTCAACTTTTTACTAAAATATTGTGGTGCGATTTAATATTTTTTCAGACATACACCTACTGTGTTTTCTGCTATTAGGCCCCCAACTACAATCCCAGACTCTTTACAATTTTCGTAATTGTGACTAATCATGCTTAGCTCTCTTGGGACCAGTGCAATACTGCCTAAGCAGCTCATTCTACATCTTGCCACCAATGGGCACTCACACAGAACATAATCCGACATTTTCCATTACTCCCAACAGAAATGACAGTAGTCGATCTCACTCATGTGATAGTTATATTTACAATAGACCATAAGTAGCTCAACGAATAGTATTATTTCTGCAGAGGTTTAAAACAATTTTCCTCTTCAAGACAATGAGATCTTCAAGAGGGCAAGTGGGCAATGTAACGGCAAACTAATTGGCTAAAAAGTTGCAGAGCCCTTCTGCGGGGTAAACAAAAACTTCACTCGTGCCCTATTTTCAAGCAGAACTATAAAACTGTAAGAGGACATAGAGCCATTAAAGAGACTCATTATCCCTGAGCGTATTAAAGCAGAAATTCTTTTAAACCTTAGCAAGACTCTACGTTGAGCTACTTACGGGCCTATTTAGTTCCCCAAGGAAGTATATTTTTGGCCCACTATTATACATCGTCAATACATCCGATATGCCTACAAATCGACATATTGCAGATGACACAGCATTTTTAAGTGTGAACAAAGATCTAGGAACTGCATCTGAGCACTTACAAGCTCATATTTATAAACGAGCTGGAAGGTTGGCTAAATAAATGGAAAATCAAAAGTAAATCCATAAACATGTGCCCATGTGACATTCACACTAAGAAAAGAAAATTGTCCGCCAATAAAAATAAATAAAGTCATTGTTCCGGTAGAAACCCAAATCAAATATATAGGAATCCATTTAGACAAACGCCTAACATGGTCACGTCACATTGAGGCCAAAATCTCAGCTATGAAACTAAAAACAGCTCGACTAATGTGGCTAATAGGTCCATTTTCATCCCTTTCTTTGGAATATAAAGTTCTATTATATAAAGCCATTATTAAATCAATCTGGGCATATAGCATTCAGCTTTGGGGAACCGCGTGACTAACGAATCCGAACGTTTTTTATTAGAAAAAAAAAAAAAATAAAACACAAAGAAGAATTTCGTTTTAAAAGAAAATATTTTTTTTTATTAATTTCTTTTTTTGAAATGCACTGCACTGAACTTTACTGTGTGTGTTCTCTTCTATTTTTAAAAATTCAGCTGACGTCTGTTGAAAAGCTTATTTATCAATTTTTGTATTTTTGGTCAAAAAATATATTGCAAAAAATAAAGCAACAAATATTAACTATTGATGCTGACTACTAGATTGCGAAATATTATAATTGTCAAGTGAAAAGTATGCAGTTTATTGAACTTGTATTAAATTTAGTAAATTGTTTGACTTAAAACTCTCCTGAGTTTTTATAATTACTTTTTTATTCCTAAGATTTGAGCACAAAAAACTAGTTATTACATTGGTAATAATTATTTAAGTTTTTTCCTTTTTTATTTTTAAGATTTGGATACTTATTGTAATTTTCTTATAGAATGATTCAATAAAAAAAAAAAAAAAAATTTGGATTTAACTATCACATGAGTAAAATCTTAATTAAAAGGAATAGCTTGTCAATGCATCTGAAGCTGCTGCACTATCTGAGAAAATGTATATTTATTCCTGTGCTACAAGTAAAGGGTGTTTTTTATAGACATATAGAACTTTAAATTACAATAAAACAACGATGGATTATTCGATTGACATGAATTTTATTTATCCGAAAGATAATCTTGTGGCATTACATTTTAAATATGATTTCTGGCATATGACCGCCACGGCTGTCTCAGATGTAGTCTAATCTGGACGTCCAATTTTTGATGACTTTTTCCAACATTTGTGGCCGTATATCGGCAATAACACGGCGAATGTTGTCTTCTAAATGGTCAAGCGTTTGTAGCTTATCCGCATAGACCACTGACTTTACAAAGCCCTACAGAAAGAAGTCTAGCGGTGTTAAATCATAAGATCTTGGAGGCCAATTCACAGGTCCAAAACGTGAAATTAGGCGGTCGCTAAACGTGTCTTTCAATAAATAGATTGTGGCACGAGCTGTGTGACATGTTGCGCCGTCTTGTTGAAACCACAGCTCCTGGACATCATGGTTGTTCGATTCAGGAATAAAAAAAATTAGTAATCATGGCTCTATACCGATTACCATTGACTGTAACGTTCTGGCCATCATCGTTTTTGAAGAAGTACGAACCAATGATTCCACCAGCCCATAAAGCGCACCAAACAGTTAGTTTTTCTGGATGTAACGGTGTTTCGACATACACTTGAAGATTAGCTTCACTCCAAATGCGGCAGTTTTGTTTGTTGACGTAGCTATTCAACCAGAAGTGTGCTTCATCACTAAACAAAATTCGCTTATGAAAATCGGGAACAACTGCAATCTCGTTTTGGGCCCATTCGACGAATCCACGCCTTACTTGATGATCGTTTGGCTTCAATTCTTGCACGCAAGCCAATATACTTTGGCAAAATCTTCCATAAAGTGGATGGACACAGATCCAATTCCTGTGCTCGATGGCGGATAGACGCATTCGGGTCTTCCTCAATACTACGCTCTACAGCAGCAATAGCTTCTTCTGTACACACCGTACGGCGTCTCTGGGGATGCGAGTTATCAATAAGAGTAAACGTGGTGCGAAAACGTTCCATGGTTAATCGAATTAACTGCTCTGATGGACGATTTTATCGACGATAAAATGGACGTAGTGCGCGATACGTATTCCGCACAGAACCATTATTTTCGAAATAAAATTGCACTATTTGCAAGCATTGTTCAGGCGTGAGTCTATTCATTATGAATTGCCAAACCAAACTGAGAATAAATCACTTGACAGCTGTTAAATCGGTCGCCATCTTGAACAGTAATGCCAACTTAAAGTTCTATTGGTCTATAAAAAACACCCTTTACCTTTTTGAAGACAAGCTATTCTTCGCATTGCAACTGTCTTACGTAAATGTGTAGTAAACAAAATAAAAGACTTATCCCTTATCATAAAAAATTAACGTAGACTTTAATGTTAACGTTAACAAAATTTTTCATATTATTTTTTAAAAAACTTTACTTTAAAGTCTACGTTAATTTTTTTTTGGATAAAAGCATTAGAACAAAAACTTCAAAATTAAATTTTAAGAAAATGTGAAATATATTTTTTCGGAAAAGTCGTACTTTCCGAGTTGAAAAAAAATAATAATAGGGAATTTAATTCTACGCAAAAAAAAGTACGAAATTTCATGAAAATCGATATTTTGCAAGTTATTGCCTTCTAAAATAATTAAAAGTATTTTAAAATATTCTGGATGCTAATATCGGTTTTATATTCTAGTACATAGCTATAAAGCTATGTAAAATCCTTATACTTGAGTTGAGTTTTTTTTAATGTACCCTCTTACGGCCCCTGACTTATTCCCGTATGCAGAGTAAGCATGTTGTTACATTAATGTTACAAAATTCCAAGCAGTACATTAATTTAACACAGGCTTACACTGGCTGCTGGGAAAGCTTGTAGGTGACAGATGTACTTCCAAAACTTAAATTACTCTAATATTTTAATTTAGTTTTTGATAAAATAAATTTTAATTTCTTTACTTAAATTTCTTTACTTAATTTATTTTTAGTAGTTCCAGGCAAGGATCCCATTATTTCTGGCATACGATCTCGATATAAAGTTGGCGATATTGTGAGGGGAAATTGTACTTCCTTGCATTCCAGACCAGCAGCAAATATAACATGGACCGTTAATGGCTACGAAGTAAGTAGAACTTAAAACAAATTAAAATTATTTTAAAACTCGAAACAGCAATTTTTTAAGAAAATTTTATGTTTATCTCTAGAAAGCAAAGCCTAAACAGTATAAAATAGCGGATCTTTTTGAGATACTTGTTATAAGAAAAGTACGAAACAGAATAATCTAATAAAATAGACCTATTGCTATCAATTGTCTTGAGTTTAGTATTTTTTTAGAATTCAAAAACTTCCTTGAATAATTTGTATGCCATATCCGGCGGTTGAGTTTGCTTTACAACCTCATTCCTCAGAGAATTAGAGATTTGTTCGTACAGTGGATTCAGCATTCTATTCATGGATGCATGATTACATGTACTAGTGAAATAAAGTAGACTGACTGCACTTCTTTTAAACAGATATCTAAATTGTTATTATACATTGCAGGCAAAATTAATACAGAAGTATTTGGTTAACGATATAAACACTTTTCAGATGTCCTTATAACAAACGAAAAATTTTCTTGTCGAAAAAATACTTGAAAATGTGATTTCTTCTACGGTTGTATTCTTATTCTCTCTTTAATTTTTTTCGTAAACGTAAAAATATTTCTAACCACACAAAACTAAATTTCATTTTATTTACATTCCAAATTATAACTTTCTGAATAAAATATTTATTGAAACGCTTTAAAAACTTTTGCAGTTTGTTTTGCTTACACTTATTTTCGGATTATAAAAATTCTTTGGTCTGTTATTGACCACAAATCATTGGCCTTACAGAAGTATAAAACAACAATAACCCAAAAAAAAAAAACAAACAAACAAAATTATACCCTATAAACTGAAGCTAAAAAAAATATAGATTTTTTATGTTTTTATTTGCGTTTAAACATTGAAAATAAGCAAATAAATGGGAAAGTTTTTAAAAAGTAACAAATCATAAATGCGGAAAAACTACTTTAGATTAAAAATTTAGAAACAAAATAAACAACAACTGAGATCATAAGGATATACCTACATGGAGACACACATGTGCCAGCACAAATGTAAAATAAATTCAAGCAAAAGGATAAACTTTTTTATATTTGAGGTAAACAAAACAAACATACACTTGGACTCGGCTCGTAAGTTTTCCCAAAATCTCAACATACCAGCAACAACAACAAAAACAATAATAATAAAAACAAGCAACACTGTGAACGCATTAAGCAACCACATAAACTAGAAGATAAAACAAACTGAAAATTATCCAAATTGACCCACAGGAATAAAAAGTAACAACAGCAACCAGACACAGAGACCAGAAAAAAAATATAATTTAATGTCCACTTAAGAAATTGTTTGTGTGTGTTTGTGTGTGGTTGCAGAAAATTGTAAAACTAAAATAAATAAATAAACACGAAACAAAAAAATAGAGCAAATATGTTCAAGCAAAGCAGACACCAACAACAAATTAACACAGAACAGGCACACATATTCACACGTGCCTTCATTAAAATATACAACAATAACGTAGCATTTCTCTCACATTACAATGACATTCCAAAGGGGCCAACACAATAAACAAACGGCCTGCATATGACTATTGCAGAATAGAAAGGAAGTGTTGCTTCTGTTTTTTTTTCGAAAATAGCAACAAAATTACAGATAAACGTGGCAAATTAAAAGACGCGTTAGCTCAACACTTACACTTGCTAAACACATACTCAGACTTAACACTAATTTCCAGCCATATAACAAAGTGTGTACAAATATTTTTGTTTTGAAACTTTAGTAAAATAAAAACTATAGTTTTCTACCATACAATGAGATTTTGTTATTTTTGTTGTTGTTGTTTATGGCTTAGCATATGTTTTAAATAACATTTATACAAAATTTTGTTGATGTTGTAACCACAAGTCCTGCTTAACATTTTAAACATATGCTCTCAAGTGCAGACAAACTTTTCAACGTGAATTTTTTATAATGAACGCTTCTGTACAGCAAACAACTTTAATGCCGACCAAGAAAAAAAATTTGCTTAAGGATTTTTAAGGTTCTGTGTAATTTTTGTCTATGGGTAATTTGTGCCGTAATGTTTACCAAACAAAACAAAAACAAAAACTGTAGAGCCTTTGCGATTCAAGTTACAATTACACAGTGTCCTTCTGATGACACAAGATATGCAATCATGTTTAGTAAATGGTGTTACTGCAGTAAATAAGACATTTTTTCTGTGTGTATGATTTTGTATAAAAATATGGGTGCTTCTATGAAAAGTTTTAATAGAGTAAAATTTGTTTATACTCAACAACGCTGGTAAAACGAGCAATCAAAATAAAAAGTGTTAACTTGTCTTTCACTTATCCAAGATTCCCATTAAAAAGGCTGACAAAAAAATTCAAGCCATTGTAATTAAATAAAAATGTGATATCAAAACTGCATAATAATTGAAAATTGTCGTATAGAATTATGGTGTACAATCCGCAAGAAGGCAGTAAAAATTATTTTTTTTATAAATAATAATAATGTAATATTCAGTGCTGTTCTGTATTCCGAATCCGAATATTTTATTCGGAATTGAAAAATTCAGCACCTCACAACTACTCTGTTGTCCATTTTAAGATTTTCAAAATTTTGCTTTTGCTTTATTTTGGGTGCGAAAATATTGGTAGAATTAAAAAAACATAAAAATTTTCATTTAATAAGAAGAAAAAAATTTAATTCCACATTTTTTCAAATCCGTGTGGAATACAGAACATGCACAATTGTATTTTTTTAGGAGATACCTTAAGCTTAAATTTTATTTAATAATTTTTAAATCCAACTTTAAGTATAAATAAATCTTTGCAAAAGAAAGAAAGATATCTATATCTTAAATTAATTAAAACTAAGCACATATAATTTATAGTGTAAACTAGATGTTTCTACCCGGTCTCGCCTGGCCCCATCCTTAATTATGTGAGTCCTTATCTTTAATTTCGGTATTCTTAGAGTAGGTATCTTTAGAGTCAGTGTCAAATTTTTGACAAATCCATTTACAAATAGAAAATCGTTGAAAAATGGGCGTGTCCAGTCCAAAAGTACAGAAGCTTGAAAAAACAAAAATATGTATAGCGCACAAAGAAACAAGCAAGAATTATATTATATTTAAATAGTAGAAGATGGAAAATATGTAGTTGTTATGTATGCTTTACAGAATTTTTAAGAGAATTTGCATTGAAAGAAGAATTTTGAATTGTACTCGAAGTGGAATGAATTGAACTTATTAGTTTTTAGTTTAATTTTTATTAATTAAAACAAACGTGGTTTTAGTTAAAGTCATGTATATAAGTTAAATAAATGCTTAAAGTAAGTGAAAGGATAAATATAAAGTTTCCCCTTACAAAATATTGGAAAACATGGGCTTTTAATTAATTATTCGAAAGCATAAGCGCCAATTCCTATAGAATTTTTACAAAAAACTGTTTGAATGCACCTTTGTCTAAAATTTATTAATTGTTGTAAAATATAATAAATTTTTATCACTTGTCAAATCGATTATCTCCACTTTATGTATTTTATTAAATTTTTATAAAGGGTGTTCGAACAAGAACGCAAGATTTAAATTTGGCGCCATTCGAAGTGTCATGGTTTGACATTTGAACAATTGTTATTGTTTGCTAGAAGACTAGTAAAAAATGACCATGGACAGCGAAGATAGTTCGTTAATTGGGTATTGGAGAGACAACATGTAAATGCTGATTTTGCCGATAAAATCATCTTCAGTGATGAGGCCCATTTTCATCTTGATGGCTTCGTCAATAGGCAGAACTGTCGCATTTTGGGATGAGAAAAATTCTCGAGTGATTCACGAGAAGCAAATGCATCCTCAACGTGTCACTGTGTGGTGTGGTTTTTGGGCTGGAGGAATCATTGGATCTTTTTTTTATGAAAATAAGGCAGGTCAAGCGCAAACAGTCAATGGTGTCGGTATCGTGAAATGATAACCAGTTTTTTCTTGCCTAGAATTGAAAAAATGAATGTGAAGGGCTTGTGGTTTCAACAAGATGGCGCCACATGTCATACAGCCAGAGAAACAATTCAATTGCTGCATCAAACATTTATTTAAAATTTACATCTTGCGTTCTTATTGGGACACCCTTTATATAATAAAACCACTAAAGTAGCTCTAAATTACTTATATTCAAACTAAAATTTTTAGCAGAAATAGTCATTCAGTGAAAATTACGTCAAAAATATCCTAATAATGAGCGATGAAGTTCATTTTCTTCTCAGGGGCCATGTCAATAAACAGAACAGTCGGTTTTGCGGAACACAGAATGCTCAATTAATTCATGAAACATTATTGTATCCACTAAAAAACAACTGTTTTTTAATTACCAAGCTGTTGGAGTTACTGTTACTGCTGAACAGTACCAAGACATCATTCGAAATTTTCTTGTATCACAAATGGAAGAGCAAGAACCAAAGGACATGTGGTTTCAGCAATATAAAGCCACTACACTCACAGCTCGCTCAACGATTTAATTAATGAATGACTTATTTCCATGAAGACTAATTTCGCGAAGTGGCGACTTAGCATGGCCAGCCAGACCTTCGGGGTTTTTAAGATCAAGATTTTAGGTCAACAAGCGCCAAACAAAATTGAAGAAATTCAGCCTGATATGCTACCTTAAAAATAGCTGAAAGTTGCAAAGCATATCGTGGTCACCATTTAGCCGATGTAATCTTGCAATCATAACGAAAAAATATATATAACAAATAAAAACCAAATAACCTTTTTATGAAAACCAAACATGGTTATTTTTTCTTTGAGAAAAGTTATAGGCAATCAAAATGGTAGCGGGACTTATGCCCCATCCGAAAGTTTTTATTTACTCGAAGACTTTAGCCTCATATTTTTACGTCCATTAATATTAAATAATCAAAAAGTGCCACTAAAATTAATAAAAAGTACCATTTTGTCCTTTAATGTTTTTGAAATTTGCTCAAGAGTTATAGGGTTGTTAGTATTAAAAATCTAAAAAGAACCATTATGTCTCTTTTACAGTTCTAGGTTTGCACATAATATAAAAATACCACTAAAATTGTGTAAATATAAAGTACTTTTTGGTACTTTTCTTAAATTGATTTTTATTGATTTTTAGAAATTATTAATAAAAAGCTTATATGCTGCATCAATTTATATAAAAGTACATTTTTAGATATAGTAGTACCAAAGGGTACATATTTTAACTCTTATATGATCGAATTTATTTATGTTGCTATGATTGTTACTTAGGAACACAAATGGGGTTAAAAACGTGCCGCCATTAGATTTTCACCCTTTTTATCCCACAAATGCTCAAAAATTAAAAAAGTACCAAATACTCATCCGCTAATTTTTGAAGTAGAATATTTTCTAAATTGAATTTTGGCTCTATCCCCTTATTATTCCAACTTTTAAAAATTCCTTCTTTTTCGTGTTACACCGAATTTCAATTCCATAGCTTTAGCCGTTCGGGCTGGGTGATGATGATAAATCAGTCAGTATATGTATAGATTTCATTATATATATTTTTTAAGCAATTTTCTAACTCTCGCTATAAATAACTTCTTATATAGAATCTCCCATATTTTATGAATAAAAAGAATAAAACACTTTGTGTACACAGTAATAGGACAGTATACGGGAGTATTGCCACTGTAGAATGTAAATACAAGCACACGAACCTAATGCTAATTATGACTTATGGCATATAAACCCATTAAAGTAAAATTTATGCAAAATAAACAAATAAGTACAACCTATGTCGCTTGTAGTTTTCCAAAAACTCAAATCACAAGGGCCAATAAACAACTGGCTTGCTTATAATTATATTTTATGTAAAACTTTTACAATTAAATGTATGTGTGTATATGCATCTAAAAGCAAATAAATTGTTAATTATAAATTAAATAAATAATAAAAAATTAAAATTTTAAAACAAACTTTCATTTTAAAACAAACAATTTTATTTGTTTACACGTTGAAATGCAACTAACTTGACCCAGTTAAACCTTGAAAAAAATTTTAAAAATCAAGAAGCATTTGAAATATTTTTATCATTAAAACTATAAATTGATATCATTATACATGCTGAGAGAGCTAGAGTTTTTCTTTTTTTTTATAATTAAAATAATTATTCTTTCGTTAATGTAAATATTTCAGCTGTTACCTTCATTTTTCTGTTTTTCGTTTCAGACGAATCCTGCACATATACGACACTTTAAGCCTCATAAGGATCCACGTGAATTAGAAACGGTTATTTCTGCCATTCATTTTGTGGTAACACCACAACACTTTATTTATGGCAAATTAAAGGTAAGTACCCAAGAAATCTGCATGCACAACTACTTGATAAAATGGCAGTAGAAATGGCAGTTAAAAAAAAACTCAAAATATTATTATGACAAACTAGAAGTTATTAAAAACTTTTCTTTGCCTTTTGTCTCTTCTTTGCTCTCTCTAGCTTCTGAAATAAACTAAGGTAGCAAATAAAACTACTTAAATGTTGCATATGTATGCGAAATATAATTAAATTTCTGAAACGCGAGTTTTTAATTGAAAGCAAAAACGAACTACTAACTTATCTAGAATGAAAAGAAAAAAAAAATTAACAAGAAATATGAAACATTAGAAAATTTTTTTCAACTAAACTTTTTTATTCGGTATGAAAATATAAAATAACCGAAATCAAAGTCTCCACAGCCAACAAATGCTAAGAAGCTTGCGCTCTGAATATTTGTCAATAAAAAAAAAAATTCACACATTTGTGGCTAAATATAATCAAAAATATGTAGCTTTACACGGCGATAGATTTATTTATGTTCCTTACGCCGGCTTACAACAAACAAATCAGCTCAAGGTGACCATGTTTGATTTTTCTGTTGTTTTCACTTACATATTTTAATAAAATAAAATATTTTTTTTTAGTTTTAATAGCATTTTTATAAATTACTTTGAGAGGTAATTTTACTATTTTTTCAGTTACCAGTATATACACACTGGGTCAAAAGCCACGCGTGTAAAAATTTTATTACTTTTTTCGTTAAATTTTAATTGCTCGGTCATAAAATTTAATACAATGTGTGTAATATGGTTAAAAAAATAATAATAATTAACAAAATAGTTATTGAATTTTTAAGCTCTTGCGTGACTTTTGGCCCATTCTTACAGGCATGCATTCTTTTTGACCCACCCTGTATACATTCACACTGCCAACAGTTATACTACAAACAACATTTTCCTCGTTGTTGTGCTTTATATTTATGATGAATATACGACACGAAATTGTATCGACATATTTATCGTTCGTCTCACTTGTGCGTATTTCACAGTGAGTGCTTAAAAAAATCAATGAAAAATTTTGTTGAAATATTGGACATGCAAAACTACTAAATTAGTCACTTTTTTGCTACAGTTCTGGGTAGACTCCAGATGACTGCATTCTATATCGAGTAAAATTGATCAAACATTTTTATTTTGATATCATGGCACTCCATATCGAGAAAAATATAGCATAATTTGAGATGATAGCGTTCAATTATCTTATCTTTTTTTACCGAGCACGGTCACCAAAAAATTAAAAAGTTAAGTTTTATTTAGTTTTAAGTTTATTTATTGCAATTTTAATTAATTATCATCTTTTAAATTTGAAGAAAAAGATGTCAGAAGAAGCAATTTTTCATCCATAATTTCAAAAATTATTTTTGCACAATTGTTGCTTAAATTCATGTAAGACTTCCTTTCTATTTCCTTGTAATTGCCAAACATTTGTGTATAAAATATAATATTTCTCTAAAGCAATTATAAAGCTTATCAACACAGAAACACTAAAAATCGAATTTTTAGCTCAAAAAAGTCTTCCATTTACTTTTTTAAATTCTGTGAACGAGAACAGCTTTCGGTCATGGCAGAACGGCAAATTTACAGCAAACATTTAGATGCATTTTATGTGTCAAACACATAAATATACTTTTAAAGGAGAAATAATTAATATAATTCACTCATACACTTACACTTTCCATATATGTATGAAGCAAACAAATTTTGACATTTACTAAAGAAAGCAGATGTACGATGTGCTATTGTTAGAACCTTGTATAATTCTGCCATGGGTTTTTGTGAAATTGGGTACCCGTAGTCAGAAATGCAAGACATGTAAATTTGTGTTGTGCGCGTATGAAAAAATTTGTTGACGGTGGCGGCTAAGCTGTCTACGTCTAATTTTGTTTCTTGGTTGCGCCAGATTAAAAGGTGTTTTTTTTTTGCTCCTAGATCGCAAAATAAAGTACGGGATCGGAAGTAATGCTAAGTTTCGCAACAAGTATTTTGCCAACTTAAAAATTATATACGCATTTAGTAAAAACGACTATTACGTATCCAACATCCAGCTTGATTGAGTTCTCCTCTAGCAAAAAATCATAACATTTTTAAAAATTAAATTTTTCCATATTAAATTTATTATAAATTATAAATTTTAACAAAAAGTAAAATCTTTTACATAAATATTTTGAAAAAGAAGACAAAAATACAATTTAAAACCCCAACCATTAGTTTTTCAAACATAAATTGTCAAAATTATATTTCTTAAATATGAATTATGTGTATCAAACTAAAACAACAATGAAAACGAAAATATTTTATATCTATGTGTTTCTGTTGCCACAAAATGAAAAAAAAACCCCAGTGCATACAAACACAGAATAATAACTCGACTTAAATGGCTCAAGAGACAAATGGGTACATATTAGGCTTAGAATTTACCATTTGAAAAAAATTTGCTGTAATTGTTTGTTGTTTTTTGCAACAAACAATGCCATAATTTTATAGAATTTTATGAAACACAAGCATAAACACACTTGAGAGCATAAACAGTACGTACAATGAGACCATTTCTAATAGTCGGTGCACGTATAGTTCAACATTTTATGGTTAATTATTATTTTGTTTTTGCTGTGTTTTTTTCATACTTTTTTTCTACTCCTCAATGGCTTTTGCGGTAGCTCAAATAGAGTCAAAACATGTCACAGTCAAATATGTAGAAGATAAATTTATCGAAAAAGTATCTCCTTAACTGTATATTAAAATGACACTACGAGCAGTTTCACACTATAACACAATTGATAAGATCTGTAAGAGATTTGTTTGGAGTAATGAAAGAAGAGTAGAGTATACTCAGATGTGAGCAGCGTTGCCTTTTTAAGTCTAGATTTAGCCTTAAATCAAAAGTTTTGATTTAGCCTTTAGCTTTTTTCTTGGCCTTTTTTGTTCAAAATAGCCTTAAATAGCCTTTTTGGGAAAAGTGAAAATAAATCATACATAAACAATCTGATACTGAGACCAATTTAGCAAAATTAATAATTTCGATAAAACTTTGATATGTAAATTGATAAATTTTGCGAACGACGGTAATTTCATAAGTAAAAAAAAGTATTTGGCCTCTAACTTGTTAAAAAAATATGTACTTTATTCATAATTGATTAATAATTTGTTCCATTTAGTATTTAGTTATCTATTACTACCGTTTAATAATGCTGAGGTTGCTCGCTTTTGAGTAAGACAAAGCAAGCAAAATATCAGAATAAAAAAATAAATTTTTACTTCAAGGAATTTTAAATATTCTAGGAGTCGCAGGTTCGATTCCTGCTCTGACCCTTGATATTTTCTGCAGACAAGCAAAAAATCTTCGTGTACTTGTGTTGTTAAAAAAAGAGTTTTTGGCATAGAGAATGGACATATTGAAAAGTTAAATTGATAAAAGTTCCTAACAACTTCAATACTTTTGTGAAAAAAATTAATTGCGCAAACAAGGTAATTTTTTATTAAGGCCACATATATATAGAAGTTATTAGTATTAATAACAACTTAGTAGACTTAATTACCACAATTATGAGATTGATTCACTTACGATAGCCCTTATCATTTCTGCCAAGAAGGAATATAAACATCGGTGTACTTGAAGAGTGAGGGGTTGACATAGAAGAAGCTAGTACTTAGACAGTAAGATACTTGACCACGAAAGACCCAGGTAAAATAAGTCTCAAAATAATTGCAATATTCGTTAGTTTTTAGATAGCGTTGCTTTAATGGTCCCTAATAATAATATTAATGCAGAGAAAAACTCTTCATGGATTATAGAAGCATAAAATAAAAATGTATGCCAGTAAGAGTAGCCAGCCTTCTCTGTATTCTCTTATCTTTTCCTTTACTTTCACTCTTCAATTACTATCCTTCCACTTCTTTACACAGGTATCACAAAGGGACCACGTCAAAGGACCCAAGTAAGCCCAGCTTCTGTTTTTTTTATTTGTAGGGTTTGTTGTCACATGCATTAATAGTTGCCACATGATATGTTGCTAGAATTGCCAACTTGAAAATTGAAAAATTATATTAAAAGAAAGTTTGTTTTTTTATAATTATTTCTCATTTAAAAATTTATATTAAATATATGTAAGCTGACATCACACGCAAAAAATAAACGTGATAAAAAGGACTATTTTTTTTTCTTTTAAATTAGATACAAAAATCGTCTAACCGTAAATTTTTGTGGCAACTTTTCTTATTCATGTACTTTTGGGTGTCGTAAGCAATTAAAAAATTACAAACCAACACACCAATAAGTTCACATTTATAAAATTTGAATGCAGCCACTTTAAACCATAGAAGAACAACTGATAACTTTTTCAGTATCGCTCTGGGTTTAACCACGCTCATGCATGCATTCATATTCGCATTCACGAACATATTAAAGGCCGCATTCAAGTGCCATTAAAAAGTGAAATATTTACCATATTAAATGTTGACTGCTTGCACCACACAACTGCCACAGTGTTTGGAAACATTCAAACACGCACACATACACACAAACAGACACAGAATATCAATGAGTTATTTTAATATTTTTTATATTTTTTTAATGAGTTTATCTTGTATGCATAAAAGTTGGTCAAAGATCTATTAAGTCATTAAAATTCTTAAAGTGGTTAAACTATAATATTCACTTAATATCATAAATTTATATAATAAATATTGGTTGGCTATGAATGACTTAAATTAAATTAAAACAAAGTAGAAAAATACGAAATTGTTAATTTCAGATACGCTGCACCGCTTTTATACATGATGTCTATTGGAAGTCGACGGAAAAATCTGTAGAAGAAAATCGTTTAAGCAAATCGGCAACTTCTAATGTGGTACACAAATTTTCTGAAGATTATTTCGATTTGGATGAAGATAATGCAATCGATCGTTCAGATACATATATGACACATATAAAAGGTAAATTATTACAAAAAATGTTTTAATTCAAAATTATAATTTTAAGAAAAACAAGTCTCCTTTAAACAAAATTCAAGACTTTTTTACAAGTTTTTCTTTATTTTTTTTTAATAATAAAAAAAAAAATAATTAAAATATTAAATAATATATTTAAATAATTTAAAAATTCAACAATTCATAATTTTGTATAGAATATGCTTTTTTTAAAAAATATTATTGAAAAATTATAATTTTATTATTAATCTTCTAATATAATAATTCTATGCAAATTCAATTTTACTCTTAGGACCCGGACTTCGAATTCCACAACGATTAATACTTTATATAAAAACTTCAATTTCACACAGAGTAAAATACTAACTACAAAATAAATCAAAAGACTTAAGACACACACTTTAGTTTTGTAAAGAATTAAAAGACACAAAATTCCCATTTCGCATAAATTACGCTTTCAAAAATTTTTATAGAAAAAGACGGTTGAGTTATGCTTTTTTATACCCTGCTCGTCCGTCTGTGTACTCTTTGAAAACAACTTTTTGAAATCTCTACGCAACATACATAAATGTTTAGCACACCAATTTTTAAGTTGTTTGCTGTATTCATTAAGATTGCAATTGGAATCCAGTCAGATCAGATTTTAATCAAATGACACTCATTTTATTTGTATTATAAATAAACAGCTATCAGCATATAAAAGAAACTTTAAGATTTTGTGCATTTTAGAGTTTTAATTAATTCTTTAAGAAAAATGTTTTGTTTTTGTTTTTTCTTTTGAGATTATGATTTTTGACAAAATATTTTTTGATTATCTCCTAATCTAGAGTAACAGCAAAAACTTTATTAAAACATATTTTAAAGGTTATATTATTCCTGATGCTTGTATATTTCTTGTAACTCAATCACTGTAGTTCATGAGCTTTGCAAATTATATAGAGTAACCTAGTCTTTTATCAATATAACTTTAAATTTAAAAAACTACAGGTAGAATTTTAACAAGTAATTTAAATCGACTGGCCCTGAATGCCAAGTGCACCCTAAAAATAATTAATTTCATTGGCCTGTGTAATAATTAATTATTATGATATTCTTAAGCAGGATAATTTTTATTACACTTTGAATAAAGAAACATATTGGTTTCATTGTGGGATAACTTTAAAAAATCTATTTTTCTTATCAAAGAAAAAAAAAAAAGAGAGACATGAGTGGTTATAATGTACGACCTCAAAAGTACCATAAACATATTAATTGAGAGTTAACGAACAAGATAAAAAGAGCTACAGTAGAAGCGAAAGGGACTGTCTTTTGTTTTTGATCGTGTAGAAGACACATCGTAAAAAATGTCACTAAAAAAACCAACATAATGTTCTATTTATAAGCTAATCATCTCAATTAAATGTATTAGGTTGATTAAGTTTTTCAATCGTCAGTCGGAAGTTGGCTTTATAGCAACTATTGTATTTCCAACTGTAGGTGTCTTTAATCTTTCTTACCAAGTTTTATATCTAATGGGTTGATTCATATCAATCCCGCTACCATTTATTTTAATATTTTGCGTAGGAAATTGGTTTTATAACCACTATTGTGGAAAATTGTTGAATTATTTCTCTGATTTTTATCTGAGGCACGATATACACAGAGGAAGATTTATATCAAACCCAGAGTCAAAATGTAAGGACAGAGCAAAATATAATATGTGTAATCGGACTTTGAACAGGACAGAACATAATGCAGCTGTGAACCGGAATAACCGCAGGTGCGTTAGCAGAAAACAATCCCACAAGGCATTTTAGTAACTAATATTTCAATGAAAAAGACTATTCTTAACCGATCGAGTGATCGTATCTTTTATATTATATCCAGCACTACCTGGCATTTATCAAATGTCTATATGAGGAAGATAGTCTGGAATTATTCGCTAAAAATAAAAGTAAAACTATAAGATTAAAAACAGGATGCAAAGATCTTCATGTTATATTTTGGTAGCTGTTGTTCCCTATACAAATTTAGCTTTCATTTAAACAGTTTTACCGATTTAAAGCAAAAAAACTCATATCAAGCTCTAGGACTTGTTTATAACACAAGATTTTTAACTCATAAATAAAAATACATACCTTGATTGTCATACATAGAATATTTTTATGACTTACAATATAATTTTCACGTTTATGTCTTGTGCGTACTCTATTTGAAAATGAATTTTAAATTAAATTTTTTCTTTGAAACTTTTGCTTACATTTGTCGCCCTTGTTATTGTCGCTGTATAAAAATTAATTTTACATTTTCCATTCATCAAGCATTTTTCTTTTTTTATATTTGCTACGGAAACACATGTTTATAGAAATATATCACTTCTGTCAGATTTGGATTCTTATTTTTTTTTTCAAAGCTTGGAAAAGGAAGTATGACGGAAACGTAAGAATAATTTGTTAAAACTAACAAAGACTTGTGAAATAATATTTAATTTTTTACTTTAGACTGTGTGGGTATGTGTGTAAATGTGTTATAATGAAAATGAATGTGTAAGTTTTTTATTCAGTCAGAAATATGTTCTCACAAGGTATTACAAAATATGGCAAATAAACGGAAAGAGCAACAAGTTTTAGGAGAAAGAAAACAAATAAAATGAATTAAAAAGGGGGGAAAAATAATGGAATTAGTAAATATTTTACGCGAGCTGTAGCTATAGAAAACAATGCAACAAATAAACTACAAAATTAATTCAACCTGAAGAAAAACTTGTTACAAATCATAAAAAATATAATAAAAAAACCAGCCAGTCTTCTTTGAGTTAAATTTTTGAGTTCAGTATTCAGTATGATGTTTTTTTTTTTGAGAAATTCACAACTTTGAATTGACAGCCCATTTAACAACTGATGATATTCATTTTGTTATGTTTGAAATTTCGTTATAGATAGACTAAAAGCAGACCAACGCTTGCAAGTAACACTGAGCTTGCATTAAAAAAATTTTTTCTTGGATGAAGCCCATTTTTAATTGAATGGGTACATACATAAGCAGAATTGTTGCATTTAGAGTGAAAAAATTCACAAGGTGTTGTCGACATATCATTACATGAACTAAAATTTAGTATTTGTTGCGCTTTTTTATTTATTAAGGATTAATAAAAAATAAGTATTCGAAGAAAATTATTTTTATCAATGTTTGTCATTTTTTTTTTTATTTTTTTACAACCTTTTGATTGTAAGTTTATATGACTTTTTTTTATTGAAACGGATATATTTGTAATTTATCGCCAAGTACTTAGAAAAATCTTTGGATTATTTAAAAAAATTTTTTGAAATTCCCTCATACCCCAGTACTCTTCTTCTGAGGAATTTTTATCATTCCCCAATTTGCTGAAGTACCATTTCCAAGTTTGGAAATGAAAATTACCAAAATCAAAAAGGAATTCAATTTGTAGGCTCAAAACTTTCTGGATAAGTTTTAACATTTTCCTAAAAATTAGTAGTTTTTATTTTATGATTCAGAAACGGAAACTGATAAATCCTTGAGAACAACAATATTGGGTTATGGAAATTTAAAAAAAAATTTTAAAAATAGTCCAAACTAACTTCAGAGTATTTTGGCGGTAGATTATAAATCTAAAAAGTCTCCTCTTTAAAATGATAGGCGTCTCAATTCACAATATTTATTGGTTCGTCGGCAAGTTGCTAAAATAATTTAGAGCAACAGCACTGCGGTATATGGAAATTTCAAAATAATCCAAAGTAACTTCCGAACGAACCATAGAAGATTACGAGATAAGATGTATATCATTTTAAAATTGAGGTCGTCTAGATTTGTAATCTATCTTCTCAGAAAAAACTTTGCATTATATAAAAAAAAAAATTTTTTAAGTTTCCTCCTACCCCAGGAATTTTTATTATTCCCCATTTTGGCGAGGCACCATTCCCGATTTTGCATCCCGGTTTCTTTAAGTGTTTTAATGATTACGGGAAATTTAGTAGTTTTTATTCTATGATGCAAAACAGAAATTGCTACAACGCTTCAGAATACATGCAAATTAAAAAAAAAATTTTAATTATCCAAAGTAATTTCTGATCATTTATGTGGTAGATTACAAATGTAGATGATCTCCCCTTTAAAATGACGTGTGTCCTATTATGAAATAATTTATTGTTCTTTCGGAAGTTGCTAAAATACCTCAGAGCAACAGCACTGCGGTATATAAAAATTAAAAAAAAAAATTTTAAAATATCCGAAGTAATATCTGAAAATTTGGTTGGTAGTTACATAAAGGGTGTCCTAACAAGAACGCAAGATTTAAATTTAAAAAAAAATGACTGATGCAGCAATTGAATTGTTTCTCTGGCTGTATGGCGCCGTCTTGTGTAAACCACAAGCTCTCCATATTCATTTCTTCAATTCTAGGCAAGAAAAAACTGGTTATAATTTCACGATACCAAACACCATTGACTGTTTGCACTTGAAATGCTTCATTTTCATAAAAAAAAGGTCCAATGATTCCTCCAGCCCAAAAACCACACCACTCAGTGACACGTTGAGGATGCATTTGCTTCTCGTGAATCACTCGAGGATTTCCCTCACCCCTAATGGCAAAATTCTGCCTATTTACGAAGCCTTCAAGATGGAAATTGGCTTCGTCACTGAAGATGATTTTATCAGCAAAATCTGCATTTTTATGTTGTCTCTCCAATACCCAATTAACGAACTCCCTTCGCTGTCCATGGTCATTTTTTACTAACCTCGTACCCTCTACTAGCAAACAATAACAATTGATCAAATGTCAAACAATGACACTTCGAATGGCGCCAAATTTAAATCTTGCGTTCTTGTTGTGACACCCTTTATATAGATGATCTCCGCTAAGCTAAGATGTATTTGATAAATATGCCATTAATACTGAAAATATCGTAACAAATACTAAAAAACGTAATGGGGTACGTTGAAACATATTTAACGAAGCATATTTATCTTCACTCATTTAATTTTTTCTATGGTTTTGATATTCTAGAAGAATGTGGAAAGTGAGAAATATTAATATTTCGCTAACACAGTGAAGGGTATATAAAACTCGGCACAGCCGAATTTAACTTGTTTATTTTATTTTTCAAATTTTATGCCTTGAACCATGCTAAATTTAGCCCAACTTAACAATTCAAATTTAAAGAAAAATAACAAGCAAAAACTTAATTGATTTTTGGCCCACCCTGTACATTAAAAATTTTTAAAAATATTTATTTTTATTTAATATTTTAGGTATCGTAAGTTAAGAATTGACAGCCGGGCTCCATAAAAGCGGACGAAAGCTTCTTTGGAGTACTATGGGGCCTGGCCCTTAATGCAGCTTTGAATTTAAATAAAAAAATATGTTCAGGAGGCGTTAAAAATCTTTTCTCTTTATAAAATATTTAAAAGATTTTTCATAATACTTATGCATATTTAGGTCAGACTCGAAGTCTTGCTACAAAATAAAAAAAATATTTGTTTTATAAATATTTAATTAAAAATGAAGAAGGGAAATAAAATTGTTGTTTTCTGCATATTTTTATTTTCTTTTTTGAATTTTAAAGGTGATGTATCCTCGTTAAATGCCAATGGCGGTTTAGCTCTGCATAAATGTTCATGCTTTTGGCCACGTTTAGCAACACTTTCTCTTATACTCTTTGCTATGCAACAATTGTTTCAATTATTGCAACAATTGTTAAGGCAAACAACAGCAAAAATTGGGACGGAGAAATCCAAACAAAGCGTTGGCAATTGCCAAACATTTACAACGAGTACTACAGCAAACAAAGAAAATGTTACAAACATATTTAAAATGAAAATAACAAGAAGAAGAACTACAATGGTGGCAGTAAAACAAAATCTAGCTGAACTAAATGCAATAACATCTTTAGCAGCACAAGTGTCAACAATTTGTTATGAAAACAAATCAACAGAAGAATATTGGCCCAAAGAAAAATATTTTCAAATAAAGTTAATCAAGAAGAAACATCAACTTCAACAAAAAAACCAACATCTGCAACGACTTCATCCACAAAAAGCAACACAATGGCAATTCAAAAATACAAACAACATTTCAACACATAAACTCAACTACTACAATGAGCAACAACAGCAATCGCAATTATGTTTGCGCTCACAGTTGCTACAAGAGTATGATAAAACTCTGTTTAAATACAAATATGAGTGTGATTTAACAACGACAACAACAACTCAACTGGCAAATATTTTTCTAGCCAACATAGTAACTTTAGCGTTTGTCTTACAATATACCCGTGTTTGCTATAAAGTGTGTAATAAACATTATAAATTGTACGCACAATTTTGTATGGCATACCCAAATAGTTGTTGTTTTAATAATTTGAATGCCAACACTGCCGATTGCTTAAATACCCTCACAACTGGCACTGCAACATTAAAAAAAGTCTTTCTCTTAATTGCCACTCTGCCAATAGCAGCTACAATAAAAATATCAACATGACTTTATACACACACACACATACACGGCCATTGTAAAGTGGCTTAATCATCCATACATGCATACATGTTTTATACTACAAACACATACTTATATAAATAAAAACACAAAAAAAAAAAAAAAAATTGAAAAATTTATTTAGTAAAGTTTTCTCTACTACACAAACACACAGTCTTATTAAATATTTTTTTTCTATTTATGTATGTATTCTAGTAAATGCGACGGTTCCTCAAGGTAAAATGAACACAATTTTCTTTTTATATATTTTCCTTCTAATTTAAGAATAATTTGATGTCAATTAGCAAGAAATAGAGGACAGCACTGCTGTCAAATGATATTAATTGAACAGATCTTTTAATTACTAACTTTTGAAACTGCAGCATGTGATAACGGCTGGATTGATTTTGAAAGATATTAAGAAAAAAGACAAAATAAATAATAATAAAATAAATTAGTTTAGTTGAACCAATTTCTTTAACCAAAAGTAACAATAATACAGAATTTTCAATAGATTTTTTTTTGACCGCTGTTGAAGAAGTTGTTTTAGGTAGCTAAAATATTTTTTGATGGAAAATATGGCAAAAAATGCATAACGGCTGAGTTGAGCGGAATTGCTTAATTATACGTTTTTAAGATGAACACTCAACAGATACAACTGTTTTGCGTCTTATGAGCTAACGCACCCATTTATAACTGAGTTTTTTTTTTTATTGTGAGTGAATTTTTTTAATGGCAAAATATATACTTTAAATTAAACTTGGTATTACAAGTAAAAGACAAATAAAAAAATATAGTTTATCTCATTATTAAGCATGAGAATTAGGTATCTACTCTAAGAAACGAAATTTGAGACTGCCTGAAAACTATCTAAATGTTAAAATTTATATTTTTACTTCGAAAACTGTGTAGTATTTAGTAGGAAACTGTATTTTTCCAACGTTTGTAAGAGGAATTTGAGTTTTGTTTACTACGAGCATACATTTTTTTTGTTTCCATATTTTCAATTTAAAAACACATTCCTTTTTTAAATTGTTTTCTTCTTTTTTTTCAAAAAAAAATTTAATGTAAAAAGTATAAATATAAAGCTGTCTCTGAACATTAATTTTAATATCAAGAGTGCATTTGTATGTACAACTGAAACTCTCAAACATTAACGTAAACTTTAAAGTAAAATTTATTAAAAATTTCGTTTGCTTTGGCTTTAAAGTCTACGTTAACTATAATATTATCTGAATAAAGAGGTAAATCGTAAGTATCATTTATTTCAAATTTAATTAATCAAATAAAAACTTAATATGTAAATTTTAGAACTTAAGCTTTATTACATGAAAATAAAATTAAGTAGCCGTAGATATGGATTATGAATTTTAGTTAGTAAAAATCCTGTATTTTTAGTTGCATAAAGTGCTCACAGCTGAAATACAAGTGCAATCATTGACTAATTGCATTGACTAATTTTAATTGAATTATAAGAGCCATTCAGTGAACACACTCCACCACACAGGCAGACGATTATTTTTTATTATTTTCGTAAACTATATCTGTATTTATGTCTCTTGCAATTTATATATTAGCTGCAATTTTTTCTAAGAGCTCTTTTTTTTTAAATGAGTTAGAGTGTTGGACACTTTCTTGCTAAAATTATTGCTAACTTATTTTTTTTTTAAATGTGGACTTGTACCACTTTCAAAAATAACGGCTTATATATTGGTATTAGTGCTATAAAAAGAATTAAAAAAACACATTATTTCATAAAATATTTAAACTTTTTTGTTTAATGAAGTTAATCAATGTCTGACCTGAATAACTTATTGAAGCTCCCTGAATTGGCTGATAATAGTCTGGGCCAAGGCATATTTATTTACAAGGTAGTTACAAAAACTAATTATTTTGCCCTTGAGACATAGCAATTATATGCATGTAGTTATTGAATTATGTGCCTGTAGTAGTGAAAAGAAAAATTAACTTACCCAACAAGAAAAATATTTAAAAAATAATAATAAAAAATATTTTCATTTGCCTAAAGCAAAATTAAAAAAAAAAATTATGTATTACAGATTTATATTTATATTTCATAAATAAATAATAATTACCTTCACAATTTTAATATTGTCATGTTATATTGTAGTTTGATTGTTACATGGTTTGTTGGGTAAGAAAAAAAACAAAAAAAAAAAAATATTACACTTCCCACTACAACAAATGCAAAAAAAAAAAAAATATCCAGCTGTAGGATAGCTTTTACCCTATAAATAAATATGCCTTGGTCTAACGAGTCAATCATCTTCAATAGAGTTAAAAATTATAAATGTCGGCTATAAACATAAATGCTTTTATCAAAAAAAAAAAAAAAAAAAAAAAAAAAAAAAAACAAAATGACGTAAACCTTAAAGTAAAATTTATGAAAAAATTATATGAAATATTTCGTTTAAATTAGGCTATAATCATAGTAGCAAAAAAGTAGACTTTAATTAAGAGCTGACTTTTGTTTATAAGAATTTTATGAATTTAAAATCGTTTCTAAAAAGATACCGACTTTAGTATGATTATGATTATGGGCCATTGACTTTAAGGTTTAAGTTATTTTTTTTTTTTTATAAGGGGGAAATTCTTTAATTTTTTTAGAAGAATTATTTACCAGCTCCAATAAATATTTTTAGTTTTTTTTAACAACGTTTTAATTTAATTAAAATTAGTTATTCATATGCAATTTATAAATTAATTGTAAAGCGAAATGTAACCTTCAAATGGTTTCCTACAAGTAAGATTAATCAAACCATTACACATACACAATAAAAATAATGGTCATACAAGAAAAAATTTTTTTTTATAAATACATGCAAAAGTGCGAGGTGTGTTTAATAAATAAAGCCAAATTAGAAATTACGACACACATATATTGAATTATTAATTTTCGATCACTAATTTTTTTTAATAAATACATAAGTTAAAGTTTTTTTTTTGTTTAGAACAGCTGTAAATACTGCATATATTTAAGTAAGCTAATGTTAAGAAATTTTAAATAGTGTCCTTTTGCAAAATTTACTCTAAAGCTGCGTTTACATGGCATGTATTTTGCATGTCGAATGTCAATTTTCCTTAAGTAAAATTAGTGCACATCGTATGATCCCTTTGAAACATAAGCTATGTGTTTTTCTTGTGTGTACGAGTAAAAGCAATGTTTTTTTTTATTTAGGTCTACTTCTATTTCATGTGTATCAAAATAAGAAAAATAAATAAATTGAAAAATTTTGCTTAATACAAAAAAATATTTAACGTACGTATGAATATTTATTAATTAAAAATTTATTATATTACATAAGACTTGTAAACATCATACGAACACAGCTGGCGCTACCATTTGATGATGATAATTTTCCTATTGATGAAGACTTTAAAGCAGCTAGCAAAATAATCATATCGTAGTCAATTTATCGCAGTTTATTTTCAGTGATTTTTAATAAATGACTTACCACAATCCTTGCAGGCAATTCCTAGATTTAATTTCTAATTTCAAATAATATATAATAATAATAATAAAAAACCTTTCTCTATAGGAAAATTTTATTTAAAAAAAGAGGTATATAAATATTTAATATAAAACTTTTTTTATAAAAATTGTGTATATAAAATTAAAAAAAAAAATGGGCTTGAACTGTCACATCTGCAGTTGAGTGGCATTTTTAGCATATTTGATTTAAAAATGCAAACATATTAAAGTAGCTCTTGATAGTGTTGGCAATCAGTGCAAACAATGCAAATGAGTACAAAATGCTTCGATTTAGTTAATACAACAAGAAAATGAACGCATTTCCACTTTATTTCTTTTAAAAATTTCTTTGATTCTTTTTCTTTTCATTGTCCAACTTGGTGAGTGTAAGTTGTCATACAAAAAGAGATGATAATAAGCGAACTAATTATTTATTAATAGGCTGTGAATGAAATAGGTGAAAGTGATTTACTAAAAATGTGTAATTCTATGTATTTTTTTTTTTTTTTTTTTGTTAAAACCATTTTTATCAGCATTAATAATTTTATTTAAATATTGTATTGTTTTTAACACGATATGAGAAAATCTGTAATTATCTGGAAATTTTTTGTAGGCAGCTAGGAATAAACGTTTACTAGCCATAACCTATCAACCCTTTTTGGATATCAAAAATACTATAAGCTTCAAGATCTTTTAACAAAAAGCCATTTTATTATTCTAATGCGCAGTGAAATCTATTTGATTAAAATTGATTTTATTGCTAAAGAAATCTTGTGTAGGGTAAATAATAATTTTATGAATATCTTACAATGCGAAGGAGGAAAAAGAAGTCTACAGAATAACTGAAAAGCACAACTGGATAAGCCGACTAAAGGCACAGGGTGATTCTTGTCGTTTCTTTAGAGCACCTGTTGTGCATTTGAACATAAGCTGGAATATGTATCATGAGCATCCCAGACAGTGGAAATATCAATATGGAGTATTTAGACAGAAATATTTTGCTACGAAATAGTATTATAGTGTAAACTGTATTTCACAAGAGGCTAGACAAAGTTCTTTTTCAAATATTTTGTCAGAAATTTTTTTTTATAATTAAATAAAAAGGCTCTGATGAAGTCAAGAACTTTCAACAAAATTTGCAAATTTTTGTTCCTTTTCAAACTAACAAAAGAAAATTGTTTTGTGTGGTTTTCAACACAAGCATAAAGTTAAGGTTAAGTGATTTTAATATCATTATTGGTTTAAAATTTTTTTTGGTTTCAGTGCGGTAAGAAATTTAAATTCAAAATAATTAATAAGCAAGAGGTTCTATTCTAAATTTCCTCTGAAGTTCTTTGCACAAGCTTTTAATATCTTAGAGTATTCTTACACTGTAATAAGAGTATTATGATTTATCACAAATATTAATAAAATACAGTTTAACCTCAATTTGTATTGAGTTGTTCTTTTATACTTCTATTTGTTTGTTTCAAAAACGCTTATTGCTATGACTGTAGCTTATTAAATCATAATAAAAATTTTTAATGTTTTTCTTTTTTAATAAGCAGCAAATTTCCCAATATTTTGTTATCACAAGATCAAATCAAATAGTGTAACTTGTTGTTTACAGACAGTATTTGGAATAAATTGAATTGACTCATTTATGGAAGGCATCTCGTACATGTACATACACAAGCTCATGCATACACATGTATATAAATACAAACAAAATGGCTTTTTTTATACAAGTAGAAAAAAACGTGTCAAGTTTATTGAAATAGCAAACCATAAACTATATAAAGAAGTACATAAATAAAATATTAAAATTAGCGAAATTTATTTTAAAATACAAAACAATCATATAGTAAAACAAAACTTGAAATTATAATAATAAATATAAAAAAAAAAGAAATAATTATGTCAAACATAAAAACAGTGCACTATTGTTACTTCAAGTATGCTGTTTATGTAATTTTATGTAAATGTTTTTATTAAGCACTTTAAATATATTCAGTTTATTTACATAAAAATAATTTAAGCGAATATTGTATTCATATTTATGTAAGCAATTTAAGTAGAAAAAAACAAATAGAAAAAATTTGTAAATTAAATCTTTTACAATTTCCAAAAAAAGCCCTTTAAACATCCACTCAAATGCCACAAACATAATAAATAATTTCTACTAAAGGAATTATAATTGAATTAAAATAAAATTACAAAAAAAAAAAAAAACATTTTAAAACATATTTAATATAAATCAAATGTGAAAAACAATATGTTGAAAGTTTTCAGTTTCATGCATTAAAAAATAAAAAAAAAAATTAAATGCCTAAAAACATTAATTAAACATGATATAATTTTAAAGTTCATTATCTGTTTATAAATAAATAAACTAGAAAAAAATAAATAAAAAAAAAAAACAAATTATTATAAATGTTTGTAATTACTCGTATTAACAACAATGAAAAACCAAAAATTAATATTAATAAATAAGTAAATAAGTAAAAGAGAATGTTTATAGTTTATTCAACAAAAAAAAAATAAATAAATAAATAAAGCCGATCATTAGAATATTGAAAGAACACAATCCAATGGGAATCACTATTAAACATAAAATATTCGTATCAGCATACATATACACACATACATACGTATGTATAAATAATTAAATAGCATATAAATAAATATTTCCATAACTAAAAATTTACCAAAGTTATTTACATACAAGCTAGTAAAATAATTGCATAATTAATTATTATTTTAATGGTCATATGTTTTGAAAGAAAAAACTATTAATTTTTTTTTAAAAAAAGTATCTCGAAAAGTCATCAAGATAAGTAGCTGTAAAATAAATCAAATTATTAAAAGACTTAAAATTTTATTGTATTTAAAATAAACTTTTCTATAAAAGTTGAACTTTTATTGACATTATTACAACTAATCTATAACTAAATTCAGGAGATTATTTCAAAAAGACTTAATCCGAAAAGCAAATTTATATTAATGTTCGTTGCTGTTCGTTGTTATCTAGGCTTTATGTTGCAAAAAATTGGTTGTATACGCTTTTTCGAATGCTACCCATGGTGTCTACAGTCTTTTTGGTTATCGTAAACGGTGCCACAAACCAAATAAAATAAAATTTATCTTATTAGAAAGTTTTAACAATGGAAAAAATTACTGTTTGGTATAACTAAAGTTTGCTATAAAGTTATTGTTAATCCAGGTTTTACACTATAATACTGAGTAAAAAGAATTGTCAAAAATTAAAAAAAATACAATATTGTGAAAATAATACAAGAAAAGTACAAATGGAGATTTGACAGTTATAGAAAATTTTCAATTTACTAAAATTTCTTCCTCTAAAAAGAAAAATTTATAAAATATTTCTTTGATAATTACAAGCAACTAACGAATTTCATTTTTAAAATTGTTAAAATAAGTTTAACTCTATAATACTGAGTAAAGTTTAAATTAGTGTGAAAATAATACATCAAAAAATACGCATAGAAATTTGATAGTCGTATGGCTCCCACCATTTTTAGAAAATTTTCTAAACGTTTAAACTTTCAATTATATCAGGAAAAATTGTAGCATACGAAGAAAAAAATTTTGTGCTACAAATAATTGGTTTTTGGTTACACAATCTGATGTTTGATTTATGAATATTTTTAATTTATGTAGAACCAAAACCTTGATAGTTGACAAATAAAATCTTAATTTTAATTATCCCTTACTTGTACTAATGGCCCTTAGGCTTTTAAACATTAAGTGCCATTATCACACCTTATTTATAAGGTGTCAGATAGTTATAATTAACTTTCGTTAAAGTAACTAACAAAGTGACTAATAACTTTTTCCATTATTACAAGTTCTCAATGAGACAAATATTATATTATTTTCAATGTGGCACCACTTTGTTGCTATAAATATATAGTGGCAATGGAAAACCTGTTTTCGATAACTATTCTTTTAAAATATTATTTTTTATTTTTTTGCGTAATTGTATTGTTTTATTTTTGTGTATTAATAAAAAAAAAATTTTTAAGTTGCCATACTTAAAATCGAAAATATGGCAACTTTAAATGTATTTAGCTTATTATGAACTTTTTGCCTAAAGACTATTTGTAATAACCAAAACCATTTATCTGTTCGATAATATTCTACTTTTAGTTATTACTTAGTTGTAATAATGGCCTTAAGACATTTTTGAATAACAAAAATGTAACAATTTAATATCATTGCTTAAATTAAAAGTGGAAAATCTTATTTCAAACAACAGTTGAGAGAACTTGTTTTAATAATCAGTATGATCATTCTATTCTAAGAAACACAAAAACTACAAAATATTAATTAATATAATAGGTACATCCAAATGTGTTTAATGTGTATAAATAAAAGAAAATAAATTAATATTGTATAAATGCAAAATTAAATTTAAACAAAACTTAAAACAAATAAAGGAAATATGTAACTACTTATGTATTAATTATTGAAATCAATATTTGAAAACATTTTCTATAAATTTCTTATTTCTATATCAAGGTAAGTAACTTAGGTTAGATGAGTTTGAAGAAAGTTAGAATCAACTATGCGATTCCTTTACAAATACCTATAAAGAGAAAAAGAAAAAGGTGTCAAAGTTTTGATATTGAAAAATTTCACTTTTGCAATAACCAGTGATTTCTACATTTACAGCAGCGTTTGCTGTTGAGTAGTATAAAATAAAGATACTCTGAAGTGCTTAATTATAAATATTTAGCTTAAGTTAATTTATTAAACTTTTAAATTCCAAATAATTAAAAAATATTTGATTCACAATTAATCAATCAAACGCACGAGTACAGTTGTCAATTTGGAAAAATCCAAAACCTAATGAAAAACAAAATAAATGTCAATCTTAATATTAATTTGCAGTTTCCACAAAAACTAGTAAGATAAAAAATTTTTAGAAATAATTTATTTACCTCAAACTACATCTTAAGTTATATTTTTTTTCTCAACAAAAATTAATTACTATAATCGTATTGATTATCAAATATTTAAAGCAATTGAGTAAAATAGTATTTAAAAGTTAATTGAGAAAATTGCTTTCAATTAATTTTGTTACATTTGAACTTTATCATTCTTTTAACGCTTTAAACAATATCAGGCAACAATAAATAAAAATGGCCACACTTAAGCTAAAGCCTACGGATAAACAATAACAGAAATGCTGAAACTTTTTGTATTATTTTTTGTTGCAAACACTAGCATAATAAATGTGCTCCTACATAAATAACTATTTGAGCCATGAAAAAGGGACAAAAGCAGAAAAGAAAAAATTAACAGGAAAATGAAAACAGAGTAGTGAGGGAAAAAAGTGAAACAAATTGAGAAGCAAAAAATCAATCTGAATGTTAAATGGACTTTGGCTATTATACTTTAAATCACCAGTTTTTATACATAAAAAGGTTTTTTTTTTGCCCTGAATAAGTGAAAAACAAATGAGCTTTTTGAATGCCTCAACTAACAAACACATATAAAAATGGAAACAAATGATAAAAAAATTCCTCTTATACAGTATGTGTCAATTATAATTTACACTTGAATTGGAAAAACTAAATTTAGGCTGAAATTTAAAAAAAAATTTTATTAAAAAAAATTATGATATTTTTTAGAATTGTATTTTTGTCAATCGTGTATGAGTGAAATTTAATTAGAACGTTCATGCTTTTTAATATTTCAGATTACATGACTCGTTGTCGAATACAGGTAGTGAAATTTTATTAGAAAACGAGAAGCCATTCATTGAAGTTTTTCTGTGCAAACACAGAATGTCAGTTAACTTAAGAAAAAAACAAATAACATAAAAATTCTAAAAAAAAGTGATGGCATTTTTAATTTTTTTTCGAGTGTTATTATAGTTTACATGAGTTAGAGTAAAAAAAATACAGAAGCATCAGTTTTAAAATTTATTTAAACTTCATCTCATGCTTATGAAGTTTCTTGACTTTATCTTTCTTTTTAATTAGTTAACATAAAAATAAATTTTTAAATTTTTAGAAGAAATAAAAGTGTTTAGGTACAAGTATGCATAAATACGTTGATTTCTTTAAGATATTTTACCAATTTGCAAACGAATTAGAGATAGGTTACATATCTAAAGAAAAGGTGCAGTTGCTCTGAGGGAATTTACCAAATTCAGAACGGCTCATAGAGTATTTTGGGATAAGACACAAATACTTTTAAAGGAGAGATCATCCTCATTTTAATTAATTAATTACAAATCTGGACAACCTCCCCTTTAAAATAAAAGGTTGTTTGAAAATTGGTAAAATCTCTTAGAGAAATCAATACACTTATATTTCTTCTAAACATATGACGTTGACTACCCTCGTGTATCGAGCTCAAGTGTTTATTAATAAAAAAAAATTATTTCCCCAAGAAAAATTTTGTCTAAATTGTACAATAATTTCAATTTTATAGGTTGTATTTGACATACAAATTAAACTAATAAAAAACCATATTTAAAATGCAGATCCATATGTATGAAAAGCCATACGCTTGAAAAGCAAATTTATTAATCAAAAAGGTCCTTAAATATTGGCTTCCTGAAAAAATAATAATTTTTAATCTTTTGTTTAATAGGGTAAGCAAGAAATAACCAAATAAAACAAAACATAAAGTAGCAGGCAGCCTGTCTCACTTTTCAGTGTTTTTATTTTATTTTTATTTGGTCAGTTTTAGTACTTGCAGCAATGACTGACTGACTTTTATTGTAGATATACTGAATAGTGAGTTGATAAAAACTAACGGGTCCGCCAAATAACTTTTTTTTTGAAAATGTTGTAAAAACATCGGGTGTAGTTTCAGCTGAGTGGCATGTAGCGCCGTCCTGTTGAAACCAAATGTTGCCAATATCCTCCTCTTCAATTTTTGTGAACAAAAATTCGTTCAACATGGCCCGATACCGATCGCCATTGACTAAGGGCCACTCCCTTGCTCATTTTCGAAGAAAAATGGCCCAATTATGCTTCTGGACCAAAATTAGCACCAAACAGTGACTCGTATTGGGTGCCTTTTTTCTGTGCCCTAAATGCGACAATTTTGCTTGTTTACATACCCGCCAAGAACAAAATGAGCTTCATCTGAAAAGATAATTTTTTGGCCAAAATCGGCATCTTCTATAAGTCGATCGCAGGCCCACTTAGCGAAGCGAAAACACAACCATATTCTTTGAGCGGAAGGATAAAACTAATTATCTGTCAAATCAGACATGAGCTAAGTGTTACCATTCACGAAATAAGTACTACTTGAAAAAAAAAAGTTAGATGGCGGACCCTTTACATCACAAACAAATGCCACAAAAATGTTTCCTGCGTAGATTTGTATTTCCCTAACAGCATTTTAGTAAATTATTGATGCAGTTAGAATTTCTTTGGCGGCTACTTTTTGAGTGAAAAATTATTGTTTTGTGGGGAGAAAATGATACCCTAGCAGGGAGTCCTATACTTTTATCGCGGATTTGTGGTGTTAAAAAAATGAAAAAAAAAAAACTTAAAACATTTATATTTCGGTTATGTGCTTGAACAGTTAATGCTGCATTCGTAAGTCACAAGCTAAAAATTTGTCACAAAAACTACATCAGTTTTCAGCCATTTTATTTAGTCACAAAAAATGTGTTTGATGATCTTTTGCGAAAACAGTTTCCTAAATGCTGACTGGGATTCTATGTGTAATTGCTGGTATGGGTGTGTGTTTGTTTTTACATAGCAATTTTTAATGCTCTTCAATCACGACAAAAATCCATTAATACACTTCACAACAGCAATACTAGTGCATGAAGAAATCCGGTTATAATGAAAAACTCCATGAGCAAGCAACATCAAAAAACAACCTACAAAAAAAAAATAATGGTCAGAAAACCAACTTATCAATAGATGAATGACGCCTGACTTCACTCATAGCCAAAAACAATAAGGAAACCAAAAGTAAAATAAAATCAATTTTATGTTTCAACTTGAAATAGCTTATCTGCAAACAAAACCAAAAAACCTTAATTCTAAATACTTTTCTGTATTGAAAAATGGGAAGTAATTTCGTTTTCATTTCAAAAAGGTTTTTTTTTTCAAGTATTTATTTTGCTTTCTTATAGAAGAATTTGTTCTATTGTAACAAAACAAGCATTTAAAAATTTACAAACTTTTTCCTATTTGAAATATATATACGAGTATAAATTTGCATAACAATTTAAATTAATATCATGTTTTAAATTTTTTTCTCCTTTTAGCCTAGAGAAATTAATAAATTTGTTCTATGAATTTACTCCTACAAATTTAGTTAGTCTGCTTTAAACAATTCATTTTCTTCTTAATGTTAAGGATAATCTATAAGTAGTAATACTCGTACACACATACAGATATTTAAAGGAAACTGCAAATAATTATTCAAAATTCCTTTAAATATAATCCTTCACTCACAAACATTCACATAATAGACGATCATTATTTCATACGTTTTCACAAAAGTACTCAATATGTGTACGAGTACATACACATATTCAAAAATAAATAAATACCACCTACTGCTACTTAAGGCTAATTTTGGCATTACAGTTAAATTTAAATTCATTTTCTATTGAACATTCGAAAAACTGATAACCAATACAGAATTTAGTAGAATTCTAGTTTGTAAGAAATACTATGATAAAATCTCATATCTACATTTAGTCTCCATATACTTTTGGACTGGTCATGCTGATTTTAAAGCCCTCTTTTAAACGATTTTACATTGCCACTGCTTAAAAAGATGTATGTCCGTACTTAATTTAAGGCTGAAATTATGTTTTAAAATATTTTATTTAGCACTTTGGTTGGAGCCTCTGGCAATAATTGTGATCAAAACCTGATCCACTTTGGCTTTTTATACCCTTCACAAAAAGCCTGAAATTATGCTTTCAAATATTTTATTTGCGCCTCTGATAATAAAAAATATGAGACACTTTATAAAGTAGTGATGGGTTTTTTAATGATTAAAATTATCTTTGTAAACAGATTTCTCTTAAATTAATAGCTACGCTTTCTAAAGACAGAGACTCACGTTATAAGGTAAAACGCCGGCGATACCGGACAAAAACATGTAGTTTTTTATAATAATAAATATAATCGCCATTTTTCTTTTCAAAGTAGGTATAAAAATAGGTGTAGCCTGCCCAAAAGTACATGGTAATATTGATTGGAGTATAGAAATTTCAGAGCAATTTTTTTTTTGCAAACAAAAATTTTTAGAGCACACAAACAAGAGGAATATATATTTTTTAATATAGATTCTGAACTATTGTAACTAAAAAAATCTTATGCACATATTCTTAGCAAGCAATAACTCGGGTTGTTTTTGCCCAAAAAAAAAAAATAAATAAGCTGATTTTATTAAAAAAAAGAATTTTTTTAATTAAATAAAGTAAAATCTTTAAGCAAACATACCTATACACAGATAGTGTAACTGAAATTAACAATTGAAAATAAACAAAAAAATTTAAGCTAAATTAATCCCTAAATTTGTACTTAAAAATTGGCTTTTATTGCAAACAGATAAGAATGACTGAATAGGTATTACAAGGCCTGCACAAGCATAGCTTGAATGGATTACAAAAACTTTCCAAATGTTTTTCGAAGCTTTTAAATACATACAGTGTGTGTTTCACACAAAACCATACACACTTTAAGGTTTATAATTTTGATAAGATTCTCTACTGAAGCCATTGTATAATTTAACTAATTTTCATATCATAACTTAAATCTTATACGCGCAAATGAAAACTAACTTAATAAACGTAGTGATTTTATCTTCAAATATACACATCCTAGCAAACAATACCTCTATTTATTTATCAGCACAAGCTGTAATTGTTTGGAATGTATTGCATTATGCACTGCAATAGAGTAAGGCAATGTGTATGAATACATATTGTCTCAAGTTCTAAAATTTTATTCAATTGCATATGAAATTCCTAAAAAGAAGGATCAAGTCATAGTTTTGAAAAGACTTATTATGTTAATCTAGATCATTTATATATAAATTTAATTCATTTTTTGTTGTTGTTTAATTCAAATTTCGTTTTTCTAAAGATTTGTCTGAAATTTGTTGCAAATATTTAATTGTTTGGTTTTTTAAGAGTAAAATATAAAGCAAAAAATGTGTTAGGTTTGTTTTACATTAAGCCAGCGATATGTTTATAAATAAAGTACCTAGTCTGTAGATTTGAACAATTTAATGTGTTTTTGTATTGTAATTGTTTTCAAGTCTGTTTATTGAAATTGCATTTTAAATGATTTCATAATTAAAACTGCTTACAAATTCAAATTAATTATTTTACATTGCAAGCAATTACTTGCCACATGCAGCCAATACAAATACATACATTAAAATATTATTTCCTCTTTTAATTCTAAGGAATGTAGTGTAAAACAGTAAGCATCTGTAGAAAAAAAGCTGTTAAGAAAAATGTGTGTGCAAGTATAAATATAAATTATTCATTGACATTAAGCAACAATTTGAAAATGTTTATTACTAGAATTTTTATTTTCTATATATAAACACTTATGTAAATCAAATGTACATAAATTTACATATATGAAAATAGAACTTTCTTACTAAAATGGTTAGACTAAAGACAGCGTATATAAAAGTATTAAATAGTTAGAAAATGACCATTTTAATTGCTAAAATATTTCTTTGAAAAAATGGGTGTAAAAGTGGGCATGTCAGGTAGAAAGCTGTATCATCATACAAATGTAACAGAGAGTATATACAGTCCCTGCCACATAAATAGGAGACAATTTTTTCAAAATTTTATTGCTTCTAAAAGAAAATTGCTACGACCTTAATTTTTGTTTTTGTTTAATAGTAATTTAAAAATATTTTTAATAAATATACAAAAAAACCTTTTAAATTTTGCGTCATATAAATGGGATAATAATTTAAAAAATGCTAATGTTCGGTTAGTAAAAGAACCAATCGGGCATATTAATATTTTGATCGCAAAGCTTTGACTTTACCATCCAGACATCCAGGCAGTAAGAATTTTTTTATTGTCCTGCTGAATTATCCACTAGAACCTTCCAAAAAAAGTTCTGAAAGTGGGAAAATGCTTCGAAAAAATATGAGCTTGGGTGTTGTGACACGGTGTCGTTTTTTCAGATGAAAAAAAATTAATTGTTATTTTAACGATCTCCGAAAAAAGGAGCATCAGTTGAATCATTTGTATAACAGAATGTGAGAGGTCATGGTGTATGGAGCATACTATTTTATTACCTGTGAGCTAAAATTTTTGTTCAGCACTATTAAGTTTAATTGCTATATTGAAGTGCTACAAGAAACTACTTTAGTGAAGGGCAACTAAGATTCAGCCTGGCCGAAATTAATGACTTTGACATTTTACACATGTCCCTGAAGTAGTTTTAATAAATATAACTAGTTGGATGTTTATTCAGATTTATGAGACGTACAGATGTTTTATATGAAATAAATATTTATATCGATATGGAATTGACAAATAAATATTTACAAGTAGAGATACGCAAGCCGAAAATACTTTTGTGAATACACAACACGAGTAAGCAGAAGTAAAAATGTTAACTCAAGAGGCAGTGGAAAAAGAATTTATTTTATATGCTATATTCGTACATATACATAAGTATATACATATATACGTGCAAGTGTATGCATATTATAAAGCAAATACTTAGAAATGCCCTGTAACACCTCGTCTGGACAAAAAAATGTTGGTAAAATTCCTGATGAATTAAAAAATACACAATTTCTGCCACATTAAAACAATGCCAAGCATGTGCATAAGTAATTCATGTGTTTGTAATGTATTTGAGTGAGAAAGTTTATAAATGCAAACATTGGAATATGCACATGACTACACGTATTATAATAAAAATTTACGTAATATATAAATGTAAGCGTGTGCTTGTGTTGGTGTTTGCATTAATGCTTGCTTGCAGAGCTTTCAATGGCAAATATGAGTTAGTGTGAAAGAGAGAGATTCTGCATGAATTTTGTGTGACTGAAATAATTAAAAAATAAAAATATAAAAAGCCAACAAACGAACAAAAACTGCAAAAGCTTCTTCATCAAAGGACTCATACTAAAGCAATAAAGAAAATGTTTAAAAACAATAAAATTCACAAGTGAGCAGTGAATGTTTGTTCTCGACTTCGCTTCATTTTTCGTGCCTTTTTTTTGTCTTAATAAAGGTTGGTTCTCTTTTGTGGTTTATGAATGAACAAAAAGATTTTATTTTATTTGTTTACTAACAAACCTACAAAAATATTCATTGTAAATAACAACAACAACAACAATAGTGTACAGTAAATTATTTTATTGAAAACAACAGATATTTCAATTACAGTGAGTAAGTGCATCCACCAACACGCACACGGAAATGGAGTTGCAGGAATTGGTTGTGTTTTTATTTTTATTTTAACAAATAAAAAGCTAAAGAAGGGGAATTTTATAAATACAATACGACTTTTTTGGGAAGCTACAAATTTATTTATTTCAGTTCTATTTTCATATATTATAATGCTGACAAAGAAAGCAGAAAGGATGCACAAGTGATTTAATTCAATAACTTAAAAAAAGCCAATATTCATTCTACAGGAAATAAATAGTATTTTCTTCCGTTTATGTCTCATTAAGTTATTTTGAGGACTACAACTTTAAAATCATTAAAATAAAATTATTTCGATTCAATATTAGTAGGTAGGGTACTAACTTTCCAATCTAAAGGTCGCAGGTTCGATTCCTGTTTATATTCTAGGTGTTTTCAGCAGACAAGAAGCTTCGAGGATTTTTGTTGTTAAAAAAAGATTCTTGTACGAAATGTTCAAACACTATTCTATAACATCCTTTGGATACCTACAGTTCAACACGGCTTAAGTCAAAAGGTTGAAGAAGGTGCTCAAACTATAATTGTGGATTATATAGTTAGAGAGGTAACTATGCACTATGATTTAAGTACAAAAAGAAATATTTCACTGATCCCAAATTTCTGGGAATGCATAATTTGATGCTTTCAGAACTTATGTTAATCTGAAAGCCGAATTCTGATTCAGCTAAAAACATGCACGATAACAGATGAATACAATATAGAGGTGGGTATCTGCAAATAGTGCTGGTCACTAAAAGTTTATAAATGGAATAATGGAATTTTTAAGTGGTTTGCCTTTCTGCTTTTTTTTTTTTTTTTTGAGAAATAAAAACTTTTTTAGGTTTCTTATTAAATTTTCTAAGAAAATCGAATAGAATTTTAAATGTTTTTGGCCTTAAAATAGAAATAATTAAGTTTAAGAACAAAATTAAATAATTTTTTAGGAATTAAGATTTTCTAAATTTTTAGTAAAAAAACTGTTTTTCACCACAACTACTGAGCAGATTTAAGAATAAGGCAGAAAACTTCGTTGCGAAACTTTGGTTTTTTTTATTTTAATAAATTGCTCATAAATATATAATTTGCCTTGGTTAGAGTGCCCTTTTTCATTGTTTTAATGAAGAAACAATACTGTTACGCGCTGTGTGACAGGTGGCGCTGGCTTGCTAAAATTAAATAAATACATGTCGTCTACATTCATGCCGTTTAATTGAGACCACATCATCATGTTTCTGTAATGATTCCCGTTCACAGTCACCGCAATTTCGGATTGATTTTCAAAAAATAAAGAGTAAACTCCGCCTCAGACAGCATTGCCATTTTAGATTTTTTAAGGCTACATTTAGTTTTGAAATTTATGATTTAGACTTGCATTGTAATTATGTTCGCAATAAAAATCAAAATATTTTTAATTTTCAGATCTAAGTTTTTTATCCTTTTTGTAAGATTTATTTTTTGTTTAGCCAATCTAGTATATTTATTGTTTAGCTACTGGCAACCCTGATCAAACATTTGGAAGGGAATTATTTCGTTTGACGACAAATTGCGGGTAGAGAAGAGAGCATCACTGTTATGTCCTATACTCGTTGAGACGATTTGTTCACATATTCTCTTCTCTGTCATTGTCTTGTGACAAAATATTAAAAATAACAATGAAATGTTTCCGAATTTTTTCTTCCAAATATTTCCTCGTCTAAATGGTGATACGAAGATTTTCTAAATCACAAATTTAACAATTTTGTGTACTCAGATTAAAATGCGCTTCATCGGTGAAAACATATAATTTGCCAGCGATTATATTTCATTTCATACATTGTGGGAATGTCTGATCGCGATCATAGCCCATGATGGTAAAGGAAAAACAATTCTAGCTTTCTCAAAAAGTAATTTTCTTATATTTTAAAATCAAAAAGTGCATTCTTACTGAGACATCTAGTTCTTTTCGCAGATAATATTATATTTTAGACAACAGAAAAATTTTGAAAAAAAGAAAAAAATACAGAATTACTCTAACTTAATAAGGAAGTAGAAAAACAGCTTGTCAGCAAAAAATTTTTTTTATATTAATAACTTTTTTTATTATATCTCGTGCATGTATTAATATATAAATTGATTAATAAACTAAATAAATAATAAGCACAAATTAATGTTATCAATTGGCGTTAAATAAAAATTGCAATCAAAGCTACTCAGAAAGAATAAAGCAAAAAAATAAATAAGTATTTACGTTACTCTTTTATTTAAAAGGGAAATTACTTTGTTTGCATGCATAGAGTGCATACTGAAAAAAAAAAATTTTTTTGTTGTTTTTTTTTTTTATGAAATGTAAATATGCTTATTACATAATGACTATTGATATCCATATCTGTGTTTGTGTGTGTATTTATGAAGGTGAGTGCAACAAAAAAAAAAAAAAAAAAAAAAAAAAAAAAAAAAAAACACGTTGATAAGTGAACATGTATGGCACACGAGTGTAAAAAAAACAATACATTATTGTATGCATCACTAAACAAGTTGATTGCATATTAAAGCAAAATGACGCATTTATAACACTTCCTTTACACTGCATAGTACAAACCATCCAACCATGCAGTCGTTCATTCATTTACTCATTCTTTCATTCATTCACTCATTCATACATTCATCTTTTATTCTCTTTTAAATGAACAGACAAGCTTAGTTTTCAAAAAACAAAACGAAATAAAAAATAAAGCAAATAATGTGTAATGCTTTTTTATTTGTAAATGAAAATGAAAACGAAAATTCTAAAGCAGTGCTTCCTACAATATGTGTATTAAAAAACAAGCAAAATATTTTTACAAAAAATAAAACATTTTATAAATAAATTGCGGTTATGGGAAGGTATAGCAACTCCTTTTCTTTTCCTTCAATTTTTTTCTGTAAATTCAATGAATAACGTTAGCAAGCCTTTAACATATTTAAAAATGTTTAGTCAGCTCTTTTCATTTTGTATACACCCCTCCCCACTCACCACTTTCGCTATTTCAGTAAACCTACAACTGCTTTAATTTCTCATTGTAAAAATTTAGCTCAAGATCTCAGTTATTTTTTATAAACAAATTTTTCCTTTTTTTCTTTATCACGCTCATAGATTAGCACCTTCTCTTCATTATTATTCTTCTTTTAAAATTGTGTATTGTCAGGATTATAATTTCTAAATAAGCACTGCTCTAACGATGGTTTAGTCATGAAGAAGCACAAAACAATTGTTATGCTGGTGGTAATGAAAATAATTTCAACAAAAGTACATTAAATGCAAATGAAAAAATTTTAAATGAAACAAATTACACAGTGTAACAAAAGTTAAAAACTGATTTTTGCTTAAAATTTAATTTTTATTTACAACTCAATTTAACTCAATATTTCGAGCACTTTTTCTGCAGCATTTAAAGAAATAAATATACACGAGTTTTTTTTCAATTTTAATCAATCATCAATTTTTGTTTTCTACAAATACAAGCATATTGTAGACAGGTATGTGAGTAACAGAGATGGGACATTTTTCAGTAAAATTTTTTTTTCAACAACACAAATCCATATAGCTTCTTGGCTTGACTGCAGAAAACATACAAGGACAGGCATCGAATCCAGGCAATTACTATGAAATTATTTTTTTTTAATTTTTACTGCAAAAAAAATTTTTTTTTTTGAAAAACTTTGTGAAAAAGTCATGTAAATAGGAATTAATTTTTCAGAAACCAACTTTTTTTGTCATGATATATAATAAAATTCGAAATTTCTTAATTTTGCAAAAAAAAATTTTTTTATTACAGTTTTTGACATATTCGGAGGATTCACAGTAGTGAGATATCAGTTATAAAGTTTTAAAGTCATATTATTTTATGATAATTTAAAAAAAAAATTTTGTTGTTATTCAAACAAAAAATATCTACAATAATAAGAATTTTTCTTTTGTGTTCAAAATATTTTGTCACATGTTGAATAGACTCTCAAATTTGAAATAACATACTAAGCTATGAACCGTTTATCACAGCAGTCGTATTTTTTCGTGTTGTTTTTATTACTACAGTGTGAATGCATAATTATATTTATATTTATATTTTTCTATTTTATAAATTCTATGAAAATATTTAGGGGATTCACACAGAAGTCATAAACTCATAGGTTTAAAAAAAAGCAAGACAAAATATGACTGCTCATAAATAAATGTGCTAATTTAAATTTGATAAAAAATAAATAAAATATTTAAATTCAAATTAAAAATAATGGCAAGCTTGTGTGAAAAATAAATTTTTTACGTCATAATGGCTGACTTAAATAAATATAAAAAATTTGCTTCAGTTTAAATTAAAATGATTTTTATTGTAGATAACGAGGGATATCAAAATCTGATAAGTCGCAGCAAGACGTATTAAAAAACTTTGATCAAAAACTGTAACAGTGACTTCTCTTCTCATACTCTTCATTTCTTCATAGAACCAGTAAGCATCCGTTTAGGTTAGCCTCAAATAAAAATATTTTTATTTATGTATGTATATAATGCAATAAATAAATATCTTTCCTGAATATATTTAGAAACTTCCCTTTTTAAATAAAAAAAATTTAGCTGTCTAATTTTAGTTGTGACAAATTATTGAACACATTAGAAAAAGTACTATTATTTTAGAATTTTTTTGTTTGAAGCACAACAACAATTATTTTAACTTATTATAAAATAATAATAAAACTTTATGACTAATAGGACACCATTGTGAACCCTCTAATTGTATCTTGAAAAAACGTGAGTTTTTTTTAATTAAAAAAAAACTTAAAACAAATTAAAACAGAAACTTCCCGTTTAGTAACAATCAAAAGACTTAAGACACAAGCTTTAATTTTGTCAAAAATTAAAAGATAAAAAAAATTTACGTAGAGTTTAAAATAAAATTTATGAAAAAATTATACGAACAATTTTGATAACGTTGCCTTTAAAGTCTATGTAATTTGTTTTTCTTTTTGGATAAGGGCTTAGATTTTTTTAAAAAACATTTTTTTAATATGGGGTTTTGACATAACATTTTTATTATCTGCTAACCAATATGACCAGTTTAGCCTTTTTAGACTAGATTCTCGACTTATTGACAATTACAGGGTGGGCCAAAAGAAACCAAGGGGTGTAAAAGTTTAATAACTTTTTTGTTTATTAACTTTTTTTTATTTTTTCTTTCAGATTATATAATATTCAAAATGGAAATTTTTTTACACTAAGTATGAAAAATTATGTCTCTTAAATGACCACCGTTTTCAGCTTCGCACTGATGGGCTCTTTTTAGAGCATTTTCCATAACATCTTTCAAAACTTGTGTCTGTAGCGTTCGAATTTCTGCAACAATGTTTGCCTTGAGTTCACGGATTGTCTCTGGCTTGTTCACATACACTCGCTCCTTCGAAAAACCCCAAAGAAAATAGTCGGGTGCTGTCAAATCTGGCGATCGCGCTGGCCAAATAATTTCCGAATTTCGAGAAATTATTCGCTCTCCAAAAATTTGACTTAAAAGTGCCATTGTGTCTCGGGCAGTATGGGCAGTGGCTCCGTCCTGCTGAAACCACATACAAGGTCTGTTTTCAAGAGCAGGACGTAAAAAATTTTGTATCATAAAACGATACCGCTCTCCATTTACAATTACAGCACTTCCATCTTCATTCTCGAAGAAGTAGGGCCCAATGACATTTTCAGATGTGATCCCACACCATACTGTACACCTGATGGGGTGCAATTGTTGTTGATGAATGACTCTTGGATTTTGAGAACCCCAGAACCTACAGTTCTGCTTGTTAACAAAGCCATTCAAATGAAAATGAGCGTTAAAATAATTGATCTCTGGCTTAAATAATAAAATTCTATTGTTCTGGTTCTCTGTTCAGTTGTGAACCTCTCCATTATAAATTCTCCAAGTGTTGTCTATATAATCTGAAAGAAAAAATAAAAAAAATTAATAAACAAAAAGTTATTAAACTTTTACACCCCTTGGTTTCTTTTGGCCCACCCTGTATATGTCATAACCTTATCTTATATCAAGAGCTACACTTCGTATTAAAAAAGTAGGTATCCAATTTTAATCAGGGTATTGAATATACTAAAAATCAGTTTTAGTTTTGGCATCACCAAAATCACTATAGACCTACGTAAAGAAAATATAGCAATCTATTCAAGGTGGTTAAATTAGTGAATTCCGAACAACTGTTATGTTTCAAATTGTCAACATTTATTTCAACTTATTATTTGAAACGCAAAAAATAGTCCATTTAAAAAAAAAATTTTTTTTTTAGAATTACAAAATTAAAAAAAAAAAAAAATATTTGATTAAAAAAGTTGACAATTTGAACGAAAATGAGGATCGAATTGGTATAACGTCTACCTGTTTAGAAATATACAAAAAAAAATTAATTAAATTATTAAGAAAAAGCTTATAAATCTCCCTTGGCTTTGCCTAAGTTACATAGCTAAAAGCTGACAATTAAAATGTTAAAGTAAGGCTCATTTCATTTTAAAGATTTGCTGTAAGAGAAAATAAATAAATATTTTTAAATGCCAGCAAGAAGTACTTTTGTACAACATAATTTAGATGTAAGAAATAAATATGCGCAAAATCTAATAAAATAAAATAAAATTAATAAATTATCCAACCCTGCTATGTGTATATGCATATACGAGTACATATTTTCATAGATGTATATAGTTGTGAGTGTACAAGTTTGTCTAAAATTTATGTTTTGCATACATGTATTCCTTTTCTACTATAAATAAATATTTACATATTTCACAATCAATATGCAAATTATTATTTACTTTAGAAAAGAAAAAAAAATGTTCTATGCATGTCAACACACATGCACATATTAATAGTTGATTGGTTCATACGTAGTATTTTAGGATGAAGCCACTTTTAACACCCGCCTTTGAAATAATTTCTTTTTTTAAGGTAAATAATTTCTTCAGGCAATTTTTTTACTGTGGAATGTGGAATGGAAAATTTATTTCTTTTTTATATTTGTTTGTTTTAAATTATGAATGTGTGATATACATTTTCAGTTTTAATAAATAAATACCAGTCTAATATATTATTTTCATAGAAATACTTCAGATATTTTTCAAATACACACACATATACAACTATTTTGTTCTATATGGGGAAATATTAGCAATAAAGAAAAGTTGTGATAAAAAACTTTTCTTTAGAGCAAATGTTATGTCAACAGAATGCTAAAAATAAAACAACTCTAATATGCCAAAGTTTAAATAAGATATTGAAGTAAAAAAAAAGGAAATATAAAGTAAAGTGGAGTCAAAACAGAAATCAAAGTATTTAATACTTTTTTTTTTACTTTACTTTAACCCTAAAGACTTTGAAAATTGTTATAAAAAGAAACATAAAAGAAATTTTAATATGTGATGTTAAATTAATAAGAAAAAAGTTATCAACTGAATAAAGTCTTTCAAATACAAACAAAAGTGTAAGTGCTAAATTAGGTTATTGATATCAAACATTAAAAAAGAAAACTAACATAAGAATTAAACGCTTGAATTTAAAGCGCCCTGCTTATACACCAACAGGAATTGATGATTTTGCGTACAATAACAAGTATCAGCAAATGCAAAAATCAATAGCAAACTAATTAAAATATTTTACATTTCAATTGAGATTTATATGATTACACACTTCATACACGCGTACTATGCTTTTGAATTTCAAATGCCTGAATTATAAAATATTTTCCATGTTTCACATAGTGCATTGTAAATAGTTTTTTGTTTTAAAAATTACAAATAACCTCTGTGCTATTTATAGTGCTAGTTAATGAATGACTTTTAAATGTGCATATACATAGTTAAAAGCTCTCAATTATCAATTCATCTAATAAATAAATCAAATCAAATTTAAATTTATTTGTATCAGGCATGCATTGAATGTAAGCATTTTTTAAATAATAAATTAATGAATGGATTTATTGCAAATGGCTATAAAACATTTTAAAATCAGCAATAAATTTATATAAAACGAAAATTTTACAAAATGAAATATTTGAGCTGTTATTTTTAAAAGTGGTTCAAGTCCACTTTTTTAAAGAAATAATTTTTTAATTAAATTGTACGTAAGCATTCACCGGATCAACCCAAGTGCATTTACTAAAAAAAATAAATTATATAAATTCATTACGAAAAGAATATTATTTTACATTCGTAAAAGTTCACATGCCCTTCCATGCTTTTGTTTAACTAATACTTTAGTAAAAATATCAACGGCATTTTGTATCTATTTCTGATATAATTAAACCTTATGTCAATATGTTTGCTGCGCTTATGAACAGCGGGGTTTTTAACCATAAAATTTGCAGCCTGATTGTCACAGTAAATCTTTGTAGGTTGCTTGATTGCTGTTTCAAAACCAATTTCGCTTAAAAGGCTTCTTGTAAACATAACCTCTTTGCTACCTTGACACAAAGCTACATATTCTGCTTCCATTGAACTGAGAGCTACAATACTCTGTTTTTTCGACTCCCATGCAACTGCACCTTCAGAGAGGAATATTACAAAACCAGAGTATGATTTGCGATCATGTGAATCACATCCCCAATCAGCATCCCTAAAAACTATAAAGGATATGTTACTGTCTGGATATTTAACAAGATATCTCAACAAATGCTTTGCCGCTTGCATATGTTTTTCATGTGGATGAGAATTAAATTGAGAAAGTTTTGAGACTACGTGGGCAATATCAGGCCTTGATATAACCGCCAGGTACATGAGACTACCAATTTAACTTTGATACTCATGTATTTTCAATTCACAATTATTTAAATTACATTTCTTCAATATAGTTCCACTTGGCCAGGGTGTTGCTTTTGGTTTAGCGTTAACCATTTTCCAAGTTTTTAGCATATCGCTTTTGATGTATCCTAATGGTACCCCTATTACCTTTCCTTTCAATTTCTAAGCCCAAATAAAAGGAAATTAGCCCACGGTCTTCTGCTTCAACATGGTTGTTAAGCTGAGTGATTATTTGAGTCATATTTGTTTCCATAGAAGAAGCTATCATCATATCATCCACATACTATGCGATGATACTTATGCAATAGCCAATTTTTCGAATATATATACAGTTGTCTGTTTGACATCTTTGAAATTGCATTTCAGAAAGAATAAGTGTAACCTTCTTATTCCACTCTCGCCCTGCTTGGCGTAACCCATATAACGCTTTGACTAATTTGCACACCCTGTCAGGATATGTACAGCTTTTGAACATCGCAGACTGCTTCATAAACACTTCATCTTCCAGGTCATAGTTTAAGTATACTGATACAATATTTACGTGCCTTAGTAGCAATTTATACTTCACAGCTATTGCCAATAAAACTCTTATGGTAGAGTGGCGTACAACAGGTGCAAACGTTTCGTGAAAGTCTATGTTGATTTTCTGAGAACACGCTGGGGATACAAGTCTCGTCTTATACCACTCAACCGAGCCATCGGGTTTGCGTTTAATTGTAAACATATATCTGACTAAAACTACCGCTGACTCATTTTTGTTTTAAAGTGGACTTATACTACTTTCAAAAATAACGGCTTATTTAGCATTATAATAAATAATAAACTGCAGAGAAAGTCCTTCAAGCTAACTCATTCCATTTAAAATCTAATCAAAGCCGAAAGGTCTACTATGCCATAAACAACATTTGTTACTTAGTCCCTATTGGAATGAACAATATGTGTTTTCGTGAAAATTTTAAGAGAAGCCAAAGCCAAAAAACCTTTTTGAAATATAGATGCTCTATATACACAATAAGCTACATGCCAGAGCGTAAGCCTTAAGCTACGGTCACAGTACACAAATACTAGTCGAAATAAGCGTAATCACTACTTTTTGGTAAATATTTGTATAGTCTAACTTGACTTGTATTACAAAAAACTAACTCAAATAATAAAATTACATAAAATTATGTAAGTAAGTTGTATTTTAATAAAATATTAAACTAATCTAACGGACATGTTTGTTATGCTTATTCCGAAAAATATTTGTTTAACGTGACCATCATTTTATTAACATTTAAATTTCATGAAAAATATGATGACAGTAATAATAGGCCAGTGCCCATGCTAAAAGAATGGGCTTGCCATCAAGCGACTACTGTAGAAGTTGGCAAGACTAGAAAGAGGAGGAAACTGGGCGATATCTAGAACCTCTCTCCGTCTGCAAACAGGAGATCTAGAGCATGTTTTTGCGTAAGACACAGTTCAGATATAGAGATATCTGGTCTAGGCTTAACAGTAATCGCAGTAGAATTTTATTGGAACTCAAGAAAGCCAATTGAGGAATATGGTAATGGCATAATAGACCACTACAGTTTTGCTGAACTATGCAAGGAGAATGGCTTTACCATCGAATGACTACTGTAGAAGTTGTCAAGACAAGGAAGAGGATAACACTGTGGAACACCTTCTTTGCCCTGTTCTGGTGAATCAGCGCAAGCTTTATTTTGTGAGAGCTTGATTCATTAGGAGTATCAATTTTCTTAGGAGACTTCCTTGTCTTTTACATATTCTTTCCCCTACTATTTCAGTACTTCCTTTCACTCTTCTATATTACTTTCCGGCTTTCCTTCTATAAAGGTATCAAAAAGGACCCAAGTGAGCCGCGCCCCCTATTTTACTCTGTTCTTTTTTATTCTAGCCGCTCTGTGCAACCTAATCTAACCTAACCTTAATAAGGAATTTTCTTGTATAAAAACCGGGTCTTAATAAGTTAACACATTAATGGACATGACTGCTATACTGCACTTCAATTAGTCTGATATTTACATGTTTAAAAAAACTGAATAAATTTTAATTTTTTTTGTATTTAAGGTACCGTTATAACTGTATTTCTTTAGAATCATTTCACTTGCTTTTTTTTGCAATTTTTTAAAACCCAAATTTTTTATTTCAAATGATGTTTTGTGTTTAAAATTATGTTAGTACATTATTGACGTACTTCGTTCTATATCACTAAAAAATTGTTTCATTAATGTATATAAAACTGTAATTAATTAAATTTTATTTTTTAGTCTGCATGAATTTTCAATAACGTTTTATACATTTTTTAATTTAATGAAAAATAGTTTTTTAACATCAGAAATGTACTTCCACAAAACTTATTAGTTTTCTCACCCTCACACACACAGATCACTGTTTTTGTTGATAATTTAACTTCAAAAAGATATAAGTGTATTAGTGAAAAAAGAAGTATGTGTAAGCTTTCTTTGACAGCCTTGACTTTCCAATTAAATTCTTGAGAGTTCTTCAAAAAAGAAGAAAAAAAAATAAATAATAAAATTCTTTCAAAACTCTATTTACTAAAAATAAAACAACTACAATTTAAAATTATATAAATAGAAATAATAAAAAGTATTATAAATATATATAAATGACTTTTATACCTTTTGTATGAGTAAAAATTCAACTAAATATTCACATAACAATCGATAAAACCGATGATGCATATTATTGATTCAAACCAATTAAATCTATTGAAAAATATAATAAATAAAGTGAATAAAAACAATTAAAAAAAAACAAATTTTTATTTCAATTATGAATATCTAACATATTGATTGAGATATGTTACAAGAGTTTGTAATCTATTTTTGCTTTACTTATTTTATATGCCGTTGCACATCTGTCCTTTGGCTTAAAGGTTTTTATGTTAGTTTCAGTGATCATGTACAACAAAATTTAAATTTGAAGAAAAAATCGTATGCATAGCAAAAATGTTATTTTTTTTCTTAAAATAAAATGTTATTAAACGAAATTTAAATTTACTTAACCAACCGAGCAAATAACTTGCTAAAAGTCGCTAGACAACAAAAATGTTCAGTCAAATGTTCAAAAACTCATACCATAATTCCTCACAGCATAATCACACTTTTCTAAATAAAGTAAACTATAAACAGACAAAATCCATTATGGGCACACTAATAGCAAAAACCAACAAGGATCATCTAGAAAGAAAAAAAAGTAAATGCAAGAGTATCCATGAAAAAGGAAAAGCATGAGCCTGATTGATATCGAGTACACAGTTTAGAGTACATAGAGTGAGAGCATGAATGTTAGTTAAAAAGATGTGTAGTGAACATAAAAACACACTTTTATTAAAGAAAAACTTTAAAATCAAAATGTATAGGGAAAGTAGTGACATTGTATATCCATAAAACATCATCAACATCATTATAATAATTGACAACAACGTCATTGTTTCTATCGTCATCATCTATTGCAAGCTAAATAACATGAATACACTTACTCGTATAGGCATACACACACATATATATATATATATATATATATATATTCTTGCTTACTAGTGAAATACAGGCAAAGTGTACCAACAGAAACCACGACGCGAAAATGTGAACTTTATTGAAAACAAATCGAATGAACATTGATTGAATGTAAAGCCAAAGCAATCAGCAACTACGGCCACCGAATTTGGTACAAAAATAAAATGTATAGCAGCAAAAATAAAACCAAACCAAACCAAATCGATGGTTAGAGGTTACATTAACAAAGCCAAAGCAACCAGGATGTCTGTGTATATAATGTGTGTAAATGTGTATACAACCTACAAATATATAAAAGGAAAAAACAAATACCCAACATAAGAATCCAAGGAGAGGAGGAAATGAGCATGAATGATATGTGTATCGCATATCAATAAAAAAATTTAAAGGCTTAAATATGAAATCGGCCAAACGAAACAATTTTTTTTCCTAAAAGCACTTAAAGACTTGAGACCTTTTAATGAGACAATTAGTAGCGGTAGGGGATATCTCATTTAAAATATCCTTTTCTCTATCAATGAATGATTTCATGTGTTAACAATTTCCATATTTCACAAATCGTTGAGCAAAGCAAACAATTTTAAAAACAACAAAAACACTTTGGACACCGTGAAAACCACATCTGGACAGTCAATATACGTTCAAATGGTTTTTGTATTATTTATTTTTCTTTACCAGAAGTAAATTCATGTAAGTACGAGTAGGGTGTCACTTAAACACTTACTCATGTAGTTAATTGTATGTACCTTTACAGTTTTCATAATCAAGTCTCAACCACCACATTCTTAGCATGCAACGCAACATTATATTTTGTATTTGCTGCTATAACTGTTACCTTTATTATTCTTTTTTTTTTTTTTTTTTTTGTTTGAGGCTGTAGCCGCTATTATACACACTTGAAAGAATTTTTAGCTGTATTATTCAACTCCCAGATGACAATGTTGATAATGTTGCTGATGATGATGATGAAACAGTGAATGAAAAAGCCATTTAAATTTTTTGTTTAGCAATAACCAACATATGCGCATTTTCATAATTGTTAACTATCGGGCCAGAGTCGAATATGATCAAAACAATACAGTAGAGCATGTTTTAAATTAAAGTAAACATTAAACTAAGCTAAATTGCTACTTTATGCCACAAAATAAAAAAAATAAAAATTATTCAAACTCAAATTGAGTTAAGCGAGAATAGATTGCTACAGGTATTTCCTTTTCCTTGTAAAACACTTGACTCTTTAAAAAAAAAAACTGTAAATAAGCGAATGACATTGCAATTAAACACATTAAAAAAGGAAGAACTAACAGGCGTTAAGTATTATTGCGGTAAACAGCAGCTAGTCAATATTTGAAAACTGCAAAGCCCATGACACATTGGAAATTAATTAAAAATAAGCAGAGGTTTCTGTGCTAATTAAAAAAAACGCTCAAGTTGACTTCAGTAAAAATTGACTTATAGTTGCATTTAACTCAATAACTTTAATACTTTGGTTAGTTAGTAAACAAAATTGCATTTAGTACAAAAGAATAGCACATTCGAGTGAATTATTTCCATATTCCTTTCAATTCTATTGCATAAAAATCCCTGACGATCGGTGATTATTACAATCATACCTAAACTAGTGCGTTAAGCATTTTTTATCTGTCAAAAATTCTAATGTTAAGCAATTGGATATTCAAATTTTGACAGCTCGTTTGGCAGTGAAGTTGGCTGCAGAACAATTGTGTTTTTGTTTTTAACCAGTAATGACATGTTTTTTGACTTTAGTATTTTTAACTACATTTTTGTTTGTCTTTAGTGGGTTTTATTAAACAAGGTGATTAATACTAGTGCAGAAAATACACACCACCAGCGCTCTTACTTAAAAATGACGCTAAAAACACTCCGCTTGCTGCTTCAATTTAAGTTGACTTTTTTAACATTATTATGGCATATAATTGCAACTTTATCTTTCAGTTCTATTGTGCAGCCCAATTGCCAACTACAAAAATCCAACACTCCTCACAAATCTAGCAAGTGTTGTGGGAGTTTTCTAAGTCTTCTAAGGCTAGTATCTCCAAGGCTAGGTAGCTCATTCTGCGTCATTTCATGACAAAGCAAGCAATAGGCCAATGTTTCTTGTCCTTTTTATTAGAAAAAGCAAGAGTCGTCATCTATCACACCGATTTTTTTAGGTTGCAATTGAGTCTGCAATGTCATACTAGCAATTTAAAGTAGAATTTCAGACAGACTCTATAATAAGCCATTTAGCCTTAAGGCTGCACTGCCTGGCTTTAATTTATGTGCTGTTTTTATAGCGTAAGCAATCAACTCGTCTGGAAATTTTATATGAAAATTAATTTGGAAGACGAGTTGATCGCTTATGCTAAGAAAATTGTTTGTTATTTTTTTTAATTACTAATTTTTTTAATGTGTTGGTTGCTTTAGCAAAATACTTTTATTTTTTGCTTTTTATTGTCATGGAAACACCCATATAAGATACGCTTGAAAGTGTTTGTGCTATTATTATGAGTATCATTTTCATTACCAGTTGCATTGTGGTATTTTCTATTGGTTACTATCAATGTCATCATTGTCATTGCGGTTGTATTTTTGACTGCATTCGCAACTACATTCTCAGTAACTATGTATTCATTAATGCATACATACTGACAAATGTAAATAATACTGTTTAAATGTTGAAGGCTATAAAATGAAATGGCACTCGAAATGATTGTTGTTTTGAATTACATAAAATCATAATAAAACTATAGATGAAAATACCAAAAATATTCACTAAATTTAATTTTATAAACTAAAAAAAAAATAATATTAAGAAAATCTAATTTTAGGACTTTTAGTGCACTTGTGTCCAGTAATTAATAATGTTAAATAAACTTATTTTTAATAAAGTCAAGGATATGCCAAAAAAAAAGCAAATTGTTCTATTTTTAAATGAAGCAAAAACAGCGGTGGGCAAAAGGTTTTGTTGTTGTTATTATTAAGTTACTACGTAAACAATATTTACATTTTCAACTTTATCCTCCTTCCAAGTCACCATGATATTGCTTGCAATCAATAAAAATACACACTAATGCAATTACTCATATTCGCATACAAATAGAAAAAAATATTTTATCTAAAAATATTTCACTGCAAATGCTTTCCTTTTATACATAGTTTTTGGGTATTTTTTTTTTTTTTTTGTTAAAATTCTAATTAAAATGTCATATTGATAAGCAGTTGAGAGAAAAAACCATAATTTATTCAATCAACCAATATAATTTGCATATAGAAAATGAGTAACAAATAGATTATAATTAAAAGCAGAAATTATGAATTTGCTTAACCTTCAAAAATATTTTAATTAAATTAAGAAATTTTTCAAGATAGATAACATCACACAAAATGGGAAACTTATAAATTCAATTTGATTTATAAAACGAAAATTTTTTAGTGTTAAATTTAAAATATTTAAAAATTTAATATTAAAAAAATATATAAGCATTTTCGTTTAAACTGAGTTTCATTTGTATGCACTAAATATTAGACATACATCGATGAAATGAAGAGTAATTTTGGCTTCATCTAAATTGCATAACGTACATATACTCGTATCTACTGGGTTGTTGCGAAATGCTCTTGCGTTTATATCAAGTAAACCACCTCTTGCTTTTGTAATACGACTAGTCATCCGAGTCGAATAATTTTTTGCCAGGATAGATGTTGTGTTAAAATTCAGTTGCGAATACAGATAGTGAAATTGAAAGTTAAAAGCATTTGATATAAATACTTTTTTTATCACTAATTGTTGTGTGTTCCAATTACGGCTGAGAGAAGAGTCAGTATTGCCCGGTGCAATATATAAACTTTTTGCTATATTTTTCCATTCAATAAACTAATATAAATTGTTGTTTACAATATATTCTACTATATTTCGTGGCAATATATCAGCGTTCATATTTAAAACCTTATTTATAGAGCGAATATGGATTTTTTGAATAAATTCCAGTTTCAAGGTGTAGCATATAATGTGGTGTTGTGCTTGGCAGGCAAAGCATCTTTTTTTAGAAAGAATCGCAAATTTTTCTCAACTTCATCATACTTGACTTGGACTTGTACGTAGCATAACATATTTTTAGTTTATTTTGATTAGAAATTTGTAGTTTGTTTATTTATTTAGACCATGTTGAACTTATAGCAAGCTTATCAGATAATAATTTCGTGTTTAGATGTGTTTTGAAGAACATGTTATAACTAAGTGCCACAAAAAGGTACTTGTAGTTATTGACGATCTCGATATAAGAATTTCAATTTTACCAGTTTTTATCTTTAATTTTCGAATTTCTAAAAATCATTTTTATTCATCCTACACATTGGGAATTTCAAGTCCGTATTTTTAGCCGTTGTGCCTGGGCGATGATGATAAGTCAATCAGTCAGTAACGTTACTCTTGTATATGTTAACACAAAAAACATTTAATGTCCTAAAAAAGAAAGAACTAAAACGTCAACACAATGCAAGTTCTTGCTAGAGTACTTTTAACTTTTATGCTGGTTTCTTCAAACTAATAAACTAAAAATACAAAATAAATATATGTTTTTTTATACAAAATAATTTATAAAATAATAATTTATATGTAGAACAAGGCCCAAATTGCTCCATTTCGTAGTAATTTGGCCCTGCTCTACATAGAAAAATAATAAATTTTATTAAATAAAAAAAATTAATAGGAACCTCATTTGTAGTAGCATTTTGCTTTATGATTAATAATAAATTTTAATTGTTCCTTTTTTTTTCATATTCATACACTAAAATATATAATAAAATCATTTAGCTGGACCATCAATTTCTCTATAAGACATACCAGTCTCTGCTTTCAACAATTTCTCTAGCTCTTTCATAAAAATTATTTTATATTTTTTGTTAAACTTTTATCGTTATCCTTCTTCAGTTGTCACTCACTCCTGAATAAAATAAAGAATTGAAAAGAAAATAAAAGCAAAAAAAAAAAAAAAAAACAAATTAAATACACTTTATAATTTCTTTACGAGTCATCTTCTTCTCTTTTTTTCATATTATTTCATTATACTTGTACATCATTCAACTTTTGACTTTATTACATGCTTATAATCTTGTTGGCAAATGTTCTTTTGGCCTATTGAGTTGTAACAATGATAAACTACAAGATAAACGAAAACGATGAAAAAAAATCTAGCTGGTAGACGATTTATATTCATCTTTTGCTATTTTTTGTTTCTTTTTCATAATAGAAATTCTTAACAAAGTTACTAGGTGCCACAAAACAAACAAGAAAAAGGAATCAACCATTGTTGAGAGCAGCAGCTACAAGAAATAGCAACATTAACAACAACGCCAACAATAATACATAATAGTCATTTTTAGAAACCATGTCCAAACTCCACTTAAGAGGACTGAGTGTTTGGTTTCTACGTAAATGTTTGAATAAAAAGATATGAAAAGAAAAAAGTAAAAGAGTTTTCTTATTGTTCAAGTATGTAAAGAAACACGAAACTTTTATAATAAAAGAACTTAAAACACATTTATACACACACACAGCTACATGTTTAAGTTAAAGTATGCATTTAGGCATCTCTATATGCATTTGTACGTCTGTATGCACTTGTACATTTATAAAATACTACAAAAGTTTATTGCATAATATTAGTAACGTTACTTATAATAAGTATGTATGCAAGTAAGATTGGTATGCATGTGTTAGTAATTCTTTTATAAGAACATAAAGGTTAAACAAGAAATTTCCTAGTTTATTTTGTTAAGTACTAAAAGGAATATAAAACTGAAAAATATTTATAAAGAAAAACAAAGCCGCAGCACATACAATTATAGAGAAAGAAAAAACAATTGCTTTGAAAAATAAAATAAATTTTTTATAAAATGTCACATTTCAATTTGAGCATAAATAAATTAATTTTTATTGCTTCTACACTTTTTTTCAATCAATTATCAAAAAGAAATAAAAAAATTTAAAGAGAAAAATGTTATGCCGCTTACGCAACAAATGAAAATAATTAATAATTGCTCATACGTCTGTATACTCTTACAGATGCACTTAATGACACCTGAAAGTATGCAATAATTTTTTTATTTTCTAGTATGATGAATTGAATATTACGCATACGGTGATGATAATAATAAACAAATGACAGAGGATGGACTTTAAATACATTCACTTAAAATTTCAGCTTGAGACTACTAGAGTAATAATTTTTATATAAAAAAACTTGATAATGAAAAACTGTTCAAAAATGCACTTTCTTATGCCATATTGGTGAGGAGATATAAAATGGAATACAAAATGACTTAAAAAATGAGACGTGTTCTTTTTAAAGGCTTTTAAATTGAAAATATGTAATTACTAGAAACATACTCAAAACAGGAAAAAATATAACGCAAAAAAAAATTATCTTACAAAATATTTATGCGATTAAAAATTTATTTTATAGAATTTTTAAATCCAACTTCTGTGCTTTCTATTGCATTCCTTAATTTTTCTTTAAATAAAAAAAATTATATTGTGTAAGAACAAAATTTTATGAAATAAAAAAACAAAAATTACACCTATTTCGTAAAACAATTTCAATTTAAAATTAAAAAAAATGTTTTACGCTAAATTATAATAACTATTCAAAAAAATGCTTCTTTCCGGCACCTTTTTAGTAGAACTCGTTACTTTTTGGTCATAACTTGCTAAGTTTTCAATATATCGACTTGATTCTTTTCGCGTTGCATAGCTTACCGTTTTTCTGGTGGATGGTCAAAAAACTTTTTTTATCATTATTTCTAAAAAATTCAAAGGGGGTAGTCCATGGTTTTTTTTTTTGGCGAAAAATATTTTTTCTTTTTGCACTATCTGCAAAAAACAAAATTCGACTTGAAGCCAATACGGTTCTCTATCCAATACAGTAGAAATCTAGTCGAAATCTAGAAAAATAAGTAAGTTATGACCAAAAATTTTAACAGTTCTGCTACTGCCTCTTTCCGGCCACTTTTTAGTAGAACTAGTTACCTTTTTGGTCATAACTTGCTTTGTTTTCTAGATATCGACTTGATTCCTTTTGACTTGGACAGCTAAGGGCACTGGCTTTAGCCACAATATTTTTTTTCTTGCGAGTAGAGCAAAAAAATTTTTTATCATTTTTCCAAAAAAAGCGAAGGGGGAAGCCCATGGTATTTTTTGAAGAAAAAAAATTTTGTTCCACTATTCGCAAAAAGAAAATTTCGTATTAAAGCCAATGCTGTTACCTATCCAACGCAGTAGAAGCCAAGTCGATGTCTAGAAAAATAAGTAAGTTATTACCCAAAATGTAACCAGTTCTGCTACTGCCTCTTTCCGGCCACTTTTTAGTAGAACTAGTTACCTTTTTGGTCATAACTTGCTTTGTTTTCTAGATATCGCCTTGATTCCTTTTGACTTGGATAGCTAAGGGCACTGGCTTTAACCAAAATATTTTTTTCTTGCGAGTAGAGCAAAAAAATGTTTTACCATTTTTCCAAAAAAAGCGAAGGGGGTAGCCCATGGTATTTTTTGAAGAAAAAAAATTTTGTTCCACTATTCGCAAAAAGAAAATTTCGTATTAAAGCCAATGCTGTTACCTATCCAACGCAGTAGAAGTCAAGTCGATGTCTAGAAAAATAAGTAAGTTATTACCCAAAATGTAACCAGTTCTGCTACTGCCTCTTTCCGGCCACTTTTAAGTAGAACTAGTTACCTTTTTGGTCATAACTTGCTTTGTTTTCTAGATATCGACTTGATTCCTTTTGATTTGGATAGCTAAGGGCACTGGCTTTAACCACAATATTTTTTTTCTTGCGAGTAGAGCAAAAAAATTTTTTATCATTTTTCCAAAAAAAGCAAAGGGGGTAGCCCATGGTATTTTTTTAAGAAAAAAATTTTTGTCCCACTATTCACAAAAAGAAAATTTCGTATTAAAGCCAATGCTGTTACCTATTCAACGCAGTAGAAGTCAAGTCGATGTCTAGAAAAATAAGTAAGTTATTACCCAAAATGTAACCAGTTCTGCTACTGCCTCTTTCCCGCCACTTTTTAGTAGAACTAGTTACCTTTTTTGTAATAACTTTCTTTGTTTTCTAGATATCGACTTGTGACCTTTTGACTTGGATAGCTAAGGGCACTGGCTTTAGCCACAATATTTTTTTTCTTGCGAGTAGAGCAAAAAAATTTTTTATCATTTTTCCAAAAAAAGCGAAGGGGGAAGCCCATGGTATTTTTTGAAGAAACAAATTTTGTTCCACTATTCGCAAAAAGAAAATTTCGTATTAAAGCCAATGCTGTTACCTATCCAACGCAGTAGAAGTCAAGTCGATGTCTAGAAAAATAAGTAAGTTATTACCCAAAATGTAACCAGTTCTGCTACTGCCTCTTTCCGGCCACTTTTTAGTAGAACTAGTTACCTTTTTGGTCATAACTTGCTTTGTTTTCTAGATATCGACTTGATTCCTTTTGACTTGGATAGCTAAGGGCACTGGCTTTAGCCACAATATTTTTTTTCTTGCGAGTAGAGCAAAAAAATTTTGTATCATTTTTCCAAAAAAAGCAAAGGGGGTAGCCCATGGTATTTTTTGAAGAAAAAAAATTTTGTTCCACTATTCGCAAAAAGAAAATTTCGTATTAAAGCCAATGCTGTTACCTATCCAACGCAGTAGAAGTCAAGTCGATGTCTAGAAAAATAAGTAAGTTATTACCCAAAATGTAACCAGTTCTGCTACTGCCTCTTTCCGGCCACTTTTTAGTAGAACTAGTTACCTTTTTGGTCATAACTTGCTTTGTTTTCTAGATATCGCCTTGATTCCTTTTGACTTGGATAGCTAAGGGCACTGGCTTTAACCAAAATATTTTTTTCTTGCGAGTAGAGCAAAAAAATGTTTTACCATTTTTCCAAAAAAAGCGAAGGGGGTAGCCCATGGTATTTTTTGAAGAAAAAAAATTTTGTTCCACTATTCGCAAAAAGAAAATTTCGTATTAAAGCCAATGCTGTTACCTATCCAACGCAGTAGAAGTCAAGTCGATGTCTAGAAAAATAAGTAAGTTATTACCCAAAATGTAACCAGTTCTGCTACTGCCTCTTTCCGGCCACTTTTTAGTAGAACTAGTTACCTTTTTGGTCATAACTTGCTTTGTTTTCTAGATATCGACTTGATTCCTTTTGACTTGGACAGCTAAGGGCACTGGCTTTAGCCACAATATTTTTTTTCTTGCGAGTAGAGCAAAAAAATTTTTTATCATTTTTCCAAAAAAAGCGAAGGGGGAAGCCCATGGTATTTTTTGAAGAAAAAAAATTTTGTTCCACTATTCGCAAAAAGAAAATTTCGTATTAAAGCCAATGCTGTTACCTATCCAACGCAGTAGAAGTCAAGTCGATGTCTAGAAAAATAAGTAAGTTATTACCCAAAATGTAACCAGTTCTGCTACTGCCTCTTTCCGGCCACTTTTTAGTAGAACTAGTTACCTTTTTGGTCATAACTTGCTTTGTTTTCTAGATATCGACTTGATTCCTTTTGACTTGGATAGCTAAGGGCACTGGCTTTAACCACAATATTTTTTTCTTGCGGGTAGAACAAAAAAATGTTTATCATTTTTCAAAAAAAACAATGGGGGTAGCCCATGGTATTTTTTGAAGAAAAAAATTTTTGTCCCACTATTCGCAAAAAGAAAATTTCGTATTAAAGCCAATGCTGTTACCTATCCAACGCAGTAGAAATCACGTCGATGTCTAGAAAAATAAGTAAGTTATTACCCAAAATGTAACCAGTTCTGCTACTGCCTCTTTCCGGCCACTTTTTAGTAGAACTAGTTACCTTTTTGGTCATAACTTGCTTTGTTTTCTAGATATCGACTTGATTCCTTTTGACTTGGACAGATAAGGGCACTGGCTTTAGCCACAATATTTTTTTTCTTGCGAGTAGAGCAAAAAAATTTTTTATCATTTTTCCAAAAAAAGCGAAGGGGGAAGCCCATGGTATTTTTTGAAGAAAAAAAATTTTGTTCCACTATTCGCAAAAAGAAAATTTCGTATTAAAGCCAATGCTGTTACCTATCCAACGCAGTAGAAGTCAAGTCGATGTCTAGAAAAATAAGTAAGTTATTACCCAAAATGTAACCAGTTCTGCTACTGCCTCTTTCCGGCCACTTTTTAGTAGAACTAGTTACCTTTTTGGTCATAACTTGCTTTGTTTTCTAGATATCGACTTGATTCCTTTTGACTTGGATAGCTAAGGGCACTGGCTTTAGCCACAATTTTTTTTTTCTTGCGAGTAGAGCAAAAAAATTTTTTATCATTTTTCCAAAAAAAGCAAAGGGGGTAGCCCATGGTATTTTTTGAAGAAAAAAAATTTTGTTCCACTATTCGCAAAAAGAAAATTTCGTATTAAAGCCAATGCTGTTACCTATCCAACGCAGTAGAAGTCAAGTCGATGTCTAGAAAAATAAGTAAGTTATTACCCAAAATGTAACCAGTTCTGCTACTGCCTCTTTCCGGCCACTTTTTAGTAGAACTAGTTACCTTTTTGGTCATAACTTGCTTTGTTTTCTAGATATCGACTTGATTCCTTTTGACTTGGATAGCTAAGGGCACTGGCTTTAACTAAAATATTTTTTTCTTGCGAGTAGAGCAAAAAAATGTTTTATCATTTTTCCAAAAAAAGCGAAGGGGGTAGCCCATGGTATTTTTTGAAGAAAAAAAATTTTGTTCCACTATTCGCAAAAAAAAAAATTTCGTATTAAAGCCAATGCTGTTACCTATCCAACGCAGTAGAAGCCAAGTCGATGTCTAGAAAAATAAGTAAGTTATTACCCAAAATGTAACCAGTTCTGCTACTGCCTCTTTCCGGCCACTTTTTAGTAGAACTAGTTACCTTTTTGGTCATAACTTGCTTTGTTTTCTAGATATCGACTTGATTCCTTTTGACTTGGATAGCTAAGGGCACTGGCTTTAGCCACAATATTTTTTTTCTTGCGAGTAGAGCAAAAAAATTTTTTATCATTTTTCCAAAAAAGCAAAGGGGGTAGCCCATGGTATTTTTTGAAGAAAAAAATTTTGTTCCACTATTCGCAAAAAGAAAATTTCGTATTAAAGCCAATGCTGTTACCTATCCAACGCAGTAGAAGTCAAGTCGATGTCTAGAAAAATAAGTAAGTTATTACCCAAAATGTAACCAGTTCTGCTACTGCCTCTTTCCGGCCACTTTTTAGTAGAACTAGTTACCTTTTTGGTCATAACTTGCTTTGTTTTCTAGATATCGACTTGATTCCTTTTGACTTGGACAGCTAAGGGCACTGGCTTTAGCCACAATATTTTTTTTCTTGCGAGTAGAGCAAAAAAATTTTTTATCATTTTTCCAAAAAAAGCGAAGGGGGAAGCCCATGGTATTTTTTGAAGAAAAAAAATTTTTTTCCACTATTCGCAAAAAAAAAAATTTCGTATTAAAGCCAATGCTGTTACCTATCCAACGCAGTAGAAGCCAAGTCGATGTCTAGAAAAATAAGTAAGTTATTACCCAAAATGTAACCAGTTCTGCTACTGCCTCTTTCCGGCCACTTTTTAGTAGAACTAGTTACCTTTTTGGTCATAACTTGCTTTGTTTTCTAGATATCGACTTGATTCCTTTTGACTTGGATAGCTAAGGGCACTGGCTTTAGCCACAATATTTTTTTTCTTGCGAGTAGAGCAAAAAAATTTTTTATCATTTTTCCAAAAAAGCAAAGGGGGTAGCCCATGGTATTTTTTGAAGAAAAAAATTTTGTTCCACTATTCGCAAAAAGAAAATTTCGTATTAAAGCCAATGCTGTTACCTATCCAACGCAGTAGAAGTCAAGTCGATGTCTAGAAAAATAAGTAAGTTATTACCCAAAATGTAACCAGTTCTGCTACTGCCTCTTTCCGGCCACTTTTTAGTAGAACTAGTTACCTTTTTGGTCATAACTTGCTTTGTTTTCTAGATATCGACTTGATTCCTTTTGACTTGGATAGCTAAGGGCACTGGCTTTAGCCACAATATTTTTTTTCTTGCGAGTAGAGCAAAAAAATTTTTTATCATTTTTCCAAAAAAAGCAAAGGGGGTAGCCCATGGTATTTTTTGAAGAAAAAAAATTTTGTTCCACTATTCGCAAAAAGAAAATTTCGTATTAAAGCCAATGCTGTTACCTATCCAACGCAGTAGAAGTCAAGTCGATGTCTAGAAAAATAAGTAAGTTATTACCCAAAATGTAACCAGTTCTGCTACTGCCTCTTTCCGGCCACTTTTTAGTAGAACTAGTTACCTTTTTGGTCATAACTTGCTTTGTTTTCTAGATATCGCCTTGATTTCTTTTGACTTGGATAGCTAAGGGCACTGGCTTTAACCAAAATATTTTTTTCTTGCGAGTAGAGCAAAAAAATGTTTTACCATTTTTCCAAAAAAAGCGAAGGGGGTAGCCCATGGTATTTTTTGAAGAAAAAAAATTTTGTTCCACTATTCGCAAAAAGAAAATTTCGTATTAAAGCCAATGCTGTTACCTATCCAACGCAGTAGAAGTCAAGTCGATGTCTAGAAAAATAAGTAAGTTATTACCCAAAATGTAACCAGTTCTGCTACTGCCTCTTTCCGGCCACTTTTTAGTAGAACTAGTTACCTTTTTGGTCATAACTTGCTTTGTTTTCTAGATATCGACTTGATTCCTTTTGACTTGGATAGCTAAGGGCACTGGCTTTAGCCACAATATTTTTTTTCTTGCGAGTAGAGCAAAAAAATTTTTTATCATTTTTCCAAAAAAAGCAAAGGGGGTAGCCCATGGTATTTTTTGAAGAAAAAAAATTTTGTTCCACTATTCGCAAAAAGAAAATTTCGTATTAAAGCCAATGCTGTTACCTATCCAACGCAGTAGAAGTCAAGTCGATGTCTAGAAAAATAAGTAAGTTATTACGCAAAATGTAACCAGTTCTGCTACTGCTTCTTTCCGGCCACTTTTTAGTAGAACTAGTTACCTTTTTGGTCATAACTTGCTTTGTTTTCTAGATATCGCCTTGATTCCTTTTGACTTGGATAGCTAAGGGCACTGGCTTTAACCAAAATATTTTTTTCTTGCGAGTAGAGCAAAAAAATGTTTTACCATTTTTCCAAAAAAAGCGAAGGGGGTAGCCCATGGTATTTTTTGAAGAAAAAAAATTTTGTTCCACTATTCGCAAAAAGAAAATTTCGTATTAAAGCCAATGCTGTTACCTATCCAACGCAGTAGAAGTCAAGTCGATGTCTAGAAAAATAAGTAAGTTATTACCCAAAATGTAACCAGTTCTGCTACTGCCTCTTTCCGGCCACTTTTAAGTAGAACTAGTTACCTTTTTGGTCATAACTTGCTTTGTTTTCTAGATATCGACTTGATTCCTTTTGACTTGGATAGCTAAGGGCACTGGCTTTAGCCACAATATTTTTTTCTTGCCAGTAGAGCAAAAAAATTTTTTATCATTTTTCCAAAACAAGCGAAGGGGGAAGCCCATGGTATTTTTTGAAGAAAAAAAATTTTGTTCCACTATTCGCAAAAAAAAAATTTCGTATTAAAGCCAATGCTGTTACCTATCCAACGCAGTAGAAGTCAAGTCGATGTCTAGAAAAATAAGTAAGTTATTACGCAAAATGTAACCAGTTCTGCTACTGCCTCTTTCCGGCCACTTTTTAGTAGAACTAGTTACCTTTTTGGTCATAACTTGCTTTGTTTTCTAGATATCGACTTGATTCCTTTTGACTTGGATAGCCAAGGGCACTGGCTTTTGCCACAATATTTTTTTTCTTGCGAGTAGAGCAAAAAAATTTTTTATCATTTTTCCAAAAAAAGCAAAGGGGGTAGCCCATGGTATTTTTTGAAGAAAAAAAATTTTGTTCCACTATTCGCAAAAAGAAAATTTCATATTAAAGCCAATGCTGTTACCTATCCAACGCAGTAGAAGTCAAGTCGATGTCTAGAAAAATAAGTAAGTTATTACGCAAAATGTAACCAGTTCTGCTACTGCCTCTTTCCGGCCACTTTTAAGTAGAACTAGTTACCTTTTTGGTCATAACTTGCTTTGTTTTCTAGATATCGACTTGATTCCTTTTGACTTGGATAGCTAAGGGCACTGGCTTTTGCCACAATATTTTTTTTCTTGCGAGTAGAGCAAAAAAATTTTTTATCATTTTTCCAAAAAAAGCGAAGGGGGAAGCCCATGGTATTTTTTGAAGAAACAAATTTTGTTCCACTATTCGCAAAAAGAAAATTTCGTATTAAAGCCAATGCTGTTACCTATCCAACGCAGTAGAAGTCAAGTCGATGTCTAGAAAAATAAGTAAGTTATTACCCAAAATGTAACCAGTTCTGCTACTGCCTCTTTCCGGCCACTTTTTAGTAGAACTAGTTACCTTTTTGGTCATAACTTGCTTTGTTTTCTAGATATCGACTTGATTCCTTTTGACTTGGATAGCTAAGGGCACTGGCTTTAGCCACAATATTTTTTTTCTTGCGAGTAGAGCAAAAAAATTTTGTATCATTTTTCCAAAAAAAGCAAAGGGGGTAGCCCATGGTATTTTTTGAAGAAAAAAAATTTTGTTCCACTATTCGCAAAAAGAAAATTTCATATTAAAGCCAATGCTGTTACCTATCCAACGCAGTAGAAGTCAAGTCGATGTCTAGAAAAATAAGTAAGTTATTACGCAAAATGTAACCAGTTCTGCTACTGCCTCTTTCCGGCCACTTTTAAGTAGAACTAGTTACCTTTTTGGTCATAACTTGCTTTGTTTTCTAGATATCGACTTGATTCCTTTTGACTTGGATAGCTAAGGGCACTGGCTTTTGCCACAATATTTTTTTTCTTGCGAGTAGAGCAAAAAAATTTTTTATCATTTTTCCAAAAAAAGCGAAGGGGGAAGCCCATGGTATTTTTTGAAGAAACAAATTTTGTTCCACTATTCGCAAAAAGAAAATTTCGTATTAAAGCCAATGCTGTTACCTATCCAACGCAGTAGAAGTCAAGTCGATGTCTAGAAAAATAAGTAAGTTATTACCCAAAATGTAACCAGTTCTGCTACTGCCTCTTTCCGGCCACTTTTTAGTAGAACTAGTTACCTTTTTGGTCATAACTTGCTTTGTTTTCTAGATATCGACTTGATTCCTTTTGACTTGGATAGCTAAGGGCACTGGCTTTTGCCACAATATTTTTTTTCTTGCGAGTAGAGCAAAAAAATTTTTTATCATTTTTCCAAAAAAAGCGAAGGGGGAAGCCCATGGTATTTTTTGAAGAAACAAATTTTGTTCCACTATTCGCAAAAAGAAAATTTCGTATTAAAGCCAATGCTGTTACCTATCCAACGCAGTAGAAGTCAAGTCGATGTCTAGAAAAATAAGTAAGTTATTACGCAAAATGTAACCAGTTCTGCTACTGCCTCTTTCCGGCCACTTTTTAGTAGAACTAGTTACCTTTTTGGTCATAACTTGCTTTGTTTTCTAGATATCGACTTGATTCCTTTTGACTTGGATAGCTAAGGGCACTGGCTTTAGCCACAATATTTTTTTTCTTGCGAGTAGAGCAAAAAAATTTTGTATCATTTTTCCAAAAAAAGCAAAGGGGGTAGCCCATGGTATTTTTTGAAGAAAAAAAATTTTGTTCCACTATTCGCAAAAAGAAAATTTCGTATTAAAGCCAATGCTGTTACCTATCCAACGCAGTAGAAGTCAAGTCGATGTCTAGAAAAATAAGTAAGTTATTACGCAAAATGTAACCAGTTCTGCTACTGCCTCTTTCCGGCCACTTTTAAGTAGAACTAGTTACCTTTTTGGTCATAACTTGCTTTGTTTTCTAGATATCGACTTGATTCCTTTTGACTTGGATAGCTAAGGGCACTGGCTTTTGCCACAATATTTTTTTTCTTGCGAGTAGAGCAAAAAAAATTTTTATCATTTTTCCAAAAAAAGCGAAGGGGGAAGCCCATGGTATTTTTTGAAGAAACAAATTTTGTTCCACTATTCGCAAAAAGAAAATTTCGTATTAAAGCCAATGCTGTTACCTATCCAACGCAGTAGAAGTCAAGTCGATGTCTAGAAAAATAAGTAAGTTATTACCCAAAATGTAACCAGTTCTGCTACTGCCTCTTTCCGGCCACTTTTTAGTAGAACTAGTTACCTTTTTGGTCATAACTTGCTTTGTTTTCTAGATATCGACTTGATTCCTTTTGACTTGGATAGCTAAGGGCACTGGCTTTAGCCACAATATTTTTTTTCTTGCGAGTAGAGCAAAAAAATTTTGTATCATTTTTCCAAAAAAAGCAAAGGGGGTAGCCCATGGTATTTTTTGAAGAAAAAAAATTTTGTTCCACTATTCGCAAAAAGAAAATTTCGTATTAAAGCCAATGCTGTTACCTATCCAACGCAGTAGAAGTCAAGTCGATGTCTAGAAAAATAAGTAAGTTATTACGCAAAATGTAACCAGTTCTGCTACTGCCTCTTTCCGGCCACTTTTAAGTAGAACTAGTTACCTTTTTGGTCATAACTTGCTTTGTTTTCTAGATATCGACTTGATTCCTTTTGACTTGGATAGCTAAGGGCACTGGCTTTTGCCACAATATTTTTTTTCTTGCGAGTAGAGCAAAAAAATTTTTTATCATTTTTCCAAAAAAAGCGAAGGGGGAAGCCCATGGTATTTTTTGAAGAAACAAATTTTGTTCCACTATTCGCAAAAAGAAAATTTCGTATTAAAGCCAATGCTGTTACCTATCCAACGCAGTAGAAGTCAAGTCGATGTCTAGAAAAATAAGTAAGTTATTACCCAAAATGTAACCAGTTCTGCTACTGCCTCTTTCCGGCCACTTTTTAGTAGAACTAGTTACCTTTTTGGTCATAACTTGCTTTGTTTTCTAGATATCGACTTGATTCCTTTTGACTTGGATAGCTAAGGGCACTGGCTTTTGCCACAATATTTTTTTTCTTGCGAGTAGAGCAAAAAAATTTTTTATCATTTTTCCAAAAAAAGCGAAGGGGGAAGCCCATGGTATTTTTTGAAGAAACAAATTTTGTTCCACTATTCGCAAAAAGAAAATTTCGTATTAAAGCCAATGCTGTTACCTATCCAACGCAGTAGAAGTCAAGTCGATGTCTAGAAAAATAAGTAAGTTATTACCCAAAATGTAACCAGTTCTGCTACTGCCTCTTTCCGGCCACTTTTTAGTAGAACTAGTTACCTTTTTGGTCATAACTTGCTTTGTTTTCTAGATATCGACTTGATTCCTTTTGACTTGGATAGCTAAGGGCACTGGCTTTAGCCACAATATTTTTTTTCTTGCGAGTAGAGCAAAAAAATTTTGTATCATTTTTCCAAAAAAAGCAAAGGGGGTAGCCCATGGTATTTTTTGAAGAAAAAAAATTTTGTTCCACTATTCGCAAAAAGAAAATTTCATATTAAAGCCAATGCTGTTACCTATCCAACGCAGTAGAAGTCAAGTCGATGTCTAGAAAAATAAGTAAGTTATTACGCAAAATGTAACCAGTTCTGCTACTGCCTCTTTCCGGCCACTTTTAAGTAGAACTAGTTACCTTTTTGGTCATAACTTGCTTTGTTTTCTAGATATCGACTTGATTCCTTTTGACTTGGATAGCTAAGGGCACTGGCTTTTGCCACAATATTTTTTTTCTTGCGAGTAGAGCAAAAAAATTTTTTATCATTTTTCCAAAAAAAGCGAAGGGGGAAGCCCATGGTATTTTTTGAAGAAACAAATTTTGTTCCACTATTCGCAAAAAGAAAATTTCGTATTAAAGCCAATGCTGTTACCTATCCAACGCAGTAGAAGTCAAGTCGATGTCTAGAAAAATAAGTAAGTTATTACCCAAAATGTAACCAGTTCTGCTACTGCCTCTTTCCGGCCACTTTTTAGTAGAACTAGTTACCTTTTTGGTCATAACTTGCTTTGTTTTCTAGATATCGACTTGATTCCTTTTGACTTGGATAGCTAAGGGCACTGGCTTTTGCCACAATATTTTTTTTCTTGCGAGTAGAGCAAAAAAATTTTTTATCATTTTTCCAAAAAAAGCGAAGGGGGAAGCCCATGGTATTTTTTGAAGAAACAAATTTTGTTCCACTATTCGCAAAAAGAAAATTTCGTATTAAAGCCAATGCTGTTACCTATCCAACGCAGTAGAAGTCAAGTCGATGTCTAGAAAAATAAGTAAGTTATTACGCAAAATGTAACCAGTTCTGCTACTGCCTCTTTCCGGCCACTTTTTAGTAGAACTAGTTACCTTTTTGGTCATAACTTGCTTTGTTTTCTAGATATCGACTTGATTCCTTTTGACTTGGATAGCTAAGGGCACTGGCTTTAGCCACAATATTTTTTTTCTTGCGAGTAGAGCAAAAAAATTTTGTATCATTTTTCCAAAAAAAGCAAAGGGGGTAGCCCATGGTATTTTTTGAAGAAAAAAAATTTTGTTCCACTATTCGCAAAAAGAAAATTTCGTATTAAAGCCAATGCTGTTACCTATCCAACGCAGTAGAAGTCAAGTCGATGTCTAGAAAAATAAGTAAGTTATTACGCAAAATGTAACCAGTTCTGCTACTGCCTCTTTCCGGCCACTTTTAAGTAGAACTAGTTACCTTTTTGGTCATAACTTGCTTTGTTTTCTAGATATCGACTTGATTCCTTTTGACTTGGATAGCTAAGGGCACTGGCTTTTGCCACAATATTTTTTTTCTTGCGAGTAGAGCAAAAAAATTTTTTATCATTTTTCCAAAAAAAGCGAAGGGGGAAGCCCATGGTATTTTTTGAAGAAACAAATTTTGTTCCACTATTCGCAAAAAGAAAATTTCGTATTAAAGCCAATGCTGTTACCTATCCAACGCAGTAGAAGTCAAGTCGATGTCTAGAAAAATAAGTAAGTTATTACCCAAAATGTAACCAGTTCTGCTACTGCCTCTTTCCGGCCACTTTTTAGTAGAACTAGTTACCTTTTTGGTCATAACTTGCTTTGTTTTCTAGATATCGACTTGATTCCTTTTGACTTGGATAGCTAAGGGCACTGGCTTTAGCCACAATATTTTTTTTCTTGCGAGTAGAGCAAAAAAATTTTGTATCATTTTTCCAAAAAAAGCAAAGGGGGTAGCCCATGGTATTTTTTGAAGAAAAAAAATTTTGTTCCACTATTCGCAAAAAGAAAATTTCGTATTAAAGCCAATGCTGTTACCTATCCAACGCAGTAGAAGTCAAGTCGATGTCTAGAAAAATAAGTAAGTTATTACCCAAAATGTAACCAGTTCTGCTACTGCCTCTTTCCGGCCACTTTTTAGTAGAACTAGTTACCTTTTTGGTCATAACTTGCTTTGTTTTCTAGATATCGACTTGATTCCTTTTGACTTGGATAGCTAAGGGCACTGGCTTTTGCCACAATATTTTTTTCTTGCGAGTAGAGCAAAAAAATTTTTTATCATTTTTCCAAAAAAAGCGAAGGGGGAAGCCCATGGTATTTTTTGAAGAAACAAATTTTGTTCCACTATTCGCAAAAAGAAAATTTCGTATTAAAGCCAATGCTGTTACCTATCCAACGCAGTAGAAGTCAAGTCGATGTCTAGAAAAATAAGTAAGTTATTACCCAAAATGTAACCAGTTCTGCTACTGCCTCTTTCCGGCCACTTTTTAGTAGAACTAGTTACCTTTTTGGTCATAACTTGCTTTGTTTTCTAGATATCGACTTGATTCCTTTTGACTTGGATAGCTAAGGGCACTGGCTTTAGCCACAATATTTTTTTTCTTGCGAGTAGAGCAAAAAAATTTTGTATCATTTTTCCAAAAAAAGCAAAGGGGGTAGCCCATGGTATTTTTTGAAGAAAAAAAATTTTGTTCCACTATTCGCAAAAAGAAAATTTCGTATTAAAGCCAATGCTGTTACCTATCCAACGCAGTAGAAGTCAAGTCGATGTCTAGAAAAATAAGTAAGTTATTACGCAAAATGTAACCAGTTCTGCTACTGCCTCTTTCCGGCCACTTTTTAGTAGAACTAGTTACCTTTTTGGTCATAACTTGCTTTGTTTTCTAGATATCGACTTGATTCCTTTTGACTTGGATAGCTAAGGGCACTGGCTTTAGCCACAATATTTTTTTTCTTGCGAGTAGAGCAAAAAAATTTTGTATCATTTTTCCAAAAAAAGCAAAGGGGGTAGCCCATGGTATTTTTTGAAGAAAAAAAATTTTGTTCCACTATTCGCAAAAAGAAAATTTCGTGTTAAAGCCAATGCTGTTACCTATCCAACGCAGTAGAAGTCAAGTCGATGTCTAGAAAAATAAGTAAGTTATTACCCAAAATGTAACCAGTTCTGCTACTGCCTCTTTCCGGCCACTTTTTAGTAGAACTAGTTACCTTTTTGGTCATAACTTGCTTTGTTTTCTAGATATCGCCTTGATTCCTTTTGACTTGGATAGCTAAGGGCACTGGCTTTTGCCACAATATTTTTTTTCTTGCGAGTAGAGCAAAAAAATTTTTTATCATTTTTCCAAAAAAAGCAAAGGGGGTAGCCCATGGTATTTTTTGAAGAAAAAAAATTTTGTTCCACTATTCGCAAAAAGAAAATTTCGTATTAAAGCCAATGCTGTTACCTATCCAACGCAGTAGAAGTCAAGTCGATGTCTAGAAAAATAAGTAAGTTATTACGCAAAATGTAACCAGTTCTGCTACTGCCTCTTTCCGGCCACTTTTAAGTAGAACTAGTTACCTTTTTGGTCATAACTTGCTTTGTTTTCTAGATATCGACTTGATTCCTTTTGACTTGGATAGCTAAGGGCACTGGCTTTTGCCACAATATTTTTTTTCTTGCGAGTAGAGCAAAAAAATTTTGTATCATTTTTCCAAAAAAAGCAAAGGGGGTAGCCCATGGTATTTTTTGAAGAAAAAAAATTTTGTTCCACTATTCGCAAAAAGAAAATTTCGTATTAAAGCCAATGCTGTTACCTATCCAACGCAGTAGAAGTCAAGTCGATGTCTAGAAAAATAAGTAAGTTATTACGCAAAATGTAACCAGTTCTGCTACTGCCTCTTTCCGGCCACTTTTTAGTAGAACTAGTTACCTTTTTGGTCATAACTTGCTTTGTTTTCTAGATATCGACTTGATTCCTTTTGACTTGGATAGCTAAGGGCACTGGCTTTAGCCACAATATTTTTTTTCTTGCGAGTAGAGCAAAAAAATTTTGTATCATTTTTCCAAAAAAAGCAAAGGGGGTAGCCCATGGTATTTTTTGAAGAAAAAAAATTTTGTTCCACTATTCGCAAAAAGAAAATTTCGTGTTAAAGCCAATGCTGTTACCTATCCAACGCAGTAGAAGTCAAGTCGATGTCTAGAAAAATAAGTAAGTTATTACCCAAAATGTAACCAGTTCTGCTACTGCCTCTTTCCGGCCACTTTTTAGTAGAACTAGTTACCTTTTTGGTCATAACTTGCTTTGTTTTCTAGATATCGCCTTGATTCCTTTTGACTTGGATAGCTAAGGGCACTGGCTTTAACCAAAATATTTTTTTCTTGCGAGTAGAGCAAAAAAATGTTTTACCATTTTTCCAAAAAAAGCGAAGGGGGTAGCCCATGGTATTTTTTGAAGAAAAAAAATTTTGTTCCACTATTCGCAAAAAGAAAATTTCGTATTAAAGCCAATGCTGTTACCTATCCAACGCAGTAGAAGTCAAGTCGATGTCTAGAAAAATAAGTAAGTTATTACCCAAAATGTAACCAGTTCTGCTACTGCCTCTTTCCGGCCACTTTTAAGTAGAACTAGTTACCTTTTTGGTCATAACTTGCTTTGTTTTCTAGATATCGACTTGATTCCTTTTGACTTGGATAGCCAAGGGCACTGGCTTTTGCCACAATATTTTTTTTCTTGCGAGTAGAGCAAAAAAATTTTTTATCATTTTTCCAAAAAAAGCAAAGGGGGTAGCCCATGGTATTTTTTGAAGAAAAAAAATTTTGTTCCACTATTCGCAAAAAGAAAATTTCGTATTAAAGCCAATGCTGTTACCTATCCAACGCAGTAGAAGTCAAGTCGATGTCTAGAAAAATAAGTAAGTTATTACGCAAAATGTAACCAGTTCTGCTACTGCCTCTTTCCGGCCACTTTTAAGTAGAACTAGTTACCTTTTTGGTCATAACTTGCTTTGTTTTCTAGATATCGACTTGATTCCTTTTGACTTGGATAGCTAAGGGCACTGGCTTTTGCCACAATATTTTTTTTCTTGGGAGTAGAGCAAAAAAATTTTTTATCATTTTTCCAAAAAAAGCGAAGGGGGAAGCCCATGGTATTTTTTGAAGAAACAAATTTTGTTCCACTATTCGCAAAAAGAAAATTTCGTATTAAAGCCAATGCTGTTACCTATCCAACGCAGTAGAAGTCAAGTCGATGTCTAGAAAAATAAGTAAGTTATTACCCAAAATGTAACCAGTTCTGCTACTGCCTCTTTCCGGCCACTTTTTAGTAGAACTAGTTACCTTTTTGGTCATAACTTGCTTTGTTTTCTAGATATCGACTTGATTCCTTTTGACTTGGATAGCTAAGGGCACTGGCTTTAGCCACAATATTTTTTTTCTTGCGAGTAGAGCAAAAAAATTTTGTATCATTTTTCCAAAAAAAGCAAAGGGGGTAGCCCATGGTATTTTTTGAAGAAAAAAAATTTTGTTCCACTATTCGCAAAAAGAAAATTTCGTATTAAAGCCAATGCTGTTACCTATCCAACGCAGTAGAAGTCAAGTCGATGTCTAGAAAAATAAGTAAGTTATTACGCAAAATGTAACCAGTTCTGCTACTGCCTCTTTCCGGCCACTTTTTAGTAGAACTAGTTACCTTTTTGGTCATAACTTGCTTTGTTTTCTAGATATCGACTTGATTCCTTTTGACTTGGATAGCTAAGGGCACTGGCTTTAGCCACAATATTTTTTTTCTTGCGAGTAGAGCAAAAAAATTTTGTATCATTTTTCCAAAAAAAGCAAAGGGGGTAGCCCATGGTATTTTTTGAAGAAAAAAAATTTTGTTCCACTATTCGCAAAAAGAAAATTTCGTATTAAAGCCAATGCTGTTACCTATCCAACGCAGTAGAAGTCAAGTCGATGTCTAGAAAAATAAGTAAGTTATTACGCAAAATGTAACCAGTTCTGCTACTGCCTCTTTCCGGCCACTTTTTAGTAGAACTAGTTACCTTTTTGGTCATAACTTGCTTTGTTTTCTAGATATCGACTTGATTCCTTTTGACTTGGATAGCTAAGGGCACTGGCTTTAGCCACAATATTTTTTTTCTTGGGAGTAGAGCAAAAAAATTTTTTATCATTTTTCCAAAAAAAGCGAAGGGGGAAGCCCATGGTATTTTTTGAAGAAAAAAAATTTTGTTCCACTATTCGCAAAAAGAAAATTTCATGTTAAAGCCAATGCTGTTACCTATCCAACGCAGTAGAAGTCAAGTCGATGTCTAGAAAAATAAGTAAGTTATTACCCAAAATGTAACCAGTTCTGCTACTGCCTCTTTCCGGCCACTTTTTAGTAGAACTAGTTACCTTTTTGGTCATAACTTGCTTTGTTTTCTAGATATCGACTTGATTCCTTTTGACTTGGATAGCCAAGGGCACTGGCTTTAGCCACAATATTTTTTTTCTTGCGAGTAAAGCAAAAAATTTTTTTATCATTTTTCCAAAAAAAGCGAAGGGGGTAGCCCATGGTATTTTTTGAAGAAAAAAAATTTTGTTCCACTATTCGCAAAAAGAAAATTTCGTATTAAAGCCAATGCTGTTACCTATCCAACGCAGTAGAAGTCAAGTCGATGTCTAGAAAAATAAGTAAGTTATTACCCAAAATGTAACCAGTTCTGCTACTGCCTCTTTCCGGCCACTTTTTAGTAGAACTAGTTACCTTTTTGGTCATAACTTGCTTTGTTTTCTAGATATCGCCTTGATTCCTTTTGACTTGGATAGCTAAGGGCACTGGCTTTAACCAAAATATTTTTTTCTTGCGAGTAGAGCAAAAAAATGTTTTACCATTTTTCCAAAAAAAGCGAAGGGGGTAGCCCATGGTATTTTTTGAAGAAAAAAAATTTTGTTCCACTATTCGCAAAAAGAAAATTTCGTATTAAAGCCAATGCTGTTACCTATCCAACGCAGTAGAAGTCAAGTCGATGTCTAGAAAAATAAGTAAGTTATTACCCAAAATGTAACCAGTTCTGCTACTGCCTCTTTCCGGCCACTTTTTAGTAGAACTAGTTACCTTTTTGGTCATAACTTGCTTTGTTTTCTAGATATCGACTTGATTCCTTTTGACTTGGATAGCTAAGGGCACTGGCTTTAGCCACAATATTTTTTTTCTTGCGAGTAGAGCAAAAAAATTTTGTATCATTTTTCCAAAAAAAGCAAAGGGGGTAGCCCATGGTATTTTTTGAAGAAAAAAAATTTTGTTCCACTATTCGCAAAAAGAAAATTTCGTATTAAAGCCAATGCTGTTACCTATCCAACGCAGTAGAAGTCAAGTCGATGTCTAGAAAAATAAGTAAGTTATTACGCAAAATGTAACCAGTTCTGCTACTGCCTCTTTCCGGCCACTTTTTAGTAGAACTAGTTACCTTTTTGGTCATAACTTGCTTTGTTTTCTAGATATCGACTTGATTCCTTTTGACTTGGATAGCTAAGGGCACTGGCTTTAGCCACAATATTTTTTTTCTTGGGAGTAGAGCAAAAAAATTTTTTATCATTTTTCCAAAAAAAGCGAAGGGGGAAGCCCATGGTATTTTTTGAACAAAAAAAATTTTGTTCCACTATTCGCAAAAAGAAAATTTCGTGTTAAAGCCAATGCTGTTACCTATCCAACGCAGTAGAAGTCAAGTCGATGTCTAGAAAAATAAGTAAGTTATTACCCAAAATGTAACCAGTTCTGCTACTGCCTCTTTCCGGCCACTTTTTAGTAGAACTAGTTACCTTTTTGGTCATAACTTGCTTTGTTTTCTAGATATCGCCTTGATTCCTTTTGACTTGGATAGCTAAGGGCACTGGCTTTAACCAAAATATTTTTTTCTTGCGAGTAGAGCAAAAAAATGTTTTATCATTTTTCCAAAAAAAGCGAAGGGGGTAGCCCATGGTATTTTTTGAAGAAAAAAAATTTTGTTCCACTATTCGCAAAAAGAAAATTTCGTATTAAAGCCAATGCTGTTACCTATCCAACGCAGTAGAAGTCAAGTCGATGTCTAGAAAAATAAGTAAGTTATTACGCAAAATGTAACCAGTTCTGCTACTGCCTCTTTCCGGCCACTTTTAAGTAGAACTAGTTACCTTTTTGGTCATAACTTGCTTTGTTTTCTAGATATCGACTTGATTCCTTTTGACTTGGATAGCTAAGGGCACTGGCTTTTGCCACGATATTTTTTTTCTTGCGAGTAGAGCAAAAAAATTTTTTATCATTTTTCCAAAAAAAGCGAAGGGGGAAGCCCATGGTATTTTTTGAAGAAACAAATTTTGTTCCACTATTCGCAAAAAGAAAATTTCGTATTAAAGCCAATGCTGTTACCTATCCAACGCAGTAGAAGTCAAGTCGATGTCTAGAAAAATAAGTAAGTTATTACCCAAAATGTAACCAGTTCTGCTACTGCCTCTTTCCGGCCACTTTTTAGTAGAACTAGTTACCTTTTTGGTCATAACTTGCTTTGTTTTCTAGATATCGACTTGATTCCTTTTGACTTGGATAGCTAAGGGCACTGGCTTTAGCCACAATATTTTTTTTCTTGCGAGTAAAGCAAAAAAATTTTTTATCATTTTTCCAAAAAAAGCAAAGGGGGTAGCCCATGGTATTTTTTGAAGAAAAAAAATTTTGTTCCACTATTCGCAAAAAGAAAATTTCGTATTAAAGCCAATGCTGTTACCTATCCAACGCAGTAGAAGTCAAGTCGATGTCTAGAAAAATAAGTAAGTTATTACGCAAAATGTAACCAGTTCTGCTACTGCCTCTTTCCGGCCACTTTTAAGTAGAACTAGTTACCTTTTTGGTCATAACTTGCTTTGTTTTCTAGATATCGACTTGATTCCTTTTGACTTGGATAGCCAAGGGCACTGGCTTTTGCCACAATATTTTTTTTCTTGCGAGTAGAGCAAAAAAATTTTTTATCATTTTTCCAAAAAAAGCAAAGGGGGTAGCCCATGGTATTTTTTGAAGAAAAAAAATTTTGTTCCACTATTCGCAAAAAGAAAATTTCGTATTAAAGCCAATGCTGTTACCTATCCAACGCAGTAGAAGTCAAGTCGATGTCTAGAAAAATAAGTAAGTTATTACGCAAAATGTAACCAGTTCTGCTACTGCCTCTTTCCGGCCACTTTTAAGTAGAACTAGTTACCTTTTTGATCATAACTTGCTTTGTTTTCTAGATATCGACTTGATTCCTTTTGACTTGGATAGCTAAGGGCACTGGCTTTTGCCACAATATTTTTTTTCTTGCGAGTAGAGCAAAAAAATTTTTTATCATTTTTCCAAAAAAAGCGAAGGGGGAAGCCCATGGTATTTTTTGAAGAAACAAATTTTGTTCCACTATTCGCAAAAAGAAAATTTCGTATTAAAGCCAATGCTGTTACCTATCCAACGCAGTAGAAGTCAAGTCGATGTCTAGAAAAATAAGTAAGTTATTACCCAAAATGTAACCAGTTCTGCTACTGCCTCTTTCCGGCCACTTTTTAGTAGAACTAGTTACCTTTTTGGTCATAACTTGCTTTGTTTTCTAGATATCGACTTGATTCCTTTTGACTTGGATAGCTAAGGGCACTGGCTTTAGCCACAATATTTTTTTTCTTGCGAGTAGAGCAAAAAAATTTTTTATCATTTTTCCAAAAAAAGCAAAGGGGGTAGCCCATGGTATTTTTTGAAGAAAAAAAATTTTGTTCCACTATTCGCAAAAAGAAAATTTCGTATTAAAGCCAATGCTGTTACCTATCCAACGCAGTAGAAGTCAAGTCGATGTCTAGAAAAATAAGTAAGTTATTACGCAAAATGTAACCAGTTCTGCTACTGCCTCTTTCCGGCCACTTTTAAGTAGAACTAGTTACCTTTTTGGTCATAACTTGCTTTGTTTTCTAGATATCGACTTGATTCCTTTTGACTTGGATAGCCAAGGGCACTGGCTTTTGCCACAATATTTTTTTTCTTGCGAGTAGAGCAAAAAAATTTTTTATCATTTTTCCAAAAAAAGCAAAGGGGGTAGCCCATGGTATTTTTTGAAGAAAAAAAATTTTGTTCCACTATTCGCAAAAAGAAAATTTCGTATTAAAGCCAATGCTGTTACCTATCCAACGCAGTAGAAGTCAAGTCGATGTCTAGAAAAATAAGTAAGTTATTACGCAAAATGTAACCAGTTCTGCTACTGCCTCTTTCCGGCCACTTTTAAGTAGAACTAGTTACCTTTTTGGTCATAACTTGCTTTGTTTTCTAGATATCGACTTGATTCCTTTTGACTTGGATAGCTAAGGGCACTGGCTTTTGCCACAATATTTTTTTTCTTGCGAGTAGAGCAAAAAAATTTTTTATCATTTTTCCAAAAAAAGCGAAGGGGGAAGCCCATGGTATTTTTTGAAGAAACAAATTTTGTTCCACTATTCGCAAAAAGAAAATTTCGTATTAAAGCCAATGCTGTTACCTATCCAACGCAGTAGAAGTCAAGTCGATGTCTAGAAAAATAAGTAAGTTATTACCCAAAATGTAACCAGTTCTGCTACTGCCTCTTTCCGGCCACTTTTTAGTAGAACTAGTTACCTTTTTGGTCATAACTTGCTTTGTTTTCTAGATATCGACTTGATTCCTTTTGACTTGGATAGCTAAGGGCACTGGCTTTAGCCACAATATTTTTTTTCTTGCGAGTAGAGCAAAAAAATTTTTTATCATTTTTCCAAAAAAAGCAAAGGGGGTAGCCCATGGTATTTTTTGAAGAAAAAAAATTTTGTTCCACTATTCGCAAAAAGAAAATTTCGTATTAAAGCCAATGCTGTTACCTATCCAACGCAGTAGAAGTCAAGTCGATGTCTAGAAAAATAAGTAAGTTATTACGCAAAATGTAACCAGTTCTGCTACTGCCTCTTTCCGGCCACTTTTAAGTAGAACTAGTTACCTTTTTGGTCATAACTTGCTTTGTTTTCTAGATATCGACTTGATTCCTTTTGACTTGGATAGCCAAGGGCACTGGCTTTTGCCACAATATTTTTTTTCTTGCGAGTAGAGCAAAAAAATTTTTTATCATTTTTCCAAAAAAAGCAAAGGGGGTAGCCCATGGTATTTTTTGAAGAAAAAAAATTTTGTTCCACTATTCGCAAAAAGAAAATTTCGTATTAAAGCCAATGCTGTTACCTATCCAACGCAGTAGAAGTCAAGTCGATGTCTAGAAAAATAAGTAAGTTATTACGCAAAATGTAACCAGTTCTGCTACTGCCTCTTTCCGGCCACTTTTAAGTAGAACTAGTTACCTTTTTGGTCATAACTTGCTTTGTTTTCTAGATATCGACTTGATTCCTTTTGACTTGGATAGCTAAGGGCACTGGCTTTTGCCACAATATTTTTTTTCTTGCGAGTAGAGCAAAAAAATTTTTTATCATTTTTCCAAAAAAAGCGAAGGGGGAAGCCCATGGTATTTTTTGAAGAAACAAATTTTGTTCCACTATTCGCAAAAAGAAAATTTCGTATTAAAGCCAATGCTGTTACCTATCCAACGCAGTAGAAGTCAAGTCGATGTCTAGAAAAATAAGTAAGTTATTACCCAAAATGTAACCAGTTCTGCTACTGCCTCTTTCCGGCCACTTTTTAGTAGAACTAGTTACCTTTTTGGTCATAACTTGCTTTGTTTTCTAGATATCGACTTGATTCCTTTTGACTTGGATAGCTAAGGGCACTGGCTTTAGCCACAATATTTTTTTTCTTGCGAGTAGAGCAAAAAAATTTTTTATCATTTTTCCAAAAAAAGCAAAGGGGGTAGCCCATGGTATTTTTTGAAGAAAAAAAATTTTGTTCCACTATTCGCAAAAAGAAAATTTCGTATTAAAGCCAATGCTGTTACCTATCCAACGCAGTAGAAGTCAAGTCGATGTCTAGAAAAATAAGTAAGTTATTACGCAAAATGTAACCAGTTCTGCTACTGCCTCTTTCCGGCCACTTTTAAGTAGAACTAGTTACCTTTTTGGTCATAACTTGCTTTGTTTTCTAGATATCGACTTGATTCCTTTTGACTTGGATAGCCAAGGGCACTGGCTTTTGCCACAATATTTTTTTTCTTGCGAGTAGAGCAAAAAAATTTTTTATCATTTTTCCAAAAAAAGCAAAGGGGGTAGCCCATGGTATTTTTTGAAGAAAAAAAATTTTGTTCCACTATTCGCAAAAAGAAAATTTCGTATTAAAGCCAATGCTGTTACCTATCCAACGCAGTAGAAGTCAAGTCGATGTCTAGAAAAATAAGTAAGTTATTACGCAAAATGTAACCAGTTCTGCTACTGCCTCTTTCCGGCCACTTTTAAGTAGAACTAGTTACCTTTTTGGTCATAACTTGCTTTGTTTTCTAGATATCGACTTGATTCCTTTTGACTTGGATAGCTAAGGGCACTGGCTTTTGCCACAATATTTTTTTTCTTGCGAGTAGAGCAAAAAAATTTTTTATCATTTTTCCAAAAAAAGCGAAGGGGGAAGCCCATGGTATTTTTTGAAGAAACAAATTTTGTTCCACTATTCGCAAAAAGAAAATTTCGTATTAAAGCCAATGCTGTTACCTATCCAACGCAGTAGAAGTCAAGTCGATGTCTAGAAAAATAAGTAAGTTATTACCCAAAATGTAACCAGTTCTGCTACTGCCTCTTTCCGGCCACTTTTTAGTAGAACTAGTTACCTTTTTGGTCATAACTTGCTTTGTTTTCTAGATATCGACTTGATTCCTTTTGACTTGGATAGCTAAGGGCACTGGCTTTAGCCACAATATTTTTTTTCTTGCGAGTAGAGCAAAAAAATTTTGTATCATTTTTCCAAAAAAAGCAAAGGGGGTAGCCCATGGTATTTTTTGAAGAAAAAAAATTTTGTTCCACTATTCGCAAAAAGAAAATTTCGTATTAAAGCCAATGCTGTTACCTATCCAACGCAGTAGAAGTCAAGTCGATGTCTAGAAAAATAAGTAAGTTATTACGCAAAATGTAACCAGTTCTGCTACTGCCTCTTTCCGGCCACTTTTTAGTAGAACTAGTTACCTTTTTGGTCATAACTTGCTTTGTTTTCTAGATATCGACTTGATTCCTTTTGACTTGGATAGCTAAGGGCACTGGCTTTAGCCACAATATTTTTTTTCTTGCGAGTAGAGCAAAAAAATTTTGTATCATTTTTCCAAAAAAAGCAAAGGGGGTAGCCCATGGTATTTTTTGAAGAAAAAAAATTTTGTTCCACTATTCGCAAAAAGAAAATTTCGTATTAAAGCCAATGCTGTTACCTATCCAACGCAGTAGAAGTCAAGTCGATGTCTAGAAAAATAAGTAAGTTATTACGCAAAATGTAACCAGTTCTGCTACTGCCTCTTTCCGGCCACTTTTAAGTAGAACTAGTTACCTTTTTGGTCATAACTTGCTTTGTTTTCTAGATATCGACTTGATTCCTTTTGACTTGGATAGCTAAGGGCACTGGCTTTAGCCACAATATTTTTTTTCTTGGGAGTAGAGCAAAAAAATTTTTTATCATTTTTCCAAAAAAAGCGAAGGGGGAAGCCCATGGTATTTTTTGAAGAAAAAAAATTTTGTTCCACTATTCGCAAAAAGAAAATTTCGTGTTAAAGCCAATGCTGTTACCTATCCAACGCAGTAGAAGTCAAGTCGATGTCTAGAAAAATAAGTAAGTTATTACCCAAAATGTAACCAGTTCTGCTACTGCCTCTTTCCGGCCACTTTTTAGTAGAACTAGTTACCTTTTTGGTCATAACTTGCTTTGTTTTCTAGATATCGACTTGATTCCTTTTGACTTGGATAGCCAAGGGCACTGGCTTTAGCCACAATATTTTTTTTCTTGCGAGTAAAGCAAAAAAATTTTTTATCATTTTTCCAAAAAAAGCGAAGGGGGAAGCCCATGGTATTTTTTGAAGAAACAAATTTTGTTCCACTATTCGCAAAAAGAAAATTTCGTATTAAAGCCAATGCTGTTACCTATCCAACGCAGTAGAAGTCAAGTCGATGTCTAGAAAAATAAGTAAGTTATTACCCAAAATGTAACCAGTTCTGCTACTGCCTCTTTCCGGCCACTTTTTAGTAGAACTAGTTACCTTTTTGGTCATAACTTGCTTTGTTTTCTAGATATCGACTTGATTCCTTTTGACTTGGATAGCTAAGGGCACTGGCTTTAGCCACAATATTTTTTTTCTTGCGAGTAGAGCAAAAAAATTTTGTATCATTTTTCCAAAAAAAGCAAAGGGGGTAGCCCATGGTATTTTTTGAAGAAAAAAAATTTTGTTCCACTATTCGCAAAAAGAAAATTTCGTATTAAAGCCAATGCTGTTACCTATCCAACGCAGTAGAAGTCAAGTCGATGTCTAGAAAAATAAGTAAGTTATTACGCAAAATGTAACCAGTTCTGCTACTGCCTCTTTCCGGCCACTTTTTAGTAGAACTAGTTACCTTTTTGGTCATAACTTGCTTTGTTTTCTAGATATCGACTTGATTCCTTTTGACTTGGATAGCTAAGGGCACTGGCTTTAGCCACAATATTTTTTTTCTTGGGAGTAGAGCAAAAAAATTTTTTATCATTTTTCCAAAAAAAGCGAAGGGGGAAGCCCATGGTATTTTTTGAAGAAAAAAAATTTTGTTCCACTATTCGCAAAAAGAAAATTTCGTGTTAAAGCCAATGCTGTTACCTATCCAACGCAGTAGAAGTCAAGTCGATGTCTAGAAAAATAAGTAAGTTATTACCCAAAATGTAACCAGTTCTGCTACTGCCTCTTTCCGGCCACTTTTTAGTAGAACTAGTTACCTTTTTGGTCATAACTTGCTTTGTTTTCTAGATATCGCCTTGATTCCTTTTGACTTGGATAGCTAAGGGCACTGGCTTTAACCAAAATATTTTTTTCTTGCGAGTAGAGCAAAAAAATGTTTTACCATTTTTCCAAAAAAAGCGAAGGGGGTAGCCCATGGTATTTTTTGAAGAAAAAAAATTTTGTTCCACTATTCGCAAAAAGAAAATTTCGTATTAAAGCCAATGCTGTTACCTATCCAACGCAGTAGAAGTCAAGTCGATGTCTAGAAAAATAAGTAAGTTATTACCCAAAATGTAACCAGTTCTGCTACTGCCTCTTTCCGGCCACTTTTTAGTAGAACTAGTTACCTTTTTGGTCATAACTTGCTTTGTTTTCTAGATATCGACTTGATTCCTTTTGACTTGGATAGCTAAGGGCACTGGCTTTAACCACAATATTTTTTTCTTGCGGGTAGAACAAAAAAATGTTTATCATTTTTCAAAAAAAACAATGGGGGTAGCCCATGGTATTTTTTGAAGAAAAAAATTTTTGTCCCACTATTCGCAAAAAGAAAATTTCGTATTAAAGCCAATGCTGTTACCTATCCAACGCAGTAGAAATCACGTCGATGTCTAGAAAAATAAGTAAGTTATGACCAAAAATGTAACCAGTTCTGCTACTGCCTCTTTCCGGCCACTTTTTAGTAGAACTAGTTACCTTTTTGGTCATAACTTGCTTTGTTTTCTAGATATCGACTTGATTCCTTTTGACTTGGACAGCTAAGGGCACTGGCTTTAGCCACAATATTTTTTTTCTTGCGAGTAGAGCAAAAAAATTTTTTATCATTTTTCCAAAAAAAGCGAAGGGGGAAGCCCATGGTATTTTTTGAAGAAAAAAAATTTTGTTCCACTATTCGCAAAAAGAAAATTTCGTATTAAAGCCAATGCTGTTACCTATCCAACGCAGTAGAAGTCAAGTCGATGTCTAGAAAAATAAGTAAGTTATTACCCAAAATGTAACCAGTTCTGCTACTGCCTCTTTCCGGCCACTTTTTAGTAGAACTAGTTACCTTTTTGGTCATAACTTGCTTTGTTTTCTAGATATCGACTTGATTCCTTTTGACTTGGATAGCTAAGGGCACTGGCTTTAGCCACAATTTTTTTTTTCTTGCGAGTAGAGCAAAAAAATTTTTTATCATTTTTCCAAAAAAAGCAAAGGGGGTAGCCCATGGTATTTTTTGAAGAAAAAAAATTTTGTTCCACTATTCGCAAAAAGCAAATTTCGTATTAAAGCCAATGCTGTTACCTATCCAACGCAGTAGAAGTCAAGTCGATGTCTAGAAAAATAAGTAAGTTATTACCCAAAATGTAACCAGTTCTGCTACTGCCTCTTTCCGGCCACTTTTTAGTAGAACTAGTTACCTTTTTGGTCATAACTTGCTTTGTTTTCTAGATATCGACTTGATTCCTTTTGACTTGGACAGCTAAGGGCACTGGCTTTAGCCACAATATTTTTTTTCTTGCGAGTAGAGCAAAAAAATTTTGTATCATTTTTCCAAAAAAGCAAAGGGGGTAGCCCATGGTATTTTTTGAAGAAAAAAATTTTGTTCCACTATTCGCAAAAAGAAAATTTCGTATTAAAGCCAATGCTGTTACCTATCCAACGCAGTAGAAGTCAAGTCGATGTCTAGAAAAATAAGTAAGTTATTACCCAAAATGTGACCAGTTCTGCTACTGCCTCTTTCCGGCCACTTTTTAGTAGAACTAGTTACCTTTTTGGTCATAACTTGCTTTGTTTTCTAGATATCGCCTTGATTCCTTTTGACTTGGATAGCTAAGGGCAGTGGCTTTAACCAAAATATTTTTTTCTTGCGAGTAGAGCAAAAAAATGTTTTACCATTTTTCCAAAAAAAGCGAAGGGGGTAGCCCATGGTATTTTTTGAAGAAAAAAAATTTTGTTCCACTATTCGCAAAAAGAAAATTTCGTATTAAAGCCAATGCTGTTACCTATCCAACGCAGTAGAAGTCAAGTCGATGTCTAGAAAAATAAGTAAGTTATTACCCAAAATGTAACCAGTTCTGCTACTGCCTCTTTCCGGCCACTTTTTAGTAGAACTAGTTACCTTTTTGGTCATAACTTGCTTTGTTTTCTAGATATCGACTTGATTCCTTTTGACTTGGATAGCTAAGGGCACTGGCTTTAGCCACAATATTTTTTTTCTTGCGAGTAGAGCAAAAAAATTTTTTATCATTTTTCCAAAAAAAGCAAAGGGGGTAGCCCATGGTATTTTTTGAAGAAAAAAAATTTTGTTCCACTATTCGCAAAAAGAAAATTTCGTATTAAAGCCAATGCTGTTACCTATCCAACGCAGTAGAAGTCAAGTCGATGTCTAGAAAAATAAGTAAGTTATTACGCAAAATGTAACCAGTTCTGCTACTGCCTCTTTCCGGCCACTTTTTAGTAGAACTAGTTACCTTTTTGGTCATAACTTGCTTTGTTTTCTAGATATCGACTTGATTCCTTTTGACTTGGATAGCTAAGGGCACTGGCTTTAACCACAATATTTTTTTCTTGCGGGTAGAACAAAAAAATGTTTATCATTTTTCAAAAAAAACAATGGGGGTAGCCCATGGTATTTTTTGAAGAAAAAAATTTTTGTCCCACTATTCGCAAAAAGAAAATTTCGTATTAAAGCCAATGCTGTT